>JAYKKT010000087.1:1720000-2340000 GCA_036023115.1 Brasenia schreberi
TAGTTAGATTCACACTAAAGAACCAGAGACAAAAGTTGGGTTTCAAACAAAAATAATGAGATGACAGATTCATAATTACGACTAAAAAGCAAGAAGTATAACTAATTCTTGCTTGTTGCTTTTTAATCTCAATCTTTGATCCCTTTCATCACAGAGTTGAGATTTATAAAGATATAGTACGCGTATCAAACTTTTCCTATAATGCTCAAACCCATTCGTACTCGAATCTGCTCCATCATTTGATTAGCATGAATAATGGTAGAGATTTGAATTAAGGGGTACATCTTGATGCGCTTGGGCACCTGGAGAGTGATGACGATGGACCAGTTACACCACTCGGGTGATCAAAGGGACATCAGCGATGATTACCACCTAAGCCTCTGTTGTACTTGGAGAAAAGACCAAGAAAGTAATAGACCAAAGACCAAATGAAGAACTCAAGTGATGACATGGAAGTACTCAGTCGAGTATGTTACAGGAAGAAGATGCAAAAGAGAACCACATACAGGATGTCTTGCTATCCATATTCAATACATAACAAAGAGCCACACAAGGATCAGGGATTGAATTTCTAGCTTAAAGCGTGAAACCAAGACTCAGGAAATTGCTTGTGAGAAAGATACTTGAAGTTCAGCCACACAAATTATGGAACAGCTTGTTTTTCTGCTTCAACCGCAACCACATTCGCTGTATCCACTTTCGGTGCATCCAAAACCTGCAACAAATAAATGATTAATCTAGATTCATCATATAAAAGGAAAACTCGAACTGAGAACACAAGTAGAATTTGAAGTTGGCAATGTTAAGCAGATAAATAAAAGTAAAATCACGTCACGCTAGGGTGAGAACTCGATGTTTTCCTAAACTAGTTGGCAACGACAAGGTTCTCGCTCCCTCAGACCATCGAGGATTGAAGATATTGCTTACAAAGTGATGCCACCTTGCGCAAAGGGTCAATAGTCAATAGTAGGCCTTTTCCTATCAAAGATGCCCACAATCTCTCCCTCCCTCTCTCTCTCTCTCTCTCTCTCTCTCTCTCTCTCTCTCTCTCCAGTGGCCATCTTCGAGAGGAAAAGGCATAGTTGGAGAGATATCGACTCTTGTGAAAGAGAGAGGTTCAGAGGTTGTATCTATAAGTGCACAGAAGACAACCCCATGGGAACCGCAGATCCAGAACTCCCAACATTTTCAATGGAAGCACACAAGAAATTCAAACTAACCTACTTAAATAAAGAGATCTAATGATGTGAACTTCATCCTTAATACGGATGCATAAACCAGTCATAGCTCTCCTAGAAGAAGCATTAATCTTCCTTATACAGAAATCTAACAGACTCCATGTACTTGGTAGTAGTGTCGAAAACTCAGGATAGTTATGACCAGCTTACCGTTAAGTTGTTCAAACCGTTTGCAACATCTTCTTGTTGTTGCTGTAGAGTGTTCTTCAGTTCTTGAAACTCCTGTGTTATTTAAAGCGATGGTTAAGATGAAAGATAATCACAAAATTTGAGGTGAAAGACTGGATCTAAATCTTACAGATCTCAACTGCTCAACTTCAACATTCAAGGTCCCCTTAAGTTCTGATAATTCCTGCAAATAGAACCAAAAATCTGAATTAAGCATCAATCAAATAACTAGGATATAGAAAAAAATAGGCATGAAAAGTAAAACTCTGTAAAGAAACAATAGCCCAGCAAAGGGACCCATGTCTTAATTGCCTCACACATGATAGGAATACACTGTAATGAGCCAGGACTTGGACAATTAAAAAGAGCTTTTAGCAGAAGTATTTTAGCACCCTAACTTCGCTCATTGAAGAAGCTTGATTCAGCATAATTGTCCTTTATTAGTCAATAAAGCTCTAGGAAGTTGACAAATAGATAAAAAGGAATCAACCTGCGAAACTTTTTGATGCAAATATTAACAAAATAAAGATTTACCATAATGTTTCTGCTACTTTCTTTTAACACTAACGGTGCAAAAGGAATCATACAACAAAGAAACGAACAGACAACTTTAATTTAGAGACATAATAACAGAAATTTGATAAGTCATCAAGTACCAAATGAAGGTATAATAGCGCTTTATCATTCTTGTACACCCAAGCTTGGGAGTGGCATTCCAGCTTCACTGAGAAACTTCAGTCATCTACAATCAAAAGTAGCATGAAACAAAGAACCATTTCCACGTCCTTGATCACTCGCAAATAAAAGACATTGTTTCCCGTGGGAAAGGAATTAAAAAATTGAAACTAATTGGGAATTGTGTAAAAAAATCACAAAGTTGCAAGATTGCTGAAATCTCTTTCCAAATAACCAATATAGGCATGGGTTTCTGTTTCAGTGGATCACATCCTTCCACCTACAGATCGGTGAATTAGAAACAGAAGAATCCAGCTTACCCTTGCTTAAAATTTACGATTAGCTAAAGCAGCCCATAAGGAAACCAAAAAGTTGTTGGGTATCTTGGGAAGCTCTATTTTGACACCACGCATACAACCTCTCATTGGTTAATGCATGGCAAAGGTTTTCCAAAAGGGTGAAGAATTGGATTTCCATGGCCATCAGTGGAGCCAATGTACAATCTTTTCCAGTAGCCTCACCCCAAAAGAGTAACATAAAATTAGAGAGATAACACTAATGTTCTTTAGAGAGACGACATTAGTGTTCTTTTACCTACAAAGATTCACCCTATTGGAACCAAACCGATACGGCTGTATTGTACCGTATCGTATGGTACAGTACAAATTTATTTTTTAAAAACCTTTAAAAATTAAAAATAATGAACAAAACATGTATAACACAATGAAGATGCATTCATACTATAACAAAAACATCTCCATAACAAGACTACAAGCATCCATATTCCATAAATCCATAATCCATGATTCCATATTCCTTAATCCATAAAATCCATAATCATCAAGGTTACAAGTTACAACTTACAAGTATGATTTAAAACAAATTACAATCATTCACAACATGGATCATAATCAACAAAAGCATTATAATCAACGTAGTCAGGAATTCTAAGTCACACAGACACTTCTAAGGGGTGGAGTGTCGACCTCGACACTGGTGTGACACCGACACCGTGTTGGGTGCGGCATGGCAAAAAAAAAATTTTGCAAATTTTTTTTTTTGTAACTCACGGTTAAATGGGTCCGGATAATGAAGATTGATTTGTGTATTATGATGAAATTAGTAGTTGTTTACCATTTATATGTTTTGCTTTAATATAAACTTATAAAGTTGTGTACTTGCTATTGTAGTTGTATATCATATTAGCTTTAATGATTTTGGGTGCGAACAATTGGTTTCTTATTACTCAATTTGATTGGATTCTTGACTCCATACTGTATGCCTTTGCACAGAATAATCTTTGTCACCAAACACATTTAAAGACCAGGAACATTACCTGATCAAAAGAACAGAAGAGTATGACATCACTAGTGGATCCTAGCACAAATACTAGTATATGTTATATCCTACTAAAGATCTCGAAACTCTTTGAATCCATAACTTCGATATTTTGTAGCTCATAAAATCATTGTAAGTTTTAGATCATTATGTGAGAACTTGCTAATTGATACCTATCTGCACCCAAAATTAGCAAATACTAGTTGTATTATGATTGATTTATTTAGGTTGAATATTATATATTATATATAATATTATATACCCTAGTCGTGTCACCGCACCCAAAAATTTTGAAATTTGCCGTATCCCGCACCCGCACCCGCACCCGCACCCGTGTGACATTAGTCAGGATCACCACCGTCACCATCATCATCTCCTCCCTCTTCTTCCTCCATAATAGGATTTGCCCATCGAATACATTCGGCTTCATTTTCATTGTCTCCAACTCCAAGTTCTCCTTCGGCATTTTCATTTTCATCCTCTAAAATGATAGGGGTTCCTCCTCTTTGACCCAATCGTCAAGAATATCAACATTTTTGTAACTCAACGGGTCATATGGCACCTTCCTTGTCCTTCTTGCATCCTTTTGCATTTGCCTGTAAAGAAAAAATATTCAAATTATAAAGAATATCAAATATAATATAGCCACAACATGGATTCATTATTAATAAGATTAAGAAAGAAGTCAAGAACTAGGCAACAATAAACAATACACATTTTCTAATTATTACTTTTGCCTTAACTTCATGTTATAGGCAACGTATACTAAATCACGTAGTCGAGCATCCTCCAACCTGTTTCGCTTTTTCGTATGGATGCATTCGAAAAAGCTCCATACCTCTCACACCCACTCGAACTATATGTTTGCCTTAATGTACGTTGAGCAAACCTTACCAAATTCGGTGCATCTACATCAAAATGAGCCCACCATTCATCTGAAATAAAACATAATAATGATTAATAAAAAACACATGAAGTCAATCAATGAATAACTTAAATGAATATCAATAAAAACACGATACCTGGTCGCATCTAGGAGCGCAGTTGGATTGCATTTGACCTTCCAAAATCTCCAACACTTTGTATATACTTGCTTAACTCTAAATGAATATTTTAACATCAATTATCTTCCAAACTTTCTTTAGAAGTAAGGTTTGCTTGTATTTCCAATTTGTCCTTATCCATAACATCATATATATAAGGCATAGCAGGTCTACATTCACTATCTATCATCCCCATTACCTTAACTAAAAAGTACAGCCATCCTAAAAAATTTACTTCAACTTTCCAAAAAATCAACATTAAAAATAACATCTACCACAACAATCCTTTCTCTCTTTCTAAACCAACTAATAGAGTCTCATTCATCATATGCAAACAATTTTTTCAAAACATTTTTATGTATGATAAGACTTTACACAATAATGACATTTGTAGCAAATCTTATCAATGAAGGCCTAATCAATTTCCTTCCAACTGTATGAATTCGCATCAAATGCAGTAGAGAAGAATGGTTATAAATAAACTTTGTAATATTTCTCCACGCATCTATAGTCCCTCTTATTTCATCCATTGCACTCAAATCTTCAAGATTAAATCTATGCAATGTGCAACACATGGAGTTCATACTAAGGATGGATGGTTTGCCTCAAGCATCTTACCAACTGCTCTAAAATTTGTGGCATTATCAGTAATGAATTGAACAACATTTGAAACACCGACTTTCTAAAAACTAGAGAGTAAATTATCCGTAGTTTTATCAATATGGGACAAATCATATGATTTCAAAAATAATGTACCTTTGAGACAATAGACTAGGAAGTTTACCAAAGACCTACACTGACCATCTATCCAACCATCAGCCATAACAAAACATCATGTATCCTTCCATGACTCTAAATTCAGAACTCCAAGCATTAATAATATCAACCCATTTCTGCAATAATGTGCCCCTCAAAGCATGATATGTAGGGACTCTATACCTCGATCCCACGCTAGCAATCTCATCCACTATACTTTGAAAAGAAAATGAGTTTACAACATTAAAAGGGAGGCAATTTTCATAAAAAAATTTAACACACTTTAAATCTACTTTCTCAATTACCTCCTTTGAAGTCATAACTAATCTAATGTGAGGCTGAGCTCCAGGAGTCGTACGTGGAGAAAAAATGAAGGCATCCCACTAAGGCCATTACCTCCTTTGGCTCCTCTAGTACCCCTCATAAGCATCAGGTGAGTAGGAGCTCTTGCAGTGAAATAAGAGTCAACTCCACTACTACTACCACCGGAACCTACATTTTTTCCCTTTTCTTGCCTTCTCTTCCCCTCTTCAACCATCTCTTCTTCCATCTCAGCTGCATCATGGAATTCATCACCACCATGACCATAATCGCCATACACATCCTGAGCAGTAGCATCTTCAAATGGTTGAGACATATCTCAACTACCTATTTTTGCCTTTTCTCTCTCTTAATCTCTTTTTTCCTTCGAAGCCTCCAATACCTGCCCAATCTAATACTTCACTGTTTCGGGAACCCGAGGACATGCACTAACATCCTTCTTGATTCCCGCAAGGTGATATTTCATACGAGAAATACTACCATGTTTTACAGTATTGCAAAACATGCACTTGTTCACAAGCCTATTGCCTTCATACACAAGAGTACAATATTTTCAAGCCGGATGAACTCGATCGAAAGCCATTAAGACAAGAGTGGACAATCAATAAGAAGGAAAAGGCTTTTTAGAGGTTAAGAATAACGTAATCTGCAAAACCCCCAAATTTTTCAAGTGAAAAATCGGGTAGAATGATAAAGAAAAGAGGTATGACATGGATTTGACAAAAACCTTAGAGATAGGGAGTTGGATTGGGTGAAATACTTGAGAATCTTATGAATAAACCACGAAATCAACAAGAACAAAGTAAGAAAAGGATCTGAAAGCAAGAAAAGGGTGTGAAAAGGGTTTGGAAAGAAAGATAAATGAAATCCGCAAGTTTTAGATTTTCGAAATTTATAACAAAAAAATCGGCATCGACTTGTACGGTATGCCGTATCGTACGATACGATATGATACGGCACGATAAATCGCGATAAGCGATACGTGCTCATGTATTGTACCGTATCTTTAGACGATAAGCGATAAAATCATATGGTATCGTACGATACGATATGATTTTTATAACATTAATTGGAACACTATTTTAGGGTAAAGCAGTGATGCGAAATCACAACAATCAACAAATTTTCCTTATATCTCCCTTTTATAATCATGCTTAGTTGATAGACTATGCAGATTGCCTAATGGGAGAATAACAAATTTGAGTAACTTAACATGCTTGTTTGAAACACCAGACAATTGTCTTACAAAGTACATTATAGAAAATCCATGGGAAAGGAGAGGGGAAAAACACACCCAACTCGTGGTACCTCGGATTTCCACAAAGCAAGATCCATGAAACAAGAACTTGAGTTGGATCATATGGAAGCTTATTTGGACACAATAAAGAAGCAGACTTACTTTAACTGACTGGGAAGCAGAATGATTCTCTCTTCAGGCTTTCCCTCACTCTCACTCAATAAATAACATATTTGTGTTTCAGAATAATAATATCCAAGAGGATGCAGAAGCATTTGTCAGGAAATGTGACAGATATGAGGAATATTATTCACTACCAGGACGGTTATGGATTATTGGAAAACCCCTGATAAGTGGAGACATGACTGTTCAAATTGGCGATGACCAAGTTGGAAGTGCTGAGAGATCATAACAGGACCATGTTTAGTTTCAAAAACCCAATGATCAACTTATTCAATTTGCCTGTTTCAGCATGATCAGTCTTTACTTCGTTAAGTATTCCAACTCTGAACACCTTGTACTTCCAGGTAAGATGCAAAACGACCTCCACTCTCTCTCTTGTTAGTTGAACAGCTGTGAAAGAAATGAGTGCCAGACAACTCTCTCTCTCTCTCTCTCTGCATGTCTTTGCAAGCGCGGATCAGTATAGTAATTCTATCCACAAAAGTTTTCTTCACCTATTACGTTATCATCAATATGAGTAAGCAAAATGAACATCCACACACGAAGAGATGGAAAAGAACTTTACACAAAGAGACAGAGAAAATCTTTATAGGAGCATGTGGTTATGGATGTGATTATAATTTCCGCATAGCTGATTCAGTCAATAAAGCTAAACAATGTATACATGCTGACACACATAGAGGCACAGACAAACGCTTATGCACACATATACAGAAAAGAGTATAGGGCCAAATGATTGTAAATGTGATTATAATTTCCAAATCACGGGTTCAACTAGTATGGTAAAACAAAACACACACGCATACAGAAACAGAGGAAATGCCTATAGGAAAAAACGGTAATAAGTATGAATATAATTTCAAAATACTGAATAGGCAAAACAAAGTTCTCAATGTATTTCTAGGTCGAACTACTCAATCATGCAACTTTTCCCCAAAACACTCGGCAGACCATAACAAAGTCAACTCATTAAAGTCAAATCTAAAGCCACACTTAGTAAGGCAAAACAACGTTATCAATGTATTCTATGCGGCAAAGCACCTATGTGAAACTTATGCTAACATAATCTCCCTAAACTATAACAAACTCAACTAGTCAGAGTTAAACTAAAAACCACACTTTATATGTTTCCCATCCATCAAAATACTTTCAACATTGAAAGTGCCGGAGCTACTTGACAGGAAGAAAATGAAACTCACCTCACGGTACGTCTTAACTTGTGTATCTAGCTTCAATCTCCAATCTTGCAAATCCTGCATTTGTTCACACGAAAAAAATATATTAGGTAAAAAAAAATCATAGGAAGAAGGATCAATAAAAACAACAGGAGAGAGACCATCATAGGAAAAAAAACCAAGTAAACAATCGAGAAGTTAGGAAGAAGGACTAAAACCCAAGATACGGAAATCTAACCTTCTTCAAACCTTGAATCCGGCTCAGAAGCTCCGCCTTTGATTCCTTCAACTCCTTCGACAACCAAATAAATAAATAAAAGGGAAATGGGAGGACGAACACATAAGATTCCCAAGGTAAAGAAAAACAAAAACCGAAGAAGGTAGAGAGCAGAGGGCAAACCGCAATCCTGGAGCTAAGAGGGGCAAGATTCTCTTTTTTCTGCAAAATGGGGATCACGAAAACAATGAAACGAACAACCACTATCAGAAAAATTTAAAACGAAAGAAGGTTCAGTGGTAACATATATTTCAACTACTGAAACACCCAAAACTTCGAATAAAACCATGAGGGTTTCTGCAGAGAGAGAGAGAGAGAGAGAGAGAGAGAGAGAGAGAGAGAGAGAGAGAGAGAGAGTTACCTCCGAAGGAGGCGCAACAGGGGATGGTGTTGCAGCGTCCGAATCCGTCATTTTGTGTGTGTGAGAGAGACGGGAGAGACGGGAGTTGAAAACAATGGAAAGGAGTAGTTCAAAACAAGTTTAGTTATAGATAGATTCGTCCAATTCAAAAACTGAATGGGAACGAAAGATAATGAAATGGGGAGGACCGTGCTGTCCCCCGACAGAGATCTAGCGATTCCTTGTTTCACTCGGTTCAGGTATTTCTACATTTCTATCAACTGTTACTCTTCAAGTCAAGAGTAGGAGCACTCCGTGTCGTGTTTCTTTGTGTTAAGTAAAAAACAGGTCAAACAAAAACGCGACCCAATTTTTGTCATTTTGGGTGTGCCCAAGCACACACTTTCGGACATCTTCTGGTTGTGTTACTTTGTGTTTGTGCCAAAAGCACGTCAACCCAAATACAACCCATTTTTCCCGTGTCGACTCAAATATGGACTTTTTTGGATCAGGTTTCCGTGTCACGTATCAAATTACGAGAAGTTTCATGATTTGTCTTATGTTCGTGTCAGAATATGTGAACCCGAGTTCTTCCATGTTGTGTCCGAGTTGCCACCCCTAGTCAATGCCGTCTTCAACTGTTAGAAAAAAGGCCGGTTTCGGATGCAAATAATAGTAAATATTGAATCCAAATCAGATAAAAAACCCAAAGGTATTTCATGCTATTGAATGTTTAAACCCAAAATATATATCACGACATCCTTAATCTTAAGTGGGGTTGCTGAAAAATCAGGCTTGGGTCGATCTTGATGTATCCAAATCTGGCTTGTGTACATTCAGGTAGGACCTTAACAAACTGAATCTGTTGTTGTTATTCTCTCTCTCTCTCACACACACACTCACACACAAAGAACTGCTCGACACAATAGTCGCCACAGTTGTGAATGCATGAATGTATCCATCCCAACCAAGTCTTTCTCAGCATAGACATAATCAACGCAAAACAGCAGCGGAAAAAATCAGGCACATTTTGTACACTCCCATTGAATGTGGCATAGTAACAAAAATGTCACAAATATCACTGAAAGTGATCCTTCGTGCTAATATTGATGAAGTTCTACCCTCTCGTCCGTTCATTGGAGGATGAACCATAACAGCGGTTCCCCAGTTCGGTCGCATTTTTGGGCACAGTTAAGCTGATTCGGGTTAGACACGGTTCAGGGCCCGGTTTCATTTTAGTTTGAACCGGAAGTTAGTAAGAAATGTTTCAAGATAGTAACAAATCGCATCTTTAGAATTTTCTTGAAATATAAGAACATACGAGAAAAAGTCAAACTAGAAAAGATTCTAGTGGCAAATGATGATATAAGAAATAGATGGAAAAACTATTTTTATAAGCTTTTTAATGAAAATAAAGATGTTAGTATTAGCTTAGGAGAGTTAGCCAAATCAAAAAAGTATATAAACCATAATTTCTACCGACGTATTTAAAAGAATGAAGTCAAAGAGGCTCTTAAACATATGAAGGGTGGTAAATCGGTAGGACCAAATAATATTCCTATAGAAGTTTGGAAAATATTAGGAGAAATAGGAATCACTTGACTCACAAGACTATTTAATGAAATATGAAAAAACCAAAAGATGCTCGAGGAATGGAGAGCAAGTACACTTATACTCATATATAAGAATAAGGAAGACATTAAAAATTGTGTGAATTATCGAGGTATCAAGTTAATGAGACATACTATGAAATTGTGGGAAAGAATTATCAAACGTAGGTTAAGACAGGTATCAAGTGCAAGAGAGAACCAATTTGGATTCATGCCACACAAATCTACTGTTGAAGCGATTCACCTTTTGAGACATCTTATGAAACATTTTAGAGCAAAAAAGAAAGACCTTCACATGATATTTATTGATCTAGAAAAAGCTTATGATAGAGTACCGAGGGAGGTTCTTTGAAGAACTTTGGAAAAACGAGGTATCCCATTGACATACATTAACCTTATAAGAGACATGTATGATGGTGCAAAAACATATGTGAGGACTCATTAAGGAATGACAGACTTCTTGGAAGTTAATATTGGGTTACATCAAGGATCAACTTTAAGTCCATACTTATTTATAATGGTGATTGATGAGTTAACAAAACATATTCAAGATGAAGTACCTTGGTGTATGTTATTTGCAGATGACATTGTATTAGTGGAGGAGTCTAAGGAAAAAGTTAATAGATAATTGGAACTATGGAGAGAAACATTAGAAAGCAAAGGCCTCTGACTTAGTATACAAAGACAAAATATATGGAATGTAAGTTTGATCATTTGGTTACCTTAGAGGACATAGAAATTAAAATTAGCACACATATCATCCCCCAAAAGGAAAGATTTAAATACCTAGGGTCAATTTTTCAGAGTGATGAAAGAATTTATGGAGATGTTACGCATAGAATTAATGCTTATTAGTTAAAATGGAGAGGAGCATCAGGTATTCTTTGTGATAAGAAGATACCATTAAAGTTAAAAGGTAAATATTATAGAGCAGCAATTAAGCCTGCCATGTTTTATGGTTATTAGTGTTGGGCAGTTAATCATCATCATGTACAAAAGATATCTATTACAGAAATGAAGATGTTGAGATGGATGAGTGGTCATACAAGAAAAGACCATATACATAATGAGGTTATTAGAAACAAATTAGGAGTGGCACCAATAGAGGATAAAATGAGAGAATATCATTTAAGATGGTTTGGACATATAGAAAGAAGATCAAAAGAAGAACCTCTAAGAATGTATGAAAAACTAAATTTAGAAAGTATTAAAAGAGCTAGAGGACGACCACAAAAGTGTTGGAAAGAAACAATAAAGAATGATCTAGCTTATTGTAAGTAAACTGCTAACATGGTACACGATAGGGATTTGTGGAAACAAAGAATCCATGTAGCCAACCCCGTCTAGTATGGAAAAAGGCTTAGTTGTAGTAGTTGTTGTTGTATAAGAACATACGAGATATTTTAAAAAGTTTCTACAAAGGTGAGTGCAATCCTTGTGTTCATTTTAGTTGTGTTCTACTATGAAATGGTAATGCTCTTAATTTCGCTTCATGAATTTAAAAACAACAAATCCCACTGATTACTGTGATGGTTGTCACGTATTATCATGCTCATTGGAAACACCATTAATCGACGAATGCCAATGTTCGTCAGAATAATATGTTCTTGCTGCACAAAGAGCATTAGGTCACCTGGCTAAGGACTTCACTAGAAGGTTGAAGATCATACACCCATGGCGTGTTCGCGAAGTTTTCATAATTCTTCTGCTTCCAGGCTGCGAATCCTCTTGAAAGAGAGGAGTGCCTTCGGGGGAACAAACACAAGTGGTGCATGCCTGTTGTCAGCTTGTCCGTACTTTAATTGTTGGATTAAGTCCGCAACGAGAATAACCCTCGTGTTTAGTTGTCATCATTGAGTTCGGAACCCTAAACAGGTGATAAGTCAAAGGAAGGTGAGGAGAGGATGAACCAACTCCAAAAACCCATCTTCAGTTAGGATTGCAGGCTGCAACTCGCCTGCATGAAGCTGGAATCACTAGTAATTACCAGTCACCCATACAGCGTTGACATGTTCTTCCTTTTCTTCTAAAGTTAAAAAACCTAATATGACACCAGATCAAGCTCAACAACAAGAGAATCTATTTCTATGTACCCGGCCCCAAGGAAGGCTTGGTTTTGGTTTTGGTAAATCCTCGTAAACCCGACAACATATATAAAGCACGACGAATCCTGTGATTCAAAGATGAATGCGAAGAAATTCAATATTATTAATTCAAACTATGTACATTATATTAGAGGACTCTAGCCACGGGAACAATGCAGGGGTTGTTATTTTAGTAGAGAACCAGAACATGAGGGTACCACAACTCCCAAAATTCTGAAAGTCAACAATGGAACCAAAACTGGAAGATGGCAGAAAGAGAAACTCTGGTTGCCTGCGGGTGAGAAAGAAGTATGTAAACTTGTTCTATTTGATGATGAAGGTTTACCAACAGATCAATATTGTGCTCTTTGGGAATCTCTTTCATGGTGCTACACATGCAGTAACAGGCCTTCGCTAGATCCACAATAAGGAACCAAATGATCAATCTGCATCCTTTCAAGATAGCATGTCCTCACCACAAAAGTTGGCATGCCATAGTTTGTGATCGATACACAGCAAGTATCTGATCGCCATAGAGAATCAAAGAGTCTGTCATGTCCGTGGTTGCATCAGAATGATGTAATAACCTATATGCCATGTAAGGGCCTTCATGAATATCAATCTGAACTAGATCAAGATAATTACTTCTGAATGAAAGAATGTCAAAATGGTGGCCATATAAGGAATCTGGCAGAAATCTTCTGCGGCAGCTCATTGAAGAAACAACTATTTGTTTACCGGATCTCTCCATAAATCTTGAATCTCTTCAACGAGAGCGGTCAATGCAAATCTCCAGTTAGAACTCCATGACTGACTGCAAAGTATCTTATGCATCATTGTTAACTCCTCATGACTTCCCTTCTCGAACAGTCCTCTCAGGACATGCCGAACATTCACTGCAGATATCTCATCTTCCACAATCAGGGTTTCACCTTGATTAAGCATACTTCTTTCAAGAACCTTTTCAGTTTGAGCATGAGAAGATTCTCGGTTTAAATCATAATCATAGGCATGACAACTGTTTGTGTTTCTGCAGAACTCAGTTTGCTCATCAGGTATATTGTTCAAGTTCCATTCTTTGGAAGTTGATGGACGACGTGATTTTGACATCCAATAGTCTGAACACTGATGAGATGGATCTAGGGCTTCAATAGACTGGGGGGAAAAGTAAACAGAAGGAGATGCACATATAAATTAGTAAGCCCTTGCAACCAACATATATATATATATATATGTATATATATATATATATGTATATATATATATATGTATATATATATATATATGCCCAAAAGCAAGAAATCAGAACAAATTCATGAAAGAATTTAGGCAAGTTAACCAAAATCAAATGTCTATGATAATTGCAAAAATAAAGACAAGTTTGGTAAGAAAATACAAGTTGGATATGAAATAACATCCAGCATCCTAAGATGGAATATGGAAGTTGCGGCATCAGTTCATATCTCCCTTGCCAACTCATAATTTTCTTACATTTTCAAATATTCAGTAACCACGAATATACAGATGTCTTAAAACACGAACAACATTAGAAAAACTGATGGTGTGGGGGCGTATAATACAGGAAAGCCACCAGGTGCAGCAGACTAAATATCTAAACTATTCACCATAACATACATCTAGACAAGTAGAGAGTTATTCAACAGAATAAAACATAGTATACCTCAATGACATGCAAAGAGGAAAATCCAAACATTTTAAACCCATCAAGACTTCCAGGGGGTAGGGTAGGTGGGAAGTCGAGCTTCCCAAGGTAATGCTCTTCTCTGATCTCTTCATTGAGCCTCTCACGCACCATTTCCCAGCACTTACCAGGTGAAGTATTCACGAAGACTTCAGTTGGATGGTCCTCCATTGAAACCTGCAAATTTCATAACGTTAGTAGCAGCCAAGAAAGAGTATGCGGACTTGGTTCATATGTATCAACAGAAATGCAATCGAGGAAGTGTGGACACGAAAGCAAAACGAGGACATCAAGCAACCATAGATGATATCAGGTACTCATGTATCTACCACTTAAAAGAAAAGTTTGATGATGGTGAAACTATAGTTATAGAGATTTTGACACTAACTGGTTCCACTGTAGTGACCTTAGGCAGAATGCTTTCCATTGGCATGTGTTCATCATTTCCAATTAGCAAGGTCTCTCAAACATGCAGACCTATATATCCACTTGTTATTAAGAGAATGCTATTTTCCATCATGTTGCATGGGAACATCCGTCAGTGCCAGAAAGGTACATATCTAAGTTTGGCACTCGTTCAAGAAGGTAACGGCTCCATTAGAAGGGGCAAATAACGTCATTGTCTCTCATAAGGAGGATGTGGTCTGAGATGCATTTATTGCTCTGGACTTTCGGTCTCTCTCTATTGAGAAACAAAAAAGCTATCAACAAGACAGATAACAAAAAGAGCTATTCCTCATTCTGTTTAACAGTATTGAAAAGTAATAGCCAGTAATTACATCTAAAATCCTTCTAGGGAGGATACTTACAGTACTTATTGCAAAGGCTTCTTTTTTATTTGCTTATAGTTTCAAATTATATAGACTGAACAGCTTTCAAAGAGCTAGAAATATTCCACCTTTATTTACGTTTAAGGAGCACCCACGGAGCTACAGTTCCCTGGCAAAGGAACATACATAAACCGAATACCAAACTCAACTATGGTGACCAATATCCTACTTCAAGATAATTAGCGAAGGCCCATAAAAGTCAATTCAAGTTGATGAAACCCCACGTACTGGCAGAAGTGTGATTTGTTACAAAACTTGCTTTGCTTTAGGTATCAGTTAACGTAAAGCACTATCAGAGGCTGCCACAAATCTGTGCGGAACCAACTATAAGATGCATATGAATAGAAGCCAACAAAAAATTATGAATAAGCACCACCCGGTTATTCACATAAATTCCACGATGATCCTCAAATATTACTTAAACATATAGAACTTGTGAATATTGCTGTAAGACATGCAGAACATGTTGACCAATATTTTTCCAAAGTATTGTGGTTCAGTTGATTTTAAGTCCGTTTTAATATAAAGACAATAATGGAGTTCACCAATGGAACTGTCATATGTTCTCTTTATCTCATTAGTGCTCGAGGAAATCAATATTGCCACTAATTCCTAAGCAGGATTACAATATAAATTATATCGCCAGTAATCAGAGGTCTCAAATAATTGGCCTGTGTGAAACAGGAAGAACAATACCTTAAACATCGGTCCAAGCAGTCCGGCGTCGAAGACCTCAGAGATATAACCACATATTTGTCTAGGATCAAGTATGCTACAGTAGTTGACACGACTCCTATATCCTGCCAAAAGTGAAGAACTATCATATTGAAGGGAAGCTTTTTCAACCAGAGTATTTCCTAATGTGAACCATGATTTTATATAGAGAACAGAAGACGGTACCAGAATGGCAGGAAAGAAAACTTAGCTGGAAGGTCACATTGAAGAAGAAAATCATACCTTTAGGAAATATGGCATCACTACAATACCATGGCTTTCGAGGGACCACAGATCCAAAATTCAGAGGCACGACATCACATCCTGGTGCATGCAACATCTTTTGGATATCCACAGCCAGGTTACTGGCACCTCCTCCAGAAGGATGCACAGCCAAAGATGATTTGGACATGTTTTCATTCTTCACATTATACATGCATGAACAAGCTTTTTTTGTATTGATATTTTGGGATTGATAGGAAAATGACTGCACAGGCTGGAGGTCGACTCCAAAAAGTTTCTTCACTTTACTGGGAAGGGTTGTTTGAAGATTGGCATCTGCTATGGGAGAACTTTTATTTGCATGCGTGCAGACAGACTTTGTACAAAGCTCATCCTTTTCAAAACCATCCATATCCATGGTATCATGACATGGATTTTCTTCTGCCTGTGTTTCTCTCAAGGTTTTCTCCACTTCCGTGTCAGATGCACCACTTCCATGTCCATATAAGCATATACTGCTTGAGCTATTAAGATCAATGTCTTTGTAGACTAAGTTTTGCTCTGAACAGCCTCTAAATGTCTCCACACTTCGTTGTCTTTCTGAGCTGGATCCACTGCTACTTTGCATTCTACATTTTCTTTGACCACAATGGGCATCTTCCTGTCCAGAAATAGATGATCCATCTAGACTGCACCTTTTGCGTTTTAGTACTGCTCCTTCTCTATCACAATCAAAGGACATTTTGCACACCCCAACCATAATATCACTGTTCTCTACAACATTATTGCCGTCCTTAAGGGAAGGCAGATTTCCAACACTCACTTCTCGCTGCACTGGACCATCCTCAAAATGCTTGACAGATTCAGCTGTTGAAGGTTCCTCTACAGAGTTGACAATGTCTACTTCATGAGATGGGACAAAACCACTGTTGTCTTTGAGATTTGAATGTAAATCTTCTGAAGTAACAAATCCCCTATTCTCAGAATTACATGGTTTATTCATGTCAAGGACTATGTCCAAATGTTTTTCGCTAGGTATTCCTTCTTTAGAGGGAACGATGCATGAATTACTTTTCCTGTCTTCTTCCACTTCTAGAAGATGGCCATTAGTAGCAGATGGATTTATGTCAATTAGCATCTTATCCAAGTCCCTTTTACTGGTGGAGTCAACTCCAACTTCTGACTCTAGCTTAGCAAAAATTTCTTGTGGTATGACAGTGAGATTCACGTTCTTGGTTTTCACCAAAATCAAGTCCTTACAGCAATCAGGTAAAGGCTCTCTCCGCAAATTATTCAATTTCTCTGGTGCTTGGACAGATGCATTGACAATGAGCAGTTTTTCAGTTGCCCAATCATATACAGCTCTTGTGTTTCCTTCCAAAGCTTCCACAAGAATGTCCAACTCATCCAAATCATAGCGGAAGAAGAAATATCTTTTGCTGGGATCACATGAACAAAGCAACTCTGCATGCTCTAGACATGAGTACCGGTTTGGTGAGCATTCACAACCACCAGCTGATAGATATAAATCATAAAAGCACAAAAAGCATTCTTTCTCATCAGTCAAGTCAAAGCCTTTAGGCATCCTCCTTGCTTCAAAAAGTTTAGGAAGTGAGCCTCTTCTCCTCTGCTCCATAGAAACTCGCCTCTGTAGAATAACATCACGAACAACAAAACAAGACATTAGAATGGTGAAACATTAATCAAGTATTCACCATACCACCACGTATATTTATCAAGTTTTACCTTAATTGAAGTTGTCAGGATTCCATCCTTCCCACATGCAGTTGCCCATCTCAAACCTTCATTCTTAGTTTTGTTTAGTAATAATACCTCCCAGAGGGTCTTGATGGCTTCATTAGCTGCACCCATGAGCAACTTGTCATGGGATATTGATGTTTTACGACACTGTTCCTGGTAAAGTTCCACAGCATTTTGACCATGTGGTAACCAATCAACAGGAGCAACATTGACAGCCTCAGCGCAGTTGAAGCCACAGTTAAATCCTGAATGGTATGCTCGAGGGAAAGTGAGAACAAACTCCCCAGCATGTTGAACAGTACGATACACAGAGACCCCTTCAGATTTTAAAACTGATGGGGACATTTGTGTGACCTGTTACAAAATAGAGTAGCAAACGCCAGTGATGAACTGATAGCATATAGCACAACCCTAAGAGAAGAATGAACCACTACAAGAATGCTCAGAAATGTAACAACTTACTTATTATTAATGAAGACATATTTTCTTAAACTGATGTAGCATTTAATAATTAAGACATGGAGTCCTTCAAGTTTAATATAGTAAACAAAGAAGAGCTCTAAGGGCCGCCTTGATTCATGGGCAAAAATGATATTTTGAAGCCTTTTTTTCAACATACTTGTAGCTTATTTTGGAGACAAAAATACATTTTCGGAAATGGCTAAAGTCTGTTTTTTCACAAGAGACCTTTTCAAAATATCCCAACTTGTTTGAGCTCACCTCTTGAGATTAAAAGCCTCAAGACCAACATCTTTCTCATACCCTCACCATTAGTGTCCCCTTATCCACCTTGTTGCTTAAGAATGGGTTGTACTGGCGGTCTGATGGGAACAGTGCTGCACCATGGATAGAGCTCATTATGTGAAATCTGGAAGTGTGGAAGATGAGGAACGATACAAAGGTCAGGATTTGGTGAACTGGGGTTTTGGAGTATGGATCCAGCAGAATAGAGCCCATTGATAAGGGAGCACAGTTAAGTGGCCACCAACAGCTTGCAGGCATGACAATGAAGTACTCAGAAAATGGTGAGGTGGAGGTGGGCAAAGCTAATTTGCCACTTGGCAGGGGATGGTAATGCTGGAAGCGATCGTGGAAAATTTTGGGTTCTATAGGTGATTATGATGGCAGCCAGAGGAGGTGGCCAAGGTGGACGATTGAGAAGAAGATCAGGGGATTTGAAACCACAAGCGTAACACAAAATGGAAAAGAAGGTTCTGCCATCCAAAATTGCTATCCATAACATTTCAGTCTTGAAACTTATTCTTCAGAAAGTAGACCTTACAAACTGAGTTTTATAAGTATCAAAAACCCTTCTCAAATATTGTCATCCATATAGTTCCATAGGTGGCTTGTCTTTCCAAATCAAAACTGGAAGCATCATCCATGTACCATCTATGCTTCTTTATCATTTTATGTATAAATTCACCATGAGCATTTGATATACGCCAGTTCCATATATGTCAGCAGCAAGAACAAAAACAGTTTATTAGAAATTTAAAAGCAACTCGTTATATAAGCATTCAGGTAGCATTGGTACAATACAAAGACTTTCATATTTTCCATTTGTATTTATTATGACAAGATTAGCTTATTATGACAGTACTATTCTGGTTTAAAATTCTTCTTTTTTCCAAGATGAATTATCCATTTCCGCTCTCAGTGTGTCGACCAATTTTATGTAGCCTCAAGGAAGGAATAATTCTTTCTTTGAAAATAACAAAAACAACCAATAGAACAGAGGAAAAGCAGAATCCCTAATGTTAAGAAAAGAAATCACTCACAAGTTCATTGAGTAAAGCAGGTTGCTCTTCAAATAGATATGGTAAATGTTTTTTCATAGCAACCTCCAATTTTAATGCATCACTTGCTGGAACTCCATACCATAATTTTGGGTCTCCCCAATGATGATAATTCAGTGAGTACAGGTGGTGATCCTCAACATGCTATCATAAGAGCAAATCAAGAGACAAAATGGTGAGAAACATATTATTATATTGAACAACAAAAAATAGCAAACGTTATTATATTCTAAATAGTAAATAGTAGTTCCAGGATCTAATCTTACACTAGGAAAGAAACCGCTAATATAAAAACTAGAGATACCACAAATCTGATGTCAATGTCAATATATAGTGTCAGACTTACCCAGCAAAATGATGAGAAACACATTCCTATGTAAAGCCATGGAACTAAAACACCAGAAATTTCAGCCTCTTCAAATGCAAGTACAGATCCTTGAAGTCGTGCGAAATTGTTCAAGTTCCAACCAGATGTAACATATCGATCAGAATCAGTTTGACAAGCCAAAGTTGCTTTAGGAAACCCACTTCCAAACTTTTCAGTGTCCAAATCAGCACCATAGTGCACCTACAAACAAATGCACGATATATAGAAATTACAACTCAACCATATGGATAACCGAATTGTGGATATAGACTGGAAATTACCTCAACTTCCTCAGAGCTATTCTCAACTAATCTCCAGTATTCACCTTCAATATCCTCCACTGACAGTTCCATCTTCAATTTGGATTTATCATCACCAGCACACATATCTTCAGATACATCTTTAAGTCCAAAATATTGATCCTTAAACTCATCTGCATATTTTTGAAAAGCTTCTAAAGTGTACTCTGGACCAGGATGGAACCCAAATCTATCATCCTCATCTGAAGCTGCAGGCTCATTGACTTCAGATCGGCATGAATTGTTACGCCTACGAGAGAAAATTGTCCATGACTGTCTCCTTTTCCTCCTCCTTCGAGTTTTAGGTTTCTTTCTTGCCGGTTCTCTATTTTGAAGTTTCTCAACCTCTTGAGTTCGAGTCTCAAACTTGCAATTTTCCCAAAAGTTTCTATCTTTCAAAGGACAGGGTGGCTTAAATGAAGAAGGTGGCACAATGCGACATATACCGAACCCTTCTACCTTCTCATAAATGCTTTCAATGTATTTAAGTGGGTCTCTGAATTCCTGCAAAATTAATATTTGGGGACTACTCACGTTACATGGTATTGTTTGAGTAGAAGAATGATCTACGATAAGGACATACCTCTTCACTTGGATAAAACACAGGAGCTTCATCAACAATAGGTCTGGAAGCTTCTTCAGGTTTCCACCGTGCAAGCATCTTTTGTGCAAATCAGAACACAGTCAGCACGTGATGTGTAAGCAAAAATGAGAAGAATATACAAATAGGCGAGCGTTATATTAACAAAAGGTTTAGAATCTAACATCTTCAATGCAACAAGAAATAAACATACAACTAGATGGATATACAGAAGTAATAAGTCTGAAAAATAACAGTGCTGAATACCAGAAAAACCACAGCAGAAAAGAAGTGCCAGGAAAGAAATGTTGACTTCAAGCTTAGTGACTAACATTTTTAAAAGTGTTTGGAGAAATAACAGAAATCAGTGGCATCAGCGTAATTGAGGTTACTTATATAGCACACAAATCACGAACATTTTGATATAAGTCATGCAAGTAGATTGGATCAGTGAAAAAAGCATCTATTTCACATATAAATTCGTTTCCCACAACAAACAACAACAACTAAGCCTTTTCCCATACTAGACGGGGTCGGCTACATGGATTCTTTGTTTCCATAGATCCCTATCTATGTCACACGGGTGCGGGTGTGAGATACGGCAAATTTAAAAAATTTTGAGTGTGGTGACATGGCTAGGGTATATAATATTATATATTATATATAATATTCAAGCTACATAAATCAATCATAATACAACTAGTATTTGCTAATTTTGGGTGCACGTAGGTATCAATTAGCAAGTTCCCTCATAATGATCTGAAACTTACAATGATTTTACGAGCTGCAAAATATCCAAGTTATGGATTCAAAGAGTTTTGAGATCTTTTGTAGGATATAACATATACTAGTATTTGTGCTAGGATCCACTAGTGATGTCATACTCTTCTGCTCTATTGATCTGGCAATGTTCCTGGTCTTTAAATGTGTTTGGTGACAAAGATTATTCTGTGCAAAGGCATACAGTATGGAGTCAAGAATCCAATCAGATTGAGTAATAAGAAACCAATTGTTCACAACCAAAATCATTCACGCAGCTTTATATTGTATACAACTACGATAGCAAGTTCACAACTTTATATTAAAGCAAAACATATAAATGGTAAACAACTACTAATTTCATCATAATACACAAATCAATCTTCATTATCCTGACTCATTTAACCGTGAGTTACAAAAAAAAAAAAAAAATTCGCCATGTCGCACTGACACGGTGTCGGTGTCACACCAGTGTCAAGGTCGACACTCCACCCCTTAGAATTATCTGTGTGACTTAGATCCCTATCGTGTACCATGTTAGCAGTTTACTCACAATAAGCTAGATCATTTCTTTATTGTTTCTTTCCAACACTTTTGTGGTCGTCCTTTAGCTCTTTTAATACTTTCCAAATTTAGTTTTTCACAGTGTTGTCCGTATCGCATCGTGGGCCACCACGATACGATACGGGGGCCCGTATCGCAGGTGCGGGCGTATTGCACCGTATCGTGTGATACGGCCCGTATCGCATGATACGGTGCGATACGGGCGATACACCCTGGGACTCTTATAAAGGGTCTCGGCCCAAGAGAAACCCGCGATTTTTCACGGGTTTCCTCTCTCCTTTTGGATTCTTCAAGCTCCCTAAGAGTCGGTTTTCGCCTCCTTGGTGTTCAAAGCTCTAAAATCGTGCCCTACGGTGTCCGTCCAAGCCTCCAAACTCGGATTTAGGTATATTTTTAATGTTTTTTCTATTTTTTTCCTTTATATTTATTGTTTTTTGTGTTATTTCAGTTTTTTTTTTGAATGACAAAATATGAAGTTATTAAGTGTGTATACGATTTTTATTGCATTCATGAAGTGGGAGACACTCGATTTGAGTGTTATTTGAAGATTGGGGGATTTACGAAGTGCTTTTATTTTCAGGTTTTTGTTTGAATTAAAGTACTCCATTGAGATGGCAGGAAGGAGTGGTAGAGACTCTCATTCAAAGTCTGATGATCCGGCATGGCAGTGGGTATACCAGTTGAGGGTTCAAGGTTAAAAATCAGATATTTATTTTGTGAAAAGGTGGTTAGTGGTGGAATTTCAAGGTTGAAACACCACCTAGCAAGAACCAGGAAAGAAGTTGTTCCATGCATAGGCAGAGTTAGAAGTGTACCAGAAGGTATTAAATGGCAATGCTTGCAGATGATTGAGAGCATACAGGAAAGGAGACAACAAAAGGATGATTTTCAGACATGTGAAGAAGCTGATGATGCTACTGCCACTGGAGTTGGATTCACTGATAGTTTGCCTTTAGATGTTAGAACAGATATTGGTAGTAGCAGTTCGTGAGTACGTAGCAGAGGAAAGAGGGTTGCAGCTGAAGACTTTGGAGGTGGCAGAAGAGGAAGTTCAAGAAGGAGTAGAGGAAGAGCTTCTTCTTCTAGCATACATTCGTTCTTTCCTCCTTCCACTACACCTGGTGCTCAGCCAGGAATTCGTGCTGCTATGGCTTCAGAACAACTGCACGATCAAGCAGACCTTGCAGTGGGCAGATGGTTTTATGATGCATGCATTCTATTTAATGCAGCAAACAGTTTTCATTTTCAAGCAATGGCAGATGCAATTGCTAACATTGGTCGAGGATACAGGATGCCCTCTTATCAGAAGTTGAGAGGGAAGATATTAGATCAGACCGTGATTGAAGTGCAGCAATACTGTTCGACTTTAAGACAATCGTGGAAGGAAACAGGATGCACTATCATGGCAGATGGATAAGCCGATAGGTGAGGAAGAACATTGCTAAACTTTCTTATATATTGTCCTAAAGGACTCATGTTTTTGAGATCTCTAGATATGTCAGAGGAGAGGCACACTGCAGAGATCCTACGAGAAGAATTTGATAAGGTTATACAGGAGGTTGGGCTAGAAAATGTAGTCCAATTGATTACAGATAATGCAGCTAACTACAAAGCAGCTGGAAAGGAGTTAGCTGATATTTATGAGACTTTCTACTGGACACCATGTGCAGCCCATTGTTTAGATCTCATCCTCGAGGACATTGGTGAGATGGATGAAATAAAGGCAGCAACTGAGTGTTGCCAAGATATTACAAAATTCATTTACAACCATGCATTTGTTTTGTGTATGATGAGGAGATACACAGAAGATGCAGAGCTTCTTCGCACAGCTGCAACTCGGTTCGCAACAAACTTCTTATCTGTATAGAGTATTGTGAGACAGAAGCAAGCTTTAAAGAGAATATTCTTCTCAGATGAGTGGCAACAATTTGCAGAGTTGCCACAAAACAGAAGGAACAGAAAGTTAAATGAGATTGCAGAAACGGTTTTTAGAAGTTCATTTTGGAATGCATGTATCAGATTATTGAAAATTACTTGTCCTTTAGTGAAAGTTTTGAGATTGGCTGACAGCGAGGAGAAACCATCTATGGGCTACCTTTATGAAGCCATGGACAGGGCAAAAGAAGCAATCAGAAATAACTTTAATGGAAAAAAAAGAGATTATGTGCCCGTGTGGAAAATAATTGATAGTAGATGGAATAAACAATTGCATCAGCCTATTCATGCAGCAGCCTACTATCTAAACCCATCATTGAGGTACTCAGCAAAGGGACGGTGAGGTTAATCGAGGAATCATTGAATGCATCGACAGATTAGTCCCTGATGAGAGCATAGTAGATGCGATACATCGAGAGATGGAGATATATGATAATGCTCTTCACTTGATGGGTTTGCCTTTTTGCAATTCGCAACCGCTCTACGATGCATCCAAGTACATTGTTTATTTTCATATTTAAGTTGCATCTTACATTACTATGGATTATTATGTCTCTAATGTTTATAACTTTATATTTTTTTTACAGATGTTTGGTGGAACAGGTTTGGAAGTGATTGTCCAAACCTTAGAGATTTTGCAGTTAGAGTCTTAAGCCAAACCTGTAGTGCAACACGTTGTGAAAGAAATTGGAGTGTTTTTGAACACATCCATACAAAAAAGCGCAATAGGTTGGAACACAAAAGGCTTAATGCTTTGGTTTATATTCGTTGTAACATGCGCCTTCGTGAAAGGTAATGTTGTATTACTTTCAAATTTTCAATTCGATATTATTTAACTTCAGTTTTCAATTGTTAATATTACTTACTAATTGTTTATCTTTGTTTGTGTCGTAGGCAATTAAAAAAAGTAAATAGAGAAGAAAGTCAATTCGATCCAATAAGTTTGGATAATTTTGAGATATTAGAAGATTGGGTTATGGAAGACACTGAAGAAAATGCCCTCCTAACAGAAGAAGACGTTGCCTGGATTAATTTGAAAGGAGCGCAACAACATTATGGAGATAAAGAATTTGATTTTGAAGAAGAAGGTGTGGGCGTGACTGATGATGATGAGGATCTGCAATAAGGAGAAGATGAAGATTATTTAGTTGATGATCCTGATTACAATTTGTAAAATGTAATATTATATGTAATTGTAGTGTACTGTAAAGTGTAAACAATGTCTGTATTTTATTTTTTGGATTCAAAATATGTAAATTTGGATGCAATTATTCAATACTGAATGCTCAATCTGTACTAACTTACATTATATGAATTTAAAGCAATTATCAGATTTTTCTTGATTTTTTCCTGATTTTTTACTATTTTTTATTAATTTTTAATTAATTTTTACATTATTTTAATATTAAAGTACGATACGATACGCCCGTATCGTGGAGCCCAGCGATACACAATACGATACGCGTCAGACAACACTGGTTTTTCATACCTTCTTACATGTTCTTCTTTTGATCTTCTTTCTATATGTCCAAACCATCTTAAACGTTATCCTCTCATTTTATCCTCTATTGGTGCCACTCCTAATTTGTTTCTAATAACCTCATTATATATATGGTCTTTTCTTGTATGACCACTCATTCATCTCAACATCTTCATTTCTGTCACATACATCTTTTGCACATGTAGATGATTAACTGCCCAACACTCAGAACCATAAAACATGACAGGCCTAATTGCTGCTCTATAATATTTACCTTTCAACTTTAATGGTATTTTCTTATCACAAAGAATACATGACGCTCCTCTCCATTTTAACCAACCAACATTAATTATATGCGTAACATCTCCATCAATTCTTCTATCACTCTGAAAAATTGACCCTAGGTATTTAAAACTTTCCTTTTGGGTAATGCAATGTGTGCCAATTTTAATTTCTATGTCCTCTGAAGTAACCAAATGATCAAACTTACATTCCATATATTTTGTCTTTGTTCTACTAAGTCGGAGGCCTTCGCTTTCTAATGTTTCTCTCCACAGTTCCAATTTTCTATTAACTTTTTCCTTGGACTCCTCCACTAATACAATGTCATATACAAATAACATACACCAAGGTACTTCATCTTGAATATGTTTTGTTAACTCATCTATCACCATTATAAATAAGTATGGACTTAAAGTTGATCCTTGATGTAACCCAATATTAACTTCAAAGAAGTTTGTCGTTCCTTCATGCGTCCTCACACATGTTTTTGCACCATCATACATGTCTCTTATAAGGCTAATATATGTCAATGGGATACCTCTTTTTTCCAAAGTTCTTCACAGAACCTCCTTCGGTACCCTATCATAAGCTTTTTCTAGATCAATAAATATCATGTGAAGGTCTTTCTTTTTTGCTCTAAAATGTTCCATAAGACGTCTCAAAAGGTGAATCGCTTCGATAGTAGATCTGCCTGGCATGAATCCAAATTGGTTCTCTGTTGTACTTGATACTTGTCTTAACCTACGTTCGATAATTCTTTCCCATAATTTCATAGTATGTCTCATTAACTTGATACCTCGATAATTCGCACAATTTTGAATGTCTCCCTTGTTCTTATATATGGGTATAAGTGTATTTGCTCTCTATTCCTTGGGCATCTTTTGGTTTTTCCATATTTCATTAAATAGTCTTGTGAGCCAAGTGATTCCCATTTCTCCTAGTATTTTCCAAACTTCTATAGGAATATTATCTGGTCCTACCGATTTACCACCCTTCATATGTTTAAGAGCCTCTTTGACTTCATTATTTTGAATACGTCGATAGAAATTGTGGTTTATATACTTTTCTGACTTGACTAAATCTCCTAAACTAATACTAACATCTTTATTTTCATTAAAAAGATTATAAAAATAGTTTTTCCATCTATTTCTTATATCATCATTTGCCACTAGAATTTTTTCATCCTCGTCTTTTATGCATCTAACATAATTAAGATCTTTAGTTTTCTTATTTCTAGCCCTAGCTATCCTAAAAATATCTCTTTCACCCTCTTTTGAGTTGAGTTTTTTTATATAAGTCCTCCCAAATCTTAGCTTTTGCTTCACTAACGGCCTTTTTCGCTTCCTTCTTTGCTTTCTTATAAGCTTCTAAAGTTTCACTAGTTTTCTTAGCATAATGTAATTTGTAACATGCCCTCTTTGCCTTGATTTTATTTTGTACTACTTCACTCCACCACCAAGCTTCTTTTTGTGCCGGTACACCTCCCTTAGATACCCCTAACACATCTTTCGCCGCTTTCCTAATATGTATAGTCATATTGTTCTACATATCACAGGGTGTGCCAACATAATTCCAAACATCTCCTTGAATGACTTTCTGTTTAAATATAACTTCTTTCTCGCTTTTGAGGTTCCACCATTTAGTATGAATAGCTCTATGCACTCTTTTCTTCTTTGTCCATTTTTTATTTGTAAATTCATAACTAAAAGCCCTTGTTGGGTGGTTAAGCTTTCTCCTAGAATTACCTTGCAATCTTTAAACACGCTCTATCTTTTTTTCTACAAATAAAGTAATCAATTTGTGTGTGTGATAAGCCACTCTTATAAGTAATTAAATGTTCATCTCGTTTTTTGAAGATTGTATTGACTATAAAGAGATCAAATGCCATAGCGAAATTTAAAATCTCCCTACCTTCCTCATTTATATCCCCAAAACCAAAGTTTCCATGAATACCTTGATATCCTATAGCCTCTTTACCGACATGTCCATTTAAGTCTCCTCCTAAACAAATCATCTCCCTTTGTGGAATCTTTTGAATCACCTTATCTAACTCTTCCCAAAAGGTTGTCTTTATACTATCTTTTAGTCCTACTTGGGGTGCGTAAGCACAAATTATATTCAAAATCTCTGCTCCTAACACTAATTTCAACATCATGATTCGGTCACCATATGGTTGTATGTCTACTGCACTATCCTTTAAATCTTTATTTATGATAATACAACTCCGTTTCGAGCTTTTCTTTACCTGAGTACCATAATTTAAAACTTGTATCCTCTATCTCTTTTGCTTTTTCTCCAACCCATTTTGTCTCTTAACATAGAATATGAATCTTTCTCCAAATCATAGTATCTACCACCTCCATTAGCTTACCGGATAATGTTCCGATATTCGGAAAACCAATACGAATCTTATTATCTAGGACTAGCTTCCTTACCCCCCACATCCGTCCATGTTCAAAATGCGAAAACCCTCTCTGAAAATTATTCGTAATGTAGCGGGACTAACTTCTTTACCCACACCCGTCCATGATGTGGGAACCCTCTCTACAATTGATTCACTACATTCGGGCGGAAATATAGTGGCCCTTGCTTACTTATTACTGCATTCGGGCTCTACAGCATGTCGCTGGGCGAGGATGCTCCAAAGCAATGCTAATCTGACGAAGTTTTACGCTAGCTGTCGGAAGCCTAACACAACCCTCCTCCTTTATCCGGGCTTGGGACCGGCAATGCAAGGGTGTTCCCTTACATGGGCGGAGTTTGTTTCCCACAATATCACAAAATTATAAAGTTCGTTAAATACAATAGGATTAGTAATTGTTAAATATAATCACTTTTCAATACGTTGTCTTGTCAGGATACTGCAATGTCACTGTTCTTTATGAACTTTACAATTTTATAGAAGCTTGTTCATCTAACATTAACTTCTTTACCCACACCCATCCATGATGTGGGAACCCTCTCTACAATTGATTCACTACATCCCTCTCTACAATTGATTCACTACATTCGGGTGGAAATATAGTGGCCCTTGCTTACTTATTACTGCATTCGGGCTCTACAGCATGTCGCTGGGCGAGGATGCCCCAAAGCAATGCTAATCTGACGAAGTTTTACGCTAGCTGTCGGAAGCCTAACACAACCCTCCTCCTTTATCCGGGCTTGGGACCGGCAATGCAAGGGTGTTCCCTTACATGGGTGGAGTTCGTTTCCCACAATATCACAAAATTATAAAGTTCGTTAAATACAATAGGATTAGTGATTGTTAAATATAATCACTTTTCAATACGTTGTCTTGTCAGGATACTGCAATGTCACTGTTCTTTATGAACTTTACAATTTTATGGAAGCTTGTTCATCTAACATTTTGCATTAACATCAACAAAGTCCATACCTACTACTTCCATTTTGAAGGTCAGATTAGGATTCCTTAAAAGGACTGATTAGTGTTGACCATTTTGAAATAACTGCCTCACATAGAAATGCAGATACTAAAAGCATACATCACATTTGCAGCATGACGCTCTACGATAAGGGCCTTTACGACTTTTCTATCTTAATTTGAAAAACGTTCTATAGTCTCATTTAACATAAATGCCCAAGAATGTCAAACCATTTCATTATTAATACCATTTGTGGCTTTTTTTTATGATGGTGTAGTTCCAATTTTTTCCTATTTCAGCCTTTTATATTTTAGCTTCTAAAATCCATAACTTCGTAAAAGGATCACGTTATGCTAGCAGAAGATATCACCAATATTATTATGTTCCCAGATTAGTCAGAATGAGTGTCTTGGATGTTTACGATGAGCTCCAGAATAAAGATTTGAGACTTGAAGGATTAGTTACATCAATCACAGCATCGACAGAGCTAAAGGACATTACACATGACGGATTTGCACAACCTTTCATAATTAAATTCAAGTTTCAAGATTGCTTGATGTTAAAAAGTGTGTCCAATGACATATAGATAGAGGACAGAATTTCCTGCAGAACTGAGAGGGTAAAAGGCCAAAATTTACCCTTTAACAGTTTTCTCTACTTTTACTAAGAGCGAAATTATCCATTCCATGGCATTAATGCTCATCAGACTAAATAGTTTGGCATGTTATGCACAGGTTGGTAAAAATGGATTTCCTTTTTATTACACTAAATACATCTAATCCAGTATGTTGAACAGAGAAAATTTCCTTCCACCTACAATACAACTGTCATTGAGATCCTAGAGAAAAAGATAATTTGTCTTAATGAACGGCATCAAATAACTAATTCTGCACTCATCATGTAGACGGGAAAATTTGTACCAGACTAATGCTAAGTCAGCGCAGAGATCAGTAGGCAGGTTAAACCTTTTTGAATGGATGATGGCTTATACTTTAGTAGATATGTTGGATAACATACAGAAATCAGAGAAAATAAACTTAAAGAAAGGAACAAGAGAGAAATAAGGTTCAAACTCAACAATTTTATCATTTTACAAATAATAAGGCCACCACACTGATGCTACAGGTTCCTACCCAAGAATCATGTTTTTCCCAAATGGGATGCCAACTAATTTCGTTAGTGATGAGGAACAAATATGGTAATCTGTAAAAGAGTCCTCTAAGAAACATTGCCCTCTTCTCTCCAAATAAAATAAGCACATAAATAATAAATTAATTCCTGATTGAGTAAAAACTAACCTCACATACCTGCTCAGCATCTGACTCAGATTCTGAGCTATTATCAAACAACCCATAGTCTATCCAAGTTCTACGTCTGAATGACCGCATAACCATTCATTTACTATAACTATGAAAACGAATTAACTTTGAATCAGTTTGGGTTAGAAGGTACTGAAATATATGAGATACACGTGATACATGATAATGAGACCATATAAATCATTTAAGGTACCAAAAGAAAACAGCATACAATGTATGCATGAAATATTACATGTTCTGATGAGCGGTGGAGAAAGATATGACCATGAAAACAATCAAAAGTGATATAACATGTAAACTGCCTACTAGCAATCTATAAAAAGTTTTTATCCGCATGTTCTTTAGTTGTCTGTCCACACAAAGGATATTACCACAACTGACACCTGAACTCTCAAGAATTTCTTGGCTTTTAGAACTTCATAATATCTAACTCCGCCCATGTAAGGGATCACCCTTGCATGGCCAGGCCCAAGCCCGGTTAAGGGAGGAGGGTTGTGTTAGGCTTCCGACAGCCAGCGTAAAACTTTATCGGATTTATCTACCATGGATTTTACAAATTATGGTAGGGCTTTTTGGAAACAAAGAGTTCATGTAGTCGATCCCATCTAGTATGGGAAAAGGCTTAGTTGTTGTTGTTGTTAGAACTTGATGATATCTATTATATTTTGGTCCATTGTAACAAAGATTGACGTTTGGTCACTCATGACAAGCTAATGTTTATGAACATCCAGGTTCTTCCAAGATCATCAGCATCTACATGTAGTTTAGGTATTCAGCAGCGATTTTGATGACCTTGAAAATGTGAAGCCATGAAAGTCTGAAAATGGAAACGGTAAGCAGATGGTATTAAGATAATCAAAAATATAACCGAGGCATCCAGAATACATTGTGAGGTGTGTACACAGATAATCTGTAGCTGCTTTCTTTAATGCAATCAAATTATTCTATTTTTCAATAAATAGTTGAGAGACACGGAAAGCACTATGCAGAAACAAATGAATGTGCCAGTCAAATTATAAAGAGTGAACCTCACATATTTGGAAATGAACATGTCCGATAGGAGAACCATTGTGTGATTGAGATGTCAATCTCCATCCTCTCTTGCTTCAGATGACAATCCCACAATACCAAATCCTTCAAGATTTTCCATTGCAAAATTTGATGCTTACAATTTTTTTTTGTCTAACACCTCTATAAGCAAGTTTGAACTCATGTTATTAACATATGTTACTCATGCCTTAAAATAAGAAAATGCTTAGCAATGAACTTTCTATTTCTTCTATCTTTTACAATGTTGCACGTTATGACATTTCCATTGCCACATCTTAACAATAAAAAATTTACCCAATCACTCCGTCTATATCCAAGTGGTAAATAGCATATGAGAAACTTACTACCAAGATCTGCGATCTAAGGACAAAGAAGTTCATGTGACATTTGCCAAAAGATGGATGATACGAAACAAGAAGGGTAAAGAAAAAAGGAAAAGATCAGTACCTAGGAATTAACATATAAACAAATTTTCAACACCTACCAAACTAACTACAGAAAGCTGGGAAAGCATGACAACAGCAGGAGAAAACCTGAACAGGAGAGTGGCATTGCCAACATAACCACCGTAAAAAAAAAAACTTATGCAAGAAGGTGACTCTGCATTTGTGCTTAATATATAGGTCACATGAGATTCACGGCAATTTTCTTGCCACAAAAGAAACATATACAGGGAAAGATGCTATATTGAGCTGAATATGTGCATGCATGCATGATTCTGTTAAAATAATGTATTTTCCCTTTTTTATGTAATTTTATTTTCAATTTATTTATGTAAGCCTGGGCCATTCGGCCCTGGTATGTGACCACAAGGGTCAGCCCCCAAAGGGGCCAGCTACAACAGCTACTACCGTTGGGGGCCCAATGGCTAGTAGCCGTTGGACCAGCCCCCAACAGCTAGTCCAGCTAGCCGTTGGGGGCTGGCTGTCCCCTTTTTACAACATACTCTCACTCTCCTCTCTCTTATTCTCTCCGTCTTGTTCTCTCCTATAAATACACCTTTCATGTACATGCATTTTAATGTCTTTTGTGGCTAAATAATATTAATTTTCTCTTTATTGTGATTTTGTTGCGTACACTTTTATAGCCTTTTTCTAAGGCTTTGTGATTTACATTTTGAGGTGATATTCACTGATCTTCCACTGCTACATTAAAGCATAGACTTCATTACAGAATCTTCCATATTGAGTAATGCAACAAGATAACAGAACACCAACAAGGGCTTGCAAATCTGAGTCAACTGCAAAAGGTTGAGCAAGTAATCTACATAGATTTTTTGTTATCACTCAAAGTCTAAGAGAAACGGCCTTTCAGGGGTCAGGACAACCAACATAAACTCTGAGGCTAGGACCCTTCTACTGAGAGCCTATGCAATGGAGTGGCTTGTGTAAGAAGGTATTGTCGATTGGCATGGAACCCCTGACTGCTCATCCAGCATTTAAAGATTTGCAACTACCTAGCCCCCCTGTTGGCCACATGCCTAGACTACTTTTAATAACTAATTGTATCATTAGTGATTATTAATGGACTAGGTAAGGCTGCTGTCTTGCCCAAAATCCAGCAAAACCTGAAAAGATCTAAACAGGTGTTTTTTTCTTATAAAAAATGTAAACGGACTGCATAATTGAATTTCACCCAAGTAAACTTCTTGAAACCCCAAGTAAACTTCTTGATACCCAAGTAAACAAAGAATCCATGTAGCCGACCCCGTCTAGTATGGGAAAAGGCTTAGTTGTTGTTGTTGTTGTTGTAAACTTCTTGATACCCCAGAAAATTTTGTGTATTTCCTCCACTATGTATCATGCGAAGCAGAATAGGAAACTGCTACAGAATGTTGCACATTGTTTCAAAATCTCTTTTGCGTTACACACCATAAAAATGCATAATCTTAGGCCGTTTGAACTATTGCTATATTTCTGATAAGTAATAATGCCCTGTTCCCCCTATGTGACGAACAAACAGACCTAAGCATGGCTATATCCGCTAGATACGATGTGTTGATGAATGAGAATGACATGAGACTTCACTTAGAGCAGTAAAAAAAAAGACAAAGAGAATCACAAGAAGGCAACATGAGGCATGATAGTTGACCAATCAGATCCTACATTATACGATTTCCTGTTGAAATCAGTCCGCCATCTTGCATCACCATCATGATTTAAGAAATCCAAGAAGAAACGAGTCTCAGTACTAACAAAAGGATACGAAATTCCGCAACACTAGAACTAGAAGTTCTTTTCGATGCATGCAACGAGAAGCTTTACAATCCAAATAAAAAACTAACAATAATCAAAGAAGACTAACAATGATCAAAGAAGATACAAACAAGAAAATCATGGACCAAGAAATCTTACTTCTTCCTTGAGACTTCCTTCGCCTAAAAGCTAATATTTCGGGATAACAGGTTCACTTCCACGAATCAGGAATTAGAAAGTAAATCCCTAAAATCCACCCGAAGCAAGAATGGTCAAATCTTGACACACCAACAAATCAAAAGAAACATGGTTCTTCTAGGATAAGATAAAATCTAAAGCTTCAGTTGCCAAAACCTCTGAAAACCAATTCTTACCTCAGAAAAACAGTTTCTAAGAAAGATAGAAGAAAAAGCTATTCATCAAGGGAGGGAAAGAAGTTCCTTGACAATTTGACACAATCCCAACTCCCAAATCAAACAGAAAAACAAAGGATCCGAATGAAAGATCTTTTCATGATTTAGAAAACAGGCCCTATCCATGAACTATCAGAAACCAAGAGATAACCACAAAAGGTTGGATCCAGAAAAGGGAATGGAATAAAGAAGAATTAGTGAAATAACCTGAAAAAACGGCCAAAAATCTCAATACAGAGGCCTCTTGGGAACACAAATTCCTATCAGGTAGACACACCTAGGAACTAAAATTCCCTGACGGGTGCTCCTTGTCTGAGAAGCGTCCTGCTGAAGGGACACCAAAGACAGAAAGGTAGAGAGGCACACAAAAAAAAGAGAGGTCGCCTCTGAGTTGGTTGCTTTCTTTCTATATAATTCACATGCGTTGTCCTGGCTAACCACCCAAAAGAAGCCCCTAGGCAAACCGAAGACCGAATAGTTCGCACGAAGGGGTATCCTGGTCATTTCATATTTCCTTCCCCATCTTGCCACGTGGAAAAATGGGTGGTTAGATTTTGAGGGTCCAGCGTCAATCATCAAGTGGGTCCTGGATTTGGGTTCCTGGGTCCGAGACGCTTGGTTGAATTCAGCGGCCAACAGGTTTTGTATGAGCAAGACTTGGATTTGGATCCTTTCCCACCCTTAGATCCAAAAGGACTTTAGAAACACTGTCTCCTTTTTTGCCAAAATTTTCCGCAGTTACCAAAATCTTTCAAAACCGATAGTTTAAAAGTCACATAAGGACTCTTAACCAATCTCTCTAGAAGATCAATATCCATAATTAGCAGCTCATTTGGCTCATATCCCATCTATATCCGATCCATATCCAAGAAACTAATAAGATTCTGCTCGTACTTAACAGACTACCCTTAAAATGGGTTTTCTTATTCATATAAGTACCCATCATCATCCACATTTATGTATATGTCTATATCCTAATGGATGTATCTGTAACATATTTGCATCTATTTTATTTAAGAGGATTCGGATATCCAATCTGTAAAAATATCATCCATATCCATAAGAATGGATTCGGTTCTCGATGTGGGTTGGATATCCATGTCCAATTTGCATAACAAATGAGGTGCAAAAGTCATCTTGAAGCCTATGCCTATAGAATAGGGTTGGAAATACATGGTTCTCCCCACCCTAAAAGAAGTTTCAGGTAAAATGACAGCTTTTTCTTTCTCCATAGGTAATAATAATTAATCACGGTACAAGGTCACTTGGCGAGGGGGTCGACTGGCAAACCAATTGTCATGAGTTTGATTTCCGGGCTGTGCAGCAGGCCTCGACCTTGCATTCTAACTAAAAAAGAGGATAAATTAATAGTGGATTTGATGACTAATTTTAAAACAAAAATCGATGGACTTTATCTTTAATTTATCTTTCACATAGTCAATTGATTTTATGCCTCCTTTTTCTTCAAGTCTTGGTCAAATACACTTGGTTGAATAGGTCAAACGTGCTCCTGGCTAGGGTGTTGTCTCATAAAAGCCTTCAAGATGAAGGTTACGAGTTCAATACCGACGGAAATACTGTTTCAACCCAGTTTGTAGAAAAGGTCGATAAATTGAAGTCATCTCTCTAAGTCCTACTGAAAAAATATTTAATTGAAGTTATTGAACAGGCCACGGTTAGTGACAGTTGGCATGACTCCTAAAGATAAAGACAGCTAAAAACGTTTTTTTTTTTAGAGAGAGAGATAAAGAGAGCAAATTTTTTTCTTTTTTACAAAGGAGAGGCCAAGGGTATGTACGCACGCCATAAGAATCAAACTGTGAGTCGAGACCCTTGCTTGGTGAGCTAAGCTTCTAATAATGTAGACAAGCACATCAACAACAATAATAGCAACAACTAAGCCCTTTCCCATAATAGATCGGGTAAGCTATAAGGATTCTTTCTTCTCAAAAAGTTGGATAATTTGTCAAGTTGACAATTAACTCAATAAAAGTTAAATCATTCTTTATTGTTTCCTTTAAACACTTTTGTAGTCTTCTTCATCTTTTAACATTTTTTACAGTCTATTTTTTATATCTTTTTTATTTAAGCTTCCATGGTCACTCTTCTTTTTGTTCAAATCATCTTAAATAATCTTTTATATTATCATCTACTAATGCTAATCCTAATTTTTCTCCCATAACCTTATTACAAATAAAGTGTTTTCGTGTGATTGTGCATTTATCTCATATCTTCATTTCTATTATATACATCTTTTGCACATGTTGACTATTAACCATCCAACACTCAATGTCATATAACATAACAAATCCAATTACTGCTCTATAATATTTTGTTTTTAATTTAATGGTATTTCCTTATCATATATAATACCTGGTTAATCTTTTTATTTTAACCAATCTTCATTATTTCTATATATGATATCACCGTCAATCATTTTATTCCTCTAAAAAATTGATCTTAGAATCTTAAAATGCTGCTTTTGAAGAATGTGTTGTGCATCAATCTTCATTTTCATGACATCTTTAGAAACCAAATGTTTAAACTTGCATTCTATATATTATGTTCTTATTCTACGAAGTCAAAAGCATTTATTTTCAATGTTTTTTCTACCATTGTAATTTCTTGTTTACTTTTTTTTAGACTCATCCACTAACATAATGTCATATGTGAATAACATACACTAAGACAATTCATCTTGAATATATTGTATTAACTCGTCAATAACCAAGGTAAACAAATATAGACTTAAACTCATCTTTAATATAATTTAATATTAACTTCAAAGAAGAACCATCGTTCCTCAATGAGTCTTCACATATATTAATGAGTCTTCACATATATTTGTGCATCATCATACATATCTCTTATTGATATAGATTAATTGGATACCCCTCTTTTCTAACGTAAACAAACACAAAGAAAAAGAATGACATGGACGTTTGCTCACCTTTGACCACTAAGGAGATAAAAGGTTCCTCTTTAGCTGATTCTTGATTCACGTTTAAGGCTGGTGATATGAACCAAGTCACTCACTAGTTCATCCCAGTTCAGCTCATCCTTGGCTTATTCATGTTAGGTTCTCAATGAGCTAAACATGAATATGAGCATGGCATGTTCAACTTGGTTTGGCTTATGAAAACTCGTTAAATGACATTCACCAGTTTCAACATGAACCATCCATGCAAGGTTGATATTTAGAGGTTGTTTGACTAGTGGTTAGCTTGGCTTGTTCGTATACAAAACGAGCCAAGTAATAAATAAGGGTGATTGGTTCATTTGGAGAGAGTGGAGCTACTAGACAACCTTGTATGCTAGACATTGCTTGATCATTATCACTATTTGTATGTGTGATCAATCAGGTGGTGGTGACCAAAACACTCATTCTACATCGCATTTAATGTATTTATATGCATTAAATAGTATCGATTATCATGTCAATGTTAACGTGTGACTCAATCTGTATAGTCTGTGTGATCACATGAACAACACAAATCTTCTAGTAAAGTTTGGTATATAAACTCAGAGTTGTTAGACACCTTTCTATGCCAAACTTTATTAGATGATATGGGCCATCCCTGCAATTTCATGGATGATACAAATTAAATCATCCATTAATATCGACACTATCAGTATTGATATGAGTACATTAAATGCAATGCAAGATGGGTGCCTTGATCATCACCATCTATGCAATCACACAAATGGTGGTGCTTGTGTGAATATATATATATATATATATATATATATATATATATATATATATATATATAGAGAGAGAGAGAGAGAGAGAGAGAGAGAAAGGGGGATTGCTAGACAACCTTTCATGCTAGACAATATTTGATCATCACCACCACCAGTATAACCAATTGGATAGTAGTGATGAGGGCACCCATCCCACATTACAATTAATGCATCCATGTTATGTAAATAATATAAATTCTTGTGTTGATATTTATACACGACTTGATCTACATCGTTCGGGTGATCACACGGACGACGTAGATAGTTTAATAGAGTCTAGCATAGGAGGGTATCTAGTAAGTTCCAGTTTTCTCATATATATATATATATATCAAGGGCAAACCACAAGCTGTAGAGTGCAACTTGTTAGCCCTACTATTTTTCAAAGTAATGCAAGTTGCAGCCTATGACTTGCTTCTCTTAATTCTCTCCCTCCCCCCTCTCTCTCAATCAACAAAGTGCAAGCTGCAACTTGCTTTTTTCTCTCTCTTCCCGGTGGGGTGGTGAGCCATGAGTGACACTCGGCAGGTAATAGCGGGCCAACAATGGTGGCTTGTGGTGTGGGAATCCGAAATCAAATTCGGCATGATTCATTGTTAAGGTTAAGTTGTTCTTTGCCCAAATCTAGAATTTGAGTTATTTATCTTTTTTTATAGAATTATGAATTATGTATTATCTTATAATATTTTGATGCAATGCATTATGCATATACTCTTTTCATTTTCTTCCACTCACTTTGGATGTCTTTTTACTCATACAGATATAGAAAAGTATTTTAAAAGAAAATCTCTTAAAGATCTACCCTTGAAACCAACCATTTCATCATGAAGTATGAAAAATCAAAGTAAAAGTAATGATAAGGAGATCTTAGACGAAGATAGAAATCTACAAAGTAATTTTGAATAAAATGTAAAAGATTTAGTTGTAGATCCTAGGTTGAGACTACATATTTTAAGTTATGATATTAATTATCAAGAGAGAATTTTCCATGCGTATCTACAAAAAAGGTTTATTTTAACCAAGAAAGCATAATTTTCTATGAATTAAAAAAGGAAGGCAAAAGCATTGTTTCATTCATAGTTGGTTTAATGAGTTTGATTGGTTAGAGTATAGTATAATAAAAATGCAGTGTAATGTTTATTCTGCTATTTTTTCCAAATCTTATTAGTGAAAGAGCATTTATTTTGGATGGATTTCAACGGTTTAAAAAGAAACAAAGACTTTATGAAAATAATACTAATAATATACAAATGATGCTAGAATAAAAAGTGGGGCTTTGATGAATGAGAAGTAATCTATTCATACTTGTCTTGTTAGGCAATCATAAGAAGAAAAGAAGTATGAAGCTCGTCTTGCTGCCTCAATGTTATAAGGTTTCCTTTTAAATGAGGTCTTGCATTTCGTAGTTATGATAAGTCTACCAAAGTCCAAATAAAAGAAATTTTCTTTAGCTTTTATCCTTTCTTTTTAATCATAATGAGGAAATTTATAGTATTATATTACAGAATGTACCTAAAAATTCAAAATTGACAACACCTTCAATTCAAAAGATATTGTAAGTACTACTGCAAGTGAGATTGTTGAAAGAATCGTCAAAGAGGTACATAATGATGTATTTACTATTTTAATTAATGAATTATATGATGTATCTAATAAAGAGCAAATGGCAATGGTGTTAAGGTATATTGATAAAGATGGTTATATTATTGAACACTTACTTAGTTTAGTGCATTACTATTCTACTACAACAACACTACTTGACAATTATGATGGAAATGTTATGCAAAGTTGGTTTAAGTATTAATCAATTAAGATAACAAAGATATGATGGAGTGAGCAATATAAAAGGTGAGTTTAATGGATTAAAAGCATTAATATTAAGGAAAAATCATGTGCTTTTTATAATTATTACTTTGCACATAAACTCCAATTAGTTGTTATAGCAATTGCTAAGAAACACAAATAAGTAAGTCAATTGTTTGATGCTATTTCTAACATCATGAATTGTGTTAGTGGTTCGTGTAAACACTTTGAGAAGCTTAAAGAATTGTAACTTGCTATAGTTTGTAAGGAATTGAATCTTTGATATAGAGAAATTGGTAAACGATTAAATCAAACCCTTGAAATTAAAAGGGTTGAAGACACATGTTGGGGGTCAAATTATTATACCTTATTGAACTTAATTATAATGTTTCAATCTATTGTGAATGCATTTTATATTATCAATGATGATGGTGATGATGATATCAAATGTAGTGGTTATAATCGGTAGAAGATAATACAAACATTTAATTTCATATTATTATATATTTGATTGAAGAAATTTTGAGAAAGACAAATGATTTATCTTTAGCTGTACAAAAAGAAGACTAATATATTATTAATGCTTTGAGATATTATTGAAGAGATAGTTAAATAAGCTTAAACTTGAAGACAATAAATTGAAGATAGATAAATAAGCTTAGCATTATAAAGATAAATTTATTTTGTGATAAGAATGATATTGAGGTCAAGAAAATAGAAGATAATTATAAAGGTTCAGTGACACAAGCAAGACGAAGACAAAGTGAGACGAATTTATTTTGTAATAAGAATGATATTGAGGTTAGAAAAATAGAAGATAACTATAGAGGTTCAACGGTATAAGCAAGATGAAGATAAAGTGAGACAACAAATTTGCATCATTATCAGTACGAGGTATTCAATGTTATCATTGATTATGTGTTAAATGAGTCATGATAAATTTAATGATAGAAATATTGAATCACTTCTTTATGTTGCATGTCTTAATCTAAGTAATAATTTTGAAGAGAAGTTGGTTCAACTTTAAGTTTTAATCTTTGTGATTTTTGTACAAATGATCTTTGATAACTTCAATATCAACTGAATAACCATATTATGAACATGCATAATGATGAAGGGCTTCAACTTAAAGGAATAAGTGAAATTGCAGAGGTGTTAGTAAAACAAAGAAAAATATGAGCTATTTTTTGGTGTATCGATTAATAAAATTGACATTGTTTTACATGTCACTGTAGTTGTGGAAAGTGTATTTTCTCATATGAACATTGTAAAGAGTCACTTGAAAAATAAGATTAATGATGAGTTCAAGAACGATTGCTTGGTTATACATATTAAGCATGATATATCATCAGAAATAGGTAATTATGCAGTGGTTCTACAAGATGTGGCATCATCGATAAATCCTTACTAATACTTAATTATGTAAGTACTCTTAACTTTATAGATTGCTTTTTAGCATTAAGTTTAGTTAGAAGAGTTAGTTATGTACTTCATTTTATATTGCAGGCTTGTAACATGTGTTATTTCATCTTTGTATGAAGTGCTCTTGAAAAGACCATCTAAGATTGAAGGATTTTGGAAGTTGTATTTGTTACGAATTTAGCAGGTATGTATATTTGATAACTTCAATTACTTAAATATGTTATGTTAGCATGTGTTTGACTATATAATTGTCATGTAACAAATGCTATTATGATCATTATCAATAGTTATTTATTTGTTATCATTTTTTTATTATATGAACAGCTATGTAACACATGCTTTCATAATTATATTATTGTATTGATGGTATTTAATCTTTGTAGCATTTATAGAATTTTAGTGATGTTAAATATTTTGATAGTTCGGTTATCAACTTAAGAATTATTGGTAGTTATATTTATATTAAGATATTACTTTTTACTCTTAAGAAGTTTATTGCACGTACAAATAACTATATTATAATAAGTTCTCAGTAACTTAGTTATTGGTTGGTGCTCTTTTTAAGTATACCAGTTTCACACATTAATCCCACAGCAAAAGCCCATTATTTTCATCATCTCCCCGCTTCTAAATTTTCTAGATCCGCCACTATGTGTTTGTATTTGGAACCACCAAATATCAAAAGATGTTTTAGCCAACAGTCTAGTTAGCTCAGTCTTTAGAAGGTAAGTCGTGGTTTGTGTGGGAATCAATGTAAATTTTCCTATATTTTTCTAGAATTTGTTATGATCTTGCCTAAACTATGCTTGATTATAAAAAGAAAGAAAAAAAACTCAACCTCTAATCTTTGTTGAGCAAATCACTGATACCACTAGAGTCTTGATTTAACAGATAACAAAGCGAAGTGAACAAAGAGCAAACCCACGGAGAGGGAGCCCACTGCTTAAAGGGAGCAGAGTGGCTTAACCATAGAGTGGGCTCGGCCCGATATAGCTCACCTGGCTAGGGGGTGGACGCAGAACTTGAAGGTCATGAGTCTCATCACGGGGGCGTGCATCTGTCTTCAGCTTCTCCATTCTACTGGATTCTTTTTTATAAACTAACTGCATTTATTTTTAAATCTCTAATAGGTTGTATTTAAAATTTCTCATACCTAATCAAAAAATCTTAGATTCGTGTGATGAAGCCGAAATAGATTTCCGAATCATTTACTCATCAAAAGCAAGACACCTAACTTTTCAGTTACCTGACCGCCTACATTTTCAATAACATGTAGATCAAAAGGATAATTCATTTGAATTTTGGGTTTGGGCTGGGTAGGATACCATGACGGATCTAGAAAATAGTTTTGGAGGAGATGATGTACATATTTCATCGTGTTAGGAGGGCGAAACATGAATGTCAACCATATATTCATGATAAAATGTAGGTTTTAATGTAAAATTTTAAATTTTCGGAGGGAGGGCGGCGGCCGCCCTCACCCTCTATGTAGATATGCGATTGATAGGATAATAGAAAATAATGTGTGAAACCATCTCGTGGGTCTCAGTCTAGTGTAGGCTGTCTGACACTTACTCGGGTGTACCACCGCTTCATGGGTATAGAAATAGGAGATAATTGCATGGCTACTATAAGCGCTCCGTGGGTATAAGGGCTTGTAATTATACTATACCACCACCGCTCCACGGGCCACTTATACGGTGGGGGGAGTACTTAAAGGGGCCACCACTCTGTGGTGCTCTATGGGCATTGCTATTTGCTTTTTAGGGCTGGCCAACGAGCCAAACACAGCTCAATTTCGATCCAAACAAGTGGGTTATGTTAACCTTACTTTTAAAAAAATATTTTAATAGAGGTCTGATAAGTTATATTCTTATAAATATTATATATAGTTTATACAATATTTAAGTATTAGTCTAAGGATGATCCTTCAAAGATTTACTCACTACCAACTTAGCTAATTTTGTCAAGTATATATTTATAAATGAACAAAACAATGGTACAAAACAAATAACAGGATTGGTCAAACACATTGATAGTCAGTTTATCATCCTTTTGTGAGCTGACCTTGGAGAGAACTCCATAAATATTTAAAGAAATAACCCCTTATTAACTAAAAAAATTCTTTTTGTAAGAAAGTCAACTCAAAAAGCAAAAACCCTTCATTGACCATGGTTTAGGAAAAACTTAACGTATCTCTCATGGCAGTATATGACACGACCCCAAACTTAACGTCTCTCTCTCTCTCTCTCTCTCTCTCTATATATATATATATATATATATATATATATATATATATATATATATATATATATATATATATATATATATATATATATATATATATATATATGTATATATATGTATATGCTAGCCCGTAGAACTCCTCACCAGTATATGACACTCACACCCGTGCATGCACCCTCTGCCAGTAGAACTCCTCACCCGCAGCAATGGTGCTAGTGCGTCCTGCCATTGAGCTAACGCTCTGAGTACTATCTTATTTCCTTTTTTTAAGAAAAACATTAAATAAGGATCAAGGTTTATCGGATCATCAGTGACATGCCCCTCTGAATGGTGCTTTCAAGTTAATACGATGCCTCCATAGAAGGAGATGGAAAAACTGGAGGAGGTATTTACTGTGGGAGACCCATCCATGGACGAGGAGGGACCAATGATTTCATTTCTTCTCTAAGATAAACTCTGGCTTTAAAATTATTACAATAGTAATGCCCTGTCCAAAATTTGTGGCTACTTAATTAGTATTAGATATTGAAACTAATACTAAATATTAAATATAAACTAATATTACATTATTATTATATATTAAACATAAAACAATATTTAATAAAATAAAAACTTATTACTTAACAAATTTAATATCAAATATGAACTTAAATTCAGTATAAATTTGGTAATATCAAATTATCATAAAATAAATAGTATATATTAAATGTGAGGTATGATATTCATCAATATTTATATTTAATACTAACGAATATTATACTATAATATTAAATATATAGTAAGGAATACTAATGTGACTATGTATTTAATAAGCTGACATGGAAGCTAATTGACAATTGATGTGGAATTTCATGCACGACACTAACCTAAAGTAACAATTGTGGCGGATCTAAAATTTGAGGGTGGAGCGACCTCCTCACCCAAAGTTCTTAAAATTTATATCTTTATATTAAAATTTCAAAAAGTAACAAAATTTTAAAGCCTTTCCACCCGAACTTGAAGAATGCCCCCACTTGAAACAAATTGTTGGATCCACCACTGGTTAATAATGTGAAAGAATTAACTAAAATACAACAAGAACTAAAAATGGAGGATAGCACAAAAGTAAGTGATATATATATATATATATATATATATATATATATATATATATATATATATATATATATATATATATATATATATATATGAAACAGAGTTACTAGATGCTCTCGAGACTCTACTAGATGATATGCATCATCCGTATGATCATACACATAACACAGATCAAGTTGTCCGTCAACATCAGACACAAGGATTGCTACCATTTAATATACATTGATTCATTAAGTGTGATGTGGGACATATATATGAAACGGAGTTATTAGACACTCTCGAGACTCTACTAGATGATATGCATCATCCATATGATCTACTAGTTATTAGACACAAGGATTGCTATTTTATATATATATATATATATATATATATATATATATATATATATATATATATATATGAAACAGAGTTATTAGACACTCTTGAGACCCTACTGCAGCATTCTTATGATCACATGCATAACACACATCAAGTTGTCTGTCAACATATGACATAATGATCACTACAAGTTAATGTACATTGATGCATTAAATATGATATATATATATATATATAAAAGAGAGAGAGAGAGAGAGGGGGGGGGGGGGGGGCAAAGAATAGAATATCTTTTGTGAAGTTTTCTCAAAAATATGATTAAAAGGAAACACAGCATACTTCATGGGCTATAGTGACACTATAAGGGATCCCTACGATGGGTGTGCATCAAATGGATGCATACCAACCACCTCTTATCATCATGTTACCATCAAATGCTAATGGCGCCTGAAAGATGAAAATAAATCGTTTATCTGGGCTTAGTTAGACCTGTTATCGGATGTGTATACCCGGCTACCCAACTCCTTACCTACACAGGCTGGGATAACCCCCTAGCGGATATGCACCTTTCACTCAAGCAGTGTGGCGTTTTAGAAATTCTTTTCGGGCAGCCCCCAAAGCCTTCTAGGTCTGGCCGGATCAAAGAGGGATGGAGGATCTACATTGGTTCAAAGTACACCCAACCCCAAAGACAACAACAATAACTAAGCTTTTTCTCATACCGGATGGAGTCGACTACATAGATTATCTCTTTCCATAGAGTCGATCATGTATCGTGCTAGCAGTTACCTCAATATTAGCTAGTTCATTTTTTATCATTTTCTTTTGATATTTTTGTAGTCTTCATCTTTTCTCTTTTAACATTTTCACAAACTAGTTTCTTAAATTTTTTTTATCGGAGTTTCATTTGGTCGTCTTTGTATGTGTCTAAACCATCTTAAATGATTTTTTCTCGTTTTATCATTGATTAGTATGGGAAAAGGCTTAGCTATTGTTGTTGTTGTTATTATTGATTAGTATCACTGTTAATTTGTAAAAATGTTAAAAGAAGACCAAAATTTTGAAATTAAAAGAAAAGGTATTGCTTATGGTTGAATGTAGTTTTCGCTCACCACAAAAAAAAATATTAGACTTTTGCCCACCTTAAAAAATCTCAACCCGAAAGTAATTTTCTTCCTAGTGTATATCACATCAAAAAATATTATACATGGTGGATCTATATTAATGTGAGCTAGAACTAAGCCCAACGTGTTCGAAAATATTGAATTAGAAAATAATGGATAAACCGTAGTTGAACCCATGGGTAAGTTATATACAAGGCTGCACCCAGAGTGTTAGCTCAACGGACGGCAGCGCACCTTGACACTGATGTTGGTGGGGAGTTCGACTCTCAAGGGGTACATGCATGGGTGTGTATTAAGCTTCGGCCTCATCTTGTAACTAATATATATGTGTGTGTGTGTGTGTAGAGAGAGAGAGAGAGAGAGGGATGTGGAGGAGAACTGCAGGCCACATTACTGTAACTGAAGTGTGTACTCAGTTTGGTCAATGATTGAGTATTTCATGAATTCAACTATATGGATTGATCTTTATTGTCTATTTAGCAGAAAATGTGACATTATGATATCTTATACCAAATAGAGTACAGTTCTATAATTGACTGTGGCAGTACATAGAATGGGCTCGCTGATTTAATATCATGTGATCCAATGGACCACGTATCAGATATTAAACTGATAAGAACAGATACTACACTTGATCTTAGCCAAAATTAAAAGCTCAAAGTTGATTTGTTTGTTCAGAGCCTGATCATTGCACAAGCTTGTTATGATAATATAGATGGAATGCTACACACATGGATGCATCTTCATGATGATCATCGTATTTGTTTGGATCTCGAAATCAGATGCTCAAATGATCTTGAAGGTATGAAGTATTTCTGATTGAGCCTTATGATGACTGATGGTGGTGGCTTATGCACATGGTGGTAGTTTGATGAGATGATGATGGTGGTGGCTTATGCACATGGTGGTAGTTTGATGATGATGATGGTGGTGATGGACATGTACTTGGTGAATGAGTCAAATGTACAGAAATAGTATCATGATACATCGTAACATGATCTATGATGGTGGTTGGCTTGGGTGGCAGAATAACATGATAGACTGCAAATTGTTCGGTCTAGTATAGGGGTTCTGGGTGCATGATTGTGTACAATGGCCACTACAGGTTGGGTTCAGGTCAGGTCACTCTATATTTTAAAGAAGCCCTTCGTGTGGGCTCATGAAACGGTCCAGAGAAGCAAGCTTATCTTATAGTTTATGGGCTTTATCTGCTCCTTAATTAAGCCTTCAATTGATTAATACTGAATATATATAGGAAGGATGCCAGTTTAAGGTGAGGGCAATTAACATCAATCTATCAAAAGTGTAATAAACCTTACAAAAGAAGTCATTCGTGGTGTTACTATAGGCACTGGCGGATCTAGAAAATGGTGTTGGAAGGAGCAACTTACATATTTCATCGTGTTAGAGGGGGCGAAGCATGAATCTCAACCATATATTCGATTGTAAAACATAGGTTTTACTTTAAAATTTCAAAATTTTAGGGGCGGCCTCCCCCACCCTTCCATGTAGATCTGCTATTGACTGTAGGCATAAGAAACAAGTCATTATCCTTTGAACAAATTTTCTACTTGTAAGTCATATGAACCAGTCCGCCTATGTAAGGAATCACCCTTGCATGGCCGGTCCCAAGCCCAGAAAAAGGAGGAGGGTTGTGTTAGGCTTCCGACAGCCAGCATAAAACTTTGTCACTTAACATGGATTCTACAAAAAAAAACAAAGAATCCATGTAGTTGACCCCATCTAGTATGGGAAAAGGCTTAGTTGTAGTAGTTGTAGTAAGTCATATGAACCAGCTTATGAGGGTTTGGAACAACCCGGCCTAAAGCTTTCGCTAGTGCGAGATTAACGTTATGCGGCTGTCGTCTTGCATAGGGTGGTGGTGCTGCTGCCTAGAGGAATCGAACCCCGGCTACCTGTGGAAGCCAAAGAACCTTTCCACTATCCTCATCCACTTGGGTCCATTCTGCAAGACTGCAACGTGAATTATGACCATGGAAATATTGCTTATCTTTAACATATAATAGCATTTATATTTCATAATATTTGCCAATATTGTGTTATCGATTTCTCCTTGCCTACTTGTTAAACGTATCCTTCTAGTGTTGTATTAAAAATCACTTATAACCATTAATTGTAAGGGAAATTTTCATATACCTCAAAACTTTTGGTACCATAACAAATTGCATCCACAATTTTGCAGCGTTTCATTTTACCCCCCCAAGAATTCACTTGAGTTAAGTAAATTAGAGGTGTCCGTGGTTCGGTTCTAGCCTCGATCTTAAACCAAACTTCTAGCTGCGGTTCTCAACTTTTAAAGAACCAAACCGCACTGTGCTATGACCAGTCTGCTTTGGTTCGGTTTTGAACCACGGTTCTTCTAATGTAAGTATATGAACTTTATATTCATTTTTTTTTAAGTATATAAGGTTATAAAACTTATACATAAACTTTCGCTAATGTAAGTTTTATAACCTTATATACACATAAAATGTGAATTTATATAAGGGTTCAGTTTGGTTCTCATGATTTTGTTCCAGTTTTGAAACCGTGAAGCGAACAGCCAGAATTTTTTCCAACTAGAACTGAACCGGACTGCCAGTTCGATTCGGTTCTTATGGTTTGGTTCGGTTTTGGTGGTTTCATGAACACCCCTAAAATAAATAACCCCTGAGTTAGCCGCATAACGATAAAGCATGTGAATTTTGGGCGAGATTGCTTTGCATGAATGAATAAAGTTTGTGTTACTACGGACAAACTTAAATTATTGACTCCCGAATATTCTTTTGGCAAGTAGTACGCAAGTGGTTCGTGAAGATACAACCAATGAGTCTTTGTTTGAAGAGCTCATCCAAGTAAAACAACTTATTGGTTATTTTCACTATCATAAATATAAAAAAAAGCAAAAAGGTTGGATATGATTGATGAACTTTTCTTAAAAGAAACTTTGTAAAAGGGGTCACTATTGGCAGTTTGTGACAAGTGGAAATAAATTGCTCCTACATAGCTTTGAATGCGTTGTTGAGATGTTTATAGCATTTTGAATATATTTTCATGAAAGAAATGAAGAGAGAAGGAAAGAAAAAACTGTCTCAGCCATACAATATTTGTAAATGTGTAGTTACATGTAAAAAGAAATTAGTGAAATTTACAAAAGCATGTCAAACTAACGGGTTACTTACAGATAACTAGTTAGATTTCAAATAGATTATGTACTTGTCCATCTTTCACAAACTATATTAAGACCCTTTTGAGACTTCAAGCCCAACTCTATTAATCTTCACATCAACCAAGTCTTTTTTCATATTAAGTGGGCTAATTAGAGGTTTAACATTATGACTTTGTGCCCCTCTTAGTAGAACCCTAGAAAACATAAAGTTAGGATTTATTTTTTCAAGAAAACTCATAAAATCATTTGTTGTTTGATAAAAGGCAAGATGTGACGCATAATATCTAAAAGGTTAAGTATGATTTTGTGTGTATCTTATGAACTGCATTATATATTTATAATCTCCTCAATAAATTATTGAGCTTGGATTTGAATGGTTGCACTAGAGCCCAGTGATAAAACACTTCAAGGGCAGTTCTTGAATCATTGAAGCCCATTAAATGAGTGCAAGACTCTTCCGCAGGTCTGCATAGCTTGTCTAATTACTACAAGATTGAACACACCTGTATCCTTGTCTTCATTTATCAGAATCGCCGAATCTCCACATGACAAAGCTGCACAAAGCAAGTTCTCATTCTTTTCCTTTTTCAAAATAAAAAGAAAAGGGTTGAAACTTTTCAAAATTACTGAACTGCAAGTTGGTCAATAATTAAGTTCGATATTTCGCTGAAAATAAAGAGAAATTAAAGGTCTCAATCATATGAAACTTTATCTCCATTGCCAATGCTTTGTCTGCCAAAAGTACTCTCTCTCTCTTTATATATATATATATATATATATATATATATATATATAGAGTGATTGAATCATGTCCACCACCATTCATACACATGAGTCTAATGATAATATCCTTTCTATTTTTTAAAGTCTTTAAAAAAGCGTTTAAATTAGACTGATGTCATCTAAAAACAATGAGTGAACATATCAGAAGTGGGCATGATCTAATTTTCACAAAAGACATCGATATCAGGCTTCTAAATTTGCAGATCTGGTCATCTATAGATTGAACTACTTGGGCTAGACCATGACAAAAGATAATTTTCTAGAAAAGGTTCCGAACACATACATAGTAGCATAGATAACAACTTTAGAAAATTCGTTATCTTTCTCCTCATCAATTGACGGACTCCTCGGACTGTAATTAATTTAAAAATGGAACCTATCTTTATTAGTTTTGAGCATTATTTAATTATTTGTCTTGAACAGAGTAGATCATTTGCCAACTATTGTTAGTACAATTAATATTCACGAATAATATTACTAATTTCTTCTGCAAAATAAACATTCTCCCCTCATACTTTTCTTAATCTCTCTATATAGATAACATCGACTTTTAGCTGAAAATCTAGGTGTATCTGATATAAACAACCATGTGCGCAATTGAGTAATAATCAGGTCGGACGCATATATTTAAAATTAAGTAAGGTCCGATCATGATGCAAGTGTGATCCTCCCGTGAATCTACGCTTAAAACCGTGCCTATCGATGGTCAACTAGAGTGATTCATGGCCGTCAAGAAGCAAAAGCTACCCATGAAATAAAGATTTAAAAAGTGAAAGCAACTTCATAGATCGTTCTGCTCCACTAAATAAAGAAAGGTGTCTGAGTGATAAGACGCAACATGATGAAATGAAACATGGGATCAATATACATATATATATATATATACATATATATGTATATATATATGTATATGTATATGTATATGTATATATGTATATGTATATGTATATGTATATATATATGTATATGTATATATGTGTATATGTATATGTATATGTATATATATATGTATATGTATATATATATGTACATATATACATATACATATATATATACATATACATATACATATACATATATATATATATACATATATATACATATACATATATATATATGTATATATATAAAGAGAGAGGTATACGTTCAATCTAATGTATGCTTAGGTATACGTTCAATCTAATGTATGCTTAAATTTAAGCTAAAGTCATCATTCATAATAGTAGAGATTTGAATCCAAATAAAAAATTATATCATTATGTATTAAATACGAGTATAAAAATATAATGATACAATATTGCTTTTTGGATTTAAATTTTTGTCGTTGGTGGCGTGAATCAAACAATAAAAGTGTTTGACAATATTTGAGTAAGAATGAGGATTGAGGATGACCTATCACTGTAATATATATAAATGAGAAGCTTGTGAGTAAGATTTAAGTAAGAAGAGATTGAGCATGTACCACTATCTCTTTATATATATATATATATTTCCAAAACTTTCACCTAAAAGAGTAACCTCATGTACTTCAGCCCCTTCTTCAGATCGTTAGAGTCGGGTGTTTTTGTACGATAAGACAGAATGACGAGACGAGTCCATCTATCGACTCAATTGTATCAAGTTTCAACTCAACCTGGAGTGCCATAGGCTTTTTCTCATTGGGGCTCTAATCATTAACACTAGCGGAAAGAGCTCGGCTAGCCGCTCCTTGCAGCCAATAACTAAGGGAAGGGGAGGAGTTGACGATTTGAGATATTCATTCGGTGGCCGGCATTTTAGTAACATGCTGTAACAAGTAGCACATATAGGAAGCACCCTTAGACATAAATGAGAAAGCCTTTGAACACGTCCTTAGTTCAGCCCGTATTAACAGCAAAAGCTCTCTCTCTCTCTCTCACACTCATATATATATATATATATATATATATATATATATATATATATATATATATATATATATATATATATATATATATATATATATAGTAATTATTACATCATATATGTATGTATGTATATAATATAGTCCTAATATATATAGATCATAATATGTATGCACACTCACTTATTCTTAAATCTATTTAAAGATCTTAATTATTTAATTAACGGTTGAATTTTTTAAGGAAAAAGAAAAATAGCCAAATACATCAAACACACCTTGCAAAATTGTACAATTATATCTTTTGCCTTTTTAATTCAAAACTCAACTTGAAATCTTTAAGGAAATTTATGTACAAATGGGTGTGCATATTAAATAATATATATATATTATGTTGGGAAGTTAGCTAAGTTTCATCTTGAAAGATAAACAGCACAATTGAGTCAAAGATAGTTAACACGAAAGAAATGAAATGAAATTTTTGTGATGAAACTTTTACAAACTCTTCTTGGTTTCGGGAGCAATCTCCTGTTTTGAAACTAGTCTTTTTTGTGATGTTCATAGTAGAAATATTATGTCAACCAAACATGGCACAACATTTGTGGGTATATATATAAAGAGAGAGAAATTAGTTCATATACACGTCAATCTATAATCTTCTTAAAAATCGCAACCGTACAATATTAAAATCAACAAGAGAAAGTCATTAAAAGTACAAGTTTCATACAAACTAACACGAAGGAAAAAACTATTAATAGCTACTATGTCTGTATCTACCATAGTGAGATCAGATATATAAATAGGTAAACAAGAACACACCCAATTTTCTAGGGCTTTCGACTCCTAGAAAGATGCACGTAGTGAGTTCGATTCTCCGGAACATGCATACCTGGCTTCGCCCTCTCCGTTGGAAAAAAAAGAGAGGTTGTCATCCTTAAATTGATTGGCAGTCTAGCGTGGCAAAGTTTTCATGTTGGACTTATGGGTCTGGATCAACATTCTATTTGATACGGACCCGCACCATACGGACGGCAGTAAGTCAAAAGAAGGTGAGGGCGAAATCGTCTTTTCGACAGCCCACTCGCTCACGACGGCTATTGCGGATGGCATAAGTGTGAATAATGCTATATGGGATACTATAAAAGTAATATGACTGCAACGGTACACGTTTCAAAGCTGTGTGAATCTGTCATCTAAAGAAGTTGCTTGAGTAAGTCCGCCCAGGCACTGTAGCTCTTCGTACCAAGAAAATCCATGCGAATAGTTTTAGCTATTTCCGTCCGCCGGACGTCGAATATACTGGCGAGTCACACCCGTTTCTCTGGCAAGCTGTCTATGGTAACACAAGCCTGACCAACGATCTTGGACCAGTAGGATTCCTAATCCATCGGATCGAAGTTATGATGGCTTCGGCGTGTGTAGACGCCATCGGAATTCCTCCAGAGAGCTTCCTCAACCTCCCGCCCTACCCATCGTACGGATGGATCAGCCCACGGATTTCCTTCGGCCACGAGAATGACGCCGACGGAGTGAACGATTCCGGCGACCCTACGGGTGGGAGGCTGCCGGAAGCACCGGATCCGGAGGTGTCGTGGGAGAGAAATTTCGAGTTTCGGCTCGACGACCCGGTGGCGATGCTTACGGCAGACGAGCTCTTCTCTGGCGGAAAACTAATGCCTTTGCATGAATCGCATCCTGCAACGTCCATTCCGACGTCGTCCGAATCATTGACCGGGACGATCCGCGAGTCCATGACGCCGGAAAAACCTCGGCCTGTATCTGAGATGGTCGCAGCAGAGTTTTGCGCGCTATCGCCGAAGGCGCCGAGATGCTCCAGCCGGTGGCGGGAGTTCCTCGGTCTTAAGCGTCTCCAGAGCCAGAAGGTGACGGAATCGGCATTTCCGGCGAAGACCCCTGCAACAGCGACTTCGTCATCGTGGTCGACGACGAAAGCTCCTAGATCACTGAAGCTCTTACTGCGCGTTGGATCCGATTCGAGATCCTGCACGAACGACTCGTCTTCTCTAAGCCTTCCTCTCCTTTCGGATCCCGCACTGGTAGGCGACTCGGACGTTGTACCGGTATCGGTCGATTCCTCCAGATCCTGCCTCTCCTCGAGATCGTTCTCGTGTCCCGGCCCCCGAGATCCGCCAAAGTCCTCTCTCGACTCGGAGAAGCCGGTTCGTAATCCTAAACCTAGTGGAATCTCCAATGCTAATAACACCGATTTCCTCAACCTAACCCCTCCGAGGGTCAGGCTGACCACTAACGGTAGCCAGAATGTCACCGGAAACGCCAGGGCGCGCATCGGCCGGAGTCCCGTACGCCGAGTTCCGGAATCCGGCAGCGTTCCAGCTCGCGGCGCTTCTGTAGATAGCCCGAGGATGAATCCTTCCGGGAAGATCGTGTTTTCGGCTCTGGAGAGGAGCTCGAGTAGCCCGAGCAGCTTCAATGGCGGACCGAGAAACGTGAAGGATCCGTATTACAGACACAGGGACACGTGGAAGGGAATGGAGAGATCATACTCGGCGAATGTTCGGGTCACGCCGGTGCTGAACGTTCCGGTTTGTTCCTTGGCGTCGAAAGGCGCGATCTTTGGCTTGTTTTCGCAGCCAAAGAAGGAAGCAATGAAACCGAACAGGAGCAGGAACGATCGAGTTTGAAGCAGAATTCATGTTGTTTGCATGTGGGTAATTTCGTTTCTTTCTAACCCACTAATAATCTTTTTGATTGTTCTGTTTTCCCTTTGTTTCCCTCTTTTTGCTGTACATATATAACCCTATTTCCTCAATCATAGACAAAGTTGTTTGATCATCGCTCTTTGTTTCTGGTCTATTTCTTTCCACTGGGAACCTGAATCGCTAATGTGTTCACCAACATTTCTTTCGATTGGTAGCTCTTCATTTGAGTTCACTAAAAATCTTAGAATCATGGTTGTGAAGATCGCCAGTTGGATCCTAAAATCCTATAATTCAAAGATGCAATCTTGATCTTGAGATGCCCAGGATTCATACAACATGAAAGTCATTTTCTTAGATATGCATTTCGTATATCATACTAGGCATCAACATGAGAATCATTATATCATAAAGACATGAATCGTGCATTCTAATGGATTCTATGTACACATACATATAGTTTCTTTCTGAATAGAACTAAGTTAAGATGTTTAAGATCTCGATTCGACCCTCCGATCTTGGTTCTTCTTGGCAGTTAATATTTTATTCACGTCTTGCGTCCAGCAATCTCATTCTCACTGAAAAGAAGTTATTCCACTCTTTTGTAATTTTTGTTCGTTTTGTTATAAGAGAGTCATGTGCTTATCGACTGTGGGCCGTGTTGTTCTGTTTGGATTCCATCCTCAACCCTCAACTTTATCCTAAGCCGAGAACAATTAGGCTCTGTCCTGTCTGACTTTCACTTTCCCGCTCCCTTTCTCAAACCCTAAAAGGGATTTGAATTGCTGGAGAAATAGGCATACTATTGGTTTTAAGTTTACCTCATACATATTCTTCACCCATTCTCGAAATATTTACAGTTCTGGAGTTGACCTGATTTATATACTGCGGAATCAAACAAGCCTTCTTTCATATTAAACGTTATTGCAGCACTTTGATAACTCACCTTGCTAGGGGACTCAACTTGCAAGTTGCAATGAGTTCGATACACCGGGCGTGCATCGACCTCCCCACAGTAACAAGAAGAAAAAAACAACTTCAAGAACAAAAACATGTACAGTAAGGTCTGCTTTTGAGGCCTTTCTCTTCTTTTAAAACGTTCATCACCTACTTTTTCATACATTTATTTTCTCCATAGCTCCATTTGATTCTTTCTAATTCACCCTAAGTGCCCCGTTCATATGAAACTTGTATTTAATATATTCTTTGTTGAGTTAGAATCTATTTCTGTTTAAGCACTTGAAATGTATGTGAATTATATTCAGCGGTCTACTTGTTTCAATATGCGTGTTTACGTGAAAAGAACTCCCTAAAAATCCTTTAAATGGGTGCTGAGATGCAGACTACTTGCCTAGAAAACTGGGACACGTTAGCAATTCGAAAGAGCAGTGTGATTCCACTGGGGCACCTGTTTTGTGGGTAATTGGATAACTGATTGCGTCTGATGCAGGGAAGATGGGAATTATAATATCTTTTTCGACTTTTATATTTACGTTTCAGAACTCTTGGTTTTGGTTTTAGTGGAACGAATAATCAATTCACCCTTGGCTTTTATTTTCTCGGTAAGCCCGGGCCTGACGTTCTACTTATTAGGCTTCAGTGGGTTAGCAGTGGCGTTGTCGCCATGAGCTGTGCTTGCTCGTATTAATTTATTTGATCTTCCTTTATGTTCTATGTTTCCCTCCGCATTCAATTTTTACCTTATTGGCGTCTCTCTCAATATATATATATATATATATAAAAGCATGCACACACATACACGCACACGCATATAATACCTGCATATTCCATCTGGTGGTCATTCCTTATGCAGCCAAATTTTGACAGGCTTGCGAAGTATTTCTGTGTGGTCGATCAAAGATGAGATATGTTATTTAATTAGTGGGTGTTTGATGGGACGTGCAACTCAGTTCTGCACAATGCAGTAGCGATATTGTTTGCTAGTAATCGTCTTGTATCTTCTTTTGGAGTTTGGTAGTAAAAGAATAAAAAAAGTTCTAATCTTTTTTCTGTAGTCACGTTCTTATGTTGGCTGCGTGATTCTCTTGCGCCTTTTCTGCTTATTTTCTGTACTTCATCAAGAGGATCATCTTGGATCTATGTAGGGAATGTGTCAAATGCCATATAATCTAGTTTACGTGAACACATGGAGCAGTCATGGCTTGTTCTTAACCGGCCAGGTGGTTTCAACCTGAACCGAATTGGACCAGGAACCTGTTAAATCCAGAACTGGTGAAACCAGGATTAGAACCAGGGAGCACCAGGTTCAGTTTCGGTTTTATCTTTTATAAAACCAAAACCGAAACAGGTGGTTCTAAATCGTTGGTTGTGGTCCTTTTTTTTCAATTTTTTCAATAAGTTTTTGATTTTTAAATAAAAGCATCAGTTTCATACTTAAGCAGAAACTGTGTTAGAAACGGAACTAAAACCGGTGTCAACCTGGTAATTGATTACAGTTCTGAGTTCTTGCTTAGCTGGAACTGGTAGTTTGAAACCGTTAGTTCTGGTTTTACTAGTATTCTCAAAGATTTCAATGGTCTCCTTCCCCTTGTTTTGCAGAGTATTCATGTATTACTTCTCTCTAGCTGCGATAATACTACGAATGCCCAGATCAAAACTAGCTTATCATAGCATGTTGGTAATTTTCATGATCGATACGACACATTGCTGTCAACGGTATATTATTTTCTTTTGAAAACAGTAAAACCCAAGGTTATAAGTAGTACGACATTATAGATACCTCACAGAAAAGGTTGTATGATACCCAAGGTTATAAGTAGCGTATCATCATGCAGTGTATTGTATGATACCTCACTGTATAGTACGACATTATATTATTAAACATCTAAGATATGAATGCGATGTTAGGGGTGTTCAAAGAACCGTTGTTGAAGGGAAAGATTATATATATATATAGTGAGAGAGATGGTTGGTTTGGCGATTTCAACCGAGCATAACCGACTGGAACCAAAATCAGTGAAATGATATGAAATCATGAACCACCAGGTATGTTTCTGGTTTCACCTTTTATGGAATCAGAACCGGCCCAAATCAGAACCGACTGGAACCAAGGGTTCCAGAATTTTTTTTATTTTTCCTTTTAAAATTTGAAATTTTAATGCTTTTTTGTCAGTTTTGGATAGTTTAGGACTCAAATCGAAATCAGCCTCGAGTTAGTTCTATTCCTCTTCTAGGTTCAGGAATAACTGGCCCCCTCCACACACACGTAAATATATTAGTGGCGACTGTGCTATGAGTACCCACAGCACCATTTTTGCTGGTTCCTGGTACCCTGTAGCCCTTCGCAGGACTGGGCCCCTCATATTCAGTGGTTTTGTGTTTCAGATCATGTGACCCATATACTTTTTAACTATTTACCACTATAAGGTACCTTTAACCAACTTATTTACCATTCACAAACCTTGGACGGTGTTAAATGTTTTTACCATGTCGTTTATACCTATTCCTTTACGTTGGTACGTCTCTAATGGAACTTTCTTGAAGATTGCTCATTGGGTTTTGTAGATGTTGAACTCATGACCTTCGACCTGTGAGTTGAGCCCCCTAGCCGGGTGAGCTATCAATATGATTTCTCTTGTGACATTATTTTATTGTTTGAGGATTTTTTTTGGCAAGATGAAGTACGGAGACCCCTACTAGATTCATGCTCAGGTATTGAACTCGTGACCTTTTGTCGAAGAGTGCAACACCCTAGCCAGTGAGCTGAGCCCTTCAGGTTCCAAATCTTCTACAGTACTAACTCCCCAAAGTCCGATCGATACTAGAATGAATTGGTTGGGCAGTAAGTCCAGCCCTTTTTTCGTTTCTTTTTTGTTACAAGAGGACGCCAAAGCCTGACACCCACAACCACACCCGCAGCTCTTCACCGATGAACTGCTCCTAAGATTTCCAATAAAAATATTGTAACTTTCGTCATACCCTGTTATATAGACACATATGCAAGATTGTAAGTAGATTCCCTGCACATGAATACCACGCTTTTGAACTTGCAACCTTTTCTTCAACTTGAAGCTTTGTTGATCTGATTTTCGAGCCACGAAATAAAACAAACCACCCAAGATGAGATGAAGCTTAGGGTTCACAATAATTGGACACGGGAGTACGCAAGGCATGTGTTGATACAAATCAAGGCTTGCTCATACACGGATGTATATACATTATACTTCGGAATGATACAGTCCATTCGGTGGACATACTCCATCATTTGCACCATTGAATTGTCCTTGATGGGCGTTCTTGATGGTAACAACAATGCATTGAGACAAAGACAATGTTTTATTTGTACCATCAAAATCATTCATCATTCAGTGATAGTTCGAGAGTATATACTTTTATATACTTTTAGATAATCCTATTATTCTTATATATATATATATATATATATATATATATATATATATATATATATATATATATATATTGGATTTTGCTTATCCATGATAATTCATACTCATGCCCGATTTTTATTTTTTACGCTGATAATGCTAGGAAATATAAATTACACACTTAGAGATTTATGCTCCTACAAGTAAAAGGTGAGCACGAGTACTTTTGTCATACATAAACAACATCAAATCAACCAATCGATCTATCTCCCTCTCACTTTCTCCATATCCAGTCAATCTCCTCTCTATATGGATAAAGAGATGATATATATATAAAGGGAGAGAAAGAGGAAGAGAGAGATTGATTGAATGTTGTCTATCCCAACAAAAAGTATTTATGCTCATCTTTTACTTTTTAGAAGTATAAGTCTAACAAAATTATCCTTTATATATTTTTATATATATTTCTAGGCACAAATATATAAATGATATATATATTAGCTCTTTCCTAAATATTTCGAAGCAAAAGTATATAAATGGCGTATCATCCCAACGGATTTGGAGATTGCGATATCACTATTGGTACATTGGTACTTGGTCAAGTTAACCTATTCTTCACGTGACCCAAACTTCATGTTTCGTGGTCATGTTTGGATTTTGATATTAACAGGAAACGACACCACACAAACACGGGCTAGAACATCAAATTGCCACCTCCAAATTTTTTTTTTAACATATGAACTTTTCAACAAATTATTGGGAAATAACTCCTAGGAAAAAGATAAATTATGGAAAAGAAAAGGGATTTTTCCAAAATATTGATCAATAAATAATTGCGTAATTCAAAAGAAATTTACATTTACAAAGAAACGAAAGGGTTAACCAGTTATTAGCACGCAGAGAAATTGAAGGGCGACTTTGATATGAATGATTCTCCCAAAGGAATCATGAAATTTGAATTTATGAACTACTATAATCGATTTTCCGACTAAGAAGGCATGTAGACAAACCCCACTTAGTTTAGGATGATAAGGTCTGGTTTTGCTTGAGAACAGACTTGAGGAGTTCAATAGTATGTTATCTAAGCTGGTCCACCAAATAGGTTTGCTTCTTGTTTTCTTCTCTCTTTCTCCATCTGCAACAAGCTGAAGTTCATGAAGATAGCACACAAATTCCACCACCGTCATGATCTTAGCGATGTAGATCACACTAGGTTGCAGGTCCTTGTCGAGCCTGGTCCAGTCCCTGAAAATATTAGCAAATGCAGGTTTTGGATCCCTTGTCACAAACATATCGTTAGCTCAACGATAGGACGCTTCCTACCGTTTTGGTGGAGAGTTCTACTTTTTTTTTTTGTCACAAGGCAGGCCAAAGCTTCATGCACCCACCGGGAGTTGAACTTGCCACCAGCAACTATGGCAGAACTTCTTCGTCAGAAGTTTAATCAGATGGTTCCTTTGATCAAGTGGCCCTCGTTTTCACATTGTATGATTGAGGTCTTCTAGGGCCTGTATGAAAAACTTCGTCGTCATGGAACTGGTATTTTTTTTTCTGTTTTGTGAAAAATAATTGGTTCAAAGGAACTCCAAGTTCTATTCAGATGGCAGAGGACTAGTGATTTCATGAAACTTTGTGTGTCCTTTTATGTGGTTTTTGGTACCAGTTCTACGAAGGTTCATGAGAACAAGTTCCTTGAAGCTGCATGATGCAAACATGGCCCAAAAAGCTGTTTCATTCAACAACCTCCACCCTGTGATACAGGACAATAGTCCCAGCCCACGTGCAAGTCAAACGTGAGTTGCAAAGTATGAATTAAAAATGGGCCTCAGTCCTTTTTCACACAAAAAACAGCCTATCAAATCAATTAAAAAAATAATGATTTTTTTTGTTTGATTCACAACATGACTATTAGGATTTTGTATGAGAACGGATAGGGAAGAGATGTGTAAAACGTTTGGTAGGGTCTAAGGAATTATGATTCTTTGTTTGATTTGTTAAGTTTTCGTGTCCCACTTCTTATTTGATTGGAATTTGATTTAAAAAACAAAAAATGTTTTTTGAACAAAATACACTTATAAAAGTGTATTTGTTGCATCTAAATTCAAATATCTAACCATATATCTTTGAGATTGAATGGTTAAGATTTGTCTGAATTATTATATTATATGTATGTATGTATGTATTTATTTGCATGTGTACATGTGGTTGTCTGTAATTTCCCGGTCTCCTAATTTTTGGAAATTTGACATTTCTTGAGTTCTGTTTATGTGCAACGTAGTTGATGGAAACAGTTCCTTTCAAAACCAATCGATCTTCTACACGGGATTATTAGCAATTAATTGCCTAGGACACGAACATGTTTATGTGTCGATCCGCTACAGAAAGCCCATTTGGTGGTCATGGAGAAGGCGTAGTTGAAGATCGGACTTGCATGATCATTAGCAATTTGAGTGCAACTCAAAAACCAAGAGCTGAGACTAGCTGCCTGAAGTCTGCTATTGCCGCTACGCACCCGAGTGCAACTCGAATTCATTAGTTCTAGGTTGTGGATCTCAAACTGCAGCACACCGGACGAGTCGGTGTATATCATAATTTGATCATGTCATTGTATATCTACTACATTATCCTTTAACTCCTAACTTATAAGAATACCATTTCTATTTGAGTCTTTTCTTTTCATGAGTACCATAATTTAAAACTTATGTTCCCAATCTTTTTAGCTTTTTCTTCAACTCACTTTGTCTCTTATGAACATAAAATACAAATATTTCCTCTCACTATAGTATTCTCCACTTCTATTAATATTCTAACTACCAATACAAATATTGTTATTTAACACTAGTATCATTGCTAAAATGTAGAGACCCTCTTTACAATTTTTTCATTATATTCAAGTGAATATAATACGACTAACTTCTTTACCTACACTCATCAACAATCCTTTCTATAATTTATTCACGTAGGAGAAAACATAAAAGCTCTTGCTACTTTTCATTGCATTCAGGCTTTACAATATATTGCTAAAAAGAGATGGTGTAATCAAATGCTCAAAATGTCTAAAATCCATGATAATAAATTTGACAAAGTTTTACCTTAGCTATCATATGCCTACCCCAATCCTCCCCCTTTTGACCTAGGCTTGGGACCAGCCACAAAGTTGGGATTGATCTTAATATACAAGAAAAAATACAATTCAATGTCGAACCCCTATAAAATAAGAAGAAATGCTTATATGAAACTAACTAAATATAAATATACAATGATTTTTTAATCCGGTAAATGCATTCATTGTCAGCAGGTTAACTCATTGCTTTTGGGGTGCTTGATATATTAATACAAGGAAAAGGTGTATCCAAATAAAGTGCATTCAAACATGATTTATCCTTCATGTCCACCTCCAAACTCAATCCTGTATCAATTTCTATAATATGTCTGATTTGGTTAATCACTACGTGAGCAATATTTGAACCATTTAGATTCCTGCCTAGCACTTATACCGAATAACATTATTTGGGGAAGAAGGACTCGTCCTAATGGAAGACCAGCGCAGCGTTGGACCTTCTTTGCATTAAACTAAGCTAAGTTTGTCATTACCGAGAAAAGAACTAAGCTCTTGACCAAGCCAGGCTAATGGCTTCAAGGTTCAAATCTCTCGGTCGGTCTGTTAGGGCGACTCAGTTGCATTGTTTTAGACAAATAAAACACTTAAAAGCATGAAATGTAGCTCAACCAAATAAGATTTGTGATCCATTAGCATGCAACGAAAGGGAATCCAAGTGACATCGTTTTAATCTTATAATTAAAGTTTCAGTTAAAATAGTTTCGACTTTTCTGTTCACTTATTTTTGGTTGAGAGGCACAGAACCTCTATGATAGAAGCACACCCTGTTTATCAAACTCGTGACCTCTCTTATCGGATTACATATGATCCAATCTTGTTTGGTTCACTGTGCACCTACGTCGACGGGGCGGAGTCACAAATAAATTATAGAAAACTAAAAAAGGTATAGCCCAGGGTTGAATGCGTGGGCTACAATATAACCCGTAACTTGATCTGTGAGCTATTTTTTGAGCCCAGACAACTTTGTCCCACCCAAAAGTATTTATATAAAAACAATAAACATCTGAATCGGGATCATAACAACCATTTTACAAACATATGAATATTTAGAAAGATCCGGGGTGAATGCAAGAATTTTTTTGGGGGTGAGGTGCACCTGTATTTCGGGTAAGACACTTATATTTTATGTCCACAAAGCACTTGTATTTTCTCGTATATGAGTCAGAAAATTTTCAGATTTTGATTAAGGCGTATGCCTCACCTACCCTAAAGGTCCGCCACTGCATATATCATGTTTATACAGCTGCAATTAGCGAAGTCTTAACACGAAAATAGAAAACAATATTAACATAGAATGGTAGCTCACCTGGCTATGTGGTCGACTCACAAGTCGAATGTCATGAGTTTGGTACACACGACGTGCATCTGGTGTCCCAGTTGTGTGCGTGTGTGTGCGTGAGAGAGAGAGAGACTTGCATGTACTATCATGCCTTGAATCAGTGTGGGCACACAGCCATGAGCCTATGCCTCCCCACTCTGAACAAATTCACATCTTAGATTCCAGTGTCATCGTCATAATGCTTCAGAAATTAACAAAGTGGGGATCCATTCCAATGAATCCAACAAGGCTGTTCATGGCTTGTTGTTAACTGAAGATCTTCATATTGAGCTCATTTGCTTGTATGGGCCAAAATGAACATGAATGAACACCGAGCAGAACACTAGTTGCTTGTTCAAATTTAGGCTGTAAATTTTTAAATTTGAGTAGAAAACTATTAATTATTTCCTTGTAAGGAAGTAAAAACCTTTCCCTAAAAGAAAAAGAATCTATCTTATCATTTAATTTCATTATACCCTGGAATTTAATTGTGTTTAGATGGCTTTCTAGCATTTAATCAAGTATATTAAAGTTGTGAATACCTAACTAAACGAGATAATACAAGCCGAGCCATACCGAACATGCATTCTTCATTTTCAGCTTGCAAGGATTAGTTAGTCCTCTAATATGTAGTTTCCTTGTATCATGGACCAAAATTTGAGAAATTTCCGAGTCAATAGGAAAATACAAGTGCTTTGTGGATGTGTCACTCGTACACCTCACTCGAAAAGAATTCTCGAGTCCGCAACAACATGAACGATGAGCAGCTCAGTTCATTTACTAGGAATATAGGATCGACCGACCCTTCGTTAAAAAAGAAAAAGCTTCAAAAAGTCTTCAATAGGAAAATAGAAAAGTTAAACCAATATTGAGTTAGTAACTTGCAGCTTTCCTTCTGGCAATAATGTGCACATTGTCTTCGTTCACCTCAAAGGCTGCAAATTCAAACAGTTCCTTTGAACATCGGAAATTGTTGAAGTCTGGGCAATACGTATGGATCGAGTTACCAACTTCAAACGGTTTCCACTGTATTAATCTTTCATTCAAATTGTTCTCCGAGAGACACGAAAATTATTGTGAGTCCGGTTGCGGAAGAAGCAGCAGTTTTCATAAAAGAAGGGCTAGGAAAAGAACCAGGCCGGGGTCGCCCTCCACCATACTGGTTTACAATGGTTTGAGTACCAGCCCGCTGGTTCGACTCAATCAGATTATGAAAATTTACACATTTTAGAAACACATTGTACTCTTTAAGATCAGGTTTACCTTTAAAGTGTCTTTCTCTCTCTACAGACGTATCTCAAGTTTGAAATTTGAATTTGAAAGGTAAAAAATATGCATGTTCTCTCTTTTTATATTATATATATATGGATGTTGTCTACCTTTGATACTATATACTTATACACATCAATTGCTTTTGGGGTATACGTGGAAAATTGGTATTCTTTGTATTTATACAAAGACTCATTAGCTTTCCATATTATATTGACACCTGCAAGAAGTATATATACAGTGATTGGATCCTCTCCACCTGTCACACCTATCCATTGATTTTAATATTTTTAGATGGTTATGCGTATAATAATAATATCTTTCACACTCATACTAATTAAGAGTAATGAGTAGACATATTGGAGGTAAGCAAGATTCAGTTTTCTTTTATATATAGAGAGAGAAAGAGATAGTGAGTTGCTAGACCGTCTCTCATGTTATATATTGCTTGATGATCGCTACCATTCATGTGATAAATAGAATGGTGGTAATCAACACACTTACCTTGTGCCGCATTTAATGCGTTTATGTGTATTAAATGACATTGATAATGATGAAGGACTCAATATATGTCATCATGCGATCACATGAACAACACATATCATCTAGTAGAGTCAGGCTTGAAAAAGTCTCTAACAACTCTTAGTTTCCTATATATATATATATATATATATATATATATATATATATATATATATATCGTGAACTTTGAATACTAGATACATTTAGATACTTATCTTGAGGGTAGAAAAAGGGGGACCCCTGTACAATTGGGTGAGCCACTGAAGCTTCACACATTAGCATATTGGACAAGGTGACATCAAACGCAAACCGGACCCCAGATCACCCACTCCGACACCCAACAAAGGTGGTCCATTTAACTTGTTTATTCTATTTTCGGATTCCCTCCTTGTAACGTTGTCACTTTCTTACAGGATTGCTTGCTGCAGTGTTGTTCGACTGTTGATGCATTGTCTCTAATACTGTTTGTTTTTTAAATATATATAGCTGCCTGGTTATATCAACATGATGAGCTGTATGATTAATGCATGAACAAGTGAAGGCCCAATTCGTCCTCAATCAAACGCATGAGCAAATCCACTACAAACTTGAGTTCCAACTAGATTCCTCTTAGCATTCATGTTAAAAAATATGAATGTGTTAATCTGGCTTGAAAATTTTTTCTCGGGTTACAAGAGGAGGCCGAAGCCAGACATCCACCCACACATGCACCCTTTTGAAAGTCGAACTCCTTACCAGTAGTAACACGCTAGGGCACCTTGCGGTTCAGCTAATGCTCTCAGTGCAATTGGCTTGAAATTTTTGATACATGGATTTTGACCTGAACCAAAAAACTCACACTGCGAACCAAATTGGTCACGAAATGTAGATGTCAACATTGGGATAGGGCATGAGTCGCCAACCTCGGTATCAAAACCCCGTGTCACATTCAAACTTCCTTTTACTGTAGAATATTGTAACTATCTCCTTTTATTATAGAATATTGTAACTATCTCTTGCTGATGCTTTTCGGGGAAAGAGCATTTGTACAGGGATTAGGGTTTGGATGGTTAAATACGAGAGATTTTTCGTATTAAAAGCTATTCTTCATCATAATAAAATCTTTTTCTCATTTTACCCGTAGAAAGTGCTATGTATGCGTGTTTTTGTAAAGAATGGATAATATTGTAAAACTTGTTTTGGGGAGCTTGTTGGTGGCATTGCATTAACATTATTTGACATAATAATTATGGGCAGCTTTGTCTGCCACTAGCTGACATTCACTATTCTATATTATAAGTATAGGATACAGTAAATGGTAGTTCTATGGCATTGGCGTACGCTGTTTATATTGAGGCCAGACCCATAAACCCAACTAGCAATGGACTTCTATTTATCATCTCCTTTGTTTTCTAATCTCTTCTACATCTTCGCTATGATGTAGTGAATCATTTATAGAGAGGGTTCCTACATCATGAACGGGTGTAGATAAATAAGTTAGTTCTACTATATTGTCGCTTAAATGTTGTAAACAAGTTACAACAAGGGTCTTCATATTTTTAGTATGGATGGATGTGGGGGTAAGAAAGCTAGTACTAGATAATAAGATTCGTATGATACTTAGAATATCATAACATTGATTGGCAAGTTAATGAAGGTGGTAAATATTATGATTCGGAGAAAGATTCATATTGTATGTTTATAAGAGACAAAGTAGGTGAGAGAAAAAGGAGATTGAGAATACAAGTTTTAAATTATGGTACTCAGAAAATAAAAAATACTCAAAATGGAGTTTTTCTTATTGTAAATAAAGATTTAAAGGATAGTGTAGTAGACATACATGATATGGTGACCGAATTATGATAGTGAAACTAATATTAGGAGTAGAGGCTTTGAATATAGTTTGTATTTATGCACCCAAAGTAGGATTAAAAGATAGTATAAAAAAGGTTTTTTGGGAGGAATTAGATAAAGTAATTCAAAGAATCCTATAAAGGAAAATGATTTATTTAGGAAGAGACTTAAATATACATGGTAAAGATGCATTAGGATATCAAGGTATTAATGAAAACTATGGTTTTGAGGATATAAATGAGGAGGGTAGGAAGATTTTAAATTTTGCTATAGCTTTTGATACTTTTATGGCCAATACAATTTTCAAAAAATGAGATGAATATTTAATTACTTATAAGAGTAACTTGTTACAAATACAAATTGATTATTTTAGTTGTAGTAAAAAAGATAGATCGTATTGTAAAGATTGCAAGGTAATTCAAAGAGAAAGCTTAACTACTTAACATTGACTTTTAGTAATGAATTTTCAAGTAAAAAATTAGACAAAGAAGAATAGAGTGCAAAGAGTTATTCAGACTAGATGGTATAACCTCAATGTGAGAAAAAAGATATATTTAAACAAAAAGTTTTTTAAGGAGATTCTTAGAATTATATAGGTACACCTTCTGATATGTGGAACAATGTGACTATACATATTGTCCAAGTGACACAAGATATGTTAGGCGAATCTATGCGAGATGTACCAGCACAAAAAAAAGCTTGGTGATAGAGTGAGGTAGTGTAAGATAAAATTAAGGCGAAGAAATAATGTTACCAATTGCATTATACCAAGAAGACTAGTGAAACTTGGGGCACTTATAAGAAAGCAAAAAAAGAAGCAAAAAAAGCCATTAGTAAAAGAAAATCCAAAATTTGGGAGAATGTTGGAAAATAAAGGTATCTTATTGACATACATAAATCTTATAAGACTAATTCTATCAAAGTATTGTTATTAAACATTTTAAAACAAAAAAGAAGAACCTTCACATATTTATTGATCTCGGAAAGGCTCACGATATAGTGCCAAATGATGTTCATTAGAGATCCTTGGAAAATAGAGGTATCTCATTGACATACATAAATCTTATAAGACACATGTACGATAGTACAAAAACATGTATTAGAACTCACAAAGGAATGACAAACTTCTTTGAAGTTAATATTGGGTTATATCAAGGATCAATTTTAAGTCCATACTTATTTATAATGGTCATTTATGAGTTAACAAAACATATTCAAGATAAAGTACCTTGGTGTATGTTATTTGCAGATGACATTGTGTTAGTGGAGGAGTATAAGGAAAAAGTTAATAGAAAATTAGAACTATGAAGAGAAACATTATAAAGTAAAGGCTTCTGACTTAGTAGAACAAAGAGAGAATATATGGAATGTAAGTTTGATCATTTGGTTATTTTAGAGAATATAGAAATTAAAATTGGCACACATTGCATCAACCAAAAAGAAAGTTTTAAATACCTAGGGTCAATTTTTCAAAGTGATGGAAGAATTGATAGAGATGTTACACATAAAATTAATATGGTTGGTTAAAATGGAAAGGAGCATCAGGTATTCTTTGTGATAAGAAGATACCATTAAAGTTAAAGGGTAAATATTATAGAGCAGTTGGGCAGTTAATTATCAACATGTACAAAAGATGTCTGTGACAGAAATGAAGATGCTGAGATGGATGAGTAGTCATACAAGAAAAGACCGCTTATATAATGAGGTTATAAGAAAAAAATTAGGATTGTCACCAATAGAGGATGAAATGAGAGAATATCATTTAAGATGGTTTAGACATATAGAAAGAAGATCAAAAGAAGAATCTATATGAATGAAAAACTAGATTTGGAAAGTATTAAAAGAGGTAGAGGACGACCACAAAAGTGTTGGAAAGAATCAATAAAGAATGATCTAGCTTATTGTGAGTTAACTGCTAACATGACATATGATAGGGCTTTGTGGTGGAAACAAGGAATTCATGTAGCCGACCGTGTCTAATTAGAGAAAAGGCTTAGTTTGCTGTTGTTGTTGTTGTACTAGGGGTAAACCCATAATTTTATTTGTTTAGATGGTTTTGTAATTTTACAAAAAGACTAGGGACAAAATAGTAAAATTAGTGTTTGCTTTTTTTGAAAAATTCATCACTGACTAGGAGTAAATCCATAATTTTCCCCCTAAGTCCGAATTTGTAAGTTAAAAAAAAAAACAGGGGCAACCAATGTCGGCTACCGATGGGCTCCTTTAATGTTCTTTGTAGCATTCCAGTAGCCTTCTAATGTTGCGCAACTTCATCGATTTAGGAAGACGATGGACAAAAAGAAGATGCAGGTATTTTTCTTGAGGTTTCCTCGCAACTGGTTTTGCCTGAGAGGGTTTCTATTTGCTGTCACCATTTTTGTTGTATTCTTTTTCACTATGCGTTGCTCTGCATTTATAGAGCAATGCCTCCTTCACCCTCCCGAATTTCTTGGCTAGCCAATCTAGCCGTTCCTGTGAAAGGCTGCCGAGAGTGGCCACCTTGGCTTTACATCTCTACCATATCTTATTGCTATCAGTTGCTATTACTGGATTTGAGAATTGGTTCGGTGGGAATTTGGTTGGTTGTCTTTTAAAACCCATTTGATCTGTGAGTGTAGACGTTCACAACATGATTTGATCAACAACATCAAGTATACTTCTCTTACGATTGGTGCATTGCCTTTGCACGTACTCATACACATAGAGAGAAAGGCCTCCCATCATGTGAATCCCCTACCTCTGCCTGTACCCAGTACGAATAATGAGACATTGGAGGTTGGTGTTTACACTCATTTACTGGCCTTCCATTCATCTTTTTGTTTATTACATTAGGGAGGCCAAAACCAGGTTGCACACCCAGGATTATCAAACTCACAATCTGCAACTTGTGAGTAACATCCGTTAGGCCCGATCCATGTGAGAGATCACTATTGAAGATTTGATGAGAAGGATATATCTCTCTCTACTAAAGATTTGATGAGAAACATCTCTCTCGAAATATGTTGTCCTTTTCTTTTTGGGAAGAATATAGCATTCTTAGATTCGAGCTACTTCGATAAGCTTGGGGAGCGATAGGAGCGCTCATGCATTATACATATATACACACTAAACAATTTGATCCCTTTATCTTCTTGGCATCTCTTAATAAACTTGACACCAAAATAGTTCGCACATGTTCATTTTTACTACAAAAATCTTTTCCACATGTTCATGAATATCTGCCCAACACTCAAAACCATAAAATATACCAAGCCTAATTATTGCTTTATAATATTTATCTTTCAACTTTAATGGTCTTATCACATAGAATATATGATGTCCCTTTCTATTTTAACCAACCGGTATTAATTATATGTGTAACATCTCCATAAATTTTCTATTACTTTGAAAAATTGATCCTAGGTATTTAAAACTCTAAGAGATGCAATGTATGTTAATCTTAATTTTTATGTCCTCTGAAGTACCCAATTTTCTATTAACTTTTTCCTTAGACTCCTACACTAACACAATGTCATCTTCAAATAACATACACCAAGGTACTTCATCTTCAATATGTTTTGTTAACTCATCAATCACTATTATAAATAAGTATAAACTTAAAGTTGATCCTTGATATAACACAATATTAACTTTGAAGAAGTTTGTCATTCCTTCACCTTCATGAGTCCTTACACATATTTTTGCACCATCATACATGTCTCTTATAAGGTTTATGTATGTTAATGGGAGTCAATCTTTTAAGAAAATGCAAGAATGTTTATATAAACCAAGATAACATTGGGTATACATAAAAAACAATACTTTATTAGATGTTCTGCAAACTAACTCATTTAGAATTTTTGTATAAGGCACACCAGTTTTACTAACTAATGTATTGATCATGCCATCTATAAGGTGCAACCTAGTTTTGCTCTCTACCTTAGTGAATAAAGGTTTTGAGGTCAGATTTGTTCTTGGAAAAGTTATTGTGGGAAAGCATGAGAGAGTATTTTTTCGGAGAATTTGATGTAGAACATATATTGTTCAAATTGAAAATTAATGAAATTGAAAGTTTTCTGCTTATATTGATTGTGCCTTTAATGTTGATGTAAATGTATGACATAAATACCTAGGGCGTATAAGTCTAGAAAAGTTGAGAAAATTATCTAACTTTGACTTACTACTAAAATTTGAGTAAAACACTTTCAGTAAGTGTAAAGCTTGTATATATGGAAAAATGATGAGAAAAGTTTTTCTCAAAGAGATAATATAGGCAACAATCCTATTGGAAGTTATTCACACTAATTTATATGAACCTTTTAGAGTAAAATCACATTGAGAAAAGGTTTATTTCATAACATTACTGGATATATATATATATATATATATATATATATATATATATATATATATATATAGACATATATCCTAACACATAAATCTGAGGTATTAAAGTATTTAAAGAGTGTTAACAGAAAGTTGAAAATTAACTAGGTTATACAATCGAAGTCTTAAGATCAGATAGATGTGGTAAATATACCTCTACAAAATTTTTGGAATTTTGTAAAAACCTTGGTATTTCAAAACAAAATAGAATGCCCAAGACACCTCAACAAAATGATGTAGTTTAAAGATATAATATGACCTTAGTAAACATGATAAGGTCAATGTTAATAGATGCCTCTCTATGAATGATATTTGAAGAGAAGTAGTAAGTACAACAATATACATACTCAAAAAAGTACCATGTAAGATTTTATTCGCTACACTATATGAGATGTGGTTTGGAAGAAAATCCAACCTAGGTTATATCAGGAGGTGAGAATCTATTACTCATGTGAAGATCCTTGATCAGTAAAGACATAAGCTAGACAATAGGTTCTTCAGATGTATATTCATCGGATATCCTAAATGCTCAAAGGGATATCAATTTTATCATAAGGACCATAAATTGATAGAGAGCAAAGATATTGAATTCTTAGAAGATACTAAGAATGACATATTAGAAAATAATGATCAGTATGTTGATGATCTAATAGATCTAGATCAATCATCATTTGAACCCATAAAAGATCTTTATGAATCAACCAAAACTTTAAGTTGACATAAAAAGTCTAGGGTCATACTATCCTACTTAAAGGATTATGACACTTATCTTACAAAAGAAATATACAATTCAATGGATTTAGATGAGTTGACTCACAACTTGACTTATTAACACACTATTAACTCATCTAAAGCAACAGATTGAGAGAAAGCTATGGATGAAGAAATAAAATCCATTAAGAAAAACCAAGTTTGATAATTGGATGATTTACCAAACGAAAAAAAAGTCATAGGCTACAAATGAGTTCTAAAAAAGAAATATAAGGTTGATGGATCAATCGAAAAGTTTAAAGCGAAGTTGGTTGCAAATGATTTTTCGCAAAAGGAGGGGATAAATTATGTTAAGATATATTCTCTTATTGCAAAATTTGCATTCATCAGAATAATCCTAGCAATATCGATATATTATGATTTAGATTTGTATCAGTTAGATTTAAAGACTACTTTTCTAAATCAAGATTTAGATAAAATCATATATATGCAGCAACTTGAAGGATACATAGTTGAAGGCCAAAAGGATAAAGTATATAGGTTGAGAAAATACCTATATGACCTAAAACAGTCATCTCGCCAATGGTATTTGACTTTTCAAAATGTTATTATTAAACTTGGGTTTGTGGCTAATGAGCTTGATCATTGTGTATATGTCTGAAACAGTGAGAGTCACTTTGTCATCTTATTTCTATATGTAGATGATATTTTGTTGAGTGGAAATGACAATGAAATGATTGTCAAAACCAAGTCATGGTTAAACTCAATGTTCGAAACGAAAGATATGAGGGAAACATCCTATATCCTATGTATAAAGATTTCTCGAGATAGAGAATCTAAACTTATGTGCCTAAGTCAAGAGAGATATATTAATAAAAATATATCCTCAAGAAGTTTAAAATATGTGAATGCAAGTCTGCATCTACACCTGATGCGAAAGGGGTCAAATTGAGAAAGGCTAATTGTCTCGGTGAAGGAGACGATAAGTCTAACGTTTCTTATGTACAAGTTGTACGTAGCTTGATGTATGATATGCTATGTACAAGACCTGATATCAACTTTGTTGTTTGTCTTATGAGCAGATATCAAAATAATCCTAGATGACAACATTGGATAGCTATGAAAAAGATTTTAAGATATTTCAAAGGAACAAAAAACTTGAAATTGTGTTTTCAAGCAGATGAACTAAAAGTGGTAGGATACTCACATACAAACTTTATTGGGAGCAAAGATGACAACAAATCAACTTCGGGTCAAATATTCTTATTTGAAGGTAGAGTTGTTTCCTGAGCATGTAAGAAACAAACAAGGTTATATAGCACTGTATAAACAGGAAGCTGAGTATGTGGCTTGTCGTACTGCTACACAAGTGATGCTTGAATAAACCGCTTCATACAAGATTTGAAGCTAGAAATAGCCGACGAGCGAGTTGTAATTTATTGTGACAACGATGCAACAATTACTCTAATCAAGAGTAGAGCTGACAACTCTAAAAGCAAGCATATAATGGTAAAGTACTACTATGTTCATGATATGGTTATGAGAAATGAAATATCCATCTCATACATGCCAACTCAAAGTACGTTGCATACCCCTTGACTAAAGGCATAATAGAGTATATTTTCTCAAAACATATTATGAATATGGGTTTGAGATATATTTGGTTATTGTGTAGGTAAAAACCAGAGAATGGGTAATGTTTGCAATAGCAATTATAAAATGAGATTACTAGAAAAATCCTGCAAAAGTGGGAGAAAAACTAATATGTCAGATCATTTCGCTCGAATGGCAAAGTAGGAGATGTAAAGCTGAGGTAACCATTCTCAACGGCTTTTCACAAGATAACTGGATTGGCAATCCAGCCATTACCTATGGTGGTAGTTACGAAGCTAATTCGTAACAACCAGCCAGTTATAAATGAGCTTCGTAACCAATTTGATAAGAGCTTCAAAAAAGAAAGCCGAACCAAGAAATTCGAGAGGGTGAAGTAGGCACTGCTCTATAAATATAGAGTAACGTATAGTGAAAAAGAACACACAAAAAACGGTGAAAGCAAATAGAAATCCTCTCAAGCAAAATCGACTGCAAGAAAACCTCAACAAAAATACATGTATCTTCTTTCTATCCTTCGTCTGTCCATATCGACGAAGTTGCACAACATGAGAAAGCTAGTAGAATGGTGCACACAATATCGAAGAAGCGGACCGATAGCCAACAAGAGAGAAAACCAAAAGCCCGAATAGTATACATGTTCAAATGGACCCGTCCCTTGCATCAATCACTCTCCTTAGGAACACTACATCGAAACATTTAAAAGCCAGTCTCTCAGCTTGGAGCATCCCACATGCATATTATCTGCACTCATATTCATGGATTTACTCTCTTTCTCTCTCTCTTGACCGTCAACGCTCCAAATGGCCCGAGGCAATAATTCCGGCGTCTTACAGATTGATACGATGTCAATCACCATCAGGATAAAGTTGGAAACAATACTAAAGCAAAGCCAATTTTCTTGGTGGGGCTTTCAATCTAACTTTCCATTTACAGTAAAGGAACTTTACCAAAAAGAGACAGCATATCCTTGAATTGAATAAACAAGGAGTCATCAATAAACAAAACACCATGGTAGCTTGTCTAAAAACAAATATGACTCAAGTACCTTACATCAATAAATGAGAAGCTCATGATTGACCCACGAGGCATCCATGTGAAGGAGAATCTAGTGAGCCTAAACTGGATTGCTAGCTCTTATAGGTTCAGCTTTGAGTTCATAGGGAATGAAAGAGTGTTTGGTACCTGTGATGAAGGGAGGATCGTTCAGGCAGAAGCATGGTGAAATAAGTTGAGGACCGGTGAGTGTTGTTACTTCATTGTTCTATCAATCAATCAAATTTCTTTGTTCGACAATTCCCAATGACTGTCTGCTGCAGAAGTTCTTTCCTTTCTTACACATCGTTGCTTTTTAGCTACAGTTACGAACTGCTTCAATTTACCTCCTTTCTTTTGGGGTACAGTCAATGGACCTTATACCACACAGTAAAGTATGCTCTCCTTATCCAAATGGCACGTCTTTCAATAAAAAATGGAAAATCAAAATCTCATGGCCGGACTGAATGTGTGTTAGAGAGAGAGAGAGAGAGAGAGAGAGAGGGAGGTTTTTCTTCAGCCTTCTCTCACATACTTCACATGGAGTCTCTGAGACGCACTGAAAATGACTAGGGCAGGAATATTTTTAAGGAATTCAATCTAATGTTTGTCACAGAAAAAAAGGCTGAAGAACCTCTCTCGTACACTGAAAGTCAAAACTGGCTAAGAAAAATTTGTCATTTGTCTTGACAATTATTTTTTAGGAATGCCTTTATCTGGTTGAAGCGATTTAATAACTCTAACCTAGAATATTTCAGTTGATAATCCTACCTATTATCTGGACGTATTAAGAGAGATTAACGGTCTGATGAGGTTGCTACCAAATATCTACAAATGGGTGGGCAGCCTCTTTTACACTGGTTTATCCATAAGAGAGATTGAGCTGCAAGAAAGAGTGAATCGATCTTCTCAATACAGAAGTACATTCTCACTACTCTCAACAAAAATGTAAAACAATCTACATTGTTCCACTGGCCAAGAATTTCCAAGAAAAGCATGAGCTCGAATACTTGACTTGCTGATACCTGTGGGACATCCTATATGAAGCTCGAGTTTGTAGCACTAGATAAAATTTTCCAGACAATGGAAATGGAAATCAGAGTTGAAATCACTAGTTCTCTTTTGGGATAATATAATGCGAGAACGTCATTGCCTTGTAACCTTTGATGGCTGAAATAGTATTGTGATACTTCAAGAATCATACAACGAATCAGACATCTGGTAAACTGCACATCAGTGATAGATTAACAACAAATTGCATCATTTATTATCTCATGAACCAGCTGTTCTCATTAAGGTTCCCATAACTCAATGGGATGCTTGTAAAGCGTGACTCGCTCAACATCCAATACAAACAAACATATGTTGAAGAGTATGATAAGTACAACCATAGTTGCAGCTCAAATTCTACAAGAATTAATTAGAATTTCTCTACTTTACGTCCTTAGTTGAGCTGCCAGCAGTCATGAGCTGTAGTGTCTTCCAGGTTTCTCCAGTGGCTGTCACAACTTTGTTGCACATGCAAGGTGCAACTGCATCATTATGTGGAGGCCCACAGAAAGTCTTGAACAATTCTTCAGTCTGCAAACACGACATATAAAGCAAGATCTTATGATTCCCAAGTCAAAGATCTACGTGGAGTGCTCAGAGGTGGAGATATTGATATGAGAGTTATATGGGGGCGGATTTTGTGTTTAACCGACCTTAGATTATCAATGCAATATTTCTCAAGTTTTGAAGGACGTACTAAATATATGGAATAGCTTCATCTTGTAACATCGATCATCAAAAACAGTGTATTTTCTTTATGGCGGCAGAGGACGTAGGAGACGAGGAACCACTCACTCTGAGCCACTAAATTTTGTGTTGTAGTTTGTTTGTGCATTCGATTGTCCGATTCGTTCTTCATTCCCAACAGATCAATCAGCAAACACCACAATAACGTTGTAACTAATAGCTATTTAAGTTCCCACTTTAAGTGTCTTAAATGGTAAAGAAAATATTACCATCTTATATGCTAGATCTTTGTGAAGAAACCATAGACTCATACAGGAAAACAGTTCTCATGATTAAAACTGCATTTCTTATGGTTCAAAGCCAAGAGTTACTAAGATTCAAAAGGACTTTGTTAGCAGCTTTTGCTTTAATAAATCGAAGAATGCAGTTTTTCTAAAACAATCACAAATAAGGACTACTAAAGTTACCTGATTTGCCGAAACTGGACTTGTTGCATTGAGCTACTGCATCACAAGCGACACTCCCAGTGCCAGGAGGTTCATGGATTCGCTGACTCTGATGCATCATCTTTTGGTCATATGAAAAGATGAATAAGTTAAGAAAGGAATTTGACAAATGTAAGTTTCTTCATTGACCAATAATATTGAACAGATAAACCAACTAACCTGCGTTGCCATCTGCATTTGTTGAAGGCTAAGCTGCCTTGCATAATATTCCTGGAAATTCTTATCAAGCTGCATGGGGTTGACAGATGAAGAACACTGCGGGAACTGATTTGAACCAAGAAGAGGGTTTCTGTATTGGTCCATCAGTGGAAGCTCAGGGAATTGCATGGAACCATAAAATGATGGTACTGATACTTGAGTTGCAGTTAAGGGTGATAAGTAATGTTGGACACCAGGATACATCAATGGTGCCATTCCCCCGCCCATCCACATTATCTGCAAAATCAGAAAATAATTTATGTGAACCCTCAAGATAAAGAAAAGGAACAATAAACTAGGACTAGGATATCTCATCACATGCCTGCACTTGTAACTGGAGAGATTTCAAGTACTCGATTGCCTCATCCAACATTGAAGCCTTGTCCGACTGAGTTGACAGAAAGATATTCTTGGAATATTAATAATCTAAGAGAATTGATGTACATTAAAGTACAAGATGCACGTTAAACAAAAAGAAGACGGTAAATTATGAAAATTAGACAAGATACATCGATTATATCATTTGCTCCAACAAATTTGCAAAAACAAATTACAGCTCCAATGGTAGAAATTTTCATAGTTCGAAATATATAAGAAAGAGTTTCTGAAACCGATGTTCTTTGCTTTTCTGAATCGTGATCAGAGAACCTCCTCTAGGGTTTGGAACCACCTAGCCTAAAACTCTTAGGCTAGGACTTTCGGCCTGAGTGCCTATGCTGGCGTTGCTTTGTGAAGGGGTCTAGTGCCCTTGGGAATTGAACCCTGACTAACATCTAGCAGCCAGAGGCCATTTCCACATGATCATTCATAATGTCTGGTTTCAGATCAATCACATAAAATGAAGTCTACAGAACCATTAATTGGAATAAGTTAAAGCTAAGAGAAAAATCCACCTTGTTACAATGAGGTATAAGCTCTTGCAGTGCTTTCATCTTTTCATTGATCCGATCTCTACGTTTCTGAATAGGATAAAAGTATAAGGGACATAGTAAAGATGATACTTACAAGATTAACATGCAATAGTTACCGCATACCCTTTCTGAAAGATTATGGATCTCCGCTGCTCGACTTCTACGAGAAGATGCAGACTTTTGAGGTGCTTTTTTAGCATCGACAGATTCATAGTCGATACCCTGCACGGTGTTCCCAGAGCTGATCAGTTGACAGCAGAAAGAAATCCATGTGACGGCTGACCAACGTCATTTCAAATTGCTTATATTTTTCAAGTTCATAACAGATTAAGAAAATGATTGCACTATATTCATGCAATCATTTTTCAAATTTTAGAAAAAGGGGACCTATTTTAAAGCTGGCCGGACTTTGTCCAGCAGTTTTAAGCCTTGAAAACACACAACTGGTACGACAAAAGCCAACGTATCTTGGGTAACAGCGAAGTCCTTTGACCATGTATTTATTGTTTCAAAACTACACAGTATAGCAAAACTAGAAAATCAATTAGTGACATCCTAATTTGGCCAGAAATATTACTAAAGCCATTTCTTAAGCATTTTGCCTTAAAATTGAAAGCAGCTTTTCTTTTCTGTTGCTAGATGAAACCAAAAATTTTCCCGGGGTCGGTACTTCTATCTTGTGAACTAAAACAAAGTGATTTTTCAGCTGTATTTGATTCTATAATTTTCACAGTAACGATATCAGCGACCTAGGAAACAGGACAACAGTACTGTAGAATATATGTATAACAAAAGCTATATCATGTGTTCTTGTGAAAACACAATGAAACTCGCCAGGAAGCTTGAAACCGTGTGAAAATAGTTCAAGTCACTAACCTCGCTATGGCAATCTGATTCTTCGATATCCCTGTTTTTCCTTTTATGACTATTAGTGGTTTTCTTGTCATACTTCCCATTGGTACTGCCAGATGCACCTGAGGATGAAGCTCGTTCAGGTGGATCACCAGCTACATGACCTTTTTCACCTGTGGTTGTTAATAAGCCTTGAGGAGTTCTTTCTGTAGGCGAAACGCTAGCGGTTGATTTGGCAGAAATCGGAGGTGGATTTGCCTGCACCTGATTCTGATGGATCTCGCGATTGTTTGGTCCAACTGCAGTAGTAGCTGATGGCTCACCAAGCGCTTTTCCAACAAGATTCTTTGAATTGTCGCGGAGAGCTTCACCATTTACCTTCAAGTAAGTGGTACAAGTCACTGTGGGCCGAGAAAAATGTGAAAAGTTTGCCGTTTTATGCAAAGTTGATGGCTTTGGATCTGACATGACTTGTCCTTTGGGAGGTGGCATCACCAGTGCAGATTGGCTTCCAACAGAGCTTCCCGTGAAGCCCAAAACAGATGATTGTGAAGAACCAAACTGTGATCTGTTTAAATTATTCATGGACGGATTCCCAAATTTGTGCTCCTGACTCTTGTTTAAAGCATCCGCAACACAAAGCTGTTTTAGACTTCTTTCCCCTCCTGGGATCTCTTTGCTTGGTCTGTCAGCCTGAGCTACATCAGTGGTTGGAATTTCATCAAAGAAGTTCGAACACAGGTCTTCAAATGGATCATCTAGGGTGCAATTAAGCCATGGTGCAGCCTCTTCTCCGGGAGCCGAACTCTGGTTAGTCCATCTGAGTTCGCTCTTCTCCGCACTCATGCACTCGTTCTTGGCCGATTGATCAAATATCATGTTTGATTTCCAATCGTTATTTCCAACTGATTGTTTCTTCTGATTTTGGGCTTGTAGAACAACCTGGCCATTTCTCCACAGCAATTCCACAAGCTCTTGATCTTGTCTGGTTCGCAGAATTTCGTCACAATCATGAAAATTCAAAATACAATTGTTAAAATCTGGAGAACACAAACTTTTCCACCCAAACAAATAATTAATCATAAACTCGGATGTCAAACTGAAATAAAAAAAGATGGCACCCCGAAAGAAAAGCTATGTCTTGGAGAGAAAAGCAGAGCAAAATGAAGGTGGGTTCTTACGAGACGCTTTTATTTTGATGCAGTGGAAACCGTTCATGCTTTGAGGGTTGAACAAAGCTTGGAAAAGGTTTTGATGTCTCCTCCATAAGCCAATCCGGAACACATCGATGCATGTTTAGTAACAGATTTCTTCTCACCTAAATGAGATGACTTCAACGGAAGACTGGAAATCGAAAAACCTACATAACAAGAGGTCCTTTAGAAAGAAGAAGAGGAAATACAAAAAATTACCGATAAAACAACATCATGTCAAAACTCTAACCAATTGAGGAAGAAAAGAGAATGAAAAGATCACGAACATGATGTTTAACTGGAAAAGAATCCGGATAACCATCAAACAAAGATGGTGAACAAGAACAACTTAAACTTTGATAGAAAGAAGCATTGTTAGCCGCAGAAATCACATATATCAAGGGAGTAACTCGCAAAAATGTCTCTATCCAAATCAACTGCTTGGTTAATCAAACAATATCCTCATACAAAATCTTACTTAAATTAATAACTTGGACTCTAAGCATAGAAACGCAACCCCCAATTCAAAACTCAGAACTGCGAATGATAATACAAAAACAGAAAAACAGACATTACCTCAGACACAAAAAGATATAATAGTAACTATTTCATGTTGATAAACTAACATTTTGCGACAACCCAGGACGGCAAAAGGAGAAACGAATTCACAAACTCCTTCCGTTTGCTGTACTATAGAATGCCAAATAGCAAACACCAACAATCAACCTCATGAAAATAATAAAGAAGAAGGAGCCATGAACCGACCTGAAGCAAGGTACTGCTAATTACCATCTATCTCATCAGTCCACAATTTTTTGTGAAACACATGAAGCCCAAATTAAATAAGGAAGAGGTGCCCACCTGGTTGAGTGATGCTTCCTTCCACTATTCACTCCTTGGCAAATTTTGTGAGGACATCAACCTCAACTCTCGTCTCTCGCCCAACTCAACAAGAGTTTGTTAACCATGGTACAAATTTAACCCCACGTCAACTGGAACTCATAATTTTGATTTAATGTTTGTGAAGAATTACATAGAACAATTTATATTAAGGACTTGCAAGTGGATTTATATTAAAAATAGAGAAAATTAAGTTGGGTAGTTGAGTTCTTGAATGAATTGATATGAATTAATAGTACCAAGAAAACTCCAAACCATGTTAAAGAAAGCAGCATGTGTCCTAGTACTGACAAACATGGATCGTCACAGGAACTAAGAGTAATGTAATTGGAGCAATTTGGGTCCTAAGGTGATCATAATACTACATTCGGACCCTCCATGTGACATGCCACAACATGTACGTACAATATTTAATATTTCTTCTCATTCATGTTTGTTTGGTACTCAAAGTTCGGCTTGATCCAGCTTGTGATGAGTTCATTCGTGTTTGTGCAGCCGGTTTCAGCTTGACTCGACGAATATGCTAAAAACCTACATTAACAAAGCAAATTGGATGATTATAATGTAATTAAATGATTAATCCTATTAACAAAGTTCTAAAACATATCAGGAGCATTTGGTTTCTATTGACAGTCTATCAAACTTAGGAGTTTTCTTCTATTCTTGGGATTTTAATTGCATTTTTCCCCTTCAGCTACAGGATGACCATGGAGTCATCCGGGCCAGGAAGAAAGCTTCAAAAAATGAGCAACAGACCTGACACTTCAATGTATTAGGCCATTAGAGCGACTGACTGGATCGGATCAAACCACGCTTGGTTGACCAATAGAAAGGCTCTTGGTTAGCTTGTAAGTGGTCCTGCCAGTCACTATATCACATGGGGCATGAGTTATAGGTAGCACATGGGTTGCACCCAGTTTGATGGTTTTAATCGAACCAAGCCTAATTGAGTCTAATTAGTACAGGCAGCTTGTTTAGGTAAACGGGAGATAAGACCGGCCAGATGGAGCATGGCTAGGTCTGCCTATCGATACGAACTGGTTGGTTTAGCTCGGCTTGGGAGCCCACAAGGCAATCTAGGGTTGTTTTAGTTGGACTCGCTACTTCTCAGCAAGGGTGGAATGTATTTGCTGTTTCGTGCCATTTTGTATTCCGGTCCAAGCAGATCAACCCGAACACAACCCATCTTTTCTGTCAATGTGGGCTAATACAATTCCAGGCCTTTTGGCCTGTGGAGGTTTCTGTGTCATGTCCAAATGAGCCAGATGTTTTGGGTCGTACTGTGTAATCATGTTACTTTGGGGGAACACAAACACAATTTTGGGTCTTGTTCATGGCGTGTTCTTATTTCGTGTCTAAAATCACCACCCAAACTATTCTGCCTCTAACTTCGGGAACGTGGACACAGGTGGTTTCATGGCTGTCATTAGCTCGTGCTATAAGATGTTGGGTCAAGTGTCTCAACGAGGGCAACCCTTGTGTTTGGAACACTGAACGGACTGCCAGTGATAAGATGGAGGTTAAGGTGAGGATGATGTCAAGTCATGATGCCCCTTACGCTCTAAGCGACACATGTACTATAATAACGGGTCCTACAGCTATATATACAAACTTATCAAACTTTAAGTAAACGGATTTTTGTGGATAAGACACTTAAGTTGCAGCTTTATCTAACCTTAAGTTGGGCACTTGCAGCTTTACCAAGACATTTATATATATACACTTATATATATACACATATATATCTACCTTAACATATATATATATATATATATATATATATATATATATATATATATATATATATATATATATATATATATATATATATATATATATATATATATATATATATTCACCCTTTCATAGTCGAACTCCCCTGCAGCAAAGACGTTGCTAGAGTCCCTGCCAATAAAGGAAGACACAGAGAGAGAAGCCCTTTAAATAAACATTAAGAAAATTTGTAGATAAAACATGTGGAGAATTCATAGGGGCAACAATTTCCAGTGGGCCTGCGAGTACCTTGGTTCACTCCACTGAACCTGCCAGTACCCAACCTTCTCCTCCACCCCCATGAAGGGGCAGGATGGGTTTTAGTTGATGTGGCATATAGGGCTGGCTGGTGTTGGCTTCAGGGCTAATCATATATATATACGAGAATGAGAATTGTTAGCTAATCTCTCATGCTAGATATTATTTGATCATTATTATAGTATTATCAAAATTATTACAATATGATCAAAGCACCCATTTCAAGTCGTATTTAATGTACTCATATACCGTAAATGATTGATATTAATGAGCAACTCTCACGGATGGCCAACCTCTCGCGTATAGCATCTCTCAATTTCTCTGTCTCAGTATGTTGTGTGCTTGAATTAACTTTATATATATTTATTTATTTATTGCGGATACGGCAGTGAACTGAAAACCATTCTTTAAGAATATCACATGTTTTTACATATGAAACATGCTGGTCTTTGGATATCAGCATCACGAAACATTTTTGAGAAGCTATCTTTTAATGCTTAAAAAAATCGCCCGCCATAGGCCGTAGTTGCCATGTGATGTAAAACTTCACATGGCGTGCGCCTATAACTTTAAAAGTCTAAGATCCTAGGTTTTGGTGTTAGGAAGCAAAATTAATCACATTTAATATAAAGAATACAAGTAGTGGCAAAATAAGAAAAGATAAGAAAGATGCTGACGACCTTTGAAGTTCCCCCTGACAGCATCTATTTTCTTATTCAACAATAATGACAACCCTTTGGTGGGCTTTCTTTATATTATGCTTGACGGTGGCGGATCTAGATTCTTAAAGTCTATAGCTCATGGTGAGATCCATGGGTTATAATACATAGTTCGGCTAACTTGAAACCATTCAAGAAACTATTCGCTCCACCACAACAGATTTTCTAAATCCGCCATTGCTGCCTCTGTGAATAACTCAATGGGACGATTCCTCAATCCTCATTGAATAGATCTCTCTTCTTTGGGTTACGGCCAGCCTATAACACACGCATGCATGCCAAAGGAGTCGAACTCACCACCCTGACGGATGAGCTATCGTTCTGCGTGCTCATTGAATGGATATCTGTGATGGTTTTGTGTAGAGTCACAGGCTTTAGGGTCAGAAGTTTATAAAAGAGTGAATCATACATACATCATACCATGAATGATAAGAAAACTATGAGTTGGGTTGATAGACTTGGCCAGTATTCTTCCAAAGAGCAAGCCAAGTTAAGGGTTGACTCAGAAGGAAACTCGAGGTCATGAGTTCCATACAAGGGGGTGTAGATGTCTGTTGAATAAAATAATAAGGATCCTTACTATGATCAAAGTAGTATTTGTATATATCTAATGCCCTCACTAATATGGATATTGATACTGATAGTTTAATATCTTATTTTGTACGTATTGTCTGAAGAGGGCATGCATGTCAGCTCACTGAAAGATTAAAAATAGTTGTTTTTTGAGAAAGACCATTCTTCTCAAAAAGCAAAGAAAAGAGCATGAAGAATTGTTTATTCAAAATTCTCTTTCACCTTCATGCTTCGTTGTATTCTATTTCTTATTCAACAGTTACCAATGTTTTGTTAACATATAATTGAAGGCAAAATCATTGGTAATGACGTATTAGTCAGTGAGGGATCCATATTAAAATTAGGTGAGCCCACGCTTCACATAAATTTTAGAAAGACAAAAACATAGCTCAAGTCAGTGGCATATCTACATTGAGCGGAGGTGGGGCGTCCGCCTCACTCAAAATTTCAAAAATTAACTTAAAGCCTATTGCCGAGAAATTGGATTTATGGGCTATAATATATGGTTCACCTACCCAAAACCGTTCGAAGAATGTCTAGATCCACCATTGCTCACAGTTCAAACCATGCTCACTATTTGGGCCGTGACCTCCCACCAAAAGTCCTACTTTTAGGATTGTGGGCTATAAAATAAAGGATGTTATGCTCACCCTAAAAGAATTGCTAGATTCTTCGGTCACATTCATATGTAAGGGAGTTGATGGAGAAACAGTAAAGTGCTGGATTAGACATAGCTGGTTCAAAGCTGATCCGGTGGTTCAAACGGGATGCAGAACTGGTACCGGCCTAACCGGACCCGCAACGGACACATCGACACCAATTTGGTTATGGTTCCTCCTCCATAGAATGGGTTACGGTTCAAAAATTCATGATCTCACCATGGTTGAGAGAACATTTTTGCAGAAATTAGTGTTCTTAATGACCATCACGGCAGAAGCCCAGAGTGATCAAAATCATATGAAACTTCTGGTCAGCTTAAAACAGAAAGTCCACCGCCTAAACAAATGAGACCAAAAATGCAAGAGACAAGAGGAATCAAATATGCCAGAAAAGCACAGAGAGAGAGAGAGAGAGTCTAATAGTTTTACGAAGAGAAGCTGATCATGAAGTAACAGAGTGTCAAAATTACTTTGAAATGGGAGCCAAGGGGAAACTTATATACTTGATATGAACTATTTACTTATGGTTTTAGCACATGCATGTTCCCAATATTCACTACAACAAAAGGGAGTGCCACTGCGGCCCATGAATGGGACATATGCAGCGGCGGATTCACACTGTGGGGAGGTGGGGCGTCCACCCACCCGAAATTCTGAAAAATTTGCACTTTTTATTGAAATTTCAAAAAGAAACTGAACTTTTAGAGCTCGCACATCCTAAACAAATTTCTGGATCCGCCACTGGACATACGCTAGTTTATCTTTGTATGTTATTTGCTTTACAATCGCGATCACACAATTAATGAGAAGATTTACACTGGCTCACTGTAGATGATGCAAAGTCCAACTCACTGTGGATGATACCTGGCTTCGCTCGTGCTGCAGACCATCACAATTACTTGCTTGTTTTAGTGATTAATATAGTGTCAAAATGGATACTTTGATTTTCGGTGTCAACGCATCGCAATCAACTCATTCATAGATCAGACACTATTATCATTTAGTAATTATTGAGTGATTGAAAAACACCAGCTTCCATCTCTAGACAGGTGGATATAAGATTATATCTATCCAACGGTTACAGATCACACGAAAGTATAAAAATTGATGAGTAGATATTTTTGGGGATACCCTGTCTCCAATGTTGTCATGTTTATATGATGATCCAACGGTCTCACATGAAAGTATATCCAACGGTTTTTAAGATAGAGGATTCTGGGATCAAATTACAATCTTAGGATCCTACCCTTACATATATTCTTTTGGAAAAGAAATTATATTGAATATAAAAATGATCTCCTGTACAATTTACATGATGTCATTAGTGAAATGCTTTACTTTTTGTATAAGAGAAGTAATAAAGTATGATCGATTGTAAACTTTAAACATTTCTTTCAAAGAAATATATATATAAACTTTGAGATCAATGGTATAGATTTGAATGAAAAGTACTATTTGTACTTTGTATTTAGTGCACTATATGTACTTAAATACAAAGTAATTCAAATCTCTATCATTAATATAAAAAATCAATTGTGGAAATATTTAAGTATTTTTATATACCTAAGAACATTATGCATTTAGTACTATTTCTCTCTCATATATATATATTGTCTAGTAAATTCTATTCCATAATCCTGCCTTTGCTATGAATCCATTCTTTTCGAAGCTTAATGAAGTGGGACTTTGTGTACAACAATAAAACATAAGTGAGTCCATGTGCAGTGGACAACTGAGAGAAATAATGGTGGTCTTGCTATGTGCAGAGATTAGGAGAGCAACTTGTGCCTTGCTGTTGAAGGGTTATGTGGACTAGTATTGAGTGTTTATTTTAGGTTGTGAGATTCTGAGGGCCAAAATCAAGATTCCACTAAGATGATATAAATTGGGATCTTAACTTTCAAACTGGATTTTTCATTGTTTGTAAGATCTTAAGAGATCTAGAAAACTATGCCTATCACTGCTAATTATACTTAAGAGGTGAATTTATAAAATCTATATAATCAATCAAAATCTTACGGTTGAAAGAGAACCTTATGGAGGAAAAACTTTTAAGAAATTATAAAACTACATACCAACAAAGTCAAAATTGGAAATAATTTAGAAAGATTAACCAAATTAGTTTAAAAGATTGTATATGCATTATGGTCTCAAGTATGCATGTAGAAGATGTCTGTCGCGGAAGTGGACATATTGAGATAGATGTGATACAAGTAAAAGGAAAGACCATATTCGTAATGAGCTTATTACTATAAGAGTTGGTGTAATGTCCATAGACAATAAAATAAAGATAAGAACATCAAGATACTTTGGACATTTCAAGAGCTTAATAAAGTTTGGTTAGAAGAAATGATAAATTAGCTAACAAACACTTTTAAAAATGGAGAGGAAGGCTTTGTGAGAAAATGCTAAACACGATCTTGCTTCTTTATAGTCAAATGCTGATATGAACAAGCTAGACATCAGTAGTGACTAAAATTTCATGGAGCCGATCGGACTTGGTTCATGAGAAGGCTTGGTTTTAGCAGTCTGAAATGCATATGTAAGAGCACTTATGACATACTAACAAAGTAATCAAAGGCTATTTACATGAAAGATCTTCCCTTAATTTCTTACATGCAATGCAATTAATATTCTTCTCGTGAGTAGAGCTTTATTGGAAAAATCATATACTAAATTGGTAACATGTATGGGAAAATGAGGCTTATTTGGAAAAGCGGCAATCGACCAGAGTGTCACAAACTCGTAAATAATGCAACAGCAAAAAATCATACTAATATATGACATATCTTGTTAATTATGAAGATATCCTTCTCCCTTTGTTGGAAGCATGAAATTCCATTTTCAGAATGGAAAATGGCAGGCATGAAGTTAATATATACTAATATTGTAAACCAGTAAGGCATGATGCTAGGAATTTTTTTTTATAGGTACAAATGGAGGCTGAAGATAGATGCACGCTCCAAGTATTGAACTCTTGGCCTTCAACCTGTGAGTTACCCCATAGCCAGTGAGCTATTGCTCGTTGTGATATTTGGTACTGGATCCCATACATGATAAAAGATCAATCCATGTTTAGGAGCTGTACATCATCTATTCAAGTCAAATATTCTCTCCATTGGTATAAATATGACTTTTTGTGACCAATAACATAATAATTCTGATTGTTCAAGTTGCCGGAATATATAAAAGAAATTGACTTTTTGAGACCAATAACGGAATAATTCTGATTGTTCAAGTTGCCGAAATATATCAGAAAATAATTCCGAGGGTCTAACCGTTAACTGTTAGAAATAGAAAAACAACTGTCGAAATCAAAGTCTCAACATATTTAACCATCGAAAATAGTATTTTTTTGGAACCGCCAGAAAAACAGGATTTATACTGGTAGTACGTGGCTCAAGAATCCGATCATGTTGGTTCTTCCTCCAACTAGTGTGAAGAGGACGTAGAATTGTCACATAAAATTGAGGCCAATCAAATGTTTGTGCTCTTCTGTGATGGAAGTCAAATATTTTACATGTGCAATCATTAATGCACTGGGCATACATTAAGTTCCAATTTTTCTTGTTTAATTTAAAACCATTGTTTCTCTTTTTGGACAATAAGAGAATCATGATATCAAGTTAGAAACTACATTTAAAAACTTAATGCATATAAAAGATACCAAACCGAAACCACAACCAAGTAGTCTTATCCCATTATTGGAGTCATATAAACTTTTGCATCAATTACATAATCCCAGCTCGACTAACACATATCCAATCCAGCTAACATATCTAATCATGGGGATATCATCATCACAACATCTTCTATATATATATATATATATGTACATAGATACATACAACATACACACATGTTTGTGTGCTTGCCTGTGTGTGCTACAGTACTTCCATATAACGTAAAATATTAGTAGCAAGTGCCTTTGATTTTAAATTAGGTTTAGAATTTGATGCTAGGAGATTAAGGACGTTTACTGTACAAATAAAAGTAGTAAACAAAAGATGGATGCTGAACAAAAAATATTGTATATATCGTAAACCATTTTGGAGTTTGGCTGACAATACGTCTTATTTGATCCCCTTATGCCTATCCTTGCTTGTGCTTGCAGACAGAGTCATGACTTTCTCGGCTAGGTGGTTCATTCAAAAGGACATCCAAATAGAAAGTCGCGAGTTCGATACTGGCCGGCGGCATGTCTGCTAAGCGTATGCCTAACCGTGGCTTAACCCCAATGGCATCTATGCGCACTGTATACACACTGACCATTAAATATTTTGCATTGCAAGTTGACTGAATCCTGCATGCGTGTCTCTATGCGCAAATTCTTCTAGGGTGTAATACAATATAATCTACTATAGGCACTGATAGATTAAAGAAGAAACTTCTTTTTGAGAAACATTCTTTAGGATGACCAAATAAGTCAACTATCTTGCCTGTTATCGACTGAATCAATTAAGCAAAAAATTGCAGATCATCATCATCATTCACCATTTTGGTTTGGTACCTGTTGCTGCCAAGAGTGATGATTAAGGTATCTGGATACTATGTCAGATGTCCCTCTCTCTTCAAGGCTCTTAAATATATGCCACATAACCTTCTACATTTTTCGGCATCAACAACACCTAAGTCTAATAAACAAGCTAGTGATAATTCTCTTCTTTGATAGAAAAGATAAGCTTATGAAAAGCACAAAGGAATACATCAAGCAGAAACCCTACAAAAATTCTACAAACTGAACAACATCCAATACAAAGTTAAACATATGCAAGCTAACTTCAAAAACTTGCAATGCAATGTTCTTTAAGATAGGGCTTCTACTTTTGACTCTTGTGGCTATTTAATTAGTAAGCATAGCTTTCATTTAAGCAATTCAATCTCATTCACACAATATCAAGGCATTATTTTGTGGCATTGCTTGAAAGAAAATTAGGCATAAATTAGTGTTTATGATAAATGGTGAACGAATAAGTTTTTTCTTGGTGATCATGATCCTAGAAGTTTGAGATTTTCGAATGGCAGCACCGCCTTATCTTTGACAAGTTTATCAGCAAATTTAAAGCTCTCAGTGTCCATTAGCATGAACTGAATTTTATTCTTATAGGTAAATGTTAAAGAGGATGATGTTGTTAAGAATGATAAATCGCTCAGAGACACACCCCTGTCGATAGCATCCAAACATACTTACGTATATGAAGCAAGTTTGTGAAACTTTCATGCTTTTGTCACTATTACATACGTATATTTTGAAACACTTCGAACTTCATTTATGTTATTGAAAGCTGCCAATGACAAAATTTGGCATTAGAAAAGATATTATTTGTCTATTAGTAAACAATTGACATGTACAAAAGATGTGTAACAGTTGAAGATATTAAGGGGTTGTGAAGATGTTGAGATTGATATGACACCAATAGGTAGCGACCAAATGTAGCTATAAAAAGATCATTAGCAGAAAAGTTAGTCTGACTCCAATTTGGGTACAAATGAGAGATTTGCTTGAGGTAGCTGATTAGACAAGTTGTCAGTGAGAAGGCGAGATAATTTAGATGAACACCAAGGTCTGAAAAGTAGTGAAAGGAAACGATGAAATATGATCATGCTTCTTTAGAGCAAAACATTATTACCATACATTGTAGGGCACAATAAAGAATAAAGTCCTATGTTGTGACCCTTCTCAGTGTTGGAGAAGGCTTGGTGCTAGATTGGCTTTGGCAATCTAAGTTGCATGTTTAAGAACCCTCATAAGTAAGATAATTATTGGCTAGTAGCACAAAGAGCAGTTGCTCACCTGGCTAGGGGCTCAATTCACAAGTTCAAAGTCATCATTTCAATACCCAGCACATGCATCTGGCCTCAGCATCCCCATGCCCCCCTCCCCTCCCCACCAAAAAAAAAAGGCTAGTAACATAAAAATAAACTTCCCTTATTATAATGTAACTTCCTTTTGTGAAGGTAGCTTTTATAGGAAAAAAAACATATAATAAATTGGTATCATGCTTGGGAAAATATGGATGATTTAAAGAGAAGGGCAGTTGCTCAAAGCCTCATAAACTGATCAATAATGCAAGAGAGGACACATCTTATTAAATTTGAATATTTCCTTCTAAATGTGTTGGAAGATAAAGTTCCAATTGTTAGAATAGAAAAGAACACTCATGAATTGGCTTATGGGGAGCACTGATTTGAATTAGAACTAATAAACAACCACCTACTGATCCTTTTATTAGGCTGGTAAGACCCATTGCTAAGGATAAATTCGCTACCTAACCGAGTAAAGCTGACATGCATATTTCGATGTATGATAGCGGACAACTCCTCCGAAATTCCCCAGCCGCACAGAATTGGGTGAACAGATGCGCGTGGAACTCTTCCTAGTGTCGGGTGATCAAGCTCCTCGATCACTTGCTGTCTTCCTCATTCACGTTCACTACCTTAGGTACACGATTTGCACTCACATGCTCACTGTGGAATGAGATCCAGTGGAAAAAGCCTGATACTCAAGACCTTCAACTTTATTGATCTAGAAAAGCAAAGTACAAGACTCAAGGGATGGACGACCAACACTCTTGGACAAGGGATTCTCTCTCAAGGAGTGAATGACTCAATGGTTGCAGCAATGAATTCATGAATCCTCTAGGGAATGCAGCAATGAATGAATCCCTTAACCCCTACCCAGACATCCTATTTATAAGCGCCAAGGGACTTGGGCACCGATACCAAACCGGGTCCGATCCAAGTAATGACCCGCCCAACTCTAAGTAGATAGGACTATCTCAAGTGAGGTTTACACTTAGTACAAAGGAGGTTTAGACTATGTACAAGAGAGGTTTACGAACATGATCCAAGGCATGCGGGTGCACACCGCGCACTGGTGCAAGTCGCAGAATCAGTTTCGTGATAACTCCCCCTCGACAAAGTCTGGACTCGTCTGCGAGGCCTGGTGATACTCGTGTAAGAAGTGCTCATTCTGCCATAGCTGAATACTCGGGACACAACTGTTGTCCACCGTATGGGATATTGTGTCTGGCACCGGAGTCCTCGAGGCCTGGTGATACTGTTAAAAGATGATTTGGTCAACTCGTACATGGACTGCCTCTCCCATACCTCTTCCAAAGTGGCAAGACAACTACTCGTGTCATCCTCTTATACCAGATCTAGGGGTCCCAACAATTGCCACCCCATCATCAACTCGAACAAACTCATCCCGATAGATGAGTTGTGATGGTTGATGTAGTTGTACTACGCGATGTCTAGCAATGACACCCAGTTTTTCTAACGGGTTGTCATGTAGTGACGAATATACTCCTCTAGCAAGGAGTTCACCCGTTCCGTCTGACCGTCGGTTTGTGGATGGTGGATTGACGATAATAGCAATTGGGTTTCATCATTAGGAAAACCTCACCTCAAAATCGGCTAGTGAACCGGGCATCATAGTCACACACAATTTCTTCTGACACTTCGAAGTATTTCACCACGTACCTCATGAATAGGTGCAATATATCCTTGGTGCTACACTCATCCCAAAGTTGTCCACCCTAGGCAAGCCCAAGATAAAATCCATAGACATGACCCTCCACGGTTTGTCAAGAATGGGGAGCGGTTGCAGTAGACCCGCTGGCTACTAGTGCTCCACTTTATCTTGTTGGCACACGGGACAGACGCACACATAGTCCTCGACTTTGTGCTGCATCTGGGGCCAACAGTAGCCCCACGCCAATAATGTCAGAGTACACTCTACCCCCGATGACCCCCATGAGCCACATCGTGCACCTCAAACAACAAAGCTCTCCTCAATCCATTGACATCCGGTATAAGGAGTTGTCTTGCTTTTGTCCAAAGCACTCCATTATGTAACTCATTTTTTTCGGGTACTCATCTCCGACCTATCTCACTCAATGTACGAAATCACCCTGTAATCAGGTCATAGCACTCAACACCTCATTGGACGGTTTCTGGCTAAGTGCATCGGTTACTGTGTTCTCTCTACCTGACCGGTACAACCACATAAAGTCATACTCCTCAAGTAATTCCAGCCATCGTGCTTGTCTTGGGTTGAGCTTTTTCTGGCTTTTGAGGACATTGTCCGTGAAAACGATGAAGTCCAAAACCAACAATACACCCTCCACACATGAAGGCAATTCACAACTGTAAAGAGCTATCTCTCGTGGGCTAGGTATCGTATCTCGGCCTCCTTCAACTTCTGGCTTTCGAAGGCTATGGGGTGGCTGTCTTGCGAAAGTATGCCCCAAAGGCTTTCTCACTCGCATCCATGTGGACCACGAATGGTTTCAAAAAATCAAGTAAGTGAAGAACTAACTCTTCCATGATGGTTAACTTGAGACCCTCCAAGGCCTGTTGTCCACTCCCACGAAGATTCTTTCTTTAACAACTCAGTGAGGAATGCACCTAGTTTTGAGAAAAATTTCACAATTTTTCAATAGTAGTTTGCTAGTGCAAGAAAACACTGTAGTTCACTCACCATCTTCGGTACCTCCCACTCTTTGGATCTCTTCCCACCATTAATGTAGTCTAGAAACATGATGTTGGTCTTCGCAAACTAACACTTCTCTCATTTGACATACAATGTGTGCTCTCGTAGCCAAAAACTCATTAATGGACCTATGTAGGACCTCATTTATCAACAGATAAAAGGTTGCAAGTGCATTGGTTAGCCCAAAAAACATCACCAAAATGCATACATTTCGTATTGCATGACCATGGCATCTTGGTCTCATCCCTGGCACTATTCACACCTACCAATAGCTTGACCGTAAATCCAGTTTGAAGAACATTGTCCTCCTCCCAACCAGTCAAATAAGTCTACTACTAATGGAGTGGGGTAACCGTCCTTTACTTTGACTTTGTTTAAAGCCCAATAGTCCATGCACATCCTCAATGAACGATCAGCCTATTTCTGAAATAACACGAGTGAACCGAAAGGAGACTTCGAAGGTTGCATCCAATAGCTCCTGTGACTATCTTTGGAGCTCCTCTAGCTCTGGAGGGCTCATGCAATAGATTGCCCTACTCGGCGCCTTGGTATCGGCCTCCAAGATGATCGCGTAATCCGTCGTGCCTCAAAGGCAAATGCTTCGGCAACTCAGTCGACATGGTGTTGACATACTCGATCAATACACACTGCACTTTCGTAGGTATGTGTACCTCGGTTCCGGACTGCTCATCCTCACAAAGTAATGCCACCACCGTGGGAAACCCTTGCTCAATTCATCTTTCAACTATAAGGTTAAAATGTAGATGGCACCACACGTTGGCTGAATGAGTGCCTTGTCGAGGTCATATTACGGCATGAACCCTGACTATTTCGGATCCACACACACCAAACCACGTATGTTGGTTGCTGCCATCATGCTAGTCATGCAAAAAAAAATCACAGCCAAGCACCATCCCAAAATCGTCAATAGTGTTAATGATGAACGTCAAATACCCGCTCCAACATGGGATGCCTAGGTCGGCCAATGCTCGCACCGTCTTAGTCCCAATTTGCACAAGCACAAACACGAGGGCCTGTGTGACTCGAACATCATTAAAAAGATAAAAGTTGACTACCTGAGCTTCACACTCAATTGTTGAAGTGGAATCAGACTCCTCAGGCAATAGAGCAACCAGTTTTGCCTTTTTGGGACAAAACTGCATCTGATGCGATCTCTAACATATCAAGCATGGGCCAAAAGGTTTTCCACTCAAACTGGACTGACCAGGCTTCCCATCGGGTGCTGCAGTCTGTTCGGCGAGCTGCCTATCCCCCTTGGAATGGCCAAAATTTTTACAAGTCTTTTTCTTGCCTTTGTCGCTTTTCTTCTCACCACTAGGTTCCTTAGGTTGGTCCTTTTTACAGCTGGTTTCTTCCTTAAAAGCCCGTAAATCCATAAATGACATGATCATGGGCTTCCATGACAACCGTCAAATTCCACCGTTTAAGCTCTGCTTGAGCCCACGATTGAAGACCATCTTCAAAGTGAAACAGTTTATCTTTTCACTCGTGAACTTGACCTCAAGTAGGATCAAACTAAACCGCTTCACATACTCGTGAAAGGTGCCCGTATGCTTAAGTTGCTGAAGCAATTCTCTAGACCTTCGAATTGAATTTGTCGGGCTGAATTGTTGCAACAATTCCTCCTTGAACTCGGTTCAAGTAGAAGAAATTCTCCTACCTTCCTCATTTGCAGCTTTTATACGGGTTCGCTACTATAGCTTAGCATCATTCGAAAGTAACAAGGCAACCACAATTACCTTGTCCTCGTCGGGAACATGATAAACCTCTAGGTGGTTTTTGAGATCTCAAACGAAGTTATCCACCTTTTTCCTGTCCCTACTGTCATCAAACGATTTAAGTTTGGGGATTTTTACCTTATATTCTAAGGTAGAGAGTTGAGTAGTTTCCCTTGAGGTTGAAACTGGTTGTTGTCGACTTTCATACATGCCTCGCAACTCATCCTCGATCAACTCCACTCAAGACCGACTCTACAAACACCCGGTATGATGTCCCCAGCGCACATACACAATATGGAAATGCACATTTATGTATTAAATATAAATATGTGTGTGTGTTTATTTGAGAGTTTAAATATAAATTTTACTAATTAAGCATATAAGTAAAATGGTAATGCACATTTCTTAGTGGAAGTACGTAAATTTTTTTGGGTAAATGGTGAGGCCGGAGCTAGATGCAGGCCACCAGTATTCAACTCATGATCTTAAAAAAACACTCACATGAACACCCACCCCAAAGCTACAGAATGAAATTTGGATCTTATTCTGGTTGACCTGTTTTAAGATAAATACGTAATTAATGAATCATACAATACAAAGACGACCTGAAGCATGAACGTTTTTGCAGTATACCATCCAACATGAAAATTCCACATCCACACGACTCAGAAGAACCATATTTATAAAGATTTGGGTTGTCACGTTGACTTGCCATGGGTATGAACACGGAATGATACGGCACAAACACAGCCCAGAAGATGAAACTGATGCATTTAATGGGGCAGCTCCCAAAAAGGGAAGACACAAGGATACCAAGTCGTGCTTGTCTTTAATTATTTATTTTTGTCATGATTAATAGTCTAGATATGCCTGCAGCATGACCCGTCCAGATCCAATTATCGGATCATGTCAACAACTACAAAGTAAATGCTGCACGCCTCTTCCTAGAAACCATAGAGTAATTACACCAACCAATCTCTGAATCAGTTTTTAGATCATTTTAGAAATGATTAAGAGAATCAACAGTAAGAGAATCAACAGACAGTAGAGATGTTAATAAATAATGTTACTTTTAATTCAAATATTTACTGTTGATCGAACAATAAAAAATTTTGTGTAAAATTATGCACCAAAACATATTATGCAGTTAAAACTCTCTCTTTATATATATATATATTGTATCATATTATGAGCCACTTCTGGCTTGTGAGAAAACTGGTAGTGACCATGACCAACAACCAACAACCTCTCAATAAAATCAATTTAATCCTAGAAATGATCTGTCTGGGCATTGCGTGCTGCCATACCTTAGCCCGCCAATGAGCCTATCATGAATGGGGTTGGTGTATTTGTCCATGTCTGCTGTTGCTAGGTCGGTCCGGGGCCAGCCTGCCTCCTACAAGTTGCTAGCCCCACACTATGTGAAGCATTAATTTGAACATAAATACACGTGAATGGCTATTGGAAAACGATAACCAAAAAACATGTCATAAATCTAAGGCCAATGTAAATGGAGTTGAATCAGTCAAGAAGTAGCGGTGTGAACTCGCCTACATGATCGGCGTACAAGTGCAAGCACTTAACCGGCACATGTGAATGGGATTCTGGCGACATCAGGATCAGCAGCGAAGAAGCAGTCTTCCACTGAATCCACCATAGTTCATGCATCAACAGAGTAATCTCCAAGTAACTTGCAGAAATGCCTAGGAAAATGATGTGGGGATCCAAGATCATATATATATATATATATATATATATATATATATATATATATAGAGAGAGAGAGAGAGAGAGAGAGAGAGAGAGAGAGTTACCTTATGCGGTTAGCTGCATGCTCGAGTTAATTACCTAAGGCTCTTTTGGGATCTGGGAATGTTAGGGAAGCGAGTTTTAGGAATTACTTTGTTGGGATTGAATTCTAAGGGAACCCAATTATTCCTTTCTATAGCGTGTTGAATTGAATTAGATCCTCATTCATTCGAATTTGTCAACTGTTAAGATTGGAAGCTGGTTCCTACTTCGGTTTGCAGTTTCCAAATGGTGCACAGAAGCCCAAATATACCATCAAGTGCTTACCTCAAACGGAAGTCAAGGGATAGGATATATCAAATATCCATCTGATATCCAACCTATCAGTCGGATTTTTCTTCACAGCTATATCCGTTCAATCTCTCTCTCTCTCTCTCTCTCACACACACACACACACACAAAAAAAAAAAAAAAAAAAAAAAGAAGAAGGAAAAAGAGTTCACAAAGCAGGATATATAACATGATTATTGTGAAGTTTGTAAGATGATTCCTCCACAGTCTACGAGGGGCCCGAGGCAGTTTTCTCCCTCTCTTCTTGTTTCTCTCCTTTCTCTTTTATCTCCTTCATCGGTGTCCCTTCCCAGGCAGGGATGTATACGAGTTGTCCCAAGTTGGAGAAGAGCATGAATCTAGGGTCTGTAGTTCAAACTTCAATCATGGCATTCTTAGGCTTTGTCTTTATAATTTTATGTAACTTACTGAATTTCAAGCATAGATAAGAACAGTATAATTTAGCTAATCAAATGTTTTATATTGGCCTTATTTTCCGATATGAAAACATCCATAACCTTATTTGTGTTGCTGTATTTCTTAGTTATAATATTTTCGAATTACGGTATGCTCCTGTGCTCCTCATCTTCTCTACTATCATATTTTCAAATTTGCATGAAGCGCTCGTTGGACACCAAATCACTGGCTGTTCCATGTGATCATGTTCCTTTAAAAAGAAGCAGCATGATACGATAAGATCTATACTATTTATCCAAATCAAATCAAAGTAGCAGTACACAATACCAACAAAACCGCCTTAACAAGTTTGGTTGTACCATAATATCTATAAATTTCATAAGAGTCATTAGAGTTCTTGTTTCACCACTTATATCGACATGTTTTCCCAAATAAACATTTGTTTCTGAATAAAAAAACATTTGGTTGTCTCTATAGGTCGAAAAGTAGGTTCTCAAAGTTAAAAATTAAAAAAACTCTTTACGGATACCTTCCTCAACTAGTGTAAATATTCAATCCATCATCATGGTGTCTGAGTTTTATGTTGATGTCTGAACCATATGCTAAGTGTCGCAGGGAGTATCAATCGACGTCATTGCTATACAACTTGAGAATATCTGAGGTCTAAATTAAGTTCCTTTCTTTATGTGTAGGAATTAGTAGATACTTTCTGTGGGTCACTGGAGCATGCTTAGGTTAGTTTTAAAAGAAATCAAGGCCTTCAGAAGGTGATCCAACTCCCTCATTTTTTTGTATTAATAGAATGGCTATCTAGGATGCTGGTGATGTAGCGAATGTCGATAGGACCATTTGCTGTTAATTTCTTTCTCTCATTAAGTTTCATGTGAATATTCTTTTTTCTCTAAAATATTCCATAAGATGAATAACCTTAATATATCTTTCTAACATAAATCTAAAATGATTCTTTGCTTAACTCGATACTTGTCTCTCAATAATTCTTTCTCAAAATTTCATATAGCTTATCAACTTAATACTTCGATAATTCACACAATTTTAAATGTTTCATTTATTCTCATATATGAGTATAACTATACTCTTCCTCTATTTTATGTATCTTTTGGTTACTCTGTATTTTATTAAATAATCTTATAAGCTAAGTGATCACGTCTTGCTTAGGATTTTCTATACTTCTATAGTAATATTGTCGGGTCCTATAGGTTTACCAAATTGCTCTTTGAATTTATACTTTTGAATAAGTTATTAAAAATTATAGTTTATATACTCTTCTGAGTTGATTAGCTCTCTAAGCTAGTATTAGCACCTATATTTTTATTAAAAGTTTATAAAAATAATTTTTTTACTTATTTTTTATAACATCACTTGCTACTAGAATCTTCTCATCATCATCGTTGATATATTTAACAAAAGTAAGATACTTTTTTTTTATAAATATCTTAAAATATCTTTTTCACCTTTTTTGAGTTGAGTTTTTTTATATAAATATTCAAAGAATAAGTACATTAAATCTTAAATTTGCTTTTGTCGAATGAGGAATGGTAAAGGACGAACATGTGATTCAGTTTAAAGTATGGCAGCGGTCAAGTATTTAATATAATGGATAGGGCGAATAAACAAATTGAAGCAAACTTTGATAAAAAAACAAATTGGAAAAAACCTTATAAGGTGAACTACGCTTTGTACTTAATAATATGGATAGGGCAATCAAACAAACAAATTTGAGCAAACTTTAGTAATAAAACTTTACAAGTTATGTAGAAGAGTAGGAGGTAAATAGGCGACTTTGAATGCAATTGGCGTTAGTTCTGAAGCATGTGATTCACTTTAAAATTTGGTGATGGTAATCTTTTGGTTTTAAAATGTCCATTTTAATTTGTTGTTCTTGAAGAACCATTTTGTTACAGATAGTGAGAGATCAACATCTCACCATCTTAGAAATATAATTAAACTAAACTTTCTTATGAAGAAAATGAGCAACGTCGGCATACTTCTTGTCTAATATTTGGTGGTTAACAAAGTTACCATCTGGTATATTCAGAAAATAGCAAGTGGGGATGAAGCCAGCAAGAAAATTTGCATCCGATATTCCAGGGAGACAGACCAGCCTCGCCAATACAACAGTTGAATCTTTTATGGTTTGCAGAGTAATTTCCAAGGTAAACTTTGAATATTTGCGCAGGCCCCAGCCCCTAGAGAAGACTACAAACCCCTGGTATCAAGCTCTTAGAATGGCTGAAAGTTTGACACTGAATTCTTTAAAAAGCAAAATTGTTCTCCTTAGTCGTGGATTCACGTTCTCAACTGTTGAATGTTTTCTTATTCCCTTAGAAAAATCATAAAAAATAATAAATTGATAACGTGCATCCATCTCCAATAGCCTTGATTATGACTTTTTCTCTCATTAATAATTTAAGCCCAAGTCTTTGCTTATACGCATCTAACTTCGGCATACATATCTAATTAACACATAAAACTTCCACAACACTCCCGTGAAGAATTTTAAGATCGAGAACCATGGAGTGTCATTCGACTTCATGTTCATCATCTTCTTTCATGGAGTATGATGTGTTCCTAAGTTTCAGAGGAGAGGACACACGTAATGGCTTTACAAGCCACCTTTATGAAGCTCTCCAAGCCAAAGGACTCCACGTATTCATGGACGAACGCGATTTAGAGACCGGAAAAAGGATCGCTCCGGGCCTCTGGAAAGCAGTCAAGCTATCGGCCATCTGCATAGCCATCTTATCTAACGGATACGCTGATTCAAAATGGTGCTTGATGGAGCTAGCCAATATGGTCAACTGCAAGAAAACGATCATTCCTGTCTTCTACCACGTTGATCCTTCCGATGTACGAAAGCAACAAGGGCCTTTTAGAGATGCGTTTCAAAGATATGAAGACTGCTCTAATTTGCCTCGTGATCATAGCGACCATGTGAAGGAGCAGAAGAAAAGGAAATGGAGGGCGGCACTTAATCATGTTGGCAATCTTAAGGGTTATGATTTAGATGGCCAGTACAATGGGTGACTCTCTCTCTCTCTCTCTCTCTCTCTCTCTCTCTCTCTCTCTCTCACACACACACACACACACACACACACACACATACTAGAAAATGGTTCTCGATACATAGAATTACTAATTGCACAAGCCGAGGACAAACCAATTACAGTGGCTGACCAGGCACGGTTGCTACTCCATTATCTAGATGTCTCTGTTCAGTGTGGATTTAGGTTCCTTTTCTTAGAAACAGATCTTGCCACATGTATTTGTTAGCAGGTAAATTTCTTTTAAGATGAAATACTACATGGAATTAGTAGTTTATTTCTTTCTCTTTTACAATTCAGATGCATGAAGATCCTCACAAGCATTATCTCTTGGCCATGAACACCATGTCTTGTGCTTTGGTTCATTTAGCTAAACAGACCAACTTAATTATTTGGTTTTCTTCTTTGACAAGAAAGGATCCCTAGATCCACTTGACTGGGGGCAGCAGATGCCATTCATAGTGTGAAATTACAGGCATTTGAGTGTGATAAAGTTGGAGATCGATTTAAGAAAATTGGAACATGTTAAATTACTCGAAGGTTAAACTACCCAAATGAAGCTTCCCAAAATCCAATGCGCTTTCTCATGGTAACCAAGAGTCCAGTAGATAGATCTTAATTGTTTCACCTTGAATCCTAAAAGTGTTACATATAACGACGGCCATTCTCGGCAACTCTATCTGGTAACGGTTGGACTGGCCATCCAGTCGAGCCGTTACCGGAGATAGGGGTTAAACATAAGAGTCAGAATGTAACCAACGGACGGTTACCAGATTTTACGGTAACTGTCCAAATTTATTTGCTCAGAAGAGGAAAACCCAGCGTGAAAAGCCAGGAGACAGTGAGCAGGCACTGGTCTATAAATAGAATAGTGCATATTAGAGTAGATATACAGAAAAGAGAGAAAATACAAAAAGAAAAAAGGTCTCTGTGGAAAAACCGTTGTGAGGAAGCCTCGAAACTCAGAAACCACCATTTTCGTTGCTGAAAAAAGTCTGAAGCCATTTGACACAGAGAAGGAGACATACAGCTTTCCGGCAATCAAAAGCAACAACTTGAAGCCTCAGACGTACGGTCCGTCATTGGTATCAGGCCTAACAAACCCTGTAAAAAAAAAGGAGAAGAAGGGAAGGTAAGCACTTGTTCTAAAAAAAAGGGAGAACAACGAGAAGAAAAAAATGGGAAAGAGACCGGAAAGGTAAAAGGAAGGAAAACAGGCTGAAACAACCAACGGTAAGACAAAGACGGAATAGGCGACGACAAGGCAAATTTGGAACAGGCGACGGCAAGACAAAGCTGGAACAGGCGATGGCAAGGCAAAGCCGAAACAGTCGACAGCAAGGCAAAGCCGAAACAGTCGACGGCAAGGCAAAGCCGAAACAGTCGACGGCAAGGCAAGGCCGAAACAGCCGACGACAAGGCAAAGCTGAAACAGGCCAAAACAACCGATGGCAAGACAAAGCCAAAACAGGCAAGAAAGGCAAAAGAAACACGGCGAAACTGCCGATTGTCGGCCACCGGCCCCTCTCTCTCTATCTATTTCCCTCTCTCTCTCCCTCTCTCAAACTGTCTCTTTCTCTCTTTCGTTTTAATTCAAACCAGAAAACCGCCAAGCGGTTTCAGAAAACCACGAGCCGAAACCGGTGCTTTCCCAAAACTACCAGCGGTTTCGAAGACAGTTTTGCACTTATTATGCAAAAGGTCATATTTGCCCTTTGGCAATTTATAAAAATTATGAAATATTGAGCTATCATTTTACCCTTGTGCCCTTCCTAGTTGAGATAATTTCAATTCTGCCATTCAGTCAAAAAACAAGATTGCCCCTTTACTTTTCAAAGAATTACAGATTCTGCCTGAGGGTTAAAATTATAGTTTTAACCCCGATCAGTCACGAAGTTTACAAAAAAACCAAAGAGGAATTTTATAATTTTGTCCTTAGCTTTTTTAAAAAATTTAAAAGTGGACAGATAGTTAAAATTACGGTTTTACCCTTGGTATTATTGAAAGAAAAAAAATTTTAAGGCAGAAATTCTTTGGGAAAATTTATGAGTTTATCCCAAGGTGCTTATGGAATTATCGCTAGTTTGTTTTCGTGATATTATGTATCATTTTAACATGATTCTTGCTATGTGTGCTCTTTGTTTTATATTTGTTTCCTTTTTAGACCATTTAATTGTTATTATTGCCAAACACATAGAAATGAGCTCTAAGATATGTGTGTCTGAGTTGGCAAAAACTGAGAAGTTGAACGGTTTTAACTTCCAAACATGGAGGAGGAGAATCCCACTAGCTCTAATACTTGAAGGTGTTGAGTATCTATCGAAGGAAACTATGTGTCCGCCACTCCCAGATGCTAAGTGAGCAACAAGTAGAAATATATAAAACATTTCTAAAAGATAACACAATAGCAAGGACAATCATGTTGACCTATATGGAGGATGACTTGATAAGGGTCTTCGAAGAATATGAGACCGCTAAAGAGTTGTTTGACTCAATAACAGCTAAGTATGATACAACTGCAAAATTATATGTGTAGTTGCTACTACAAAAGTATAACTCTTTTAGAATAAAAAAAGGTGGCAATGTAGTAGAGCACGTAAACCATATGTTGGTAATGGCTAGAGACTTAGCCGTAGCAAAATCAGTTATCCTGAAACCAATGCACATATCAACAATATTAAACAGTCTACCTCCTTCATGGAACATGGTCACCATTGCCCTCAAATTAGGGCTTGAGATTATCCTTTCTAAGTTGTCCCTGAAACTAGCAATAGAACAAGAACACATTGTCAAAAACAAGAAAGAAAAATTGCTAGTGGTGCAAGATGAGATAGTGTCGAACTCCAAAACCAACTAGAAGAAAAATAAACAAAACAAGAAGTTTGACAAGAATAACAAAAAAGGAGGTCAAAATTTTAAGAAATCGTAGGAAGCCGCTTCTCGAGTCGATGGGATACTACAAAATGGATTGTTGCAACAAGAAAGGTGGAGGAAACAAACCACAATACAGACAGTCGAAGAAGCATAATATAATCTGTGTGATTTTAGAGTGCTTGTATATGGACTGCCTGATGACAAATTGGTGGATAGACTCAGGAGCTATACGGCACATCTCGAAGACCAAAGAAGGGGCAATGGATCTGAAGGAATATAAACCCGGGGAATATCGAGTCTATATGGGAAATAATACGTTCTCAGATGTTTTGGGTATTGGGTCCTTCAGAATATTTGTTCAAGGCAAACCAATTGTATTGAATGATGTATTAATTGTGTCATCTATAAGGTGCAATTTGGTCTCAGTCCCTACTTTGGTAAAGAAAGGTTTTGATGTTATGTTTATCCCTAACAAGGTGACTATGGAAAAGCATGGGAGTATTATTCTCTGGGAATTCGATGTAGAATATTTACTGTTTAAACTTTATGATAATGAAATTGGTATAACTTCTGCTTATATTGAGAGTGCCTTTATTGTTGATGTAAATATGTGGCATAAACGCCTGAGGCATATAAGTCTGGAAAAATTGAGGAAATTATCAACTTTGACTTATTGCTTGGATTTGAGGAAAATACTTTCAACAAGTGTGAAGCTTGTATATAAGGAAAAATGATAAGAAAAGTTTTTCTGAACGAATCAACAAGGGCAATAACCCTGTTGGAGGTTATTCACACAGATTTATGTTGGCCTTTCAAAGTAAAGTCACATCGTGGAAATGGTTATTTTATAACCTTTATCGATGATTACTCTAGATATATGTACTTATATCTTTTGGCACATAAATCTGAGGCACTTGATGTTTTTAAAGAATATAAGCAAGAAGTGGAAAACAAATTAGGGCATTCGATCAAAGTCTTAAGATCAGACAGAGGTGATGAATATACCTCGGCATAATTTCTAGAATTCTGTAAAGACTTTGGTATTACAAAGCAAAAAACAATGCCTAGGACACCTCAACAAAATGGTGTAGCTGAGAGATGCAACAGAACCTTGCTGAATATGATAAGGTCTATGTTGATCGATGCCTCTCTACCAAGGGTATTTTGGGGAGAAATAGTAAGTACAACGGTTTACATACTCAATAGAGTACTGTGTAAAGTTGTATTCACTACACCATATGAGATGTGGTTTCGAAGAAAACCCAACCTAAGTCATCTCAGGAGGTGGGGATTTGTTGCACATGTAAAGATCCTTGATCAGTCTAGAGATAAGCTAGACAGTAGGTCCTTGAGATGTATATTCATTGGATATCCGAAAGATTCAAAAGGATATCGGTTTTATTATAAGGACCACGGACTCATTGAAAACAGAGATGTTGAATTCTTAGAAGGTACTAAGAATGACATCCTGAAAAATAATGATGAATGTGTTGATGATCTGGTAAATTTAGACCAATCATCTTTTCAACCCATTGAAGAACTTCCTCAAACTATCGAAACCTTAAGTGGACATAAAAGGCCAAGAGCCACTCCGTCTTACTTAAAGTATTATCACACTTATCTTGCAAAAGAACTGTGTAATTCGATGGATTTAGATGAGTTGACTGATAACTTGACTTATTAATAAGCATCGTAAGCAACAACTATGGATGAGGAAATTAAATCCATTGAGAAAAACCAAGTCTGAGAATTGGCTGATTTGCCAAAATGAAGGAAAGTCATAGGCTGTAAATGGGTTCTGAGAAAGAAATATAAGGTCAATGGTACAATCGACAAGTTTAAAGCGAGGTTGGTTGCAAAGGATTTTTCGCAAAAGGAGGGGATAAATTATGTTGAGACATATTCTCCAGTTACGAAATTTGAATCCATACGTATAATCCTGGCAATATTTGCATACTATGATTTAGATTTACATCAGTTAGATATAAAAACAGCCTTTCTAAATGGAGATTTAGAAGAAATCATATACATGCAGCAGCCCGAAGGATTTGTGATTGAAGGCCAAGAAGATAAAGTATATAGGTTTAAAAAATCCCTATATGGTTTGAAACAGTCACCTCGCCAATGGTATTTGACTTTTCAAAATGCTATTATAGAACTTGGGTTTGTGGCTAATAAACTTAATCATTGTGTATATGTGAAACAGTGGGAGCCACTTTGTCATCCTATCGCTATATGTAGATGACATATTCTTGACTGAAAGCGATAATGAGATGATTATCAAAACCAAGTCATGGTTGAACTCCAAGTTCAAAATGAAGGATATGGGGAAGCATCCTATATCATGGGAATAAAGATCTCTCGAGATAGAGAATCTAGACTCTTATGCCTCAGTCATGAGAGATATATTGACTATATCCTCAAGAAGTTTAAAATGGGTGAATGTAAGTCTTCAGATATACCTATTGCAAAAGGGGTCAAATTAAGTAAGGCTGATTGTCCCGGTGAAGGAGACGATAAGCCTAATGTTCCTTATGCACAAGTTGTTCGTAACTTGATGTATGCTATGTTATGTACAAGACCTGATATCAGCTTTTTTGTTGGTCTTATAAGTAGATATCAAAGTAATCCTGGTTGGCAACACTGTGTAGCTGTGAAAAGGGTTTTAAAATATATGAAAGGAACAAAAGACTTGAAACTGTATTTTTAAGTAGATGAACTAAAAGTGGTAGGATTGCATGTAAGAAACAGGGTTGTGTAGCATTACATATATAAGAAGGTGAGTATGTAGCTTGCTGTATGGTTGCAACAAGTGTTGTCTGGATAATACGCTTCATACGTGATTTGAAGTTAGAAATAACCGACGAGTCAGTTATCATAATGTGATAACAATGCATCAATTACTCTTATCAAGAGTGGAGCTGGTTGCTCAAACAACAAGTATATAATGGTGAAATACCACTATGTTCATGATATGGTTATGAGAAAGGAAATATCCATCTCATACATGCCAACAAATGATATATTGGTAGACCTCTTGACAAAATGCATAACAGAGGAACTATTCTCAAAACATGTTACAAACATGGGTTTAAAGTATCTTTGATTGTTGTGGAGGGAAATAACCACACAACGGATAAAAGTGTTGTATAGGTAGACAACCATACAACGGATAAATTGTTGTAGAGAGAAATAACCATACAACAGGTACTGATTGCGATAGTAATCAGGAAATGACATTACTAGGTAAACCTTGGAAAAGTAGGAGAAAAACTAGTATGTCGATACACTGCTCGAATGGCCAAGTGGGAGATGTTACAGATAACGATAGTCATTCTCGACAACCCTATCTAGTAACGACTAGACTGGCCGTCCAGTCCGTTACCGGAGATAGGGGTTACAGATAAGAGCCAGAATGTAACTGCCGGACGGTTACCAGATTTTACGGTAACCATCCGGATTCATCTGCTTAGAAGAGGAAAACCCAGCCTGAAAAGCCAGGAGACAGTAAGCAGGTACTGCTCTATAAATAGAGCAGTGCATATTACAGAAGATATACATAAAAGAGAGAAAAATACAAAAAGAAAAAAGGTCTCCCTAGACAAACCATTGTGAGGAAACCTCGAAACTAATAAACCACCATTTCCGCCGCTGAAAAAAGTCTGAAGCCATTTGACACAGAGAAGGAGACACAGAGTTTTCCGGCAACCGAAAGCAACAACAACTCAAACCCTCAGACATACGGTCCATCAAAAAGAAGCCTTGTTACCCACATGTTTCACTACATCATTTAGATTACATTCAATCAGTTGGAGTCTTGGTTGTTCTAGGACTTGATTTTGTATCAAGCTTTTCCACCAAGAACTAGAGGAAGCATATCAATCTTTTCTTATGACTCACTATTTAGACTAAAATTTCCGCCTAACATTAATAATGATCACGTGTAAAACTTAATGAAATATTTATATGGTTCAGTGCATCTATTTGTAATATTATTCATTCTTTTGGGCTAATAATATGCTAATTTAGAAGTTTCAGTGGCAGATTTTGTTACACAAATGACAACCTTTATTCAGATCAGTCATTTTTAAGAGTGTTACTTGTCTGAGTACTGTTCTCCTCTCCAAAATTATTTCGCAGAAACGAGCAGCAACTGAAACAAACAATTGTCAAGAGAGTCCTGAATGAGTTAAATGATATCTCAGTAGAAGTCGCCAAATATCCTGTTGGAATTGATACACGAGTCGATAAGATTATGAAGCTATTAAGTGTTAAATCAGTTGATGTTAGAATGGTTGGGATATATGGGATGGGAGGCATCGGAAAGACAACATTAGCAAAGGCTGTTTTCAACAAAATATATAAAGAGTTCGACGCCAGCTGCTTTGTTAAGGATATTAGGATAGAATCACAAACTGATAAAGGATTGGTCAGTCTGCAAAAGCAACTTTTGTCTCAATTACTAAATGTTGAAAATCTATCCATAAATAATGCTGACCAAGGCTCTGCTTTGATGAGAAGGAGACTACGCTGCAAACATGTCCTTGTTATCCTTGATGATGTTGATAGCATAAGACAGGTTGATGCATTGGCTGGTGGGCATGACTGGTTTGATTCAGGAAGTCGGATAATAATAACCACAAGGGACCTGCATGTCTTGAACACTAACATGATTACTGGCAGTTATAATGTTGATGAATTAGATGCAGAAGAATCACTTGAGCTTCTAAGTTGGCATGCTTTTGGAAGGAAAGAACCCATTGAAGAATTTCGGGAGGTATCCATAAAAATAGCAGAAGCAACCAGTGGCCTTCCACTGGCCATTGAATCAGTGGGTTCTGAATTGTTTGACAAAACAAGCATTGAACTGTGGGTAGAAATGTTCGAGAAGTTGCAGCGTATTCCTCATCGTGATGTTCAAAGAATATTGAGAATCAGCTATGGTGGTCTGGACCCTGAGGAACAGGCAATATTCCTTGACATTGCATGTTTTTTCATTGGTGAGAAAAAAGAATATGTAACTGATATTTTGAAAGGGTGCAGGTTCGCCGTCTTGTTAGCAATTGAGGTTTTTATACACAGATCCCTCGTGAAAATTGATGCAGATGAGCTAGTACAAATGCACGATCAAGTTCGAGATATGGGAAGAAATATTGTGAAAGAAGAAGATCATTTGGACCCTGGAAAACGCAGCAGAATACATGATACCGAGGAAGCATTTGATGTAATAGATCGCTATAAGGTAAGAACACTATAAATAAAACATGTATGCAAGTTATTCATATCTTGTAGCTTCATTTAAGCAGCCAATTAACACGTGTTTTCAAATTTCACCTCTAGGGAACAGACAGAGTTCAAGGAATCCTTCTTAATGGTGATTCTAGGAGAGACTTCACAAGAAACACCAACAAAGCATTGACAACCAAAGCCTTTGGTAACATGTCAAATATGAGACTGCTTCTAATGAACACTGTCAACATCCGAGGTGATTTTAGCAGAATGCCGAAAACTATAAGATCTATGGAGTGGCAGTTTTGCCCACTGACATCACTACCAGATGACTTTGATCTAGAGAAGATTGGGTTTCTCAATCTTGCACATAGTCAAATCCGCCGAGTTTGGAAGGAAAGTCGACACTTGAGAAACAAGGTTAGTGTGATGCCATTCTTGTGCATTAAATTGTTCAAAAGTCCAGCTATAGCAGATTTGCTGCCAAAGTAGTTATTTGATACCCAATTTTTACCTGGAGCATTTTTGCCTTTACACAACCTATCATAAGACTTACTCAACCGCATGCAAAGATATTGTTTACTAAGTTTACATATTACATAAAAGCATTGTTTGCGTTACGTATATGTTGATTGCATAGTACAAGAAAATTGTATTATTTTCTTTTTTACCTTAATTCTATTGCATAATGCTAGATTCTGACACATTCATCATCATGAGTTTGCCTAGTAAAGATCTCTTACGACCATGGCTTTCATTTGTTTGACAAGAAATGTGTCTTCCTCAACAGGTATTTCTCAACTTAAGGGTGCTTAACCTCAGAAAGTGCATGCAACTCACAAGATTTCCAGACTTCTCTTGTGTACCAAATCTAGAGAAATTGATACTTGAGTGGTGTATGAATCTGGTCTCCGTCCCAGAATCCATTGGTCGGTTGAAAAAATTGGTTCACCTAGACATGGGTTTTTGTTGTTCATTTAAGAAATTGCCGGATTCAATAGGGAGAGTGAAGACACTTACTAGGCTTATTCTCTTGTTTACTTCAATTGAAGATCTTCCTCATTCTATAGGAAGCCTAGATCGCTTGGAGGTACTCCAATTGACTGGTTCCTTGATTTTTGATCAGCTTCCCGACTCTATTGGCAATTTGACAAGACTAAAGGAATTAGGTTTGAGACATACATCACTGAGAAAGCTTCCTGAGTCGATTTGCAACCTAAAAAATCTCTCCATCTTGGAGTTGCCCGAGGTTGAGTATCCACTTCAGTGGATAACGTCTTTGCAGAACTTAAAGATTCTCTCTGTGCTAGGCTGCCGATCCTCGTTTGCGTGCTTGACTAATCTTGAGGAATTGAGCATGGGCCTTTGCGATTCCTTAAGCCCATTTCATGACTTTGGTAATCTGAAAAATCTATCTAACCTCAACTTCTCACTGAAAGGCATGGGAGAGATACCTCAGTGCATAGTATCCCTTGAGAGTCTGAAGAAACTATCTATCAATGCTGGTTATGAACTCACACATCTGCCTGATTCCATTGGAAACTTGACAAAGCTCGAGGAGTTGGAACTCTCATTCTGCACATCCCTGACAGAACTGCCTTCTTCAATTGGAAATATGAGAAATCTATTCAAACTTAACCTCTTTAAGGTTGGCATCACATCACTACCAACTTCAATAGCGTCCCTCGACAAGCTGAATGAATTGGTGATAGGAGAATGCTGGAAGCTTAGAGGCCCGCTTCCACTGTGGGAGATGAAAGGTTTAAAGAACTTAAAACTAGGGGTAGGAGAGATTGAGCCGGAGGAGGATGTTGAGCATTTCGAAGGGAAGCATGGGTTTGTTGAGCTAAGTGCTTACTTGCAGGAGACACAAGAGTACAGGGAGCTCCACCTACTCGAAAGGCCAAAAGAACGATTTGCATCAGATGAGTGGGAGTTGGTAGTTGGGGCTGGTAATCAGGAAAAGGTGATCAGGTTGTCTGTAAAGGCAGACAACAACAGTACAGAGTGGCTAAGATTCATTTACTCCGGTGACTATGTTGTGGATTACGTCAGGACAGAGCCCATGGAGGCCAATGGATTGAAGGCTTATGTGAACAAGACTGTATCTGTTTTACAGTTTGCTTTTCATTGGTGTTTGGGTTTAGCTTGTCAAAGGGACTAGAGAAAACTGATTGTGAGAGTCATCAGTATATGATGAACGAGTTGTTGGCGATGTAGAGTCGATTCTGGATCGTCCAGTTCGGATAAGGTATCATTACAATTTTCTGGGTATTTAAATGATTCCATAGATATATAAAGTAGTTCCTATCTTGTAACCGGTGATCGATGATAGAGTAGAATATTTTCAATGTCAGCCTTCGAGTTGGAGTGACATTTTTCAAACCGTGTAAATCTTGTCTCTTGTAATTTGTGCAATTTTTTCTCTGTTTAATCTTCTGGTTTTATGCTTCGTTCTCCTAAGATGAGTTTGACTTTAAAGATTGTACTTTTAGTTGGGTTTTATACCTCAAAGCAGGTGCTGCATCAAAAATATTAAAAAACGACTCTCTTCCAGTGGTTTTTGTGTATCATCGACGATAGAGATAAACGTCTGCAGGAGTTTTCTGCATCTGTTGGGAATCCTCTCTTCTGGAAGCTCCTTGTCGACAAGATGATGCAATAGTTTTATCCAACTCATCCTGCTTGAGTGCCCATTTGCTCTTTTTCTTCTTGAGGATTTACACGCTTTTGTGTTTCTTTTCTAGGGTATCAAACGCATGACCTATGGTATGCTTTCTTTTCGAAAACTAGATCGAGTTCTTTTCTTTTTCTTTTGGGCACTATAAGCAAGGGCTTATATATTTGAATCCCTACCAGTAACAACTATGATGGAGTCTCTCGCCCCATATACACTCTGAGTCGGGTCCAAATTGTCATCCCTACTCTCTATCACGTAAATCTTGTTTGCCGCATGATTGTTTTTGTGTTTGATCTTTCCGATATTTTGCTTCGTTTTGTTTAGACACTGCACGCGTTTTCTTTTGTGCAGGCATGGACTAAAAAACAGCAGAATCAAATAGAGGAGTGACAGGCATGATATACCAAACAAACGCACACAAACGCAAATGGCCTAGTTCAGGCCTAAGCGGTTCCGAATTCTGCTTTCCTAGGAAGACCTCAACATTCATTCCCCTGACATGATATACCAAATCACGGCGATCCATGATGTTCATATTTGGATGGTTGTTACTAGGTGCAGGATAAAGCGATCCTGTTTCGCACCAAAAGCGATAGTTCAACGGGCAGGGCACTCCGACGCCCTTGATCGTAGTGGAGAGTTCGACTCCAAAGGGGTGCGTTTGCTCATCGGCCCTAAGATAAGACCCAGAACCTCGGCACGATACACCATGTTGTTGGTGCCGTTCCATGACTTATGACCCTTAATTCACTTTTCTCTCAAATTACACATGCATTCTGATTAAAAAAAGAAGACAGAAGAAAGAGATATTTTCCAGAGACTCGAGAACTTATATAATCTTCTAAACCAAATAAAATATATATAATGAGTTGTTCCAGGCTCAAATTAAATGATAGACTAAATGGTAACCAAATTATCTAAAACACTACCCAAATAAGTAATACTCATATCCCTAATGATCCTCCGTCACACATGAATCCCTTAAACACGCCGAGGGTGACTGCATATGACTAATTATATATCAAAGCGAATAACAAAAAGACTTTGGATCATCACAACGGTGTACCAAGCCTCTCGCACTGTGAGCGACGTGCATACATGGAACACCCAAAAGTGGCACTGTAACACGTGCCTGCGTCTGTTAGGCTTTCGAGAAAAAAAGGATCCTGTGATAGAAGATTCAGCTCTTTTCAACGATGGCTAGAAGTCGAACTTCATACTTTCCCAGCCCAGTGGTTTCGTGAAATTGGGAAAATATATCAGTCGGAGCTTCTGTCGGATGCATTTCAGTCGGGGCTTTGCGTTGATTGTTGCTGCCATACAACCAAGGCAAACGCAGTTTAACTATGACGTGCAGTATCATATGTCGTAGGACACCAATCATCCATAAAATGAATTGACACTAACGTAAACCTTGTTATGTTAAATAGTGAAACAGAACAGTTCTAGGTTAATATGAGTTATACCTTCATTATTAGCATGGTCCAAATAGAGCTTAGCATGAATGTTTGTCTTATCTTTCATCATTGTACACAAAGAAAACAGCAAAGATGAACACAGTGCATCGTAGTCCAGTGATCCCATTAATTCAAGACGATGTTCTTGCTCTTGCTAAAGAATGTTCTGCTCAGGTGCCATTATCTACAGAATTTCACCATTCTTCCTGCAAGAAACATATTGAATACTTGCTGCTATTGCAATCTCTGCTGCTGTGTTCCTTTCTCTTGCATATGAACATAAATGGACATTAAGTACAAGAGGCCTATGTCACACGGTGCGGGTGTGGGTGCAGGATACGACAAATTTCAAAAATTTAGGGTACGGCAATACGGCTAGGGTATATAATATTATATATTATATATAATATTCAAGGTACAATAAGTGAGACATCAATTAACATAAGTATATGACAATAGCAAGTACACAACTTTATATTAAAGCAAAACACATAAACTCTAAACAACTACTAATTTCATCATAATACACAAATCAATCTTCACTATCCGGACCTATTTATCCAAAAAGACCCGAGCTTCAAAATCGATTTTAGATTTTGAAGCATGGAATATCCACACAAAAGAAAGTGAAGAAGGTCCGCGTTGAGATATTTTTCTATGTTCATCGGTGGAGTTTCATGGGAGATGATGGAAGACAAGGTGAAGGAGCATTTTGGAAACTATGGTAGGATAACTCAGGTGATCATCATGGGAGATAAGGTCACGAGTCGACTAAGAGGCTTCGGTTTTATTGTCTTCACGAATTACTCTCTCTTTGATCGGGTTCTCCAGGATAAATACACCATAGACGGCAAAACCTTGAGTTACAAGGTGTCGGTGTCGCACCGTGTCGAGGTCGACACTGCACCTCTTAGAAGTGTCTGTGTGACTTAGCAAGAGGCGATGAGATAGCATGACTGTTTTCCCTGCTAACACTTCCTGCTAGAAAGAATTGGAGGAGAAATTTTGTTTTAGCCATAACTCTTTTTGTTACTTTTTCTGAGATAGCAGTAACCAGGACAAGCTAATCGAGATGCTCACCACAAAGGTTATCAATATGCTCTCTTGTGACATGCCTATGCATCCTGTTGGAGTTGAATCTCGTGTTGAAGATGTCATGAAATTGCTTAACGTTGAAGCTGATGATGTTCGAATCACCGGGATTCACGGTGAAGAAGGGACAGGAAAAACAATGTTAGCCAGAGCCAACTTTAATAATATCTTCAATGGATATGAAGCTGCATGTTTCATTGAGAACATTAGGGAAACAACGAAGCAAGATGATGGGCTAGTAAATTTGTGAAATCATTTTGTTTCCCAAATTTGGTGAGAGAAAAGTTTTAAAAAGGGAGACAGAATTCAAAATGTCATCATGCTGAAGAAACACTTCCCTTCGATACGAATTCTTGTTGTACTTGATGATGTCGATAATGAAAACCAGCTCCTCACATCAGCTGGCAGCAGGGACTGGTTTGGCTCAGGAAGCAAAATCATTGTGACAACAAGAGATGAGAATATACTAAAGTTACATAGAATGGAAATAACTGATGTTTATCATATGAGGTTGTTAACTCATGATGAATCTCTTCAACTCTTCAGCTGGCATGCTTTTGGCACACCAGAACCAACAGAACAATACATGGAACTCTCTGAGAAGGTTGTCTGTGCTTCAAGTGGAGTCCCCTTAACTCTGCAACTGTCTGCCTCTCTTCTAAGACGGGAGGAACCAAATGTACACTGTATTGGAGGGATTGAAGTAAAAATGTGAAGATTGGAAATGTGGATAGAAGTGCAACATCTGCGATGGAAGGAGGTTATTTGTTAAGAATGACAATATAGATAAAAGTCTGGTTTGGTTATGAAGGCATGCTGTTTGTGTGGGGGCATAGAGTTTGATCAAATGGGTTTAGCATGTTCATTTTAGTCTTTTTCGCTTAATTCATTTGGGGCATGAAGTTTGATCCTTGTCATTGTTAACCTTGTGCTTGATTTGGAGGTTTGCATTATCCTATACGCGTGTTTCAAAACAAGAATGTTGATAGTCAGTATATCCAGAACATGCAATACAGTACTAAGAACACTGGATTCTAAGATTGCTGACTTGCTCCTTTTATTGTGAGATCATCTGTTGAAGGTATTAACTTTTCCTATACACAGTGAGGATTCATTCTTAGGCTCTTAGCCAGATGGACCGGATAAGGGAGGAGCCTAATATGAGAAGCTGATGTGGATCTTTTGTCAAAAACGTATTATGTATTTCTGTAACTGCATTTGGTTTCTTTTTGAGCAACATATAAGAAAGCCAACCACAACAATAGAACCATTCAAACTTCTACAGAAGCAAATCAAGCACTAAAAACTCAGATAACTGTTACGAGATGAAACTCATGATATTCCATTGTGATCCTGGAGGAACCCACGGTTCTTGCTTCCCCATTCCCTTAGAGTAAAACCCAGACTTAACAACAAGAATATGATCAACGAAGAAAATCATGCAAAATATCAAAATGCAGCAGCTCCCATTTCCATTTGTTACCCTAGGTGCACATCCACTGTCAGTGCATGCTTTGGACTTCGTATTGGTCTTACCATCCCATACGAGCCCAATACAGTTTTGGAGCTACCAGATGACATTTAATTATGGAACATCAAAAGCTTTTTTATTTTAGATGGAAAATGAAAGAAATTTTGGAAGTGCACCTTATTCATAACCTGTCTTTTGGGGATGGGAAATATATCTGATTTTGGGCAGAAACAAGGTAGCAAAATGTTTTACTGGTTAAACCTACAAAGAAGGCCTTGAAAGGAATATCCTAGCCTTGTAGGGTTGCTCAAACCCCTCAAAGGTGATTTATCCTAGCCTTGGATGAAGTTTGGCTACACGAACTTTTGTGTTTATGAATAGAAAAGAAACTGTGGAAGACAATAATACCTGATGGGTGCATCCGTATGATGTCGCTGGAATTTGTGCGAGTGGTTATTAATTTTGCATAACTCTACCCATGTAATGGACCACCCTTTCATGGCTGGTACTAAGCTTAGTCTTGCTATATTATCGCTTGAATATTGTGAACAAGTTACATTGAGAGGAAACATGAAGAAATATGAGTTAAGAAAGGTAGTCCTAGATAATAAGATTCATATTGGTACTTGGCAAGTACTTCAACTCAACTCAGATATTCCATTCAAATGAAGATGCTTTAATGCGGTTAGTTGGGAAATACCTTTTGGAAGTGCTTGAATTGCAGTATGACTAATATCCAACCTTTGAAGCTCTGCAAATTGAGCAATTGATTCTGGCAATGCTATTATCTTTGTATACGAAACACTTAAGTACCTTAATAAAGCTAAATTTCCAAACATTTTGGCAGCTCTGATATATAGCAAGAAGTTAAATCTAGTAACCTTAGGTACCTAATCCGAGAAATGATTCCAATGGAAGAACCCCTTGGAAATGATTGCAAGGAGCTGAGTTTTCTCTCCCCCTATAATGCATCTTCATTTGGATTTGGTCAATCTTTCCATGAAAATAAGAAACGTGCTTGATGGATGCAGTTCGCTCAATTAGAGAAGATGCATTGACACATTCGTTCCCCTTATTTGAAGAGTGAAATCATGAATTATGTCATGTACAGTGTACCAAACACTACCAACATTATCTGCTTCTCTTTGGATTAGAGAACAATCAACTAACATTGCCAAGTACTTTTCAGCCAAAGTATCCAAATCATTTCGATTTGATTTAACAAAACCCTCAGCCACCCACAACCGCACCATTCTTTCACCATCCATCAAAAATTTCTTGGGATAGATAGAACAATATGTAAGGAATTGTTTTAGGGAAAATGGTAGATCCATGTAGCTCAAAGCAATTGCAGAAACAATGTGGTTGTCATACTCCATCGTTTCTCTCCATTCCCAAAATGAGCTACTTGCAATTTCCTACCAAATTGACCTTCTCCTCTCTTTAGTGCGCAACAATGCTTCCCACAACACTCAAAGCAAGAGGCAGTCCTCTGCACCTGCTCCTGGAGAATCTAATGGCTTACTGCACCATATAAAGTCCGTTCTTCAGTAAATGAGACGTGCAGTATCGACCCTAGCTTCCACTCAGTTGATTGTTTAGCTTCATCGATTATTCATTTTATTGTCAAACCGACTCAATACGCTATGGGCTTCAAAATCGGTCGAGCAGTCGGCCCAATGGAGGTCAGGGCATGGGGAGTAGAGACCTATATCAGGAAATGAAAGAAAATGGTGAAAGATATAATAAGGAAAGAGAAAACCAGGAACAAATGGATATATGAGAAAATCGCAAATTAGAAGAAAAGGAAATAAAAGTTCTCATAATAAGGGATGAGAAAATGGCCCTTGTGGAAATACATTATATTGTTTATATGGTGAAAAAGATGAGTTTCATTTGCAAATTGAAGGTCTGTATGCTATTGTCTTCCTTTAAAAATAATATTTTTTTATCTAAAAAAAAAAGTTTAAGTTTCATCACTTTCAAACTTATTTACTTCTTGGAATTTCTTGAAGGCAGTCTCAGAGTGGGATTTCCTCTCTGAACTAGAGATGGCAATGGGGCGGAGAAAGGTAGGTTTAGCCTCCACTCACACCCATCCCATACTTAGAATATTTTTTATACACCGGGTACCACAGGTCTTGAGGGATCAAACCCGCACTCATCCCTCACCGTTTTGTTACAACCCGGTCTCAACCTGCACCGCTCCACATCAACCTATAAAAATATTTTTAAGAAAAAAATCATTTAATATTAAATATTTTATATAAAATACAAAACTTTTTATATGATATTTAATATTATTAAAAGAAGTTATTATGTATATATAGTCATACTTTATATTTTATATAAATAAACAGTAAAAATATATGTATATATACCCTTGGATGGGGTGGTGCAGATCTACCGCAAACCTGCCTCACCTGGCATCTCGTTCATCCTCCCTCTCGCCCCATATCCACTCTGAGTGCTTTACTCGGGCTCCGAGAAAATATTTATTTAAACAGGGATTTGCTCTCTATTTCTCTGACTGGTTCAGCGTTGTTAGCATCAGGCGCGCAGCGCGTCCTTTCATCTAAATTTTTTTTCTTGTTGTTACACATTTAAAGAAAAACTTACGTACAGCATGATAATTCTTTCCGATGAGAGAGACTTCTAATCGTCCATTTGCTGCCTGGTTTCCGTCGGTCCCCTCAATAGACCTCTCCGTCAAAGCAAGCTGACGATTAGTAAATAACACGCGGCATGACTTTTGCAAGAACCCGACCACGAGTTCAATTTGGGCCCAGCTTGCATTGACTGATCTTGTAGATATTTATTGTATTTTTGTTTTTAAATTTAAACTCTTATTATTGATTAAGTTTGAAAATTTTTAAGTGAATTTGAGCATGAACGATGCGGATATTCGGGTGTAATATAATTTTAAAATATAAAGGAAGACTTTATGGAACAGTTTCAAAACTAAGCTCCTCTTCAGCATCGCGTGTCACCCTCCACCTAAAGCGGTAAATCACACTTTCAACATTCTTCTACGAGCTTTTATCTCCAACAATTTGTAAACTTGAGAGGAGTATCTTTCTTTGGTAGAATTCCCCTACAATCACTCAGTTTACACCACTATGGGTCGTTCTTCATTTGAAATAGTAGAGTTATCCCACAACCCTCTTAGACTTGATACCAATACCCGGGCACACTGCAGCATATTCTAAAGGAGTGAGTCGAGTTTAATCCATTAAGGCTTTACACTACCAAGTAAAGCAACAGATGTCAAAGAAGCTGACAAAAGACATAAATTCTTTGACTTTGCTCATAGAGACCCTGTGTGGATATATCTCAACAAAGGTTCCTACACAAGTGTTTATCTAAACTCATGCCCTAAGTCGATGAGTCAATTAATATTTTGAAAAAGATAAATGATAATACTTACCGAATAGATACTGTACCCGTTTTCTTTTGTTAAGGTCATGGATTAAAAAAAAGCATAATCAAATACAGCCTACAGGAGTGACAGGCATGATATAATAAAAAAAATTAGATAAAGAGAAGACTTGAGCAAAGCCATGAGAGAGACTTCTAATCGTCCATTTTCTGCCTGGTTTCCGTCGGTCCCCTCAATAGACCTCTCCGTCAAAGCAAGCTGACGATTAGTAAATAACACGCGGCATGACTTCTGCAAGAACCCGACCACGAGTTCAATTTGGGCCCAGCTTGCATTGACTGATCTTGTAGATGTTCATTGTATTTTTGTTTTTAAATTTAAACTCTTATTATTGATTAAGTTTGAATTTTTTTAAGTAAATTTGAGCATGAACGAACGTGCAGATATACGGATGTAATAGAATTTTAAATATAAAATTAATAATGTTATTAAATTTCTAAATGATAACTCCGCGAATAAGGAAATTTCAAGAGTATTAATCTGGACCGTGATGTTAGTACAAATTGGTATTTCGGACGGCCTTTGAGTCGGAATTGCTTTCCGGGAATAGCCGGAAATATGGATTCCGGCCCGTGATTGTTTCATGTGGTAGAGTAATCCCATGTATTTGTCATCGTCTACTCCTATCAGTCCACAGCATATACTCCTTTCAAAACCTAGCTTCCATTTTTCTGAAAATTCAATCTTAACCGCTCTCATGGCCTCGGGGCCGTTGTCGTCATCTTCACGTTCTTTCTTGTTAAAGAAGCCAGTATTTTTCAGTTTCGAGAAAGATAGCACTGTGAAGTATTTCATGAGCAGAGTTGCTACAGCTATGAAAATGGAAGGCATCAATGTCCAGATGGAGAAGTCAAACGATGAAGAAATGATGAATAATCATGTGCATGGAATCATTGAAAAATCATTCATTTGCATACCCATTCTGAGCAAGTCGTATGCCAAATCGAGGAGATGTCTAATGGAGCTTACCAAGATGGTCGAGTGTAACAAGCCGATCGTTCCCGTTTTCTACGATGTGGACCCTTCAGAAGTAAGATCCCTGAGAGGAGCGTTTGATGAGGCGGCAATCCGTGGACATGAATCGGATGAAAGAGCGTCCATGGATTTCAAAAAGGCATCGAGAACTGTCACAGAGATTCCAGGGTTTGACCTCAAGAATGCTTTTAACGGGTACTCTCTCTCTCTCTCACGCACACAAACGCAAATGGCCTAGTTCAGGCCTAAGCGGTTCCGAATTCCGCTTTCCTAGGAAGACCTCAACATTCGTGTTGACCAGACCTATAGGAGAAAAGACCTCAACATTCATTCCCCTGACACGATATACCAAATCACGGCGATTCATGATGTTCATATTTGGATGGCTGTTACCAGGTGCAGGATAAAACGATCCTGTTTCGCACCAAAAGCGATAGTTCAACGGGCAGGGCACTCCAACGCCCTTGATCGTAGTGGAGAGTTCGACTCCAAAGGGGTGCGTTTGCGCATCGGCCCTAAGATAAGACCCAGAACCTCGGCACGATACACCATGTTGTTGTTGCCGTTCCCTGACTTATTGCCCTTAATTCACTTTTCTCTCAAACTACACATGCATTCTGATTAAAAAAAGAAGACAGAAGAAAGAGATATTTTCCAGAGACTCGAGAACTTATATAATCTTCTAAACCAAATAAAATATATATAATGAGTTGTTCCAGACTCAAATTAAATGATAGACTAAATGGTAACCAAATTATCTAAAACACTACCCAAATAAGTAATACTCATATCCCTAATGATCCTCCGTCACACATGAATCCCTTAAACACGCCGAGGGTGACTGCATATGACTAATTATATATCAAAGCGAATAACAAAAAGACTTTGGATCATCACAACGGTGTACCAAGCCTCTCGCACTGTGAGCGATGTGCATACGTGAAACACCCAAAAGTGGCACTGTAACACGTGCCTGCATCTGTTAGGCTTTGGAGAAAAAAAGGATCCTATGCTAGAAGAAGATTCAGCTCTTTTCAACGATGGCTAGAAGTCAAACTTCATACTTTCCTCGTGAAATTGTGAAAATATATCAGTCGGAGCTTCTGCATTTCAGTCGGGGCTTTGCGTTGATTGTTGCTGCCATACAACCAAGGCAAAGACAGTTTAACTATGACGTGCAGTATCATATGTCGTAGGACACCAATCATCCATACAATGAATTGACACTAATGCAAAGCTTGTTATGTTAAATGGTGAAACAGAACAGTTCTAAGTTAATATGACTTATACCTTCATTATTTGCATGGTCCAAATAGAGCTTAGCATGAATGCTTGTCTTCTCTTTCATCATTGTACACAAAGAAAACAGCAAAGATGAACACGGTGCATCGTAGTCCAGTCATCCCATTAAGTCAAGACGAAGTTCTTGCTCTTACTAAATAATGTTCTGCTCAGGTGCCACTATCTACAGAATTTCACCATTCTTCCTGCAAGAAACATATTGAATACTTGCTGCTAATGCAATCTCTGCCGTTGTGTTCCTTTCTCTTGTATATGAACATAAATGGACATTAAGTACAATAGACGATGAGATAGCATGACTGTTTTCCCTGCTAACACTTCCTCTGTTCTCTTTTTGTTACCTTTTGTGAGATGGCAGTAACCAGGCAAAGCTAATCGAGATTCTCACCACAAAGGTTATGAATATGATCTTTTATGACATGCCTATGCATCCTGTTGGAGTTGAATCTCGTGTTGAAGATGTCATGAAATTGCTTAACGTTGAAGCTGATGATGTTCGAATCATCGGGATTCATGGCGAAGAAGGGACAGGAAAAACAATGTTAGCCAGGGCCATCTATCATAATATCTCCAACAGATATGAAGCTGCATGTTCCATTGAGAACATTAGGGAATCAATGAAGCAAGATGATGGGCTAGTAAATTTGAGAAATCGTCTTGTTTCCCAAATTTTGAGAGAGAAAAGTTTTAAAAATGGAGACAGAATTCAAGATGTCATCATGCTGAAGAAACACTTTCCTTCGATGCGAATTCTTGTTGTACTTGATGATGTCGATAATGAAAACCAGCTCCTCGCATTAGCCGGCAGCAGGGACTGGTTTGGCTCAGGAAGCAGAATCATTGTGACAACAAGAAATGAGAATATACTAAAGTTACATAGAATGGAAATAACTGATGTTTATCATATGAGGTTGTTAACTCATGATGAATCTCTTCAACTCTTCAGCTGGCATGCTTTTGGGAAACCAGAACCAACAGAACAATACATGGAACTCTCTGAGAAGGTTGTCTGTGCTTCAAGTGGAGTCCCCTTAACTCTGAAACGGTCTGCCTCTCTTTTAAGACAGGAGGAACCAAATGTACACTGTATTGGAGGGATTGAAGTAGAAATGTGAAGATTTGAAATGTGGATAGAAGTGCAACATCTGCGATGGAATGGAGGTTATTTGTTAAGAATGGCAATATAGATAAAAGTCTGGTTTGGTTTTGAAGGCGTGCTGTTTGTGTGGGGGCATAGAGTTTTATCAAATGGGTTTAGCATGTTCATTTTAGTCTTTTTCGCTTAATTCATTTGGGGCATGAAGTTTGATCCTTGTCATTGTTAACCTTGTGCTTGATTTGGAGGTTGCATTATCCTGTATGCGTGTTTCAAAACAAGAATGTTGATGGTCAGTATATCCACAACATGTAATAAAGTACTAAGAACACTGGATTCTAAGAGTGCTGACTTGCTCCTTTTATTGTGAGATCATCTGTTGAAGGTATTGACTTTTCCTATACACAGTGAGGATTCATTCTTAGGCTCTTAGCCAGATGGACCGGATATGAGAAGCTGATGTGGATCGTTTTGTCAAAAACGTATTATGTCTTTCTGTAACAGCATTTCATTTCTTTTTGAGCAATATATACGAAAGCGAACCACAACAATAGATCCATTCAAACTTCTACAGAAGCAAATCAAGCGCTAAAAACTCAGATAACTGTTATGAGATGAAACTCATGATATTCCATTGTGATCCTGGAACCCACGGTTCTTGCTTCCCCATTCCCTTAGAGTAAAACCCAGATTTAACAACAAGAATATGATCAACGAAGAAAATCATGCAAGATATCAAAATGCAGCAGCTCCCATTTCCATTTGTTGTTGTACCCTAGGTGCACATCCACTTTCAGTGCATGCTTTGGACTTGGTATTGGTCTTACCATCCCATACGTGCCCAATATAGTTTTGGAGCTACCAGATGACATTTAATTATGGAACATCAAAAGCTTTTTTGTTTTAGATGGAAAATGAAAGAAATTTTGGAAGTGCACCTTATTCATGACCTGTCTTTTGAGGATGGGAAATGTATCTGATTCTGGGCAGAAACAATGTAGCAATATGTTTTACAGGTTAAACCTACAAAGAGGGCCTTGAAAGGAATATCCTAGCCTTGTAGGGTTGCTCAAACCCCTCAAAGGTGATTTATCCTAGCCTTGATGAAGTTTGGCTACAGGAACTTTTGTGTTTATGAAAAGAAAAGAAACTATGGAAGACAATAATACCTGACGGGTGCATCCGCGAGTGGTTATTAATTTTGCATAACTCCACTAGGGTAATGAATCACCCTTTATGACTGATCCTAAGCCCGGATAAAGGAAAAGGGTTGCATTAGGCTTCCGACAAACTTATCTATCATAGATTCTACAAAATTACAAATTATGAGCATTGCGTTGGAGTGTTTCCTCTTAGGGATGCACGATAGATCCTGAATATAGTGAAAAGTAAGCAAGATCTTTGTATGAATATAGTGAATCAATTGTAGAAAGAGTTCTCATATCATGAACATATGTAGGCAAAGAAGTTAGTCCCGCTACATTAATGCTCGAACATTGTGAACAACTTACATCGAGCACCTTCGTATTTTCAGCATGAATAAATGTGAGGGTAAGGAAGGTAGTCCTAGATAATAAGATTCGTATTGGTGCTTGACAAGTATTTCAACTATGATATTCCATTCAAATGAAGATGCATTAAAGAGGTTAGTTGGGAAATGCCTTCTGGAATTGTTTGAATTGCAGTATGACTAATGTCCAACCTTTGAAGCTCTGCAAGTTGAGCAATTGATTCTGGCAATGCTGATCTTTGTATATGAAACACTTAAGTACCTTATTAAAGCTAAATTTTCCAAACATTTTGGCATCTCTGATATATAGCAAGAAGTTAAATCTAGTACCCTTAGGTACCTAATCCGAGAAATGATTCCAATGGAAGAACCCCTTGGAAATGATAGCAAGGAGCTGAGTTTTCTCTCCCTCCATAATGCATCTTCATTTGGATTTGATCCATCTTTCCATGAAAATAAGAAACGTGCTTGATGGGATGCAGTTCGCTCAAATAGAGAAGATGTATTGGCACATTCGTTCCCTCTTATTGGGAGAGCGAAATCATGAATTATGTCATGTAATGTGTACCAAACATTACCAACATTATCTGTTTCTCTTTGGATTAGAGAACAATCAACTAACATTGCCAAGTACTTTTCAGCCAAAGTATCCAAATAATTTCGATTTGATTTAACAAAACCCTCAGCCACCCACAACCGCACCATTCTTTCACCATCCATCAAAAAATTCTTGGGGTAGATAGAACAATATGTAAGGCATTGCTTCAGGGAAAATGGTAGATCCATGTAGCTCAAAGCAATTGCAGAAACAATGTGGTTGTCATACTCCATCGTTTCTCTCCATTCCCAAAACGAGCTACTTGCAATTTCCTGCCAAATTGACCTTCTCCTCTCTTTAGTGCGCAGCAATGCTTCCCACAACACTCAAAGCAAGAGGCAGTCCTATCATATTTTATGTGGTTAGACCTATCATATTTTATGATTTTGAGTGTTGGGCAGTTAATCATCAACATTTACAAAAGATGTCTGTAGCAGAAATGAAGATGTTGAGATGTATGAGCGATTACAAAAGGAAAGACAGTATACATAATGAGGTTATTAAAAACAAATTCGGAATAGCACTAATAGTGGATAAAATCATTTAAGATGGTTTGAACATATAGAAAGATGACCCAAGGATTCTTTTTCCTGTAAGAAGATATGAAAAGCTAAATTGTTAAAATGTTAAAAGAGTAAGAGGACGATCGCAAAAGTATTGAAAAGAAACAATAAACAATAATCTAGTTTATATTGAAGTTAACTGCTAGAATGACACATGATAGGGCCTTATGAAAATAAAGAATCCATGTAACTGACCCCATCTAGTATGAGAAAAGGCTAAGGTGGTGTTGTTGGTTATTGATTTTCGATAGTTTAGAAACTGTACGAGAGGATCCTTCAATGCACAGGTTCAGAAGTCCAGCTGAATCTCACGTTTCCTCCAGTTGAAAATGAAGAATTAATTAACATCTGAGTCATTAGAGTCTCACTGCAAAGGATCTAGGTGTAAGGCTCCGACTCAATTTCTAAGAGATTTCAGTACCGAATTCTCTCCTAGCTTAATCTGTTCACTGATTTCAAGAAGAAAACTCAAGAATCATTTCCAAAATGCATTTTAACTATGAAATCATGGTTCTCGAATGGAAAAAAACATCTTTAGTAGCAGTTACGTTTGCCACTTCCATGTACAGATTCTCCTCTGTTTTGTCATTGGGTTAATCTGCAATTGAATCAATGAGAAAAGAAGTTTTGGAGAAGATTATCTCATGCTTGTCATTGATGTAAGTGCTGCCAAACACATCGCTTATATCTATTGTTGCTGATTACTGTTAAACTGTATTGGATTCTCAGCTCTTCAAGTTCGTGAAGATGTTTAAGCCATTCAGGTAAAGAATGTAGCTTACCAATCAACCACAATTGTAATCGATGAACCCTGCTCCCCAACTTTCCCAGCTCACTCAGTTTGTTGCTCATCTCCACTGAATCTATTTCTATCTCCAAAGATAAGTGCTTCACATTACCGTAAGAACTAAAGCCAGCAGAACGCATCACAAGATGTCGGAGGCTAGGGAGGTGGTCAGGTTTCAAAATTTGCGCAACAGAAGTTGCAAGTTTTGGACAATTCCAAAGCAAGATGTCTTCCAACTGGCTCATGCTTTCCAGTGCATCCTTCAATGCTTTGGGATCCAAATCCATCCCTGGGAAGTCCGTTAACTCCAGGTTTTTGAGTGTTGATGCCTCTCTCAGTCCTTGGAAAAGCGATTGCTGTAGGTTGAGTTTCAGCATTTCTCTCAGTTGGAGTTTTTTCACGTTCTTTAGTGTAATTGTAGGTACGGAGGTGAGCTCAGGAAGATATCGCTTCTCCAAATTGTCAAGTCTGTGAAGTGGCAAGGCAGGAAGAAATGAACTTGGGCAATTTTCAATTTTCAACCATCGTAGTTGAAGCATCATTTCTTTCTGTACACAAGAGAACCACTCCACCAGGCCAGACATGGCAATGATATCAAGTACCACTAACTTGGGAAACACAGTTTGCACCTCACCAATACCACGGTGAAATCGGTCATCAATGATCTTCACATTGTGACACTCCCATATCTTTAGTGTCACAAGATTGCACAGATGTCCTAGTGCAGGTAGCTCTTCCGAGAAATTGCAATAGAACAATTGAACTCTCTGCAACCCGTAGTATGAGCTGAACCAAGTAGGGAGTTTAACAACACCATAGTACTCCATTTGAAGTTCCTCCAAATCCATGGGAGGCTTAAGCTCTTCAGAGATGCACTTGGTCTTGCTCGAGTCTTGGGGTCAAAAGTTGCGTTCAAATTTTCACTGTATGACAAAACCAAGCCATCCAAGTAAATCTTTTTCTCTAACTCGACTTCTCTGGCTGCTTTCTATTCTTTCAATGTGTTGTATCCTCAAATATCCTCTTAGGTTGTTCATGTGCTGCAACTGCATGATGTTGCTTCCAACCTGATTCATCCCTTCATTTCCAACTATAGATTTGCACAACTTTGGTAAGTTTTTCAGACGGCTTATTTCACTTGGCAAGTATTTCAACTCAGATATTCCATTCAAATGAAGATGCATTAATGAGGTTAGTTGGGAAATGCCTTCTGGAAGTGTTTGAATTGCAGTATGACTAACTAATATCCAACCTTTGAAGCTCTGCAAGTTGTGCAATTGATTCTGGCAATGCTGTTATCTTTGTATATGAAACACTTAAACCTTAATAGAGCTAAATTTCCCAAACATTTTGGCAGCTCTGATATAATGTTGATAAATTAGATGCAAAAGAATCACTTGAGCTTCTAAGTTGGCATGCTTTTGGAAGGAAAGAACCCATTGAAGAATTTTGGGAGGTACAACAACAACAACTAAGCGTCTTCTCATACTAGACAGGGTACATGGATTCTTTGTTTCTACATAGCCCTATCATGTGCCATGTTAGCAGTTAACTCACAATATGCTAGATCATTCTTTATTGTTTCTTTCCAATACTTTTTGTGGTCGTCCTCTACCTCTTTTAATACTTTCCAAATTTAGTTTTTCATACCTTCTTACGGGTTCTTCTTTTGATCTTCTTTTTATATATCCAAACCATCTTAAACGATATTCTCTCATTTTATCCTCTATTGGTGTCACTCCTAATTTGTTTCTAATAACCTCATTATGTATACGGTCTTTTATTATTATAACCACTCATCCGTCTCAACATCTTCATTTCTGTCACAGACATCTTTTGTACATGTTGACAATTAACTGCCCAACACTCAGAACCATAAAACAAGACAGGTCTAATTACTGCTCTATAATATTTATCTTTTAACTTTAATGGTATCTTTTTATCACAAAGAATATCTGATGCTCTTCTTTATTTTAACCAACCAACATTAATTTTATGCGTAACTTGTCCATGAATTCTTTGATCACTCAGAAAAATTGACCCTAGGTATTTAAAATTTTCCTTTTGGGGATGCAATGTATGCCAATTTGAATTTCTATGCCCTTTGAAGTAACCAAATGATCAAACTTACATTCCATATATTATGTCTTTGTTCTACTAAGTCGGAGGCCTTTGCTTTCTAATGTTTCTCTCCGTAGTTCCAATTTTCTATTAGTTTTTTCCTTAAACTTCTCCACTAACACAATGTTTGAATAATTTTGGGAGGTATCCCTAAAAATAGAAGAAGCAACCAGTGGCCTTCCACTGGCCATTGAATCAGTGGGTTCTGAATTGTTTGACAAAACAAGCATTGAACTGTGGGGAGAAATGTTCGAGAAGTTGCAGAGCATTCCTCATCGTGATGTTCAAAGAATATTGAGAATCAGCTATGGTGGTATGGACCCTGACGAACAGGCAATATTCCTTGACATTGCATGTTTTTTCATTGGTGAGAAAAAAGAATATGTAACTGATATTTTGAAATGGTGCAGGTTCGCCATCATGTTAGCAATTGAGGTTTTTATACACAGATCCCTCCTGAAAATTGATGCAGGCAAGCTAGTTCAAATGAACGATCAAGTTCGAGATGTGGGAAGAAATATTGTGAAAGTAGAAGATAATTTGGACCCGGGCAAACGCAACAGAATACATGATGCCGAGGAAACATTTGATGTAATAGATCGCTATAAGGTAAGAACACTATAAAAAAAACATGTATGCAAGTTATTCATATCTTGTAGCTTCATCTAAGCAGCCAATTAACATGTGTTTTCAATTTTCGCCACTAGGGAACAGACAGAGTTCAAGGAAGCCTTCTTAATGGTGGTTCTAGGAGAGACTTCACAAGAAACATCAACAAAGCATTGACAACCAAAGACTTTGGTAACATGTCAAATATGAGACTTCTTCTAATGAACACTGTCGACATCCGAACTATAAGATCTATGGAATGGCAGTTTTGCCCACTGGCATCACTACCAGATGACTTTGATCTCGAGAAGATTGGGATTCTCAATCTTGCGCATAGTCAAATCCGTCGAGTTTGGAAAGAAAATCGACACTTGAGAAACAAGGTTAGTGTGATGTCATGCTTGTGATGTGTTGTGTCCATTCTCGACTTACCCAGCACAGGTAACGGTTGGACTGGTCATTCAGACCGTTACCTATATCTTGGATAAGGAAGGATCATAACCAGAAGACCTTATCGGGATTTTCGGTAATGCTCTGGATAACACTCTAGATAAGAGAAGCCGGAGGAAAATCCGAAAAGAGGGGGAGCATGTTACTTATTTAAACAAAGCAGCTAATACATAATAGAACACAGAAAATACTGTGAAAAAGAAAAACAACCCAAGTTCCTCTTCCGAGAAACCCTCGTGTGGAAATCTCAAACAAATCCACAAAAAGAATTCTGTTGTAGACTCTCCAAGTGAATAGAAGCTCCAGGCAAAACATAACCGAAGCACGTCACCGGAAGTAGGAAACTTCCACATTTGGTATCAGGGCCTCGTCACTCACCCTGAAAAAAAAAATTGCTCACAGAAAAAAAAAAAAGAAAAGAAAGAGAGAAAGAAAAAGGAAGAAAAGATGAGACATCAAATGGAAGAGAAGGCAGGAAAGCCGAAAAGACCAAAGCTGCCTACGGGTAGAAGGCAGAAAAACGAGAAAGGCCAAAGTCGCCCACGGCCAGAAGGCAGGAAAGTCAAAAAGACCAAAATCGCCCAAAGCGAGAAGGCAGAAAAGCCAAAGTCACCCAGAAGGCATTAAAGTCAGAAAGGCCAAAGTTGCCCACGACTAAAAAGCAAGAAAGCCGAAAAGGCCGAAACCGCCAACAACCATAAGGCAGAAAAGCCGGAAATGACAAAACCACCCACGACGAAGGCAGGAAAAGCAGGAAAGACCAAAGTCGTCCAAAGTGAAAGGGAGGAAAGCGAGAATAGGCCAAAGCCTCTAACGACCTAAAGGCAGGCTACCAAAAACAGGTCAAAACCACCGCTGCAAAGCGGAACACACACAAAAAAGGAAGGAACCACAGCAGAGCAGCCGGCCGCCTCTCCCTCGTGTCTCACTCTCTTCCTCCCTATACCCACTTCCCGTCGGAAAAAGCAAGAAACACCGGGACAAAAAACCGTCAGTCGATGGGCCCTCCCTCTCTCTCTCTCTCAATCTCTCTTTCTCTCTCCTCCTTTAATACCGGACAGACAGGCGGTTTCATAAAACCGTGGGCTGAAACCATAAGTTCTTCCTGATTCTATAGGAAGCCTAGATCGCTTGGAGGTACTCCAATTGACTGGTTCCTTGAATTTTGATCAGCTTCCCGACTCTATTGGCATTTTGACAAGGTGTGAGACATACATCATTGAGAAAGCTTCGTGAGTCGATTTGCAATCCAAAAAATCTCTCCATTTTGGAGTTGCTCGAGGTTGAGTATCCACCTCAGTGGATAACGTCCCTGCAGAACTTAATGACTCTCTCTCTGCTAGGCTGCCGATCCTCGTTTGCGTGCTTGACTAAGCTTGAGGAATTGAGCATGGGCCTTTGTGATTCCTTAAGCCCATTTCATGACTTTGGTAATCTGAAAAATCTATCTAACCTCAACATCTCACTGAAAGGCATGGAAGAGATACCTCAGTGCATAGTATCCCTTGAGAATCTGAAGAAACTATCTATCAATGCAGGTTATGAACTCACTCACCTGCCTGATTCCATAGGAAACTTGACAAAGCTCGAGGAGTTGGAACTTTCATGGCATTTGAACCGCTGACCTGCTCCTGGAGAATCCAATGGCTTACTGCACAATATAAAGTCTGTTCTTCAGTAAACGAGACGTGCAGTGTCGACCCTAGCTTCCACTCAGTTGATGCAAGGGTAGGACCGTCATAGAGTAAGTTCAATCCATGTTGCACCAAGGCACGTGCCTTATGGAGTTGAACACGCTCAGGGACTCGTTCTTCCACGTGCTGATTGTGTCTCACCCGCATCCTCCATGAGTTTACCTCGCTCAGCCACACACCCTTTCTAACCACCATTTCGTCTGCTACAACTGGTTTTCACCCTTGACAAATCTTTGGTGTTTGTCACTCGTGAAATGATAGCTCAGCTCTATCATGGGAATAAATATGACAGTGACGACGACGACGATGATTACGATGTAGCGCCAGCTGCGGATGATTTGAGATTCATGTAAATACTGATGGTTTTTTCCAGCAGAAAGAAGAATATGCTTAGCAAGCCGCGGAGGATTCAAGGTCATGCAAATGGTGGAGTTTTTTTTGCAGGAAGAAGCAGTATCAATGTGGGTTTTGTTCAAATATTCTATGAATTAGAGTCACATTCGAGGCTGCATCATGGGGAAGCTTGTTTTGTTGGATGGTTAGCTTTATGGTGCTTTGTTTCTATCTTGTTTGTTTAGTGTTGGTCATTTTGATTCCATTGTAAGCGAGATATAGGTCCTATCTTTTGGTCCAGATGCCACCGATGTGTTGGCTAAGCATGCAGCTTAATACTTGAAATTGAGGAAAAAACTAATTTAAATCAGTCATTAGTTGGTTTGCTGATCTTTATGGGAAACAATCTCTCTCTGTGAATTTCTTTCATTTCTGAATAACATCGGCAGTGTCTGGATTTTAGAATTTTCAGGGGCTTTAAACTTTTGGTGGTGGTATTCAAAATATTGGGGTATGATCAATGATTTTCATAGGGTACCCATGCCCCTTGCATCTCTCCTCACTCGACTTCGCACTTACATTGGCGGAGGCAGGAAATCTGTATTAACAAGATTGGCCCAGACCCGAAATATAAAGTTTGAGTTTTTGACGGGTGTTGAGGCTTAACCCAGTTGCAGCTGCCTGCTGGGAATTATCAGGCATGGCTTGGGCTACGAGCAAAGCCTTTCACCAAGGTTGTGCAGATATTATTTCCATACTAGGTAGGTTTAATTCTTTGGGTTTCAGAAACGAGATTGTGGCTTAGGCGCGTCTACATCCCTCTATTTCGCCGCGTTCCACCACTTCAACCAGTCTTGCTGCCCTCAGCTACCTTCGTGCGCCCTTAATTATACACCCATACTATGCCACCAGTTGCCACACCTTCATCCGCCCCCACATAGCCATTTTATGCCACTAATTACTACTGCCGCTGTCGCAACTCTCTCTCTCTCTCTCTCTCTATATATATATATATATATATATATATATATATATATATATATATATATATATATATATATATATGCAATTCAACTTCTACTCGAATACATGCAAATTGCTCGTTACATAAAGAATGGGGAATGGATTGAATCCAAAGTAAAGAAAAACTTTTAAAAATAAGTAATTTTTTGTTTTTCTAATTTTCACTTGCTCATCGGGTATAAACTATAGAGAGAGAGAAGAAAGAGATAGTGGTACATGTTCAATATAAGTCTATTCAAATATTTCAGAAATTCGAATCATTATACTTTTTTACTTTGTATTTAATATATAATAATATATTTTATTTTAAATTTAAATTTCATTGGTGATGCCATCGAACAATAAAAATGTTTTAATAAATTTAAAAAAGCATCAATCATATATATATATATATATTGTGTGAGAGAGATGAATGCCAACATCTTGCTTTTGTTGACCGGCGTTGACCGGATTGGAGATAACGCACAAGCAACAAGGAGGAGTAGAGATTAGCCATAAGCAATGGTCCCTTCACAAATTACTCGACGAGGAGGACACTACCACTGAGTAGGTCCGCCGTGTTCATTGATAGCATTATTCTTTAATTTATTCCGGAGTACTCAACTTTATACAGGACCATCTCCTCTTTACTTGAATGTATTTGAATTCTTCAATGCGAGCAACATAGCATTAATGTCACTGAGAAACTGGAACGACTGTAACGGCCATGAATGAGAAACAGTCTCTCCGGTGGCAAACGTATGCATTATATGCTTGCACTAAGAATCATGGCATCATCGACAAGCTTTTCTCTTGCACACTGTACATGCCTTCATTCCCCAATTATGAGAATGAATCGAGAAAAGTTTGTAACAATAGCAATAGTGTATGAAACTGGCATTGATGGAGGACAATAAGCTATATAGTTTGGTTGATATTATAAAATCTTATTGTATTATATGATACGATATGATTTTATCATGTATTGTATGAGAATACAATATGATACAAGTACATGTATTACATGAAGTGATTTATTATGTCGTATCATATTGTATGATACAGGGTTATATTGTGTCATATCATACGATACAACCCATATCGTACGAGTTGTTTTTTGGGTATAAAATCCAAGAATTCGAAGTTGCATAAATCAGTTGCTTCTGACCAAACTCTTTTTTCATGCATATTCTCTTGCTGCCAAGTTGTTTTCCCATCTTCTTCTTGATTTTATGGTTTATTCACAAGATTCTCAAGTTTTTCATCCATTACAACTCCTCATCTTTAAGACTTTTGTCAAATGCTTTTGTTGATTATGATCTACATTGTGGATGATTGTAGTAAATGTAATTGTAACTTTGTAACGTTCTGGTCTAGATGATTGTAAGTTATAACTTTGTTGTTTATTAATTAAAGATATTCAATATTCTTGTGTTCATTATGGGATGTTATTCAACTTTGTTATGATCATATTATTCTCTTTTTACAATCTCTCTCAAAATTCTTAGAGTCATAGTTTTTTATAATTTTATTAGAAATTATCTATTTCGGATCATGCTTTTGGATTCAATTTTGTTTAATGTTGATTATGTTATATATGTTTTGTTTATTAATTTTAATTCTTTCATTTTTTTTGAATTTATTAATACTTTTTCAATTTTTATCAAAAATAAAAAAATTACATTGTATTGTACTGGATCATATGATACAATGTGGTTATCGCATATTGGTGCTCGGTGTCATTTGAGTACCAATATGCTTTTTATAACATTGAGTTTGAGTTTTGTGACTTACATTCAGAAAAGGTCACATCTTAGTACGTGGGAATCCACTTTACGAATATGAGATAAGTGTTTTGTGACATGAAATATAAGTGCAACTCACTCTAAAAGAATTCTTGAGTCTATTCATGATCATAGTCCATGGTTTAAATCCCAATATGAGAACAAAACAATTAGCTTTCACTAAAGGTTAATCGATAGTTTAATGGTTCGTAATTAGATATTTTACAAACTGTGTTGGCCTCATCCAAAAGATTTTTCTACATATTCATTCCATTGGCTAAAATATCCTTTTTGTGTCAAGAACCATCAGGAATCGAACTCCCACCCACGGTAAGGGCGGTGCCATTAAGCTATTGTTTCAGGTGCTGAACAAGTTGTCTTCGATAAGTAGGTCAGATTTGTGGCTTAAACCCGTGGCCTTAGCTTTATGGTTTTATAAAATTTATTGAAATGATAAATGTAAAAGTTATAGCTTTTCCAGTTGTTTTTCCACATTAATAAATAAAAAATATTTCAAAAAAAAAGTATGTCAATGGCTAGACGTGGCCGTGGCCGGTTCAAATTGGTCTGGCAAGTTGACTCAGAAGCTTACGGCATGAATAGGCCGGAGCCCAGACCATAACCAAACTGGGAGGAGGTCCTCAGCTCGGTTATGATTTCACCTCCTAGAAAACCATGCTGGAACCGGAACCATAACTGGTTTAAAGTCTGACCCAATGGTTCCAACCTGAAATTGAAACCGCCCGTTTCACCTTTTATACCTTTTCCCTCATAACAACAAGATATAATTACATCGTGAGCTTTTCAGGTCGAACCACTTTCGTGTCAATTCAAAACACATCATCACATAGATCATAGTCCAAAGAACAAACCATAATTAGATACAAATCTGAATATAGAAAGTGGATCCAGGATACATAAGCATCGGTTCGGATTGACAAAACATATGAACGGCTTCAAGATCAGCAGATTCTCTTGCTCCCAATTTGTTCAATCCCTTCTCATCAATCGATGGACTCAACTGTCTATCCAAGCCATTTCTAAACAAGTTCACTCATTGACGAAACCTTAAAGTTACTCCCACAACCGATGATCTTCATACACATCTTCCTGCATCTCACAAGATGTCTATAAAATTAGGCATGTGAATCTGGTTAGTGTGCAATCAGACTTAATCAGGTTCTAATCAATTGGATATGTATCAGTGAGTTTGTTGTGTTCAGTGAGAGGTTGGTCGTCATTATTATTATTATTATTATTATTATTATTATTATGAATTGTATAGTTGTCAATATTTTTATCTAAGACTCAATTTCTTTGAGGTGAATTCATAGTAAGGAGACTTCTACCAAGAAGAAGAAGAAGGCCAACCATCAAACCCCGGAGTAGTTCAACAAACAACACTGAAATGCCATACATTATAGAAATCTTCTATAAATACCACAACCATTAGCCTCTCTACTCAACAGCCTTTCATTGCACCAGGATTACTCCTCTGTGTAGCACAGAGTCCTTTCATGGCTTCTCAAGGTTCTCTATTCTTCGTTCTCATTGTCTCAGTATCACTGTTAAGCAGTGATGTCAGTCTGGCCGGGCGTTATTTGTTCGAGGCCGAGGTGACTAGCCATGAACCCACATTTCCTACATTCGCCAAGCCCGAGCTTACACCATTGCCAACTTTTCCCACTCTGCCGGAACCTAAGCTTCCAGAGATACCTAAGCCATCTCTACCGGAATTTCCACTGATTCCGAAGCCAACTTTGCATGAATTCCCCGCTCTACCAAAGACAACCTTTCCAGCATTTCCTGCTGTTCCTCAATCAACAGAGCTTCTCTCTCTGTCTAAGCCAACTCTCCCAGAATTCCCCACTCTTCTCAAGCCATTCCCGGAATTCCCAAAATTTCGTAAGCCGACTCAGCCTGAATTCCCAACTTTTCCTAAGCCAAGTTTGCCGGAGTTTCCAGGATTTCCTAAACCAAATTCACCGTGATTGATACCGTTCAATTGCATTTTCCTTCATGCTTAGCTTATTGAATCAGGAGATGATGGAGTTTTCTGCATTTCTTGCGGTTGTTGTATGATTGGTTTAAATTGTAGCACAAGCTTTATTGCCCAGTTCCTTCTTTAATTCTGTCTTTAATTTAGTAAATTATATCTCCCAGTCATGTATTTGTGTTGTCTACCGATGCTCTTATGCAATAACTATTGCACAATGTTTTCATGTATACGTAGCTTGTACCAGTGTCACACATGCACATATGCAGAAACTCTTATACGTATGATCTCTCTCTCTCTCTCTCTCACACACACACACGCACACACACACACACACAAGAATACAGAAATTTCATCCACCACTCGGCCAGCCATGCAACCATTTAGCATAGAGAAAAGCAAAACCAATGGGCTTTTTGCTGTTCAAGGTAGGAGAGCCCTGGCACAACTTACTACTATCCCGTCTGCGCACTTTCGCTCAATTGTTGAAGTGCACACGGCGCAATTACATTTGCATATATGTGAGCTAACCGTCGACTCCTCCTAGCCTATTAGATCAGCAGTTCCATGTACCTTGTGTGCGCACTTGATATGGTGCTACCTCATCCCAAAATAATGCGTTATCTACATTAAGGCGAGGCCTTTGCCTCATCCAGATCTTGACAATTTTTTTTTAAAAAAGAACAGCCCACGGTCAGATCTGTAGTCAATAAATACCCTTCACCATTTAAACAGTAAATTATCTTCGAGCCATATAGCCCGGCCACTAAATAATCAGGTCTCCTGCACAATAGTGTGTATATGTATATGTATATGGATACATGTAATTTGTTGCACGCACGCACACACCAGAGTAAGCTTACATATTACACAAGCATATGGATGTATTACATTAAGTACATATTACGGGTATGTTATAGACTTCATATGTATTAATGAATATATATACATATACATGTATTACATAATGTATGGGTTGTGGCCATGATTTAAACCGTGAACTACTCACTGTTCCAACCATGGGCTATAAGTATTAAAAAACTTTATCATGGCTGTAATTTTTTTCGAAAATTTGGGTGAAGTGGGTCATGCCTCAGCTGATGTACAAATATTCGACCGTTAGGTATGCAAAAGCACCCGATGCATGTACACATGCTGTCCACACACTCATAACACAGGTTTATTGTGTATGTTTGTTTGATGGCAGGTTGATCATAATCATTAGATGAACCTTGCATCCGTTAGCTAGAATTCATGTAAAGAGATTTCCAAGTAAGATGGCCAACCACACACAAATCCCCAATTGAAATTCTTCAACAAACAACACCAAGCATTAGCCTTAATAAGTACCAAATATTATTAGCTTTTCTACATAATTATACATCAAGAAGACACGCCACTGTTGGTCCTCAACAGATCTCAGAGAGGCTTTTCATGGCTTCCCAAGGATCTCGCTTCTAAGAAGTGATGTCTGTCTTGCTGAGCGTGGCACTACTTGTTTGAAGCAGCGGGGTCACTCATGAACCCAGATTTCCAACATACCCTATTTTTCCAAATCCTGAATTGCCAACCTTCCCCACTCTGCCTGAGATTAAGTTCTGGAGATACCGAAGCCCACTGTGACCAAATCTCCGACAATGCCGAACACAACTTTGCCTGAATTCCCTTCACCAAACTGACTTTCCCAGAGCTCCCCACTTTATCTCAACAAAGTCTCACAGTATCTCCCTCTCTGCCTAAGCCAACAACCAGAATTTGCAACTTTTACCAATACAACTTCCCCTGGAAACCCAACTTCTCCTAAGCCGACTTTTCTTGAGTTGCAAAATTTTCCTAAGGCAACTTTTCGGGAGTTTCCAGGAGTTCCAGAGCCGAATTCACCATGATTACCATGCCATCGAGCTTGAACTTAGCATGGACCTCATGAACTTCATTGTATTATTTGCATGCTTCTCTTAGAAGCAGGAGCTAAGCTAATGAGCTTCATTCAGAGGAGTGAAGGATTGACGATGGTGTGTGCCTCTATTTTGTTTCTCCTTCATAATGTCATTGTTTGTATGACAACTTCTAGTGGCATATATTTAATGTGCCTAAAGTTCTCGTTTATTATGTTTGTAAATCGAGTCTTTGCTTCTTGTTTCTCATATCCTGTTGATCTGCAAGCAGCAATCCATTCTTCTCTGTTATTCAGTAAATACAGTAACCTCACACGCAGTTTCTCTCTCTCTCTCCCTCTCTCTCCAAACGTTAGAAAAACCATGGTTATCTTTCAGCCCCATTCATAAATAAAGATTCGTTTTTGTTACAGAGCCGAATTCACCATGATTACCATGCCATCGAGCTTGAACGTAGCATGGACCTCATGAACTTCATTGTATTGTTTACATGCTTCTCTTAGAAGCAGGAGCTAAGCTAATGAGCTTCATTCAGAGGAGTGAAGGATTGACGATGGTGTGTGCCTCTATTTTGTTTCTCCTTCATAATGTCATTGTTTGTATGACAACTTCTAGTGGCATATATTTAATGTGCCTAAAGTTCCTCGTATATTATGTTTGTAATTCGAGTCTTTGCTTCTTGTTTCTCATATCCTGTTGATCTGCAAGCAGCAATCCATTCTTCTCTGTTATTCAGTAAATACAGTAACCTCACACACAGTTTATCTCTCTCCCTCTCTCTCCAAACGTTAGAAAAACCATGGTTATCTTTCAGTCCCATTCATAAATAAAGATTTTTTTTTTGTTACAAGAGGAAGCTGAAGTTATGGGAAAAGGCTTAGTTGTTGTTGTTGTAGTACAAGAGGAAGCTGAAGCCTAAAACACACTCATGCATGCACCCCTGAGAGTCGAACTCTCCACTACCAGTAACAGCGCAAGAGCGCCCTGCCGTTGAGCTGACGCTTGCAGTGTTGCATGCTACTTGGGATCAACTCAATGATTACTCGAATTTGACTCAACAAGCTGTGACCCAGTTGAGCTTGGCACGTGGACGAGTTGAGCTTGAGTCGCCACTATTTGATTTGGGTTCCTCACGAGCCTGATCAAGCTATACAGGTTTCTTCTTATATATAAGATTACATATATTCCTAATTTAAAAGAACCATTAGTATGTGACTCAAGCACATACTGAAGATCTTCTTGAAGTCTCAAGACCAATGTGAAGATTTTATAATGATAAACAAAATATTCCTTAAAAAGTAAATATTCAACCAAATTAAAGAAAAAGGCTGAAAGAAAAATGAGCCTAACAAGACCAACGGGTAGCTCTTAATTCAGCTATGCTGAGGCTAAAAAAGAAACAAACCCAATGACCTAAGGTTGAGTTCCCTGAATATAGTTGGAGCCAGGCTTGCATCCGGAGATCAAAGCTTGATTTTGCGTGAATTCAAGCTAAGCAATTCTTAAGGGTATGTTTGATTCGTGGTTCCAGGGAAACTGGACCTCTATTTTTTGTGCTTATAGTTACCCATCACCGACATGGAACTATGGTTTAATAGGCCTAATTTGCCTAATTTGAGTCAAAAATATTGAGAGGAGGTGGTTTATAGGAACAGACTCACGGGCTTCACATGAAAACCTAAACGCCTCTTCTCTCCTGTTACTATCTCGCCTAGCTTGAAAGCACAAGTTAACACCAGTTTTACTTACGAATCAACCACATAACCATGGTTGCAACCCCATGTGGGTTTAGGTCTTCCATTCTAGTATCAAGGTCTTGGCACCATGAATCAGACACACCTTAAAAGAGCCGAGCAAAGCTTGTCTGTACTCTGCATTGGACTCAGCTAGAGTGCAATCCTAATCAGAAGTCAGAACATTAACAGAGAAGTGAGCAACAGAATGGAGGCGGCTTCAACAACATCGTTAATGCCAAAGAGTTGAAATGGTTGTAGCCCAGAAAAAGAAAAAAAGAGTTGTGACGGTGCATTAAATGCTTTTTTGCTTTATGACCGTTTATTTCATAGATCAAACGATTAAAATGATAAAGTAGATTTGACCATTTGAACATTTACCACACACTCTCTCTCTCTCTCTCTCTCTATATATATATATATATATCAAACGCATTGCATTTTCAGCAGGAAAAAAAACTATATCTTTCCCATAGACAAGCCGAATGTGATTGATAATAAGGAACTTACAGTAGTTTCCCAGTAACACTAAAAACAATCTGTGGAAAAACGATACATTTCCTATTAGAAATTATGGGAAACGCCGCTCTTCTAAACAAAGCAAGCCAGACTTATCGTTGAGCAAGACGTTCCTTAAACTGTGGTTATTGCTTATCCAAAGCTTCAATCAGATTGCCAGCAATTTCGCTTGAGTGCGTGCACGAACCCTCAGACATCTGTCTCATGTAGCATCTTAGATAAGTATAATGCAAATATCAAACATATAAAAGAAAAAGAATAATTGAAACTGAAAGGTTAGACTAATAGAAGAGGTGCCGAAGCCAGGTATGCATGCCCCAAGAATCAAACTTGCGATCTACTACATGCAAGTCGAGAGCCCTGACATATGGGCTAATGCCCTGAGTGCCACTGCTAGTTAACTTTTTGAATCAAGTTAAATGCACGATTGGATGTAAATTTATCAATAAACATGGTTGTTATCTCCAATATGCCCATTCATATATAAAAGATAGCAGCAGAAAGGAACATGAAATGTTCACCAACACTGCAAGAATTTGAATGAAATCCATGCATGCCAAAACTAAGGGTACCTTAATGTTGAACAAGAAGATATTGTAATCGCCAATCTCTGCACCATTTGCTTGGAGTATCTGAAGATGGAGCTTTTCAAGTACCCTGGAAACATGAAGAAGACAGTTCCTCTTCTTCCTTTTGATAAACTTGATGATCACTTCATCATCCACAATCCTCACATCGATGCAGGTACCTCTCTTCGAGCTTCTCCGTAGCCATGAACTCCTCAGAAGGCTGCAATCAATCTCTCTCTGCTGGTTCATGAATTCTGTACTAGGTTTCACATCTGGGGTTCCCTCCTTACCAGCTATTGCTTCCTCTTGACAACATTTTTTATGTTTCTTGCTTCTTTCCCATTCGTACCTCTTCTTATCAACTAGTAACTTCAGCTCCCTGATTGTACCTAGGAGCTCCTTGATGTAGTCGGTTGCATCACTTACAATTGAAGCTCTGTCTTTCTACAATGAAAAAAGGAAGTTCAGTTCATCAGAACGGATTCAATTCACACACACACACACACACACACACACACACAGAGAGAGAGAGAGAGAGAGAGAGAGAGAGAGAGAGAGAGAGAGAGAGAGAGAGAGAGAGAGAGAGAGAGAGAGAGAGAGAGAGAGAGAGAGAGAGAACTACTTTTGTTGAATGAGGAACCAAGGACGAGAGGATTTTGTATTTGTCAGTGATTGCTTCCCTCCTCTGCTTCTCTTTGACACAATCCTTACTCCCCATTGCTTCTCCCATCAACTTACCACGCTTTCTCCGCCTGGCACCAAACATTACCTTTCCATCGATCTCTTGCAACAGAGTTTTTTCTTTCTCATTCATCGCTGAACCGACAAACCCAATTAAATCAGCAGAAGTGTAATTCTGGGGTAAATTTTGAAACAAATTCCCCAGTAGTATTGGGTTTGGAGGGATATTCGATTGCATCAGATCATATACGACTGACGATGCTGAATTTCGCCCATCTTGATTGAATCCGTCAATATTCTCCGTATATGTGGGGAAGACTGACATCGATGATTTATCGTTGTAGTTGAAAGGAAGTGAGGAGGTTACGGGAGGGAATGCAGAAACAGAACAACCCATGAAATGTGAACATCCGAAATTGGTTGGTGTAGCAAACGAGGAGTCCAAAGCGGGATTATAACCCGAGTTCGTGCTCGATCCGGTGAGATCATTCTGGTATATTTGCTGTTGGTGCTGGTGTTTGAGTGGGAAAATCTTTCCTTCATTCATATCCCAAGTAGATAGAAGGGGAAGTAACCCTGAACTCTGAAGATTATAACACAATTCAGAATGAAAAGTAAAATTGAATTGAGTAAAGTGTGTATTGAATTCTTGATACTAAAGAGTTGTGCCAGCCTTCGAACCTGCTGTAGTTCTGTATCATGATTGTTCAATAGTCCTTCAAAGGAGGAACTTGAGGCCCTTCGACTATCATGTATTCCTGATTCCGTGATGAGGCCAGAGTTGTGAGTAAAAATGTCATTATGCTCCTCGATATCTCTTCGCATGAGATCGACCGCCTCTGGATTATCATAAATCCCATACATTCTCATAGGTGAAGCTTCCCTTGATTCAGTTCCTCTGCTGCATAATGGTAGTTAGTCAAGCAGTTGCTTATTCAACATTACCAACTTTGCACAAACAAAGAAACTCTAACAAGAATGCTTGTCTTGACTGATTTTTTGATGTTCAGTGGATATGAGTTTTCAACAGAGTTCTATGATCTGAGTGAAAATGGTGCTCAAAGACAATAGTTCAGTTCAGAAGATGATTACAGCATTTGCTTTTACAATACGGAAGTTTGAAACGTTGCGAACATCTTTCTAAGAAAAAAAAGAATAATCTTTCTAAATCTCATCAGTATGATCCACGATCCCGTTTAAGAATCCCTTCTGCTGTGAAAAAATAGGATAAACCGATTAGAGAAAACCATTTGTTAATCTCCAAGAAAATCAGAGAAGTACCCCAGCACTTTTCGAACCGCTCACACAGATCGACGACCAAAACTACACGAACAAGATTCCAATGAGCTGAAGGAATGATATCGGAGTGCAGGCAAAGAACCAGAATCTTAAGAGTCTAAAAGACCGGAAGCAAAGATGAGAAGAAGCGCTCTTCAAAATCGAAAATATGCAGCTCTTGTTTTTTTAAGGACGGCGAACAGATTTCAGTGAAGTTCAGTTCAGTGTGCGAGTCATTTCTTTTACTGCGGCGTAACTAACATGTGGGAGAGAGAGAGAGAGAGAGAAAGAGTTGTCTGGCACTCATTTTTTTCACAGCTGTTCAACTAACAAGAGAGAGAGAGGGGAGGTCGTTTTGCATCTTACCTGGAAGTACAAGGTGTTCAGAGTTGGAGTACCTCATTGACCACAAGCAGAGGACATTTTGGTTGCGTCCCGACTGAAGCGACACGGTTTCTTTCACAGACTCCTTAGGATTGTAACTTTGCTACCATTTTATCGCTGGTTTAATAAGTTATATCATTTCTATACATATATATCATTTTCAAGTTAAGATGATATCATTTTATTTTTCGTGTCAACTTGTGCCAAATCAACTCCCACGAAGAAGATATGAAGCAATCTTAGTTTGAAACTGTTCATCAGACTCTCCTTATTGAGAAGAGACTGCCCTGTGTTTTATTCAGCACACACACGGAAGGAAACCGATGCACTGAAACTGGAGAACTTCAGCTTAAGTCTGAAACCGGGCATCCATCTTTCGTCTGGTATTCCACCCTGTGTCCGCTCTATAGCTGTTAGCCTATCAACAAGGCATTGCCTTTCCTTGGAGCTTTTAGAGCTCCTTCTTCCTGGGCTTACGGCCCTTTCTATGGAAGAAAAAAAAAAGTATATAATGCTCGGGGTTGACTCACAAGATGAAGGTCATGAGTGCAATACCCGGAGAGTGCATCTGGCTTCGTCTCCACATTATTACCCAAAAAAACGATAGAATGCCTCGCCTGTGATTTGATATCTTGTGGACCTAAACAATCAAGGTTCTAACTGACCGCAGTGATCAATTCAAAGTACTCAACACTAAAATGCCACCAAAAGTATCAACACTACCGATGAACATTTTTTTGGTTACAAGAGGAGGCTGAAGCCTAGCACACACTCCTCAACAGGAGCAATGGCCGTTGAGCGAGCCGCCATTGAGCTAATGCTCTGGGTGCAAACTTCATTGTTTTGTTTTTAACAAAACCAATGAACTTAATTTGATATCAAAGTAAACCAAAGACCTTGTTTCTCATGGTATGGGCTTCATTTCATGGTCGATCGGCACTGTTGCTTGAGAGATGAAGGTACTCAACACTCTTCCTGTTGGAAATTACATATCCTACTGAAACGTAGTAAGTCATTCAATATTTCTTATTCGATCCGGATAGGTGACTGGGTCCTCACAGTTTAGGCCAAGTTTGGTTCAAAAAGGGTGTTTGATTACAAGGCCTGAATTATAGTTTCCTTTCTCGTTATAAATTGCAAGCACGACCTCACTTTTTACTCCATTAGGAAGCTCCATATGCAGTCCACCTCTAAGGATGAGCCACTAGAACTAGAGTTGGAGTTTCAGTTCTGTAGTTCCGGCTCGCAATCAAACAGTCCCCAACTTCCATAATAAGTACCAAAAGTCAGTTAATATCGGGTCTTGGTTATCAGATCTCCGAACCCAAACCCAAGCGTTGGCAGTCAAAATCAAAAAGTGGTTTTCTGTGTAGGGTTTTCCTTGGGGTTTTAGCAAGGGGGACGTCCGGCTGCCTACAACCAGGGCTCTCTCTCTCTCTCTCACCAGAGGGGAAGTGCGTCCTTTTGTTTCAGGGTTTCTCTTGGGTTCAAGTGGTTACGATGGCTGTTACGAAATCATTATCATCTTCTCCTCCGGTGACGGTTTCATCAACGAGGGTGATGAAGCAAGAAGAAATTCTTGTGGGGAGGGCAGTGGACGCTCTCCTCAAATGGTTGTCGTCGAGACCGAAATACCAGAAGGCTCAGCTCTTCGATCATGACGAGTTCCTTTACCTCATCGTCACCCTCACCAAGATACCAAAAAATCCTCGAACTAGCCCCTTCAAAATCCCCCTTCCCCATCCTCTGTTTCCTTTTGATGGTTCCCTTGAAACCTGCCTAATCATCGACGACCGCTCCAAATTCCTCAATTCCAAGCTAGCCAAGCAGAAAATTGAGCAAGAGGGGATACCCATTGCCAAAGTTCTCAAATTCTCGAAGCTGAAGACGGATTACCGCCCCTTCGAGGCTCGCCGGAAGCTCAGTGGGTCGTACGATCTCTTCTTCGCCGATAAACGGGTGATTCCGCTCTTGCCTCTCCTCGGCAAGTCCTTTTTCAAGAAGAAGAAGATTCCGATTCCCGTCGACCTCGCCCACAAGAATTGGAGGGAGCAGATGCAAAATGCATGCAATTCAACGTTTTTGTTCTTGAGAACGGGTACTTGCAGTGTCGTCAAGGTCGCGAAGGTGTCACAGACAAGGGAAGAAATCATTGAAAACGTATTGGTAGCCATGGAAGGGATTGTTGAGATTATTCCAAAGAAATGGGAGGGCGTTCGCTCTTTCCATTTGAAGTCGATCGAGTCTGTGGCGTTGCCGATTTTCCAGGCGCTGCCCGCGAACGGTCTTAAGATCGATACTGGTTTCCCGAAGGTGGATTCTCAGTCTGGGGAAGAAGAATTAGTTCTCGAAAACGCTACAGGTAAAGGAACGGAACAACATGACGAGAAGAAGCCCAAGAGAGGAAGGATTCACCAAGTTCATTATATGGATTCGGCTCCGGATGACTCTCATGCTGGTTCGCGTGATGGTGATGATGTGGTTGATGCGGATGACGCAGTAGCTAACGTTCGAAAGGGGATTGATAAGAGGAAGAGTAACAAGAAGATGAAGGCGGTGTTGGGAACGCAAACGGACCTGAGAGGAGAAATACAAGGAAAGATTAAGGATACCAAGTAGACGTTTACCAGACTGCAGCAGTTTTCTGCTTGTGTAAAGTTTCTTTTTCTCCTTGTTAGTGTTGCTCTCAAAGGTGGAACTCTTTCAGTTGTTTTGTTTAATTTAGTGGGAATGTTTAATTTTACCTGTTCCTGAGAAACCACTTACAAGATGTTATCAAGCTTTTATGGATGTGAGAAGGAATTGAAGTGGCGAAGAAGAAACCCAATTGTTTTACATTTAACAGCTTAGGTGTAGGGTGAGAATTGAGAGTACCTTAGCGCTAGCAGGGACTACCTACTCTCAATTGCAAGCCGTCGTACAAAATCTCCTTAAATGGCTAACATAGAACAATTAATGTTTGTTACAAGTTATTGCATAAATGCATTCAAAGAAAACGAGTTACTCATAAAAGGTTTCTCTTCTCATTCAGAAAATCGATTAGGTAGCATGGCTGGTAGGTTCAGGGAGTGCAAAAAAGTGCCACCTCCATCATAGTATCTCTGAATTTGGTAAGCAAAACAACCCCGGCTAGCATGCAACTCTTTTGCAATTCTAAAGAAGTTATTACCTTTATTTTTATTAAAAGTCTGCTAACAGCGAGCCTTTCTGTACTAGAAACTCTTGGAGGAAAAGTAATTCTAGAGAAGGCAATATAAGAAACATTGATTTTCAAGATATAGGTTTAATTCCCTGCACAAGAAATACCACCATAATATAGAAAATAAGACCTTTACATCAACACCATTCAACATCGATTGCTGAGGACACTTCTTAAATAACAGATAATCACAAAGAGAGCTTCCCGAGTGATATATAAGCGCATTCTGATTATTCTGAAGTTCATTGAAATTTTTTGCACTGCTGCAGTAAACAGTTTTGTAAGTAGCGTATAATAATGTGTATCGTTTTCACCCATGATATGATATGGTCATACCGTAATGTATCGTAAATTTTTGAAGAAAAGCTTTAGAAATTTGAAAAAACAAGGAAAAATAGAAAAATCAAGGAAAATCGAGAAAAATCCTGTAGAATTGTTAAGAATCACAACAAACGGAACACATATTGCCATCGTATCAAAACAATAGCTATCACGAATTTAATATTTTAACAGTGTAAGAAGCTATATTAGCTAATAATAATCATGATTTAATCAAACAAATAAATATTAACTTACTAATAATTAAGGATAATCTAATCATTGGTCTATTACCAAATCAAAACAAATAAGTAAAGTTCTCAAACATCCAAAGTTAGTTTCAAATAGTTACTGGCAAGCCGAATAGATGGAGAGCATTATCATATATGTCCATGTCCCGGTGTATGGCATCTGCTCTCTCCTCAGCATGATCCAATGTGTATACAAACAATCATACCTTTATTAACATTAGTATCCTTTTTAAATATAAGAGAATATCTAAATGCTGGATTTAGAACATAGGTGACTGCATCAATAGACTCATGCAACTGATTATTTTGATCTATACGCTCTTCCTACTGTTGAAGTTGCTTCTAGTAGCCTCCTTAGTTGCTTCCAATAGCTTACTTAGCCCTATCTATAGCTTCATAAAGATAACTCTCACAAATGACTTCTCTTGAGTCTTCACTATCGGCTAACCTCAAAACCTTTAGGGGTATGTGATTTTCAACACTCTTGCCATTTTATTCAACATTTTATTTCTTGCATTTTGAGTCAAATTTGGTAATGTCTTGGTGGCAGTACTAAGTGTTCATTTACCTCATCCTCTTTTCTAAATCGTGAAACATGAGATCTATGTATTATGCTGCACAAGGTGTCAAATAAAAAGTGCTCATTTACCTCACCCTCTCGTCTAAATCTTGAAACGTGAGATCTATGTACTATGCTGCACAAGATATCAAATAAAAAGTTGTGATAAGTGTAAGCTAACTCCTTTATAATTAGTTGAACTGGACCACATTTTTACATCCAACCTCAAAGATCAGTTTGTTGAATTCTTTCCTCAAAATCAATGTTGTAAATGTTGTATCGAATCCTGTATTGCATGAGGCATTGTGATTTTTAAATTATTTTAAAAAAAATCATAAAAAATGTTAAACAAATTTAAAAACAAGAAAAAATATTCTCGGGCCTCATTTTCAACATCAAAACAAACTAAATTGCATGCATACATAGCTCTGAGGAATCATTTTCAAACATAAGATTGATGACTATTAACGAATGTCAAATATGAGATTTCTAGAGAGAAGGGAGTTGGTCGAGAAGAAGGGATAGACATGATGAGGATCTAAAAAAGCTGTTTTAGAGGAGATTTAAACACACCTAAACTATGATTTTTTTTAAAAATACAAATTTTGGAGCTTATAGTGTATCGTAAAATACAATATTCGTATGGCAGCATATCGTACAATATGCTCCGATACGGTGTGATAAATGTATTTTGCAATACAAGTATTGTATCTGTTCAAGTAACGATACACCTAATACGTGTATCGTATCGTGCGATATGATACGATTTTTTATAATATTGCTCAGCATGACACTCATCCAACAGGTGAAGATATTTTAAAAAATAAGCCCTTTGGATAATAGACGAGAAGGTTTAATAAGATCCTTCATTGCCTATGTGTCCATCTATATATTATAATATTGAACTAGTCTCCTTCCATGACTACCTTGAAGAAGAACAATACTTTTTAAAGGGCATCTTATACCAATGTTGTAATACTTATATCATTGTTCATATCGCACAGGACATCGTATCATATGATGTGACACATTAAATCCTATACAATAAAAAGAATAAAAAAATCATGAAAATCCAACAAATTAATAAAATGAAATTTAAAAGAAGATAACAAATTGTTAGAAAACACAATCAAAATCCAATTAATAAGCAATTAAGCATTGGCATGGCAATAAACAATCGATAATACCTACAAGAGTAAGAAAGTTAAAGTTGTTAAACTATATTACAATCGATAATACCTACAAAAGTAAGAAAGTTAAAGTTGTTAAGCTATATGACAAATTGAAACTACCATGTTGGTTCGATATTATAATTTACAAAACAGAAATACAAATTACAAAGTTCATAATTTATAGATAAACTACAATTTTCATTCCATACAACGTGGATCATAATCTACAAATGCATCATAAGCATTATAATCAGCGTCACCATCATCATTGCCACCATCACTGTCATCTCCCTCTTCCTCCATAATTGGGTCCTCCAATCCAGCATATTCCGCATCATCATCTCTAAATGTTGCTTCTACCTCTATTGCTCTTCAATTTTCATCCTTTAAATTGATGGGGTTTTTTCTCTTCAACCTAATCATCAAGAATATCAATATTTAAGTCGTATGACACCTTCTTTGTCCTTTTTGCATCTCTTTGTATTTGTCTATAAAGAAAACAAAAAAAAGAATACAATAATATTATGTCCTTAGAAAAGCATTCAAATTGATATGAATGGAGTAACAAAAATATTATAATTAAATTATTACATTTGCCTTAACTTCATATTGTATATACCAAATCTTGAAGACGAGCATGCTTTAATTTATTTCTCTTTTTTGTGTGAATGCATTAAAAAAACTTCAATTTCTTTTGCATCTACTTAAACTACATATTTCACTTAATATACGTTGAACAAACCTTTATAAGTTCGGTGCATTTACACCAAATCGAGCCCACTATTCGCCTTACTGTAGTTATGCTAATAGTGTTAAAATAAAATATAATAAATGAAAAGATTAGGTCCTAATAAGCAATATAAGTCATAAGAATTAAGAAATAATAATAATTTATCAAAAAACAAATCATACAAGGCTGCATTTGGGAGCGAAGTTGTATTATAATTGTCCTTCCAAAGTCTCCAATGTATATACTTAGCTCTAAATGGATGTTCCACGGAATAGTTGAATCTTGTATAAGGTCAATTGTATTAGGAGAAAATCTAATAAAGAAATTAAGAGATATGTACTCGTATCCAAATCATGATGCATTTGTCGGTTCTAGTATGCATCAATTATCTTTTAAACTTTCTTTAGAAGTGACCTCTTGTGGTCAAAGTTTGTTTATATTTTAAATTTGGCCATATCGATAGCATTATATATATAAAGTACAACATGTCAATATTTATTGTTTTGTCTAGTATAGGCACAATCATCTTTAAAAATGTGATGCATTTCTCCCAAAAGTTGGCATTAAAAATAATATCCACTACAATAATCCCCTCCTTTCTCGACCAACTTTCGATAAAAATATTTTTTTAATACATATTTATATATGAAAAGACTTTGAACACTAATAACATTTGTAGCAAATCTTGTTAACGAAGGCTTAGTCAAATCTCTTCTACTAGAGTGAATTCTCATCAAATGTAATATCATTTAATGATTATAAATAAAATTTGTGAAAATTTTGCATTGTCCCCTTTATTTGATTCATTGCACTCAAATTCTAATATTAAGTATATGCAATGTTCAACACATGGTATCCATATTAATGATGGATGATTCAACTCAAGTGTAGATTCTCATCAAATGCAATAAAGATGAATGATTATAAATAAACTTTGTGACATTTATATCCTCTTATTTTATTCATTGCTACCCGAATGTAGCGAAAAATTTTCAGAGAGAGTCTCCGTATTTTGATTATGGACGGATGCGGGGGGTAAGGAAGCTAGTCCTAGATAATAAAATTCGTATTAGTTCTTGGAATATCGGAACATTATCCAGTAAGCTAATGGAGGTGGTAGATACTATGATTCAGAGAAAGATTCATATTCTATGTTTACAAGAGACAAAATGGGTTGGAGAAAAAGCAAAGGAGATAGAAGATAAAGGTTTTAAATTATGGTACTCAGGTAAAAAAAAGGCTCGAAACGGAGTTGATATTATCATAAATAAAGATTTAAAGGAGAGTGTAGTAGACATACAACAATATGGTGACCGAATCATGACGTTAAAATTAGTGTTAGGAGCAGAGGTTTTGAATATAGTTTGTGCTTACGCACCCCACGTAGGACTAGAAGATAGTATAAAGACAGTTTTTTGGGAAGAGTTAGATAAGGTGTTTCAAAAGATTCCACCAAGGAAGATGATTTGTTTAGGAGGAGATTTAAATGGACATGTTGGTAAAGAGGCATTAGGATATCAAGGGATTCATGGAAACTTTGGTTTTGGGGATATAAACGAGGAAGGTAGGGATATTTTAGATTTTGCTATGGCATTTGATCTCTTTATAGTCAATACAATCTTCAAAAAATGAGATGAACATTTAATTACTTATAAGAGTGGCTTACCACAAACACAAATTGATTACTTTATTTGTAAAAAAAAGATAGAGCGTGTTGTAAAGATTGTAAGGTAATTCCAGGAGAAAGTTTAACCACCCAACATCGACTGTTAGTTATGGATTTACAAATAAAAAAATGGACAAAGAAGAAAAGAGTGCATCGAGCTACTCGGACTAAATGGTGGAACCTCAAAAGCGAGAAAGAAGATATATTTAAACTGAAAGTCCTTCAAGGAGATGTTTGGAATTATGTTGGCACACCCTGTGATATGTAGAACAATATGGCTATACATATTAGGAAAGTGGCGAAAGATGTGTTAGGGGTATCTAAGGGAGGTGTATCGGCACAAAAAGAAGCTTGGTGGTGGAGTGAAGTAGTACAAAATAAAATCAAGGCAAAGAGGGCATGTTACAAATTATATTATGCTAAGAAAACTAGTGAAACTTTAGAAGCTTATAAGAAAGCAAAGAAGGAAGCGAAAAAGGCCGTTAGTGAAGCAAAAGCTAAGATTTGGAAGGACTTATATAAAAAACTCAACTCAAAAGAGGGTGAAAGAGATATTTTTAGGATAGCTAGGGCTAGAAATAAGAAAACTAAAGATCTTAATTATGTTAGATGCATAAAAGACGAGGATGAAAAAATTCTAGTGCCAAATGATGATATAAGAAATAGATGGAAAAACTATTTTTATAATCTTTTTAATGAAAATAAAGATGTTAGTATTAGTTTAGGAGATTTAGTCAAGTCAGAAAAGATATAAACCACAATTTCTATCGACGTATTCAAAAGAATGAAGTCAAAGAGGCTCTTAAACATATGAAGGGTGGTAAATCGGTAGGACCAGATAATATTCCTATAGAAGTTTGGAAAATACTAAGAGAAATGGGAATCACTTGGCTCACAAGACTATTTAATGAAATATGGAAAAACAAAAGATGCCCAAGGAATGGAGAGCAAATACACTTATACCCATATATAAGAACAAGGGAGACATTCAAAATTGTGCGAATTATCGAGGTATCAAGTTAATGAGACATACTATGAAATTATGGGAAAGAATTATCGAACGTAGGTTAAGACAAGTATCAAGTACAACAGAGAGCCAATTTGGATTCATGCCAGGCAGATCTACTATCGAAGCGATTCACCTTTTGAGACGTCTTATGGAACATTTTAGAGCAAAAAAGAAAGACCTTCACATGATATTTATTGATCTAGAAAAAGCTTATGATAGGGTACCGAGGGAGGTTATTTGGAGAACTTTGGAAAAAAGAGGTATCCCATTGACATATATTAACCTTATAAGAGACATGTATGATGGTGCAAAAACATGTGTGAGGACTCATGAAGGAATGACAGACTTCTTTAAAGTTAATATTGGGTTACATCAAGGATCAACTTTAAGTCCATACTTATTTATAATGGTGATGGATGAGTTAACAAAACATATTCAAGATGAAGTACCTTGGTGTATGTTATTTGCAGATGACATTGTATTAGTGGAGGAGTCTAAAGAAAAAGTTAATAGAAAATTGGAACTTTGGAGAGAAACATTAGAAAACAAAGGCCTCCGACTTAGTAGAACAAAGACAGAATATATGGAATGTAAGTTTGATCATTTGGCTACTTCAGAGGACATAGAAATTAAAATTGGCACACATTGCATTCCCCAAAAGGAAAGTTTTAAATACCTAAGGTCAATTTTTCAAAGTGATGGAAGAATTGATGGAGATGTTACACATAAAATTAATGTTGGTTGGTTAAAATGGAGAGGAGCATCAGGTATTCTTTGTGATAAGAAGATACCATTAATATTAAAAGGTAAATATTATAGAGCAGCAATTAGGCCTGCCATGTTTTATGGTTCTGAGTGTTGGGCAGTTAATCATCAACATGTACAAAAGATGTCTATGACAGAAATGAAGATGTTGAGATGGATGAGTGGTCATACAAGAAAAGACCGTATACATAATGAGGTTATTAGAAACAAATTAGGAGTGGCACCAATACAGGATAAAATGAGAGAACATCGTTTAAGATGGTTTGGACATATAGAAAGAAGATCAAAAGAAGAACCTGTAAGAAGGTTAGAAAAACTAAATTTGGAAAGTATTAAAAGAGGTAGAGGACGACCACAAAATTGTTGGAAAGAAACAATAAAGAATGATCTAGCTTATTGGGAGTTAACTGCTAACATGGCACACGATAGGGATCTGTGGAAAGAAAGAATCCATGTAGCCGACCCCGTCTAGTATGGGAAAAGGCTTAGTTGTTGTTGTTGTTGTATGAGTAATAACTTAAATATTTTCAACACTAACATCTTCAACATGAAAAAAAATATGGAGCACATCAGTTTTATCTTTTATCAATATGTAATAGGTAATAGGATTTAGAAAACAATGGCCCCTTTGGACAGTAGTATGTTTAAAAAGTTCACTAATGATTTGTGGTCGTTATCTATTCAACCATTAGCCATAATAGAGCAACCATCTTTCACGACTCTTTAAATTAAGAACTCTATTTGTCAAACAATATCAACCTATTTTTATAGTAATTTATCTCTCAAAGAGTGACAAGTAGGAACCTTATAACCAACGTGAAGAAACAGAGGACTCTGATGTTGTTGCAGATGTTTAGGGTCATCGCTCGACTCAAGTGGAAGTTTACCATTGTCTTTTGACAAACATTGTGATGGCTTCAATTTTGAATCAAAATGCAAGGTGGTTCTATTTTGATTAGCAGTCGTCCATTTAAATTTTCTCCATTGCCAGTTTACTTCAACACACATACACAACGCACACATGGTGACTTTCATGGGCTTCTAATCAAAGAACACAAGTTCCTCTTTCTGATAGAAGTGCCAGGATGAGGTGATGTAATTCGACCAAGAATTCCTCATTATATTTCATCCTAGTAGTTCATTGGATTTTTGGTTTTTGAAAAAGATAAGAAAATCTTCAAAGTAAAAGAAAAAAAGAAATTACTGCAAAGTTAGGGATAAGTTGATGACTCCTTACCTGGAAGGCATACTTACTATCAATTATTCGTATCAATCCCTATCATATCATTTCGTAAAAGAAATCAAAACAATACAACACCTGTATCGGGCCTGGCCCGTGGATCTGGCTATATCGCATGACACAGGATACAACCTATATCAACACGACACCACAATACACTATGTGACCTAAATAATGCCTCCTTTTACATTTTCAGGCTTTTAAAGCCCTTCTTTCTTCATTTCTCATACTAGGTCCATCTACAATCATGTAAGGGGAAGTTTTGCCAGTTCTCTTGGTTGAAACATAACTTTTCAGCTGTGTAGTGTGATTTTTCACCTTTTGAGGTATAAACTTTTTTTTTCATATTTTTTGTAGTTTTATTTATACTTTTGTATGAATTATTTTTTTTCCTTTATTTCACACATATGGGTGGATATTTTGCTGGTTTCTTACCTGTTTGAAACTTTTTCGGTCTTGTCATAGTGATTTCCTCCCTTTTCCTCAAAAAGTTCATTGGAGGTACTATGATCTACGGATTGTTGTTTTTCTTTAGGTTTTGTTTTATTTCATGCATGAATTATTATTTTTCATTATTTCAAGCTCATCTACACATATAGGAGGAGGTTTTGTTGATTTCTTGCCTGTTTGAAATTTTCAGACATGTGATTTCTTTCCTTTTCATTGGAGAGAGGATGATTTATGAGGTATTGTTTTTTTAATTTTTGTCACATTTGATGGTTTTTGTCATAGAGGATAGATGTCACACCTCCATATGAGGGACATTCTCATGACTCGACATGGCAATAATGCTCTGTAGTGGGAATAGGAATAATAGACGGAGTAAAATATAATTTCTCTATGAATGGTGGAGTGTTTCAATTAAAGAATCAAAGGTTGCTTCTTGCACAAGCAAGGTTAGGAAAGTGCCAAAAGATGTTAAATGACAATGTAAGCAATTCATAATGGCCCTGATTGATAAGAGGATAAAAGAGGAGAAGCAAGGTTGTAGGAGGAAAAGAATGACAGATGATCCCATTCCTGGTGTTAGGTTAGAGGCTAGTAGTTCTAGAGTGAAGGTTGAAGAAAGTTATGCAAGAGAAAACATGTCGTAAAAGAGGGAAGAGGTAGAAGAGGAAGATTCTTTCTAAAGTACAATAATTTTCTCCTCCTAATACTAAACCTGATATTCAACTTAGTATTTGTGATAATATGGCTCCATGAATATGATAGATCTTGGATAGGCAGACCTTGCAGTAAGGTGGAAGGAGGTATTCTGATACATGTTGAATATCAACTTAATAAAACAATTTTGGAGAAAAAATGAAGGATAAGATGAGATAGGGAGTTGTCACCCTCTCTTTTCGGTGGACGACTGCTACCTTCTCTCTCTCTCCTTTTCTTTATTTTTCTTAACCTAATAGGCATCTGTCTATTCGTATATATTATATAACATTTTAACTTGAAAGATGACTATGCCCCTAGTCCTAGTATAATGGGTCATTAGAAATAAAAAATTATAGCAAGATTTGATTAACTACAACTAATCTAGTTTAGTATTCAACACTCTGCCTCAAGTTGGGATGAAGATACTTTGAGTGCTCAACTTACTGAGAAGTATATCTAGTATTCTCTTTCTTAGGGATTTAGTTAAAAATTTTGCACATTGTTCTTGACTTACTGCATCTCTTATATAGTGGCAGTAAATGTGATTCATTTTTTATGATACAAAAGGTTAGTAGTTATTTGTATTGTTGAATAAAATCAATTCTTAAAGACACTATGTACAGTAGAATAAAATTGCAAATTTGAACTTGACATATGTACAGAGTGTTGAATCACATTTAAGCATTGACATGTGTACAAAGTAGCATCTCTTAAGCATCTTTTATATAGTGGATACTTAATTTCAAATTGCTTTCCATATGTACACATGTTGGTTTACAATCGAGCATGTGAGTATCAAGTCAAGGGTATATTTTCTCTAAGTGAGAAAGATACCCCTTGAATTCTTAAAGACTTCAATCTCTAAAAAGTAATAAAGAGGTCTCAGATCTTTCATATCAAACAACGAGAGTAGTTGATCCTTTAATTGTCTTGTTTCATAGTCATTCTCTCGAGTGATAATGATATCGTCTACGTATATAACCAAGACACATATACCTTCTTCTTTCCTTACAAACATTATATGGTCACTTACATTTCCGGTAAATTCAAGGCTCATGACTCCATTGAATCTTTTAAACCATGCATAAAGTGATTGTTTCAATCCATATACAACCTTCTTAAGTTTATACACACCGTTATATGTGTAGGCCTAGGTGGTAGGTTTATATAAATCTCTTCATTGAGGTTTCCTTAGAGGGATGCATTTTTGACATCTTATTGCCAGATGTTTCACCCTTTGCAAGGTTTTAGTATAGTCTAACCTATAAGCTTGATTGTAGCCCTTTGCAACTAGACATATTTTATATCTCTCAATACAACCATCAGCTTTATACTTTATGGTATAAACCCACTTGCATCCAACTGGCTTTATGCCTAGGGTAGTTTTACAATTTTCCATATTTGGTTCTTTTCCAAAGCTAGAATCTTAGTCTTCATATCATCCTCTCCACTCTTTACAGTCTTTTGCCTCTTCGTAATTTCTTGGTACCTCGATAAGATCTGAATTAAGGGCAAACATCTTAAAGTTCTAAAAAGTATTTTGATATGAAATATATTGAGAGACTGGGTAAGTACAAAATCTCTTCCCTTTCTTCAATGTAATAGGGACATCCAACTCATTTCTGGTTAGTTTTGTGGTGCATTATTCAGTTTCACACTCGATTAGCTACAAATCGGAGGGGAGTAGTTCTTCTTGGGGTATGGTAGGTTGAACGTTTCCTTTGTGATTCTTTTGTTCCATATTCTATGCACTTGCAATTCTCTCTTCATCTAACCTTCAAGTTTTGTTGTTTCTTACTGTAAAGTATCTTCACATTCTACCTCTGGTCCTGAAATGATAGGCATGATAGCTTAGTCTTGATTTTTTGTAGATAATTTCTCTCCCTTGTTATCATAATAGGTGGAGTCCTCAAAGAAAGTAACGTCATGGATAATATACTCTCTTCCTACCAAGATCATAACATGCATAGTCTTTCTGTGTAGATGAGTAACCTAGAAATAAGCAGTTGATAGCCTTTGGGTCTAATTTATCCCTATGTCTTGAATGGTTATGAATGTAGCACACACGTCTAAATACTTTGAGGGGAATATCAAACATTCTTTTATTAGACATTAGTACCTTAAGTGGAATCTTTTCTTGTAGTACAGTAGAAAGAGTCATGTTTATAAGGTAGATAGTCATTAGAACTTCATCTCTCCAAAATATCTTAGGTGCATTACTTCCAATTAATAGAGCTCTGACTGTTTTTAGGATGTATCAATTTTTTCTCTCTTCTACTCCATTTTGTTGTTGTATATATGCACATGATATATAATGTCTAATGTACTATTCCATAATTCTTGAGATACATTTTTAATTGCATTCCACTGAATTCTCCACTATTTTTTGACTTGATGCATTTAATTGTACATTAAAACTCAGTCACCACAAATTTGTGAAATAATGGAAATATGATTGAAACTTCACTCTTATTTTTCATTAAGTAAATCATTGTGAATATATTGCAATCATCAAGAAAGGTAACAAAGTATCTATAGCCTGACATAGCAACCATATGACTCGAACCCTGTACATCTAAGTGTACAAACTCAAAAGAATTTGTTTTCCTAGACTCACTGCAAGAAAATATAGCTTTGTAGTGCTTAGCTTTTTGATAAGTTTTACGTAGATTGATCAACCATATCTAAACTTAACTCTAGAACCATAGTCTTTAATTTTGAAACTAGAAGGTGACCCAATCGATGATGCCATAGTATGATTTCCTTGACACTTGCTTCCAAAATTCTTTTATTTGCCGTCACATTTCACTGAACTCTATCTAATATGTATAATTCTCCTTAGACTCTACCATTCCCAAGGATCCTCCCTATCCTTTGATCCTGAAAATAACATTTTTTATCAAATATAAGTAAACAATTTAACTCTCTAGTGATATCATGTGCATATAGAAGATTAGTAAGAAATTTAGGAATATATAAAACTGAGGATAGATTGGCAATAGACGTTCTCACAATCTCTTTTTTAGGATATGTATGTGAGAGTCATTTGCTAGCTTTACACTACTGTCACCTTTCATATATTAATACAAGTTGAAGATATTCTTATTACCAACCATATGGTGAGTAGCCCCTTAATCAACAACCCAAGTGGATGAAGGTAAACCACTCGAATCCATAGCACTAAGCCAAATGCATGAACTAAGGTAACAAATGCTAGCTTTACAATACTGCACTAAGCCAAATGCTTTCTTGATGCCTACGCTGACAAATACTGATTTATCTCAAGTATGAACTTCTTTCATTCTTCATATTCTTCATGTTTTTCTCTCTAATAAGCAAGGAATACACTATTACCAAAGATGCTAGTGTTTCACTGCAAAGAACATTTGCCTTAACATTTTCAAACTCAACAGATACACCCTACAACAAATCAAATACTTCTTTTTCTTCTAATTTAGTGTTTATAGTTTTGAAACCATATGAACATTCTTTGCGGGTGTAATATTGAAGTTCATCCCAGAAGCTTTTGAGTTTAGTATAATATTCGTTGATTAATCTGTTTCCCTATCTCTATTTTTTATCTTTGATTGAATCTCATATTTTTCATAATGTTAATTTCCTGAAATATGCTTTAGTGATAGCCAACCAGATCTCGCATGCGGTATTCAAGTACATAAAGGTATTGTCAATGCTTGACACCATAGAATTGATTAGCCAAGAGACAACTATATCATTGTCCCTTTTCCACTTGGAGTACTTGGGGTTCAAGGGATGCGGTTGTGAGGATTCTCTCATGACAAACTTTCATTTGTCTCGTGCGATAAGGGCAAATTCCAAAGCCCTAGACTATGTTCTATAATTCTTTTTATCAAACTTGATGGAAGTAATATGTACTTAATCTATCTTATTGTTACTATCTATGTCATCTACATAGTGGTTAAATTCACCATAAATTCTACTTTTCCAACCATCTGTTTGCCTCGAAATACGTGTGGTCCATCTCGAGATGTGTGTTGCGATGTGGCTGTCTTGGATTATATGTTGTATTGATCTCTTGTAGAGGAGGTCGATAGGATCGTTGAATCCTTACCTAAGTGTTGATTCGTACAAGATTTTTTCACATTTCTTCATCGATTAGGGTTTATACTCAAACCCTAAGTATCTAGAGGATGATTTATCAGACTTGCTCGCGTTTTATGGCCTAAAAATAGAGTTTATGCTCTGATACCATGTTGAATATCAACTAGATAAAACAATTTTGGAGAAAAATGAAAGATAAGATGAGATAGGGAGTCGTCTCCCTATCTTCTTGGTGGGCAGCTACTATCTTCTCTTCCTTTTTCTTAACCTAATGGGTAGTTGTCCATTAGTATATATACATAATTATGCCCCTAATAAGTAGTTCTAGTATGATGTGACATTAAAAATAAAAAATTATAGAAAAATCCGATTAACTATAGCTAATCTAGCTTAGTATTCAACAATGCATGCATCCCACTTGATGCTACAAAATCACTTTTACGTAGTGATAGATGTCATTGTTAACACAAGATGATGCTATAAGACAATATTGTAAAACTCGTATTCTTATTATACAATACAAGTTTAATATGTTTCATATGTAAGAACAACATTGTATAAGCAAGTGTATCGTTTTAAAGCATTTATCATGCCATTTTGTACGGGTCACTGTCGATTTCTCCAAGTATTTAAACTTGAGACTCATGGTTTTTTGTTGTTTTGCCTACTCCCAAACTCTTTTCTACCCCTTTCTATTTGCTCTCAAACCTTTTTCTATCTTATACTTGCTTGATTTCATGGAGAAGTTGCACGTTTTTCTTTTAAACCTATGAAAATCTATAGTTTTTTTATCAAATTCATTGTATACTCTCTTTCTTTCATCTCTAATCCTTTTCACTTGATTTTTACTTAAAAATTTAGAGTTTTCATAGATTTCAAGATTCCACACTTATGTAAAGCCTTTTGGTTTGATCTAACATAGAAGTATTGCATCCTATTGTATGAAAGCAATAGGTTTGTGAATAAGTTCATGTTCTATAACGAGGTTAAGCATGAAGACATTTCTCACATGAAACACCATATGTGAGAACCAAAAAATGCATGTACCGGTTATGGTGTTTGAAGCTGTGAAGTATAAAATTCAGCAAGTTTTGGAGGCTATAAAGGAAAAAGAGATTACGATAGAGATCAAAGTAGGAGGTGGAGACATCTGAGGAGATAAGAAAAAGATAAGATAAAGAAAAAAGTGTAGTTTACGATGATAGTAGCAGTGAGATTGGTTCTTGTTTCACTGCAAGAGCCTTGTTCGCCCGATGACTACAATGGGTAGTAGAAGAGGTTCTAGAAATAATTAAATACATTCATTTTTTTCTCTCGAGCTCAACTAGGTATTACATCTTCTATTGCTTCAAAGAAGGCAATTGAGAAAGTAGATATGCAATGTTTGGAGTTCTTTTATGAAATTTGTTTCTTTTAATGTTGTAAATTTATTTTCCTTTAAGGTACGACAAATATTATTGCTAGTCACTCACCGTCACTTGAGGAAGAAAGATGAAAAAAAAAAGATGAAAGAAGAGAATAGGAAAAACAGAGTTGTGGTAGACTAAACGACCACTGCCCTCTCTTGAAACAAAAGGAGTCTTCTCCTTTCGATTCAAGCTCTTCAACTCCGGAGACAGAGAGAGAGAGGAGACCAAACAACGGGAAGCCCAACAGCTCCTCTTCTCTCCCTTTTGAGACCAAAACAACCACCGTTCGCTTGTCATTGCTCATGAATACTCAGTTGCTGAGTGTAATATATTATTTTCAATCTTTTAGTAAAAACAAGGACCCGTATTTGCTAAAAAAAACTTTAGGTTTCAGCCATTATAAGATATATCTTGAAACACTTCTATTTTCAAGTTTCCCATGGTAAAGATATATCAAAACAGTTCTACCCAATATTGTTGTCAAAGTTAGGTGATCTGATCGGGTCTTTTCTCAAAGGACCCGCATCATAAATCTAGACCTGAACGGAGCCGAATCTGACTAGAATTCGAAAGTATATGGGAAAACTAGAAGAATATGAAAATCAATTCCATCTAAGAGAATGTTTTCTTGCCACACAGCAAGGCGTAAGCTGGCTCCAATGAAGGAGATCAACTAGCATCAGCTAGCTTATTGATGGGCCAATAAAACTCTGGGAGCAGGTAAAACCACATATATTGCCTCCATGCACACCTTGATTTTCTTCTAATTACATTTTAATAAGCTGATTTAGGCACGTTCGGAAGATCCATACTAGAATAGAAGGTTACAATGATCTCAAACCAGAAGGAATCCACTCGGATAGTTTAATTCTTTGAATTTTGTCGACCTCCCATGTGAATCAGTTGGCTTCTAATTAAGTTCATGGGTGAGACAGATCAAGTATTTCATAAGAGTATGATGTATCTGTAAGCTCTTGTCACTCACTTTTTTGTAGAAGTCATTTTGGTTGCTCCTGATTTGTTGCTTTTCTTCTTTGCTCTCACCCTCTCTGTGTGTGTGTGTGTGTGCATGCATCTCTCTCTCCCTCTCATGCAGATGAAGCTATGACAATCCACTATGTTGATCACTCTAGAGGTCCTTTGCAAGATCTACTTAATCAATATCAAGGGACATGGGTTTTGAATGCTAAATTAGTTAAGAGGAAAAAAACCGTGTAGCTCTCTGGAAATTCAGTGGAAGGGTATGATTTACTTTTCTCTTGGTGAGGAAGCTTTAATCACTTGTGCAATTTCAGAAAGAAGGATCAGAAAGCCAACTATGAGAACTGGAAGCAGCTTCAGAAGGGACCTACAAAAGACCACCAGGAATATGAAGAGAATATGGAACGGCATCTCTCATAGAGACACTATATGAACAAATAAACCGATCCTGACACTTCTGAAGAAAGGAATATTTTACAGGTTAAAATTTCAATTGCAACAAAAGAAAAATGTAATTTTTACATCCATTCCGTGGCTATAGATCTAATCACAAGAACAACGGGAGCACAGGAACTGAAATGCATATACCCCTCTCATGACATTATTCGTCAGACTTGAGAAAGACCACTTCCGTTCTGCCACCGAAGCCTTTGTCCTAACCATCTCACATACAAAGTCATCAGGGAAAATGAGTCTTAACCACTTCTTGCTGCCATGCATATCAGTCTCTGTCACATAGATCACCCTTTCCTTGCTCCCTGCACTCATCGAGAGCTCCCAACCTTTCAAAGGCGCAAGTATAGTTCCACCTTCTCTGAGTAGAAGGATCCTCCTTTCCTCCTGAGTACTTGTTGACTTGGCACTCATCTCTATCGTATTGTCTGTCAGTTTCAAGCATCCCTCAAGATTTTCCCTCTCCTCATTTGGCTCCTCAGATATCTCATCTCCTACAAGTAATATTTCTAAGCGTTTCATTCCCCACAAGGGTAGTGGCCCTCTCAACTTGCTGCACCAGATGATGCTTAATATCTTCAGATTGTCAAGTGATACGATGGTGTATTGAATCTCTTCTATTGCAGTACGATCAAGTACAAGCTTTGACAGACATCTCATATTTCCAATTTCATTAGGTAATGCTGTTATAATTTTACAGCCAAACAAAGATAGTTCCTGAAGCTTTGTCAACCCTCCAATGGAATCAGGGAGGTGTCTAATTTTAGTGCAGAAATATATGGGCAATGTCTTCAAGTTATGAAGGGATCCTATTTGGTACGGAAGTTCCTCGATCTCTTGTGAAGAGATCTCAAGCTTAGATAGATTTTGAAGATTGTTGACAAAACTGATCAATACCACAGGAGATGATTGACCTCTCAAATTTAATTCCTCAAGATTCTCCAATACATCTTCTGATTCATCCGTATATTCTGGCTCCTTATTCCATGTCATGCCTAGAGCTTTCAGTTTCTTAAGAGACCATATCCAGCCAGGAGGTTGTTCAACAAAAATGGATGAGATTTTGAGTTTGGTTAGGTTTTTCAAGTTGCAAACTGAAGCTGGCAACGCTCTCAAGAAGAAACACCCTCCAAAATCTAGTTCTTTAAGCTCTGTCAAGCAACCAATGGAGTCAGGTAACCAACTAAACTTTAGGCAGCCATTTGCGTTCAAAATCTCAAGATTCTGGAGTAACCCAATTGAATGAGGAAGTTCTGTGATTGCAGTCGACATGAGATAGAGTCTACGGAGGCTCTTCATATTGCCAATTGAATCTGGCAGCCTCTCTAGGGACATACAGAAGGACATGTCCAGTTCAATCAATTCCTTTAGGAAACCGATGGAATCATCAAGTGTTGCTAATTTCATGCAACCCCAAACATTTAGCTTCTCTAGATTCGGTAAACAAGTAAATTCTGGAGTGCTCACTAGCTTCTGACACCTGGTGAGGTTTAAAATTCTCAACTCATTGAACACCTATGGACCAATACTAACTGTTATGCCAAAGTCAATAAAATAAAACCAAGAAATATTATTAAAAATATAAACCAACCTTAGTCTTAGGAAGTTGTTCCCTTCTCCATAATTCAACAATATGACTGTCTGATAAATCAAGGAACCCAATTCTGTTGAGATTAAATTCCATTGGCAGTGAGTGTAATGGGAACCAGTGCCATTTCAATGACTTGAGATTTGTTGGCATTCTGCTGAAGTTGCCTTCAAGCTTAACATTGTTGATATGAAGCCATCTTAGGTTTCCCATATTTGTGAAAGCTTCAGTGCTTATGGCTTCAAAGGAGTCTCCGGCAACTTTCTTCATGAAATCTCCTATAACAGCAATTCCTTCAATATGCTCAGTCCCCTGATGATGAACACATAGATGATCAATACGGTAGCATATGCGAAAAGAAAAACAATAAATAAAGGCCAAAATAAATGGTATGTGGTTATATTACCTTATGGTAGTTTAATACATTCCACACATCTTTGCCATTAGTTAACCTGCTACGCTTTCCAGGATCTTTGCTTTCCTCCTCAACAATATTTCTTGCCGTATCTCGAAGTTGATCGTGCATCACTATTCGATCAAGTTCATCAACCTTTATAAGTGATTTGTGCTGGAAAACCTTGATATCTAACATCGAGGAAAGCCCAAATCCTCTCAATATATCAATTACATGCTCTCTGTTTTCCAACTGGAAGAAAAATGCAATATCAAGGAAAGTTGACCTGTCTTCTGATGCAAGTGCATCATAACTTATTCTCAACCTCTTTTGGACATCCTCATGAGGTACACGCTTTAGCTTTTCCAACATTTCGTGCCATAACTGTACATCCTTTTCGTCAAACAAGTTTGAGCCAATTACCTCGAGCGCTAATGGAAGTCCACCTGTAACTGCTACCATTTTTTCAGATATTTCTATGTAGTCTTTCATCGGTTCTCTCCTTCCGAAGGCATGATAACTGAATAATTCAAGTGATTCCTCTTTGTTCAATTCATCAATGTCGTAGATCTCAAGATCATGAATTTTAATATTTTGTAAGATTTGTTTGTCTCTTGTTGTAACAATTACCCTACTTCCATCACCAAACCAACCATTTTCCTGGTGGGTCACCATCCTGTTGATCAGTTGACCATCCCTTGTAGTAGAAGTGGGTTTTTTACCAACAAATGCAGCAAGTTGATTTCTATGATCAATATCATCTAGGACAATGAGAACTTTTTTGTTTTGGCATCTTCGCTTAACCATGGCAGTGCCTTGATGAATGTTATGTATTTCTGAACTATTGTCATTCACAAGTTGCGCAATTAGTTGTTTTTGTAACATGACCAGACCATTGGGCTGGCTTGCAGCTTCTCTGATGTTTGCAATGAAACTGCTGGAGTCAAACTTTTGAGAGATTTTGTTGTAAATAACTTTTGCCAATGTTGTCTTGCCTATCCCTCCCATTCCACAGATTGCGATTATTTTCACATTTTGAACTTCAATATCTAGTAGTTTCATCACTTTTACCTCTCGCGGTTCAATTCCGACAAGGTAATCGTTGACATCCAAAGAAGTGTTGGGGTTAATGAATTCATGCAAGACCGTCTTCACAATTACTTGAACCCATTGTGCTTCACGTCTGCTTGTTTTACAGATCAAAACAATATGATTTAATATATCAACAGATAATAATCTGTTTCGATTTTTCTGATATATCTACTCTTTAACCATAAAAGCAGTAGAATTGAAGCATCTGAAATATCAAAGCAGTATCAATAACTACTATTTTTCTCTTTTTTAATTTAAACGCATTCATTTGGAGTGTGGTTACAAATGCAATAAGAAATTGTTTGTCATGAAAAGTCAATAGCATGTTATACCAACAACAATTAAGCCTTTTTCTATACTAGGTCAGGTCAGCTAGCTATGGATGGATTCTTTGTTTCCACAGAGGTAATGTGTCATGCTAACACTTAAGTCAATATAAGTTAAATCATTCTTTATTATTTTCATCGAATAATTTTGTGATCTTCTTCTTCTTTTAACTTTTTTTACAATCTAGTTTTTCATACCTTTTTATCATAGCTTCTTTCGGTACATATTGAATCCATCTTAAACCATTTTCTCTTATTTTATCATCTATTAGTGTTATTTCAAATTTGTTTCTAATAACCTGATTGTGTATACGGTTTTTTCTTTTGTAAACACTCATCCATCTCAGTATTTCCATTTCTGCTTCCGACATCTTTTGAATGTATTCATAACTAAGTATAATTTACAGAAATTCCTCCTTGCAATGAATAAGAACAAGGTACTATCAAACCGAAGATGCACAACTATATATATCTAAACAGAGTGAACAGAAGTACTGCGCTATGGGTATTGCACATCCAATTCCAGGACATCGCATCAATAAAAAAATTGGATTATTCATATACTGGCATATGAGATCGGTAATTCTCATCATATTTGGTGACCTAACAGGTAGCTGCTCATAAAATAGACTACAAACCAAACACCAGTATATACGTAGTCAGAAGAGGTCATCATCTGAAACGACTATCGCCATCGTTGGAAAACCGCTCTCTAAGATTTACGTTGTAAAGAACGTGCGGTACAAGATATCTACAAGCTCAAAAGAGGGAAATTCCGATCGTTTCTGGTCGAGAACCTGTTGGATCAAACTTTCCGACCACTTATGGTTGAGAACCGGCTTGGATTCTCCGGCCTTTTTGTTTTCGGGTACTCTCTCTCATCCATACTCCTTCCCCTATAGTAAGTGTGGGCTCATGTTAGTGAGGAGAGATGGTGACAGGGTCGGTATGGGCTGCAATATATATATAGAGAGAGAAAGAGATAATCTATGCTTAAACATGTTTTTGGTCGTTGGATATTTCAAAAGTAAAAGTATGTTATTACTTTTTATAGGTGTAATAAACACACTCGATACAAATTATTTTTTAACTTAAAGATATCAACCGTTATCTTCGACATTAGATGATTGAGATATTTCAAAATGTTTGAGCATATATCCATTCGTGCATGTACTAATTTCTCCTAAAGAAAGTCTTAGTTGCATAATACCTTTTGGTATGTAATTTTGTATAAATATTTTCATCATTTTGATATGAACAATAGAGATTTGAATAACTTTGTCGTTAATGCATAAAATATAAAATACAATAATACATTTAATTCTAATTTTTACTGTCAATATCAAAGATCGACAAATATAAATGTTTGTGTAATGGATTATGTATCTAAGACTCTCTTTATATATAATATATATTGCATGGTCCGTCCCAAGCCCAGATAAAGAAAGATTGCGTTGGACTTTCGACATAAGTGTAAAACTTTATCAAACTTACCGTGGATTCTAAAAAAACAAAGAATCTATGTAGTCAAACACCATATACTATAGAAAAAGGCTTAGTTGTAGTATATATATATATATAATATATATATATATATATATATATATAGATAGAGAGAGAGAGAGAGAGAGAGAGAGAGAGAGAGATCACCCATGAGCATCAACGGAGAAGCCTTTTAGCTGACCGACTTCTCTTAGTGCTTTCTTCCACTCAGCTACAACTTGCGGATCAAACCTCTGTTCATGGTCGCGAAATGCAGCTTCAAACGTTGAAATGCTCAAGTGGCGAACGGCTGAGGGATCAACATGGTAGAAAATAGGAATGATCTTTTTCTTAGACTCAAGCATCTTGGTCAACTCCATCAAGCACCACTTAGAATCGGCATAACCACTAGAAAGAACAACTATGCAGACTAACGAGTGCTCTATGGCCCTCCAAAGAGAGTCCGCAATCTTTTCTCCTATCGTCAGCCGTGGTTCGTCCATGAAAGTATGAACACCTTTGTCGTGAAGAGCTTGATAGAGGTGGCTTGTAAAGCCATAACGAGTGTCCTCTCCCTTGAAACTAAGAAACACATCATATTGGGAAGAAGAAGAAGATGATGATGGTAATGATGTTGAAGAAATGAAATTAGATGTCATGGTCGATCTCCCAACTCTATGCAGGGTTGATATCTTTGAAATGTATTTATAAAAGTGCTTGTGTGTATATGCATGCATGCATATATGTGTGTGTGCACGCACTCGCATAAGGATGACTACCACATGTACTCACATTGGATATATCGATGGAGGTGCCTTTCCAATTTAATATCATGTTACTTAGCCTTGTAGAGAACCATAATCTATAAAGTTTACATCTAGATGTTAAAAGGGCAGCTTTTGTGCTTGTTTGTCTTCTACTTGAGGTTAAACTTCGAATGAACAAAAAAAGAAGTACGACATAAAGTTGTGGACAATCCAATTTTACAAACACCTTCAAAAGGTTTATTTTCATTGCCCCACGGAGAGCATAGCACAATGGTCTACCATGAAAAATTCATTAAAAAATTTGTTTTAGATTATATAACAATAATAATAATAATAAGCAATATAATAGAGAAAGTGTCGAGGATGGGTTTTATTCAAAGCCCATATTCCACTACTTCCCAATGAATTTACATTTCCTTTTAATTCATTGCTATATAACCTAATGTCAATCGTGACATGCATGCACTAAGTTCATTGTAGGTTCCTCACGAGTAAGCATTTGATAAAACTTGGATTTTTGAAATTCTACATCCAGAATTTCAGTACGTGTTGGCGGCTCCCACCATAGCCTTGGGCGCAAGTAGGGCTGCTAAATAGACCCAGCCGCTTGTAGTTCTGCTCAGTCAATCTCGTCTCTAGCTCGTTCAGGTTTGCTTTGTTAAACAAGATGATATGAGCTGAACATGAAGATTATATGTTCGGCTCGTGAAAGCTCGATGAAGGGCATTTTTCTGTTCGTACCTAAATTCATGATGGTACTTGAGACAAATGAAGGCTCATTTTATGTTTTAATTTTGTTGCAGCGGAACATTAGTTAATTAGCAGAGCATTTGTGTAGGCAAATGAAGGATCATTTTCTTCTTTGGTTATAAGAGGCGGAAGCCTCACACACACACACACACATTCATGCACCCTCTGGAAGTCGACCTCCCCACCAACAGCAACGGTGTTAGAGCGCACTGTCGTCGAGCTAACGCTCTCGGTGCATTGAAACAGAGGTTGTTGAAGTAGTAATTAGCTCAGCTCGTTCATGTAGAAAGGCAGCCAAGCAAACTAAGCAGCTCTACATGCTAAAATGAGATCTGGATCTTCCCAAACTAATGCTGATTCATACTAATATATATGACAATCAACCAATCGTCTTCTCCAGTTACTATGGCAAACAAATGATTTGGTTGGAAAATATATCCTTTAGGACATTATATAAGTTCAATCGCTATAGCGATGGCTTATGCACCAAGGACGTGTTCATTTGCTTCCTTCCGAAGGAAGCATGAAGATATGCATTTAACCTTTCGTCCTTTGCAGTAAAGTCAGCTCCCATATTGGCTTCGTGTACATGCATGAGTTATGTCTTCAACAATAAATTCACATTGGGGAATTCAATGTCAACTCTTTCGTTTTAGATTTAACTATGTCAACACTTCATATGATTCTCCCGATGAAATATTTTCCAATAAACCCAGAGTGAAAAAGTTTGAATCTTATCGATATGTTCTACGTTGGTGTTGATCACGCTCACAAGTTGAGGATCCTGATCCCTCTTACAGTCGTGCTCATTTGACTTGTGGGGAGTGCCCTAGTGTTTATTGAGAAGATGTGTGGATGATTTTAGGCTAAGAAGCCTAGAATAAAATCAAACTCCATAAACATTTGAGAATACACACGTACACATTATATATATAGAGAGGATAGAGTCTTTGGATCCCCATTCTAGACGATAATATGGACCATTGTATTTGAGAGATGGATGGTCTAAATTAAAAAAATTGAAAAGTATATGTGTTTTATATTCTTTATTTTATAAAAAAACAAATTTCATCTTTTTCTTTTTAAATCTACATCAATGATCTCTTTAATCCAATGATTTAGATTGGCAACTCTCATGAGGGTATGCTCCTAGACACGGCCGGTTCCAAACCGGTTCAACAGTTCCAACTTAAACTGAACCGGACCACGAACCAACTGAAATTGAAACTAGAACCAGATCAAGAACCAGCAAATGCCCAGTTTGATTCCGGATTTTCACCTTTCATGAAACCGGAACTGGTGGCTCCAAACTACCAGTTCCAATATTTAAAAAATCTTTAAATCTTTAAATTTTTTAAAAAAAAATTTATCGTTTGTGAGAGATTCTAGACTCAAACAGGAACTTCCCTATAACCGATAGTGCCAGGTTCCTGAGAAACCGAAAGTGGCCATGTCTATATGTTCTAAGATGGTCTAGATTTTCTTTACTGGACAAGTGTGGTGCTTTTCATGGTTTGCTAGGCCTATATTCGGGTCCAATACTACATTTGAAATCATATAATGCAGACTCCAACTTGAATTCGCGCCTGGTATGGAACTGGAACTGATGATCCCATATATTTTTCAATTTTATTTTTAAAAATTCAAAAATTTAATGAATTTTTCTTTTCTTTTTTATAATGGTTAAACATATGATCAAGGTTTATGGAAACAAAAAATCTATGTAGTCTACTCCATCTACTATGGAAAAAGACTTAGTTATTGTTGTTAATGAATTTTTTCAGTTTCAAACGGTTTGGTTCCTGTTCTTGGTTCCATGAAAACTAAAACCAGTCTAGGTATCTCAAAGCACCAAATCAGCTGGGTCAGCCAGAAACTCAATACATTCGAACTCGAGAAGTTGTTACAGGGGAACAAGCACTGAACCACCTAAAACCAACCAACCGGAGGACATGTTCAAGAACAACTTATAATTTATCATGAGTGCACAATTTTAAAAGTCATGGAGTTCGTGATTATTTTTAGATAGATTCTCCTGCTCATCCAATCTACTAAGGAATACAAAACACTATTTTTAATCATAGGGTTGCCTTAGAGTATATACTTCTAAATCCTAGCGGTATGATGGTTGTTGATGGATAATTAGGAATGCTTAGTCGTCCATCAAGGCGAGCTAGATGTTGGTCTTTTGGAAGCATACACTTCCGGATGACCCTATCATTTATATATATATGATCTAATTTAGAAAGTTATTATAGTATTTAAAATACTATAAAAATGCTCTTATTGCACTGGCCTCAAAAAGTTAAGAGAGCATTAGAATTGGCATGAGGTGGGCATCATCCAATCTTTTTCTCTCTCTCCACACACACACACACACACACACACATATATATATATATATATATATATATATATATATATATATATATATATATATATACACACACATAGAGAGAGACAGGTAGTGGTAAATACATAATGTCTTTCAATGCATAATTTACATAAACATCTCCAACATGGAATTGATATTGTGGAGATTTAAATTAAAAGTGTCATTGTACTTTTGAAAATAGTTTTTGTTATATCACCTCAATAATTCATCTCAAATATCGAAAGGTAGAAATATTTATGCAAGATTATTCTTCAAAAGAAATTATGCATTACGAGTACCTTTATATGTATCCGTGTCCATATATATATATATAACTCGATCTTTTAACCTTTGGTATATACATACTTAGGTTTAAGTTCTATAGGAACAAACAATAATTAAATCAGTTACCGGACCGATTCCAGCAACCCCATGACGACGCCTAGCACCGCCCAACAACCCTGCTTTTTCCACAAACACAAAACATGAAAACTCACCGGTCTTTATTGTATCAACCCCAAAGGGGGTTTACCGTGGTGGGGATCTAGTGGTTATAGCCACCAAGGAGAGACCACGCACCGACCCAAGTGTGCAGCCCTACTACTCAGTGGCTTCGATGCCCGGCTCACCCAACGGTGGAGAAGCTAAGGTGATCGGCCAACCTCAGTTGCCTCTCTTCAGCCTCTTTCACTCTCCCGATCGATGGGGACTCTCTAGTTCTGTCCACAAACTGAATCCCTCTTTCCTTGCAGTTGTTGGCTTCCTTATATACCATGGGACACAACACATGTCTCCAACACTTAACCCAATAGGCCACCTTGAGTTGGACCTATTAGGGCAGTCTAAGTTTGTTGGAGTCGTTTGGGCTTTTCGGTCTCTAGTTATGGCACAGCGAAAGCTGATTGTCCGATCTTGATTCTGCTTTTAGTTTCTCCCGTAAACTATATTTCTTTTTCTTCTTCTGTATTTCCTGTAAATAGGATAAAAGAAAACAAATAAGAGGAGAGAGTTTTTCTAGGTTACCCATTGAGGGTTTTTCTCAAAAGAGTGTAATGTGAATCACACACACTTTTTATATGATTCTTTGTATTTCGTCTCTAACCGTCTTGGTTATGCCTCTAGTCATCTGGGCCTTTTTCCTCTAACCATCTGGGCTTTTCGCCTCTGACCGTCTGGGCTCTACCTCTGGTCATTTGGGCTTTGTCTCTAGCCGTCTTGGCTCTGCCTCTATTTTTCTTTAGTTTCATTATAGAGAGAGAGAAACAAAGAGGTCATCGACGGTTCTTTTCCGCTTTCTCTTTGCTTGATCTCAACTGTGTTCAGGCTATATGTTTACTTTCCTACGACTTGCCTATGGCCATCTTCAAAGGGTGGCTTTCGACTATTTATACTTCCTTCTCCCTTTTTTTTGTGTTATTTGTAAAGATGTACTTACGTCGATTTTTTTTTTGGCTTATCTCTCACTTTCTTTCTTTTTTGTTTTGTAGAACCGGCATACCTTTTTGGAGTTGCTACAAAGCTTCAACTTGGCTCTCCTACTGGATGGCAGTCTCAGTTTGTCAAAGTCGTCTGGACTTTTCGGGCTCTGGTTATGGCACAGCGGAAGCCGACTGTTCGATCTTGATTCTCCTTTCTGTATTTCTTTTTCTTCTTTTGTATTTCCTGTAAATAGGATAAAAGAAAAAAAGAAGAGGAGAGAGTTTTTCTAGGTTACCCATAGAGGGTTTTTCTCATACCGTAATGAATCACACGCACACTTTCTCTATGATTTCTTGTACTTATATGTGGTCTTTTCATCTTCTCAATTTTCTTCTCTGGGATTTCTTTTCTAACAACCATTTCACTTTATCCGATGAATGCATGTGACTTTTTTAAAACGAAAAACTGTTTTATTAACGTTTATATTTTCGAAAATACAATCTCATAAAATCCAAGAAAAGAGCCCTTCTTCCCGTATTTATGGTTGTTGTTAGTAATGGGGCCGATAGTGGCCATCCACTACTTACAAAACCTGGCCAAGACCTCATTGCATCAAGGCCCTATCGGCCACTCCTCACTAAGTTCAACCCGCTCAGAACCCCTAGCCCAACCACCTAAGCTAATTCCATACGACCCATAAACCTCCTTTCTCAACAAGGAAGGTTTACCTATACTCACATATGAGCTTCCTACCATGTAGCTGACCCCAGGAAAAGCCTTAGTTGTTATATCGTGAAAATGTAGTTGACGAGAAAAATTCTTTGTGAAAATTAATCGATTTCTCTTTCGAAATCATTGTGAAAATAATATTTTTTGTCACCAACATGAAGTTCATGAGAATGTAGCTGCATCAGGATCAAAAAGCAGATCAAAGTTCCTTCATCAAACTGCAAAATTATCTTGGTTTACGTATGGCGGAGTTCTCAGAGTCATAGTTTGAGGGTCTTAATGATACACTTAGACAAGCAAATTAGGGTTCCCTTCTCTTCCTCTTTTTCATTTCCTTTTCCTGTAATGTTTTGTGACCATGACTGTATGGGGGGATTTGTTCTACTTAAGCAGGAAACAAAGTTTTCATGTCACGAGAAGTTCTGTGCTCTCCTTGTAAAGCAGAAATATACCACTTAGTTTCGAAACTGGCTCGGAAAGAGGATGATTGATGGGATCCAAAGTACCTTTTCCACTTGAAAAGTTCCACCATGCAGCAAACGGCCACCAAAAGTTTCCAGTTTGTGTCACGATCAAACTAGCACCACTAGAGTTCCGGAACTTGTTTTCCCGTGTTTGTGTGTGAATGGAACTATCTCGACTTTTTTAATGTTTCAGAAACTATTTTATGAACATGGAGTAATTTGGTTGCGTATAATGAACAATCACAAAACATATTGAATCCCTTCCAATAACGTACTAAATATATAATCGAGATTCCTTCCAATAACGTACTAAATATATAATCGAGATTCCTTCCAATAACCTCATGAAGCTATGTATCTCTCGAAACTGGGCTCCTGTTGACACTCCTCAAAGACAAATTAATCATGCTAATTAGTCGATAGCAGAAACAAAAGGCCTTTTAGGAGCTGCTTGCGTCACGGAGATGCACGCTCCAGCCTGCGCATCGCTCCTCCTGAGGCATGCTGCATTGACCTGGCTTCTTTTAATGCAAATTACAAAGTGTCAGCATGCGTGGCGCAGGTGCTAGCGCAGTGCCATTTTTGTCAGTATTCTCCTCGCGGGCCGCAATTCATATTTAAGTCGGATGAATTTGGTTCACCCAGTGAATGGTATCTTTTAGAGAAAAGTGACGTACGTAGAAAAGCAAAATAGGGTTTGTTCTAATTTTATTCACTCGGTGAACAATCGCATGTATGAGAATGCTTGATTAGCAAATTAGGGTTGTTGAGTGTGAGAGAGAGAGGCCATTATGCTCCTTATAATCTCTTTTCTCTCCTCTCTTCTTTCTCTCTTTCTTTAGGAGGTGGACAGCACCGAGATGGGATAAGTGATTTTTGGGCCATAAGAAAGCGGTGGTCATTTGGTTTCTTGAAACCTTTATTTTGTTGTCTTACTCTTCTCGGTGGAAAAGAGAGGGCGGAGAGAGATGAATAAAGCGATTTTTACTTAGAAGAATATTCGTGTGCCAAAAACCGATGGTAAAACATTCCTTTTGACAATCCTATGCTTTGTCTCTATCAATGAAACAACAGTGCCTTTACAAGGTAGACGGCTACTATAAATGTTTTACTCTTATTTTCATTATGCAACGTACAATTGTGTTTTTTTCTTTAGAAGATCACCTGTTTCTTTGATTGTAGGTTGCCCTACCCAACACCTTTATGTCTTCTTCTTCTTGAATGAATTTTATTTTGTTGAAAGAAAAAATTTAAGGGTTGTTGACTAATTTTAGTTAGGAGATGAGTGATATCCTGTTCAACAATTTCAAATGTGATGGGCACGAAATTCAAGTTAAGAACAAAAGCACCTGATTAATTAGTTAACAGTCTCTTCCCATAGCTAATCAACTTTGCTAGAAAATATTCTTAATTGCGAAAGATGGTAGCTACGCTACCTACTTATTTTCACGCATAGTTGGCGGATCTACATTGAGAAGAGGCGGAGCATCCGCCCCATCGAAAATTCTAAAGTTCAAAAGAAAAACTGTAACTTTACATCAGATTACTGTGAGCTTGAAACATACTTCGTCCCCACCCTAAACTGTTCCATGGTCTACTCGCTCCACCATACATATACTTTTTTTTTCAGATTTTACGAAGGATAACGTTCCCTCGCAGATCCATCGCTAATTAGCCACAAAATGATGAAGAAAATTTTCTCTTCCTAATTTCCGACGCAAATTTCGCTTGTAGTAGCTAGTGGAAGCAAACAATACCGAGATTTCAATGATCACTAGATGCAGCACCAATGTCAAATTATCAAACCTCTCCATGATATAAATCAACAGGCAACATCTTAATTTTCACCCATCTTTACGGAGTCTTTTAAGTGGAACTACTATTAGATAAAGGATGGGAGATTATCTCAAGTGAGAGTCAATTTCTATTTGTTCTTGTTTTCTAAGCAAGTTGATTCCCCAAGTAGGCTCTTTTGGTCGAAGAGTCAGGAGTTATTGCAAGCTAACCAGCACAAGCTTGCAATGGCGCTAAATAAGAAGTCACTGCCGTATCAGTAGGCTTCTATCTTCAGCCATACATGGTAAAAGGCAGGTCGCACGCAGGTTAAAGAAGATGAATTAGAAGGAAGTTACTTGAAAAAGGGAGGTACCACAAAAGGCTAGAAGATGAAACATCAGCAGCAGTTCCACTTCTTGTGGTTGAGGTGACCGCTCTCACTCCAAATTCTGAAATTTTGTATTTTTGTATTGAAATTAAAAAAATTAAAACTTTTAAAAGCTGTTCCACCCAAAGTCTCTACTAGAATCAGATAGGGTGCATTCAAGGGTGAATGTTTCTTGTCATGAAGTGTAAATGAGTAGGTTTCAACTTGAAAAATGGGAAAGAGTTGCAAAGGCAAAGAAGTACGTAGAACTGGGGTGGCAAATTTGGTTGGTGTGCCAACTGGTTTAGGGTTCATGTCGAACCTGACTGGACAAGTTCATACTATATGTAATATAAAAAAATTTGGGGCCTAAAGTCTAAAAGTATTTTTGAGGCCAGTTGGGGCCTACAAGATTTATACCATAAGAGTTTAACTTTCGGGGGCCTAATGTGGTCGCCTTACTTGGATCCAAAGCTGACCCTAAACCCTGGCTCCAACCTAGCTAGTCTTTCTTTTTCCTCGGTCATGTTCGATTGGGTCTGAACTGCCATTATTTACGTAGTCGTAGAAGAACACACAATGGCCTGGTTGTTTGCCAAATCTCACCTTTCTCATAAAGATTCTTTTGCTTTTATTTCACATAATAGGTTGACGATCCCTGATCTTATCCCTCATCTTTCTAGCATTTCTCACACCATTATTATGGCCTAACTTGGCACATGGATGAGCATTAGCTCAACTGGCAAGGCTATCTGACTCTGCTGCAGGTGAAGAGTTCGATTCCCTGGGAGGTGCATGAAGATGTGTGCTAGTGTTAAACTTCAGCCTCCCTTTCTAACAAAATATAAACTTGGCTGGTGGGTGGGGTTTGATCCTGTGGATATGGTACGGGTGGAAACAAGCATCCGTAATTAGAGTGGAAGAGCAAATTGAAAGGTCTTTACTTCAAGCGCATATATATATATATATATATATATATATATATATATATATATATATATATATATATATATATATATATATATATATATATATATATAAATATATATATAAAGGTACTAGCAAAAGCGTATTATACGAATAAAATATAATTACAAAAGTATACATATATTTTTACTTTTAAATTCAAATTTTAATCTTCATTGAGATTTTTTTATATACTAGCATCATATACTAACTTCTCTTGCTTTGTTTATATATATATACACCAAAATGGCACTAGAAACAGCATAGTACCTGAACAGATGACACCTTACAAATGGGGTGATTTGGCCTCTAAAGCTGACAAACACGTTACACCTAGAAATGACTGGGTAAACCTTACAGTTCCAACGAGAACCGAACTGACTGAAATTGGAATGGGAACCAAGTTCGGAACAAGGAAACTCCTGGTTCGGTTCCAGATTTTCACCTTTCATGAAACTGGAACCGCCAGTTCCAGCATTTTGTTTTAAAAATTCATTAAATTTTAAATTTTTATAATAAATTTTACCATTCTTGGTGTCTTTAAACTCAAACCAGAACTGCCCGAGAACCGATAGTTTTAGGTTCCAAAGAAACTAAAACCGGCCATATTATATGCTCCAAGATAGTTTAAATTTTCTTTACAGGACAAATATAGTGTTTTCATGGTTCGCTAGGCCTACATTTGGGTCCAATACTGCATTTGGAATCATATATGCAGACTCCAACTTGAATTTGCACCCAGTTGGGTTCTTCTGTGGAGCTGGAATTGATGTTTAAACCATTGATCCCATATATTTTCTCAATTTCATTTTTAAAATTTCAAAAAATTTAATGATTTTTTTGTGATAATTGTTAACATGACATAGGATGAAACCTTATGGAAACCAAGAATTTGTGTAGCCTACCCCAACTAAATTGGAAAAAAACTTAGTTGTTGCTGTTAATAAATTTTTTCAGTTTCAGACGGTTCAATTCCTGTTCTTGGTTCCAAGAAAATTAAAACCAATCTAGGTATCTCGAAGCTCAAAATTAGATCAAATCAAGCTGGGTCAGCCTGCAGCAAGGGTGAAACTCAATAGGTTCGAACTCGAGAAGTTGCTACAGGAAAACAAATTCGGAATCACCTAGAACCAACCAACTGGAGGAAAACATCTTGTATTTGGACATGTTCAAGGAGAGCTTGTAATTTATCACGAGTGCACAATTTTAAAAGTCGAGGAGTTTGTGACTGCACACTCTTTTTACTATTCACACACTTTTTTCAAAATATCAAAATTACCTCTCATATAAATTCTCTTCCCTCTCACACCCAATTCCAGCATTTCTCACTCCTCTCTCACCCAATATCAGCAAGGGTCTATCTCATCCGATCTTTTTGCTCCGTCAACGGATGTTTCATTTAGCATTCTTGCTTTCTTCGTAGCTAAACATTCTTATGAATCTCATAGAAGAAACAGAAAAAAGAAAAAGGAAAAGAAAGAAGAATCAAGAGCAAACTAAAACAAAAAAAATCAATAATAATAAGAAGAAGAAGAGCAACAATAAGAATGAAAAACAAAAAAATAAAAAAAACATACGAAAAAACAAGAAAATCAAAACTAAGTTAAGTTCTCGACTCGAGACGCGATTGAGTCGCATCTCTCTTGTTGGAGAGATATGTCTTAGCCGCGTCTAGAGTCAAAACTTAACATAGATTTTTCATTTTTATTCTCACAACCCTTAGTTTTATTAGGAAGTGAAATGTCTTTCAACTTATGTTAAAAATGCTTTCTTGAATGATAAACTAAATGAAGAGATATATATGATTCCTCTTGTGGGACCTGATGTCACGAAAGATCATATCCTTAGACTAAATAAGGTTTTGGATGGTTTGAAGTAAGCCCCTAAAACTTGGTTTGACAAATTTGAAAACTTTATGCATATGCATAACTTTTTATCCTATCATATTGACACAATACTATTTGTGAGGAAATCTTATGTAGGTATCATAATCCTACTTTTGTATGTTGATAATATAATCATCACTAGAAGTGATGAAGATGACATATTGCAAGTCAAAAGGGATCTTCACAAAGAATTCGAAATGAAAGATCTCAGTTTGCTTAGTTGTTTTTTGAAAATTGAAATTATACATAATGGTAGAGGATACTTTGTCTCAAACAAAATTTATAAGTGATATTGTTAGCAGATCAGGTCTAACCAATGAGAAGAAGGAAGATAAAAGCAACAGATGAAGAGAAACAGAAACATCCAACACCATCCAGGTAGTTGATAGGAGCATTGACTTATCTCACTATCACTTACCCAGACATATCACACGCTGTCCACACTGCAAGCTAGATTCAACAAGCTCCTACTAGTGTTCACACGAGTACTGTTATGAGAATTATCATGTACATTAAGCACTCTATGGATAAGGAGATGTTCTTAACTTCTTCTTCCTCTTTTGATTTGATCGTATATACTGATGTTGATTGGGGTAAAGATGTTAACAATAGTCTACAACTGGTTTTTATATTCTTTTAGATGACTTTAATCTCTTGGAGATGCAAGAAACAACAGAAGGTGTCTTTGTCATCCATAGAAATAAAGTATTCTACAATGACAATTATTGTCACCGAGACTTTACGAATTTCAAAGGTGCTAAGAGACATAGAAGTCATTCTAGAACAACCCTTCATCATATTTTGTGACAATAAAAGTGTCATGTATATTGCATCTAACAATACTTTTCATGAGAGAATCAAGCACATCGAGATGGATTATCACTTCGTTAGACAATAATGTTTGAAGAAGAAGCTAACCGTGTGCGATATGCCCTCCAAACTACAACTTGCATATTTCTTTACCAAGTCATTGTCAACTTTTAGGTTTCATTTTTTGTTGGACAAACTTTTGGTATACACACCGTAAGTTTGAGGGAGGGTGTTAAAGATTAAATGTAATAGGAGACGGGACACCAGGGCTATTGGACTTGGGTTAACTGACTCGTCCTAGTAGACCAGGGCCAGCTAGAGATGTTGGCCCCAACTAGCGATTGGAGATGCCAACAACTACCTCTTACTTCTCTCTTCATGTACAATGTATAATGCTCTATAAATAGAGCAGTCCCAACACTAATAAAGTATGTTGTTTTGCAGCAGCACCTTCACACTTGTTTTACTCCTTGATTGTTTCGATATTTGACTTGTTATTTGACTTCTATTCAGCATTGAAACACCAAGCTTTAGGTGAATTAGTTTCTTGGTGACTCTCTTGTGCAATTCACAATTGATTGGGATTCCTCAAGTAGATTGAAGAATCGTTACTTTACACAAACTTCAATTAATTATCTTTTCCTTCTGTGACAGTACAACCATATATAGCTTGAAAAGGTTTGCAAATTGAACATTTTGATAGCTTTCTTGCATCTGCAATTCTGCTTCTAGATCATGTCTCATAATTATGGATGAAATACTAAGCTAAATCATCATCTCTGTAAGCTGTCATGCGCCACAGAAAAGTGAGAAAAATGTTTTAGCAAGGGGGAGCTGTCCTCTTTTATCGAGAAGGATAGAGCTTCACCAAATCCACATGAAAAGGTTCCATCGGGTCAATGAGGAGAAACCATGTACTTGAAAAATAACTATGCAGTCTTGCATCATTCATGCTAACCATAATGCTGCCAGCAGTAGCACGGTATCTGATCTCCATGCTCTGCCCATATAATTATATCTCCTGTCAAACCAAAACCAAAATCAAGCCTTTCCTGACACGAGGTGGCCTCGACTACAATGGATTATTAGTCACCATGATCCATTTTAATATGTTATGCCATTAGGTGAACCTGTAATAATATGGTTATGTTTTGGCCCATCCACAGCCTCTTTTGTGATGTACATCCTCCTATTTCTTGCATCTTTCCATTGGAGCTCCATTTCCAGGGTCTCTAGATGCCCTAACGACTTTAAAAGTTTCGGATGAAAAGAGAAACCTTTTCGTTTGAGCCCATGTGAAACTAATGTAAATTATCTGTACATTCTGACACCCTTCATTCTAACCATGATGCTGCCAGTAGTGGCATGGTCTCTATGCTCTGCTCGGACAATCATATTTCCTGTCAAAGCAAAAACAAAACCAATCCTTTTCTCCCACACTAGGTAGTATTCAGTGCATGGTTTATCGGTCACCATCTTGATATCGCCTTACTAAGTGCATGTAAATCCAGAAGAGCAAGATTATGTTTTAGCACTTCCATGACCTCTTTTGTAGTGTACATCTAATTTCTCACGTATGTGCATTGGAAATCTGTCGGCAGCCTCTGCAGATGTCCTAACCCTTTCAAATAGTGCTCTCATCTTAGGTTGTCTTGTATTAATGCCACACTATTGTTTTTTTTCTTATAGTTTCATTATAGAGTTTTGATAGTGCTATGTGAATTCATGTAGCCGACCCCGTCTAGTATGGAAAAAGGCTTAGTTATTGTTGTTGTTGTATTCTAGCCGAAAATGAAATCAATACATCAAATCAATGAAATACCCACCAAATCACTAAAACCCTCTTTGAATAAGCTCCCTTGTCCCTTTTTTTCTTCTTCTTCCTCTTCTTGTTCTTCTTCCTTTTCTTTTTTCATCCTTTTTCGATCGGATTTGAAACACTATGAGATGGTGGATGGTTGAATATTGTGTATTGGATCAAGCTTGAAATCGTGGGTCACCGAAAAAATGGTATGGAACGGTCAATGGTAAGGAGAGAACTGGCCAAGAGAAGGACAAAGAGATTTTAAGACATCAAGGGTATCAGGATAATTTTCAGATTTTAATAGGAACAAAATCAGAATCATGATAAAAAAGGATGTGTGTATCAATTTTGATTTTAGATAGAATTTTCAGTGGATGTTAGTACAAAATTGATAGGCCAAGTTTGCAAGAATGGGTGACACAAAATTTTGTACATTTAACACTAAGAGAAAACCCTTCACTATGATGCCTTTTCCACTAAAAGCAAAAACAAGACATTCTGTTCAAATAATAATTATGTAATTTCAACATGACGACAACGATTTTTTATCAAGTGATTTCTCTTGTTCATTTCACTAGCTACTAAGGAATACAAAACACTATAGAGTTGTTTTGGAGTACATACTTGAATAGTCATTTGATTGTTCTTGACGAGTGATGGTTAATGACAAGCTTCATTTGCAATCTCTCACAAAGGCAAAAAATGACAAGCGAGTTAAAGTGAATGAATCCCTACAAACCCTTGCTAAGCACACGAGGTCGTCTCTCAATTACCCATGTGTTAATCTCTCTAAACAAAGTTCTTAGCTTTCAGTTTTGTACTCATAGTGTAAGCATCTTTTACACTTAACGGGACCTACCACTAGTATAAACCAAAGCATTCATGGCGAATGATGGAACAATTTTGATGGCTTAAACCATCATAATCTATCAAAAATAATTATGATCACTCAACCTTCAAAAATAAAAACAAACCCGTTGGAATTGAGTAGAACATACATTTTTGTTGGTTGTTCTCCGATGCTTTTAGAACCATTAGAACCATCTAAAATATTTTAGTAATCTTTTTGGTGGTTCTTGACTTTCAAATCCAAGGGTTATAAACCATCTGAAATGTCATAGTTATTTTTCAAGAGTTTTTGATATATATATTTGGCAGTTTACAACCTTCAAAAATATGTTCCATAATAAACGGACGACCTAGGATGTCCTAGCCGGACATGTCTCTCCCTCCCTCTCTATCTCACTACTGCATGACCTTCCACGCCCTCTCTAGTGACGACCCCATCTATCCCTTTTCTGGCGATGATATGTCTCTTTATTTTCTGGCAACACACCTATCTCTATTTCCCCATGTTGGAAGGTATAAATCTCTTCTTTTATCCCTTTTTCCGTCGATGACTTCATCTGAAGGTTCTTGACAAGTTGAAGTACCATTTCTTTGCAATAGGAACTTGCATTGTCTTCTCATTTAATCATTTCTATTTGGTAGGTGACCGAATAAACAAAATAGCTAATTAATTTGTAGTTACAAAAGAATCTGAATACATTTTTGAGGTATCCCTAAATATTGTAATTGTTGTACTCTTAATTGTTGTTTTCCAGTATTGTAATGTATACAAAGTGTTTTTTAGTGTTGTCAGGTATGGAAGTGTATTGTTGAAATTGTTGTATCCTTCATTGTTGTTTTTCAGTATTGTAGTGCACATAAAGTATTGTAGAAATGCTTGTAAAAGAGTTCTCGTGTCAACTTTACTTTCTATCAATTTACAAAAGGATGTTTGAGTACATGCATCATTATGGAGATATACAATCTTTTCAACAATGTTAAGAAGTGTCTCACCTTCTTTTATCATAAAGTTGATTCTTATTTGAAGAATGCAAAACCACATGGCTAAAGCTTACACCAACCCGTCAATTTGGGATCCAACTCGGGATTTTTCTTGGGAGGTATAGGGAAGGAATTGGAATGTAATCTTATCGATTCATATAAAATCAAATGGATTCAAACATTGCACCTATGGGATAGAAATAGAAGGAGAGGAAAGAAACCGAAGATTTCACATAGCACTTTTGATTGAAAAATCAATCTAATTGATTTCGTACTCTCCATTTGATGATAAAATGGATCAGATTCTATAGGATCCAGCAGACTTAAGGAATGATAGAAGGGAATGAAATAAAAAGAGTAGGAAAGAAAAGAAACCGGATTCCAAATGGGCAAATTCAAATACGAAAAAGTTCTTTGTGATTCATGAAGAATGAGGGACAAGGGAATTGATCGAGAAAGATCTCTTTTTCTTATTATAAGATAAGTCAAAAGAAAAATGAAATTGTTTGATATATATATATATATATATATATATATATATATATATATATATATATATATATATATATATATTATATATATATATATATATATATATATATATATATATATATATATATAATTGTTTTTAGATCTTGATTATTATCTAATGGATCTAATAAATGAAATGTAATGCCACTATCAAAATAAATCACTTATAGATGCTCGTAATAAAAAGAACTCGTGGATGTAGAAAACGAATACATTTTAAGTTGGAATGTTTTACAAAGTTGTATAAATATATTACACTGGCCTACTATTAATAATATAATACAAACGTTGTAGCTAAGAAATAATTCGAAGAATATTGCAGAAGTGATGCCATCTTCTAATGACCATGTTCCGGACTATTTCGTTTCCGTTACGGAACCGATTTCGAACATCGCTAAAGGAGATGCAGAAGCATTGCAGAACCTAGACCGAAGTAAGGTGGAGAAAGGTATAAAACATCGATCTCTTTGACCATTCCTCGACAATGAACTCTTTCTCAATCCCAGAGTCTCTCTCTCTATTGAATATCTCTGGTGAAGCTCTTTATAGAGAAGTAATTATGTAGAAAACCACACACTCTCTCTAGATCTTCCTTCGGTTGAGAGCCTTTTTAGGTTAAGAGATGAACACCTAGTTGACGTTGAGCACGAAGGCAATTCCTCCTTGTTTGCTTGTAGCGACGAAACTTGGTGGCTACATTACTCTCCATTGATTATTGAGGATCAAGTATGTAAAGCTGTAATCTCTCATTTTCTGATTAATATACTGAGTTCGCTGGCATGTGTGCATCTGTGTGTGCTTGTGAAGAGAAAGCAGGCTGGAGCGAACAATACCATCACAAGACAGGTTTCTAAGTCACTTCCACTCTGTTTTTTGAACTGTTTGAAATCTGTTTTCTTTCAATTTTGAATTGAGAAATAGCAGTTTTATGCACCATAGGCCTAACTAGACATATCTTATTCTCCGGGTAAACAGGAACGGACGGCTTCAAACCAACGGTGTCGGTTTTCTTAAAGTTTTCGAAAACCATGAACCATAACGGGGATACTGGTTTTATGGGTGGTTTGGTTCCAGTTTGGTCCGGTTTCAAACCGGCCATGTGTAGTCCTAACGACGTTTTAGGTTGTAAATGTTTTAGATCAATCTCAGTCCATGTAAAGAGTGAAAACAAGCAATCGGAAATCAGTTTCCTAGAATCCGCTTTCGTATCAATTCAGTCGTACGTGTGAAAGTGCATCCGTCCTAACTCGAGGAAAATCGTTCCGTTTTATTTGCAGAAGGCCGTCTTTTCACGCGCGAAGACCAAAGGCGAAACGCAGGATTCCTCAGATTCGAATCTCTCCTCCTCCCATTTGTTCGGTCTCTGACCATTCGATTGTTTCTCGTAACAGATCTTCAGGTCCTCTCACTGATTCCTTGTTCCTCTGACGGATCACGTAATCTGTACTTCCGTTCGTTGCCGGATCTCTTCATCTTTGCTGCCCAAATGAGAGTTCGCGCCTGAATGGTGGTGGGAGATTCTGAACCCTAGCTTCGGAATCATGGATTTTCAAGCAGTTTTGATGATTTAATTTGTTTCTTTATAGTCGGGAGTGACTCATTTTGGATCTGGGTGTTTGTTGGCTTTCGATGTTCTTGGCGTGATTTGGTGTAAATGGAAGAAGGTGGATGTGGAGATGTGGGTTTGAAGGGGTTCTATTGCTTAATTCGTGCGAATTGTGTAATTTTGTTGGTCTCGCTTGCCTTTCGGTTGTGAGAATCTGAAGTTTGGAATTGATTTTTGTGATTTTGCTTCTCTCGACTATCAGGAGAACCCCTAATTGTAGGGTTTCCTTGTTGTATAACGGGCCGTAATGGCGACGAGGAACAGAACGCAACAGTACCGACAGTATCGAGATAGTCTTCGAAATGCTCGCGTCAATTCGAGTCCATCTTCTTCTTATTCTTCGGGCGGTCCTGTGATCGAAATGGCTTCTTTGTTGCATCAGGATCGCTCCTATAAGCCTCTCAGCACTGAAGATCCTGGGAATTCAAGGTAGGATCTGCTGGTTCTTCTTTGTTTATCTTTAATTTAATTTGATTGGTGTCGAGATAATCCATTCTTTGTAATTGCTCCTGTCATTTCTGTTCTTTGTTTTGATTTGGAGTATTCTTGTTTGGATTATCTGGAATTTATATTTGGAAATTCAGATATAATGTTTACCATTTGAAGGGTCGTTATAAAAAGTAGCTCATTCGGTTTGACTTTCCGTCTCCGGATCTTTCCATGTTGTTAACTTTATTCTTCTCATCCGATAGCGTCTCATTCTTCTTGTCATTGTTCACCATTCATGTACATCGTGCATAGAGTTCATAATCATCTATTCTCTCAATATGCCATCGTACAAGGTCAAGGAGAATCCTGAATTCGTGAATAGAGGAACGGAAATTCCAAAGAGGCGGCGAAGATTGGAGACTGAAGGATCACGGAAAGTATTGCCTTCTAGGAAAGACAGCAAAAGGCGATGAGCAATTCTGAAGCAACTACCTGTTAGGTGCTAATAGCGATTTCAATGCAATAGGGTTTGACCCTGATCATATGAAATGTGGAGCCTGTCAGAGTGGTTTGATAAGAAGTAACTGTTTCCATGTAGTTATGTGGAACAGACCTACAAGGTCTGATTAATATACTGATGCTTAGTATGATCTGCAAAAAATTGACTAGATGTAAGATACACAGATTTTTTATGTAAAATATTAGAAAAATGTTCTTTACCATGTATGGAACTTTAAAGATCTCTTTACAGGATCTCCGTAGTCTGTATAGTTCATTTAAATTTGTCTGGCATTACTTTTTGTAGGTTGCTAGATTTATTGCAGTTTATGCATATAATTGTTTTATTTGGACAATATGCTATTGTGTCTCACTCAATTTAAGATTTTTATTGCTTTGTAAAATATTCCATGCTTCTTCTAGGTTGTTAGCAAAACATCTTGTTAATTTTAAAGCTTCTGATGTTTGTTCATATAGATGATTCTCTAAACTTAATAGATTTCACTATGCTATGTGTGTTTCCCTTACGGTAAAACACTATTGGGAAGATTAACTATGTTTAGTAGTTCCTATACTGACATGCAGAGTTTGGAGATCAAACATACTAGAGAGAATTTGGTTGCAAGTTAGATGAAACGAAGATCTTCATCAAAAGTTCTTTGTTACAAGATGATATTTACTTGAAGGGCAAAAAGTTTTTCTACAGTATCAACAAGATGAGCAATGTTATATGTCTCAAATGTTGGGACAGTCAACTAGTGGTGTGTGCATATGTCGATGGTTGAAAAGAATTTATTGAGGGGATGCATGATCACACAGAGAAAAGCAAAATTCATAAGGAAACTATTCACAAAACAAGTCAGTATGGCGTCAACAGAATATTAATTTTAACATGCATTTAAGGTGGCTTGGATACCTAGACGGTAGTCAAATGAAGCTTTGCATAATGCGAGAAGGAGCTCCAGTAGTACCCCAAGTGTGTACACTAGCTTGCCTTGCACCTAGGAAATCCTATCTTGCTATGGTAGCTCCGGTTGCCCTGATAGCTTTTTAGCCAAGCTCCGGTTGCTCTGGTAGCTTTTTAGCCAAGCTCCACACCATGCAGCTCTGGTGGTAGTGGGCTCCCATGATGCCCATAGGAGTTTCTCAATGGCTATCGCTTAAAGTCATAAAGCCAACCCACTTTTTCAGCAGCCAGTAAGGGAAAAGAGCTTAACTTTTCTCAACACAAATATATGAGAAGTTGGAGGATGTGCAGAAGAAAGGAGCTTATGGAAGGACTTAAAAGTATTATAAGAAAAGCCATAAATATTGGTCTACTGGATTCAAATGTGGGAATGTACAAGGAAATGAACATTAAGAATTCACGTAGCTATTCCCACTTAGCTTTGCAAAAGGCTTACTTGGGTTGGTTCATTGATCAAGATTTTCTTGAGATATTTTTGGGAAAACTCACTTCATGAGGACCTCTAGCAAGAAAAGTATTGATGTGAAAACTCATCATTGTTATAAGGTTGTCAATACAAACCTTGTCATGGAACTAACAATAATGTAGTTGAAGCAAATGATATAGAGGCTCATTGTATTCATACTGAACGGACCAAAGAGGTATATCTATTAATAGATTCAAACTAATATAAGTGTGACCTTTTGTGATGCTATGATACAAGCATGTTGATTAACTCAAATAGATATAAGAAGTGTGTCACTAGTTTTTAAGTTTTTCATGCATTGGACATCCAGAATGTTGATGTAGTTCACTAATTGGAAATATGAATATATATATATATATATAAGACTTCTGCTAAAAAATGCCTGCATGTATGTACCTTACCCTTTCAAATGTTGGAAAAAAAGATAGTCATAACGTAATTGCATTTAACTAATGGGTGTAACACGTTCATAATGCAATTGTATTTAACTAATGCAGAAGAAGTGATTATGGACCTCTTGTTGGGATAGATCCTCACAAGTTAAGAGTAGTACGTTTTTTTTGGTTCTTTTGGATCATGTGGTCTTGGAGTGATCAGGGCCGTGATATTTGAAGTACCAAATATTCTACTCTTGTGTAATGAAGATGATGCTTCAATGTAGCAGTGGAAGATCGATGAATAAATATCACCACAATGTGACTATCGTAAAGCCTTAGAAATGGCTATAATCTCACCCAAGTGACAACGAAGGCACACCAAAAGTATTTAACTATTAAATTGTCTATTGATTACTGAAATTCAGGGGTACAGTTGCTGTGGGGCTACCTCCAGTTTGGGTGGATTTATCAGAGGAAATAACCACGGATATGCAACGTGCCAAAGGAAAACTCGCTGAACTAGGTAAGGCTCATGAGGGCGCTCTGCTTGATGTTTTCAGCAACAACCATCAGCATGTAATTGAGGCTCTTACTCAAGAGATTACCCGCTTACTAAAGAAATCTGAACGGAATTTGCAAAAGCTTTCTGCTAACGGACATTCAGAAGATTCCAATGTACGCAAGAATGTGCAGGTAATTAAATTTGGATACCAGGTGCAAATGACCTGAGGTGTTCTCTCTCTCTCTCTAGCAGCTCAGCTTACGACAAATCCTCTTTCAATTTACTCAACCGCCCTCTTAAGTGATGGCATAGTTCAAAAGTAGTTCTTTATTAGAAGTGCTGCCTCTCTTTTTATAGAGCTGAATTTGAAGTAGATAGTTTTGAGATGCACTTTTGACTTTCTTCCACAAAATAAAGGACTCTTTTGACCTCAGAAAGGTGCTATGTATTTCCTTACACTATCCTCTCTCTTTTTTTACTGCATTTCATGTCATTTTATAAGTTTTGCTCATAGTAGCATTAGTCAGAACGAGGTGGGGCAACAGGGGATTGGAGAGGGCTGTTTGTGTTCATATGTCCTTGATTGGCAAAGTCAGGACCTCTTTGCTTTGACATTTTAGCAAATCTTTTATGAGGATTTCTGTATGTTCTTCACTTTTGCATATTAAAAGTATTGCTGATTGTAAGCAAGGTTTAATCCAAAAATCTATTGGAAACTATTAGGTTCATCTTACTTTCTGGATTACCACTCTGTCTCATTTGATCAAGGACAAATGAACTTGTTAATTGATGCCATTTCTAGCTTTTGGTGCATGAACGAAGCTTTTATGAATTAATTGCTTGTAATGGTGGCTAATCTGAATTGCAAATTCTCTTGTGAAGCGTTCTCTTGCAACTGATCTCCAGAAGCTCTCGATGGAATTCCGGAAGAAACAATCTTCTTATTTAAAACGGCTCCAACAGCAAAAAGAGGTCTTTTCTTTGTATTTGTTGCACAATAATTTTGACTTGTTGTAACCTAGGTAAATGAAAATCTATGCCATATGGCTTGTCTTTCCAATCACCTAATAATTTTTTTTACTGGCTTTCTGTCATGAAGGGAGGGGATCAAGTTGATTTGGAGATCAACTTGAATGACAGCACATCTAAAATGAAAGGCAATGATCTTATTGATATGGTACGTTAACCTTTCCAGAAGTGGGAGTGATCCAAAGCAGATTGGTTGTCATGAAAAGCTGTCTTTTCCATATGTTAGTACATCTTTTGGAAGTGAACGTGTTCCAAAGCAGATTGGTTATTATGAAAAGCTTCTGTATTTTCATAAGTTGTTAAACTATTTGTAAAGTGTTGTTTCCTATACTGTAGGCCTCAAAATGAAATGTCTATCTTGACAAATTGACTGCTTTAATCTCATAGTTTGTTTGATACTAGGGTTTTGATGGGCATCAGATGTCTGAGCTGAGGAAAAGTGAGGTTTTCTCTATTGAAAGAGAAAGAGAAATTGTTCAGGTTACACTGCACTCTATGTTCTCTGCTAATGTTGACATCAGTGAAGATTATAACTTAACTCCTTGGACCTGCAATAATAGGTGGTGCAATCAGTAAATGATCTTGCTCAGATAATGAAAGACCTTTCAGTCCTTGTGATAGATCAGGTACAACCACACATCTTCCTCTAGAATTTATGATTTCAGTCCTTGTCCTCATAGACTGAACGTACTTTTTCATTAGGGAACCATTGTGGATCGGATTGACTACAACATCCAAAATGTTGCTGCCACAGTTGATGAGGGATTAAAACAATTGCAGAAGGTATATTTCTAGAGTTCCTTGTCATCTTTCCTGGAGATATTTTATAGCATTTGTAGTAACATGTTTTCATTCGCAGGCCGAGAGAACACAGAGAAAGGGAGGCATGGTTATGTGCGCAACAGTTCTTGTAATTATGTGCTTTGTCATGCTGGTGTTATTGATTCTCAAAACAATACTTTTCTGAGCCGAGAGAATTTCTCAACCTTTTGGGTCTAAAGTCGTGCCTTCTGATGTGCTCGAACTCATTCTGATGATTTTTCCGAGTATTACAATCTGAAGCATTGAGCATTTTCAACAGTCCAGGCTTGACAGAAGGATTTAGCAAATGGCACAAGGTGTCAGCGAAAAGCTTCATTATTTTCGAGCTTCATGCTATTTTTTTGAGGGATTAAGCTGGTATGTCACATTTTTTGCATCTTCTTTCTTTGTCTGTTTTGTCCTTGGCATTTTTCTGTGTATTCTTACACGAATGAGTTCTTTTATAGCATATAATTCATTTTGCAGCCTCTTGGTTTGCAATAAAGGCTTCCGTTACTTTGCATGTAGCTGTCTTTGCATGTGCATCGCTGTGTGAGTGGACGCATTAACATTCCGCTTTTCTGTTCTTGAGATGAATGTATTATATTGGAGATGGCATTTACTTGGCTATGACTGTTGCTCCTGAGTTTCCTCATTTGTTGAATCTTCTTTAGTTAAACTGATTGTGAAGAAATAATGGTCATGCGACTCATGCATGATTATGATATCTGCTTTTGGGGTAAGGGCTCTTATTTACTGATGTGAAGTCATAGTTTCTTCTAATTCAATTTGGGTCTTACTCGGAGAAAAGGCTCTTTAACTCTGGAATACTTTGTTCGAGTAAATGTTAGTATGATGGCGAGCAAGATGACCTTCCTGAATACTAGTCAGGTAACAACACTTTTCTAGACCACACTGATCTGATGAGACCTCGTTGTGTTAACCATATCCGGAGACGGCTTTTGATTCCACCCCTTTTGAGATTTTTGCGCTTAAATCCGACAGTACAAATGGATTCAACCTGCTAAGATTAGTTAAGATCAACTTTTAAAATATCAAAATCTGCCTGTTTGACAAGGGAAAATGCGGTTGAATATCTACTTTCATTTACATTCATGTTTTTACTGAGAAACGTACATTTCAAGGCTTTGATTTTCTACCATCTTTGATGGTGTTGATTCCATCTGTGAGAGAGAGAGAGAGGGTTATTACATAGTCTAAATATTATAACTCGTCTGCATCGCCCAACTCTCACTTCGAAATGGCTACTTCGAAATATTAAGAGTTATCACATCGTCTACTGAAAGATGCTTGTGCAGTTGTTTATTCCTTTGTTTTATGTTAGTTCACTTATCTATAAAAAATTACGAAAGAAACTTTTGCAAATTCAAATTAATTAAAAAGGATGCTTCTAAAACACGGCAATTTATTCCTTTCACAGTTATGTTCCACGCGAATGGTTTTGAAAGACGATCCCTCTCCAGCTGCCGGTGCCAGCTACCATTTTCAGACGGTTGGTGTTGTGACTCATTTTTATTTGATGTATTGACTTTGACAGCGCCCAGAGTTTAAACCCTGGTATGTTGAGGTTAAGGTACGAGGCATTTGAGAACCATATGCGTCTTTGCATTGGATCTGTTCCATGTTTGTGATGTACTGGGAGCTGGAAATGTGAACTGGCTCTATTCTCAACAACAACTAAGCCTTTCCCTATACTAGATGGAGTCGGCTACGTGGATTCTTTGTTTTCACAAAGTCCTATAATGTAACATACTAGTAGTTAACTCAGTATAAACTAGATCATTCTTTATTGTTTCTTGGTTGTCTTCTTCTTTTTTTTAACATTTTCACAATCTCGTTTTTTATATCTTCTTATAGGAACATCATTGGGTCGTCATTCTACAATGGCAAACCATCTTAAACGATTCTCTCATTTTATTCTCTATTGGTATTACTCCCAATTTGTTTCTAATATATGGTCTTTCCTTGTGTGACCATTCATCTATCTCAATATCTTCATTTTTATTACAAACTTCTTTTGTACATGTCTGTCCAACACTTAGTATCATAAAATATATCAAGTATAATTGTTGCTCTATAACATTTACTTTAATGGTATCTTGTTATCACATAGAATACCTAATGCTCCTCGTCATTTTAATCAACTGACATTAACTCTATATGTAACATCTCAATCAATTTTTCCATTCAAACTTACTCTTTGTCCTCAACAACGCCCCCGTTTAACCTTAAGCATGTGCACAACCTGAATCTTTGTTCCCATAGTTTGGCCTCGCTGTGTTACCTGCACCACAAACAACCATGCTGCAAGGTGATCGAACCACCTGTCGAGTTTAACAAGCACATAGCCGCAAAAGAGGCTGCCTGAAACGTTACCATGCACAAAACTTGTGCTAAGCGATGAGCAATGATGGTTTGTCATTCTCCTGTTCCTGGTAAGATTAAAAAAACTACGCAAGCAAACTTGAAATGCCAAAAACAAGAAGCTGAGTGGGACTTTCTTACTGGCATTGATTTCAGTTGGAATTGTCAGGTATGAATCTAAAATCTAACGTAGCGCAAGCCAAAAGATCACTTTATCAGGTGATTCGAATCTGAGCAGTAGCTATAACATTTCTACGCAAGTCGAGAAATGCTCGTGTCTGAAATCGCGAACCCACCATGATGTTCAACTTGGGTCGCACATACGCTAAAAGTAGGTCAGTTGTGCTAAGAGGTTTGATCAGTTAGGATCAAAAAATGAAGGATCGAGTTGTAAATACGTTACAAAATTGGTACACAGCTAGGAGTTTGACAGTATAACCCGATGATAGCATACGTTGGTCCAACCTATAATCCGGGATTGAATCCGGTTTTGGATCTTCAGCACTATAGTAGAAACCGTTGGTCCTCAATCAGCGTTAGGGATTAAATATTGTTCTTACTGTAAAATCATAGCATTCCTAGTAAAGCCTTGAAATTGATGCTGAACTTTGGTGAATTCGGTTCCAGGGCATGCATACCTGGCTTCGGACTCCCATTGTAACAAAAAAACTAACTTGAAATTGGAGGCGACCACCCCGACGTATCATCTTTTTCTCCACATTTCTCTTTACCAGTGGCTACCAATTGAATGCATCACATAGTTACAAGACAAAACATGCTCAACGACATAACCATTTGATAAATAATCAAGGCCAATGTCATGATCACCACGCTACAAATCACATATTGCCACCACCAATACCTCTGGGACTGGTGCTCCTGATTCTTCTACAGGGAACTTGAAGCCATGGATTTTCTCAACCGTTTTCTCCTACCTCCTGGAGAAGACTCCAGAGTTCCCCTTTTTCCACAAAATTTTCTTCTTTCAGAAGAACTAAACTCAGGCCATTCCACATTAAGTAGGGTTGGACATATCATACATGGATTCTTGTAGTCACCACTGAGCAATTAACAGCAAAAAAAATAACAGAGAAAAAGAAAAACAAGAATATGCTTCACAGTTTCCCTCTAACACTTTCTAGGCCTTCCTCTCAATCCTTTTAAAGAAAATAATAATAATAATAATAAATCAGCAACTCACTTAGTTTCATTATGGAAAGGAACGCTGTTGTCCGTCATGCTTTACATGCAATGGGGCGCCAAGGGCACACCAAAAAGGTAGATTAACGAGAGATCGCTAGCCCTGAGAAACATATAGGTTGTTATTGAAGGAGACAACTCTGTAATTCATTGGCCAGAAAAATAACGCTTTATGAGCTGACGACGGAACCAGTCATCTCATGTAGGATCTTGGAATAAGTAGTGTAATCATTTGTGGTCTTGAAATCTGGCTTGAAATCGAAAAAGAAGTGCAGTACAGATGCCAAACGTTGTGTCATTAGAAGAGACAGCGGCCTCAAGAAACAATGATGGTCTGATTGTATAAACCTGCGAGGTGCTAATCCCTGTTAATATTCAGCTGTGAATTCATCAAACTTTTAGAAATAAACTAAGAGAACACAGCTACCACTAACAACAGAAAAAGTGACAATGGAAACATCTATAACTAAAAAGAGAAATTTATAAAAGTTGGTTCCCTTTGATGACAAGGTATGAAAGGTAAACTAGATGCAAAGTAGTAATACCACTGGCCATAAACCTAACAGAATAAACCAGAAGCAGGAGCGAACTGATATATGTGAACTAAATCTAAAGTACCACATAAACCATTATGGGTTAAAATTGAAACACAATTGGATCACTAAGAGACGAGCAAAGAGCATGGAAATTTCTGCTCAGTTATGCATATAGAGCATACTTATCCACGGTTAATTACATTCAAATTGTCTGCCTTAAGTATAATGACCTGTTGATGCATTTCCGTATATGCAGCTTCATGACTAGAACACATCCACGAAATCTCCCCTAATGCTAATGTAAACCCATGTTGATGATGGAACTAGGTGAAGAGAGAAACTATGTATCATGAACAAGTTTTGCACAGCAAAAATAAGTACAAGTTATAGATGGCTCCATTATGGAAGCTCCTTCATTACCCTATCACCAATTAAAAGAAAGAAAATATGGATTATTATCAGTATCTGCTTTTTCAGCTGACAAAATTGGCATGGAAGATGTTATGAACTTGGCAAGCACCTTAACCAAAAGGCGCACACCTCACTGGAGAGGGGAATCCCTGTCTGACAAAAGGTGAGGAGTTCAATGCCCAAGCACGGATATGGTAGGGTCTTCCTAAGCCCAGCTAACCATTCAAAAAGTATTGACCAACACTTCCTTATTGGCCTCTCTACAATGAAGTCAAATCAAAGGCTGTGCAAGACTGCATAATTTATCGACGAGTGAAAGCGGTATTTATAGAGGAAGAATACATTGCAAGAGAGATGGAGGAGAAGCCTTGAAGGCTGGCTGCTGTGCCCAGAACAACACAGTCTAGCCGTTGGTGGAAGTGGTGGGAGCCATACAAGCCGTAGGGGAGAGAGAGAGAATTGTGGTAAGGGAACAATGGATGTGGTGGCTATAGAAGACGCAGAGGAGAGAGCGAGAGATCATCCGGTGGTGGGCTGTTCGTCGCAGGTGGTTGGCTGTCTGCCACCAGTGGTGGTGGTGGTGGTGATGGGCCGACGACAATAGAAGCCCCAAAAAGGGGAGGGGAGAGAAAGAGAGGGACGCAACCCTTTAGGGTATTAAAATGGGATATTTGAGTCGGGTCGACCCATTTCCATTGGATCGACCTGTTTTATACTCTATAGCTGGCACAGCGGTCCGCAATAGTGCGTTAACGGCGCATTTTCTCTGGACGGCCGTTAAATGTGAGCCGTTGTAGCGCCAAGCAATCCGTTAAGTGCTATCGATGACAGAGAATAGTACGTTAACATAATATGCTATTGAATTTGGGCAGGTATTGTCACTTGAAATATCTCTCATGGTACAAACCGTGTCCAAAGGAAGAACTTATCATTCATCTTTAATAAAAGTGCTTGTTAGCGGAAGAGCTTCATTTCTGATTGCTTACTGAGAAAGGTTGCTTGATTAAAAGCAATTAAGTTCCTAACATTACATTACTTCCTTTCTTGTTTTTAGTTCACCATCATATCCCTTTTTAATTATCTGCAGCATCTGTATTGATGTCCAAATCTGAATGTCTTCGTACTCTTCCAACTAATTACGGTTCAAGATTTGATACCAGAATATCGTATTCATGAATCAGAACTCTACATGTAACATATAGACAATGGCTATGGGTTCAAAGAATTGTTGTAACGATAGCAATATCAGCAGCATAAGAAAAGGTTGGTTGCATGTTTTAGCTGTCGAGAAAGAATGCTGGACTAGGGATCTCATTTATCGTAGTTGGTACAACTACCATAACACATGATAGGGCTCTGTGGAAACAAAGAATCCATGTAGCCGACCCCCCCTACTATGGAAAAAGGCTTAGTTGTTGTCGTTGGTGGTACAACTACCATTGGCGCTTTTTTAGCAACACTCCTTTATGACCGTCAGTCAGATTACATGGCACAAAAGGAATAGAGTATTCAGATCTAAAACAACACCAAAGTTTAACTCCTTACATTCTATTTCAGCAAATGTATGATGTATTGGTTGGGAACTGGGGATTCTATAATCTTAGTTGGGTGTAACCTCTTCTTTTTTCCTATTGCCTATTGCGTCTCTGTTCTTAATTTTCTTTTTTGTCCAGTTCTGCAGACAAAATGTCAACTTTTTCTATTGCTATTTCATTTGCTCGCTAATCCTTCTTTTATTTAGAATTTTTGTATCATATGTTTCCAGCAACCTCCTATCCCCAGCTCTTACTGTCAAATATAGAAACAAAGACGGCATCATGAATCACTTTGTTTGAGGTCATGAGATCAATAACGAGGTCTCGAGTTCCTTTGCACACGAACACACTTGAAGGCATGCCCTGCATGAGTGTATTAGTTGGGGTAAACCCCCTCTTGGGCTTAAAGGCGTCATGTACATAATACATTTTAGTACATGAGCTTGTAATAGGACATGGTCCTCTAGGTCCCGTGTTGGATCCGACTTGGACCACTTAAGGGGCCGCAACACTATAAAAGCTACCAGAGAGTGTTTACCGCTAGTTCTTCAATTCGAATAAGAAACGTCCTTTCTCTTCTCTTGAGAACCAACCATCGAGTGAGAGTCGCCGAATGTTTATGTGACTACTAGGTTGAGTGAGTTCCTTTGATCCTCGAGTGAGGCAATCAACCGAGAGAGAACCGAGTGTTGCAGACTCAATCGCATAGTCAACCACTGCGGGTTGCGATCTGGTTTGGCTGAGTGAGGTCGGAGGACTTCATTGCATCACCATGACTTCATTGAGGCAGATCGGCTCCCTCTAAAGCCAGATGAGAGGAAGGCGGTAACAGAGACCGGATTCAGGTCTTCTTGGCCTGACACACGAAATTCGAGCTTAAACTCTATGCTGAGAATTTGAACCATATAATCATAACCAAGCATTCCTCACACTAAGTGAGGTCAATTACATGGAGATCCTTTGTTGTTATTATGCTCGATCATGTGTCGTATTAGCATTTAACGTGGCATTGTTTTCCCTTCAAACAACTAATCTAAATCATATTTTGATTGGATCTATGATTGTTCAACCATATAAAGTGCGAACTTAAATCCTACAGTGATGATCCGAATCATACAACCAAGCCTTCCCAACAAAAAAGTAAGGTCGTCTACAACGATCCTTATTTCGTACCATTCTCGATCTTGTGTCCTATTAGCATTAATAGTGATAATGTTCTCCTTCTATGTTGTGTCAGAGAGAGAGAGGCATACCTTCCATGTTGTGATCTGGGGAGACGCAAGAAGAGGGAAGACAAACAGGAAGCTATGAGGGTTTACCAGATTTATGTACAAGTTTCTTCTTTTTGTTACGCAAGGTGGCCAAAGTCTAACACACTGCACCCCCCACACTAATAGCAAGGGCATCAGAGTGTCCTCTTAGTTGAGCTAACCCTCTATGTTAGATTCAAATTTCTTTGCTTGTAAACAAAATTAAAATATCACCTTCCCTTGTTATAGGTAAACTTATGAGAATCCAGCATGACATTTCTCGCTTGTTCCAAAAATTCGAAACTAATGATGGAATAATTTACTCCCAAGTTCACTGGGCAAAATAAGTTTAAAATCTGAGCTACAGAAGAAGTAGAATGTTATGCTTTGTCATGTATGTTTACTTATCAGATTTCATGAGTGCAACAGATCTTCTTGCATGACGAAAAATATTCAAGATTGGTTCAAAGCTAGTTAAAGGAATTCATATTTCTCTTCACACACATATATGTATATGTATATATATATATGTGTGTGTGTGTGTGTGTGTGTGTGTGTGAGAGAGAGAGAGAGAGAGAGTCTAATATGCTTGTTAATTTATATACTTTTTCATCTTTGATTGAGTTTAAAGTCAAAAAGTACATGTACGGGTTGAGTAGAGTTAGGTATAATACAAAAGGAGGCATGCAAACTCAACCATCCATCTTTTCAAATGGATGGTTGACATTTTGCAAGGATATATAAGTATATAACATGGTAAGCACATTAAGATTTTTATAGACATATATGTTTAAATATATATATGTGTGTGTGTGTATGTTGTCATCAAGAAGGACTCAATTCATATGGCAGAATGGTTCTGGAAGCTTGAAATGGTTCAAGTGGATGAGATGGGGCGTGCTAGAGAATATTAACCTACATCCTCATAAGGTTGGGGTAAGGCTTTGGTGATGGCTGTATGTCTTTGGGAATATGTCAGTGAGCATTGGTTAGGAACAAGGCTCTAGTTGTCTTTTAGAACTATTTGCGAGGTTTCCAACGGCTTTCTTGAGCTTACTCGAGCCCATGTGGAGGATCAGGTTCGGTTCTCATCAAAACCTCAAAAGTGTTTTGGGTAAAAATTGGGTAAGTCATAAACAACGTGATAGTCATAATATTTTAGTTATATCTCTTTCGACAGAGCTCCAATTGATACAATTTTTAGAGTTTTGGAAACTAGACAAATAAGATACCCAACAAATTAAAAGCCAATTGATTCGGATAAGAGTTGGATTTTTTAATTTTCCAATATTATGAGGATCTACTCGTAGCCTGGTTATAAGCATTTTAATAAGGTCAGCTTATTTTTGCTATAACAATCTCTTTCAACTTACAATTGATCCGATTTTTATTCTTTGGAAAGAGGACACAAAGACCTTTTTGAAGAATAAAAGCTGTTGATTTGGACTAGAATCAATTGAGTTATAGTTTTTCTATAAAGTATACATACTCAACCAATTGAGACCTCAAATACCTTTGATAGAGTTTGATTGTTTACTTTGTATTTCGATCATTCAAATTTGAATTTTAATGATTCTTGAAAGTAAATGAGAGAAGCTTTTCAAATGCTGAAGAGTAGTAAAAGCCACCACAAAATGTATTTTTAGTGATTTTCTAGAGTTGGGGCAGATTTTGGTAGGTTGAAAATATTGGATTTCATTGTACAATTAAACATAGAGAGACCAAACTCACGAGGAAAAGTGATGGGCAATGAAAAGTAAATCTTTATTTACGATAAAAGACTACAACTATGAACTACACATACCAAAGAAAAACGAAATAAAAGGGGAATGAAGTAAATGAGTTGATTATGTGTCTAATGGACTATCTTCAAGGTGGGCAACCACCTCCTTTTTTTAGTGGAGGATGGACTTATTTCAGATCCTTCTCCAGTTCTCTATAATGTTTTTAGCTTCTGAAACTTCTCGAAATTTTTTCAAGTCTGTTAATAGTCTATTTCTATTAGTTCATTGTTCAATGTTTCCGTACTATCTCCTATGGCTCAATGTATGTACAATTAATTTTCAAGGTGGCTCTTTGAATTTTTTTAAAATTTTTTATGATAACTATATGTATATATATATATATATAACAGCGTGTGAGAAATGTGTGAAACAGTTTACAATCATAACATATGATTAAGAATAAAAAACCAATAATACAGTAATAATGACATTAAGAAGCAATCCCCCAACATACAGAAGCATACCACCCTCACATTTATGACGACTACGTGGAAAAACAAACTACATATCAGATATGAACCCTAATTCTCTGTGCTCCTGATCTTTCCCCTAACATCATCATGATCACCACAAGATCCACAATGAGATGACACGATGCACCAACAATGCAACTGGCTGTAATTCATCTTCACAGTACAGCACGCGTACCATCTAACCTAACCAACAAACCATGCATCTCAACCATGTAACTGCAGAGAATCAACGCCCCAAGATGATGGTGGTGGTGATGCCGTGAAAGGGATGGGAGGAAACTGAAACTTGGGCATGTTAGGGATAGAAGGCATGGTTGGTATGAGTAACGTGGGCATTGATGGAATAGAAGGCATCTTTGGGATGGATGGGATTGAAGGAATCGGAGGGATGGACGGCAGAGATGTTGGCAATGTGGGGATGCTGGGAATATTAGATGAAGGGATGGTAGGCAAAAGGAATGATGGCAAGCCAGAAGGGATGGAAGGTAAACCGGCAGGGATGGCTGGCCCAACTGACGGTGCCGTCGTCTGCAGCAAGACGCGAGCAGCAAGCGCCATGTCAATGTTAAACAAGCAGATGCATGCAACGATGGTGAAAGAGATCAATAGAGTCTTCAGGGACATGACTATCGTGCAGGGAGTTGCTTTTCTAGTTTAGTTCCTTCAATAACGGGGTCTGTGTTTGATGAATGGGCGAGTTAGTATTTACAGAAGAGCCAGTGACGCATAGTGACTTGTTTGTCCGTGGTGGTTGGCCTGGGGGTTTCTGGTAGTTTATCTTCCTATCTTATGAAGGGTGAGCTGACTGCTGACTTCCTTCCTCTTGTTAGCTACATCAAAATCACACTAAAACTCACCAATCGTTATTGCTTGCTTCTATGTGTGACCTCATAAGGAGAGTGAGGGTTCATCGAGGCTAACATCAGAGATGTCAATATGGGCCGGGTCGAGCCTGCCCATATTTTATATGGGCCTCTAATGTGCTTGCCTGGCATATATATATATATATATATATATATATATATATATATATATATATATTATATATATATATATATATATAGTTTTCTAATTACATGTATATATATACTATACATATGTATAGTTTTTTTGTTACATGCATGTATATATATATATATATATATATATATATATATATATATATATTACTACAAGTACATATATGTATAGTTTTTCTATTATATGTACATATATGTAGTACATATATATATATATATATATAATGAATGTATATATACATACATATATATCCAGTTTTTTTATTACATGTATGAGTACATATATATATAAATATATTATATGTATATATACATATATTTATTTATTACATGTGTATATGGCTTGTTGAAGCCTGAAATGTTATGATTGGATTTGGATTTGGTCTTATAGACCTGATCTAATATCCAACGGGCTTGTGGCCCTATTGGTCAGCCGGCCCCGCCCCATGTCTGCCCCCAAAACCATACAGGCTGAGCCATTAGGCCCTACTTCAACTATGGGCCAAAAATCTCTGGCTCGACCTATATTTATATTTGTTTCAGAGCCGGCCCCCTCTGGGCCAGGCCCATTTTGACATCTCTAATCATGTTGGACCCGTCTAGTATGGGAAAAGGCTTAGTTGTTGTGGCCGTTGAAATTTTTTCAGTTGGATGAATACGATTAATTCATTTTGTGGATCAATTGATGAAGTTGATTATGCAATTGGTGAATCCACCGAGCATCACTAGCAAGAATCTGTAAAGTTTTACAGATTTACATGAGATGCAATAATATCTAGGCGAAATCAAGTCATGAAACCTTCGTAAGATAACCGCCGGAGGAATCATGGTTCTCTTCCGAACTTATAAAGATGGATGGTAATATAATATACACCACTTGCAGCAATGTATTAAGATTTTCACGTGAATGGGGCGTATAAAAGCTTTTGGAGATTATCGATGTTCAGAACCACAAGATCTGTAGCTTGAAAATAAAAGGTTGAAATAACCAGGCCAAGGCCCAGGCAGTGGCGGATCCACATTGGAGCACCTGACATTCTGAAAATTTGTATTTCTGTATTAAAATTTAAGAAAACTAAAAACTTTTAAAGACCGTCTCACTTGAATCTGAAGTTCGCTCCACTGGAAACAAGCTTTTGGATCCACCACTGAGAATAGGATCTAGTACAATTGTGAGGATGAACATAGATATTAATTCCTTCCCGCTCCGCATGTATGGGGTGGGTCCTAAGGGTTCCAGATCCACCCGGCCAGCGCGGGTGGTTGTGTTATCCAGGGTGGGTCTAGGTCAGGTTTGGGCTAAACATAAATGCACTGCTCGACTTCGGAGTACATTTTTCACTTAATAAATTTTTTCATTTTATTTGATATAATGGTTGATATTAAATTAAAATTTTGGGCAAATTCATTGTTCAAAAACTTGTACAGGACAAGCTAATGCAAATATATTGTTCGTAGGCCTATTATCCAATCTCTTAAATGTCCACTAAAATGCCTTATACCTTTGTATATAAGTTTTTGTTCATATTTCTGATATGTCCACTTAGATTTTCCTGTACCTTTTATGTATAAGTTTTAGTTCGTACGAAATTCGAAATTTGCAATCTATTAACACAATACGCGACAGCCTGAGGATCAGAATTTATCAAATACAAGAGTATAAGAAAGAAATCCATTAATGGTGAAATATATAACAAATGGCTACAAGAGGCAGTCTACAGAAGCGGCTGCTCCACGACACAGGAGCCAATACCACAGTCACATTTATATATTAACTCCCCGGACAACTCTAACATCAGAAACAAACCGACTAATAAGAGAGCTCCTGAAATGTACTGCAAGATCAGCACAAGGTGCATGATCGTATAACACAGGAACCAATAATTAAAACATCTCCAAAGATGGAACTCCAAGCACCAAACAAGCAAAGCCATGCAGCTGGAGAGAATCAACGATCTAAGATGGTGGTGGCGATGCCGTGAAAGGAATGGGAGGAAACTGAAACTTGGGTAAGTTAGGGATAGAAGGCATTGTTGGTATTGGCATGTTAGGGATTGATGGAATGGAAGGCATCTTTGGGATGGAAGGAATCGGAGGAATGGACGGCAGAGATGTTGGCAGCGTGGGGATGGTGGGAATATTAGATAAAGGGATGGTAGGCATTGGGAATGATGGGAAGCCTGGAATGGAAGGGAAGCCGGGTGGAATGGCTGGTCCAACCTGCGGCGCCGTCGTCTGCAGCAAGACGCGAGCAGCAAGCGCCATTTCAGTGTTAAACAAGCAGAAGCATGCAACGATAGTGAAAGCGATCAATAGAGTTTTTAAGGCCATGGCCGTGAAACAGGGAGTGGCTTGCTAGTTTAGTGACTTCAATCACACTTTGAATCACCGAATCTGTGTCTGATGACTTTGTTGAGTAAACGGGAAGTTGGTATTTATAGAAGAGCAAGTGACGCATGGAGACTTGCTTGTCTATGGTGGTTTGCCGGGGTTTCTGGTGGTTTACCTTCCTATCTTCTTAAGGATGAGCTGACTGCTGACTTCCGTCTTTGCGTTAGCTACATGAAAATCATATTAAAACTCACCAGACATTAAGACTTTGCTTCTATGTTTGTGAACTGATGCAGACAGCGAGGGCTCATTGAGGCTGGCATCCATCACGCTGGCGGCTGAGATTGTTCAGTTGGATGGCTACGATCAATTAATTTTGTGAATCTGTTGACCAAGTTTATTATGCACTCTGGCAGCATCAGTAGCTTGAAGCTGTACCCTATTAGAAGTCGACATCGTCACACACACATAAACACATGAGAGAGGGGGTTGGATCATGTTCACCTTTTACACCACCTTTTACACCAGCTCATCTTCACTCATTGTTTTTTAGTAGCATAAATATCCAAAAGTAATGAGGAGTCACGAGTGGATCCAACTAGTCACACACACATATATATTATACTTATTTCTAATTTTTGTGGGTGTATATAATATCTACTCTCATACTTTTAATTTTTTATTGTAGGTATTAATTTTTTTTTTAAGAATGATTGAGATTTGTTTGAATATGGTAGTATACATTTACTATATTCTCGTTTTATAAGAAACCGATGCAGATGGTGACAATAATCATAAGAAAGTAACCCTTGACTATTATCCCTCCAGTATTGATATGGCTCTTTCTAATGCAGAAACTACGAGGTCCTATTGTTTTGCGTAACTTTCCACGTACATTGACATCAATATTTTTAGGTCATGCCCACAATTTCATATTATAAGTCATGCCTAATAGGTGATACCAAGCACATAATTTTTGGGTCATATTCGTGTCAGATTTTTCTGTAGGGTCTTACATTGTCAGTCCTACCCCAAACTGCTTCTATTAGCAAATATATTGCATATACGTTACATAGCACTTAGTCCCAGGTTTTAAGGATCAATCCGTGGCGCACCATTTAATTTCCCTAGCTGCACAACATTACACATATACATGAGTTCAATATATATCAAGAGGAGATCAAATCAACAAGAAGCCTTCTGACTTCTAAAGAAAATTGTGAGAGGCATCATGGATGTCATCCAAATCTAAGATGGATGGTATCATAATATATACCACACAATTTTTTCACCAGAATGGCGCACAAATTAAAGTTTTGGAGACCATCCATTGTTCAGAACCACCAAAGAATAGGGCTTTAACCCGTGGAGGATCGAGGAATTTTTTTAGGTGAGATGTACATATAGTATTTTGGATGAGATGTACTTGAATTTTAAGTTCATAAAATACTCATATTTTTTATAAAATGATATACTCAAGAATTATAAAATGCATGCCTCACCTCGCCCTAAAATAGGTTCACCTTTAACTTTAACCCAAATGTCACCATGAAAATAGAGTTGGCAATACCTATCTGTCCTACAGGTAGGGGTCATGCCCCCCTGCATGGGGTGGCTTCTCAAGGTTGAGAACCAGTCCCAGCGCCGCAGCAGGGAAGCGCCGGGTCAGGTTTAAGGTAAAACCTGCCGTATCTGCCTTTGAGTATACTTTTTCATTAATAACTTGATGCTTTTTCATGTTATGTGATATAACCATAGATATTGAAATTTCGTAGGAAATTTTATTGTTAAATAACTTGTACGGGACAGGGCCCCGGGAGGGGGTATGGGTTTTGAACCTTGAAATAACCAGGGGCCTAGGGTGGGGCACAATATGGAGGTTTCTGAAGTGCAGTACAGGGGCTACGGGATGCCGTTCGCCCCGCCCGACCCCATTGTCATCCCTACGTTGGACATTACTATTCAAGGAACCTACTAATACGATACGTTTCATGATGGCGTTGAGTTCACAAGACCGACAGGAAAGGCATGCATTTCTGTATAGATTATGATCTCCCAGATCACCTAAGCCACGGCAGTCCGGTATGGGACTCTCTCTCTCTCTCTCTCTCTCTCTCTCTCTCTCTCTCTCTCTCTCTCTCTCTCTCTCTCTCTCTCTCTCTCTCTCTCTTCTATCTATCTATATATATATATATATATATATTATAAAGATTCACTTCAAAAACCGATTAAAATAATGCAGTGATTAATTAGCTTTTAGTAATACTAACTTAATATTTTTTATTAGTACATTTGGGTGCACTTTAATGTTTTAATTTGGAGATGCAGCCTTTTCCTAAATTGGCAACCCTTAAGGGGGACTTGCAACTGCAGCCTGCAAAACTACAATTTAAGCATTGCGCAGGTGTACACCCGGTGCATTGCAAACAAGAGTAATAACTTACAGTCAGGGAATGGCTTGTTTCGCAACTCGCTCAGAGAATGAGGTTTATGTGGTTAGGAGAAAGAGACTCCATAATGTGATTGATCACTAATTATAAGTCCAAAGGTACTTTATATATCTGGGGCATCCTTTAACATTGATTAAAATGTCCTAAAATGTAAGTCCCGGTTGTCTGTCAAAATTCGAGGACAAACAATTCTATATTCTAAATATGTCAAGCTATTAATCTGAAATTGATCCACATACCTAGTTGTATTATCTGAAATCTACTTGAGGAACAGATGCTAAACGGCCCATAACTTCAACTTAGATGAATTTTTAATAATGTGACTTCTTCCAACTCCAAACAAGAACAGATTAGTGGCAGATGTACATTAACAATTTCTTGAGGCAGATGCTTTACTGAAAGTTTTCAGAATAAAATATATGTACATTGTATGTATGTGACAGTCATTTTCTTAGCCCATGACAACTAATTACTACAGATTAAAAGCTTTCAATAAAAAAATATAGACAATACAACTTCCATGGTTAAATTGTGTGCTATTTGCCTTGACCTGAAAAACTTTTAGGTTCACCGATCGACATGATCCGACCAGTTTTTGCTTTTCATTTTAAGGGCAACGATTTTGAACTTCACTCGACAAACAACTAAATGATCAAAAGACTTTATTTTCTAATTTTTCCCTACATGATTCTAATTTTTATTAACCTTTTCATTGGACTCATCCACTAACATAATATCATCCATAAATAATCCTGAGTATACTTTGTTAACTCGTAAATAACCACGGTAAATAATTATCGACTTAAAGTTGATCCTTAATGTGATCCAATATTAACTTGAAAGAAATTTATCCTTCCTTCATGATCTTCACACATGTTTGTGCATCATCACTTAAAATTAATGTAAGTCAATAAGTTTTCATAAAAAAAAAAAATCATTGCTAAGCCATGCCAATAGTATAAGTTTCATATACCAGTCCTAAGCATGTAACAATTTTGAACTTCATGGGCCTCATCCATCCTCCACATATTTCTGATATGTCCACTTAGAATTTCCTGTACCTTTTATGTATAAGTTTTAGTTCGTACGAAATTTGCAGTCTATTAACACAATACACGACAGCCTGAGGATCAGAATTTATCAAATACAAGAGTATAAGAACGAAGTCCATTAACGGTGAAATATATAACAAATGGCTGCAAGAGAGTCTACAGAAGCTGCTGCTCCACGACACAGGAGCCAATACCACAGTCACATTTATATATTAACTCCCCGGACAACTCTAACATCAGAAACAAACCGACTAATAAGAGAGCTCCTGAAATGTACTGCAAGATCAGCACAAGGTGCATGATCGTATAACACCGGAACCAATAATTAAAACATCTCCAAAGATGGAACTCCAAGCACCAAACAAGCAAAGCCATGCAGCTGGAGAGAATCAACGATCTAAGATGGTGGTGGCGATGCCGTGAAAGGAATGGGAGGAAACTGAAACTTGGGCAAGATAGGGATAGAAGGCATTGTTGGTATTGGCATGTTAGGGATTGATGGAATGGAAGGCATCTTTGGGATGGAAGGGATCGGAGGAATGGACGGCAGAGATGTAGGCAGTGTGGGGATGGTGGGAATATTAGATAAAGGTATGGTAGGCATTGGGAATGATGGGAAGCCTGGAATGGAAGGGAAGCCGGCAGGAATGGCTGGTCCGACCTGCGGTGCCGTCGTCTGCAGTAAGAAGCGAGCAGCAAGCGCCATTTCAGTGTTAAACAAGCAGAAGCATGCAAAAATACTGAAGGAGAGCAGAGTTTTCATGGCCATGGCTGTGATTCAGGAAATGACTCTGCTTGTTTAGTGCCTCGAATTAGACTTCGAATTACTAGATGTAAGGCCGTAAGGATGATGACTTGTCGAATAAATGGGAGTAGGTATTTATAGAAGAGCGAGAGGAGTGAGTGACGCAAGGATACTTGTTTGTCTATGGTGGTTGGCGTGGGCTCGTTTGGTTGTTTGCTTTCCTATCTGAAACGTTAGCTATATGTCAAAACACATTTTGCCACAGTCAACAAGAAAATGAAACTCAATACTTAGAGTTTCGCTTGAATAACAATGCACGAGAAAATGACCAAGGTGTTGAATTTGAGCAGACCAACCACCAGGCAATGCAATTCGATTTGGTTGATTTGTATTTGCGGGATCATGAAACGAATAGTATTGTCCAAGGTGCGGATGGCAATGGGGTGGGGTTGGGCTAAAAGAATCCAACAGGACCTATTCGGTACTGTAGAAACCCCAATATATGCTCTATCCCGTCCTCCTCTTATTTCAAGGTTCAAAATCCGCATTCATTCACCTTGCTCCGTCCCGCTGGTTCTCAACCTTGAGACCCTCTCGACGTTGGGGCACGACCCATTCATGCGGGATGGGTAGCGGTTGGGTGAGCATAATCCAGTAGGCCCTACTCGGTACTCTAGACACCCAACATTATGTCCTACCCTGGCCTCCGCTTATTTCAACGTTCAAAATCCACATTCATTCACCCTGCCCCATCCCACTGGTTCTCAACCTTTAGACCCTGCCGATGTAGGGCACGACCCATTCCTGTATGACGGGTAGGGGTTGGGCGAGCCGAATCCAACACCCCCTTCTCGGTACTCTAGACACCCCAACATTATGCCCTCTCCTGGCCTCTTCTTATTTCATGGTTCAAAATCCGCATTCACTCACCCTATCCCGTCCCGCTAGTTCTCAACCGTGAGACCCTTTCGATGTAGGGGCACGGCCCATTCGTGCGGGATGGGTAGGGGTTGGACGAGAAGAATCCAACAGGCCGTGCCCAGTACTCTAAAAACCTCAACATTATGCCCTACTCCGGCCTCTGCTTATTTCAAGGTTCAAAATCCGCATTCACTTATCCTGCCCCATCCCACTGGTTATCAACCTTGAGACCCTGCCAACGTAGGGGCATGACCCATTTGTCCAGAACGGGTAGGGATTGCCAGCTCTAACTGCATCGTAACATTTCGGTTAAGTCCTACTCTTTGGGTATGGCTATTCCAGCCTTTTTCTTTCAAGCTGCAAATATGTCGGTTCTCAACAATGTATTATCTCCAAAACTTTACTGTGCGCCCATGTAGAGTAACAGGACCAGTTTAGTCAACCCAAAAGCTGGGCCGGGTGATTAATATATATATATGTGTGTATGTGTGTGCTCGTATATGTGTTGTGCGTCCCAAACCCTTAATTTTGAGTCACAGCCCGCAGCCACAACCATATAATGCAGTCCTGCATATACATGTTTGCAACGTCACTAAATTCATAATGGACTATATGGCACAAAGAAATACTTTCACTTTGGTGACCAGGGTTCTAACAAGATCAGCGAGAGACCACGGATTAATGGGAGTTCTTTACAAACAAAAAATCTTGTTCCCCGTTCAAAGGTCTCAATGCACTAAACATAGGCAATGAAAAAAAACTTCAGTCAGATTTCTTCGGCTTGAGATTTCCTTTGGGGATTTTGCTGAGAACGCCCGCGTCCAGTTTCTTGTAATGGCGCTGAAGCTCACCGAGTGCGCTGTAAACAAAACCATCGACTTGATCTTCGTACCTTTCGTAGAGAACCGGCAAGATGTGGGCCGCAACAAACCCTGCAACCATTGAAGACAACTCCTTGAATGGGAAGAACTGAGAACATTTACATTGAATAGGATACTCGATGGTTCAACCAATGTAACACTGGTGCCAATTTGGGTGCAGGTGCAGATACAGGAGAGGCATGCCAACAATTTTAAATCAAGGATGTGATGTGTTTGTGTATAAAACTGAAGCTTCTGCATTTCAATTAGATAAAAAACAATACTTTGAAAAATAAACATTTATCAAAATATGAAATATATAAATAAAAATGAAAGAGTGTGTGTACATGCACGTAAAATACACGATCTTTCTCGATAAATGCAATGGAGCCTACCGAATTATAATGTGTACCATACACATTGATCGAGTCTCTTATATATAGGGAGAGAGAGAGAGAGTGTATGGATGATCTCCAACTCCAACATAACATATTGTAACTTTCTAAATCACATTAATACCACCAGAGGTGGACCGTGTCCAATTTTCATATATATATATATATATATATATATATATATTATTTATATAAGAGAAAAGAAAAATGCAGATATGCACAACCATTCAACAGGCGAGATCGAATGTTGAAATTCAAATTTCAAAAGCAAAAAGTAAAAAAGAATAAAATATGTACAGCTACAATAAATATACCTGGTATTATTTACTTTTTTTAATTAAATATCTCAACCATTGATCTTAGAGATCAAACGATTGAGATCTCTGAGAAGATTAGAGCACGGATGAATATGCACATGAACTATGCTCTCTCTCTCTCTCTCTCTCTCTCTCTCTCTCTCTCTCTCTCTCTCTCTATATATATATATATATATATATATATATATATATATATATATAACTTTTACATTTCAATACAAGACAACAGAACATATTTTAAACTACGACACTAAAATCTACACGAAACCATCTCTAATCATATTTATGGTCCCTGTAACATAGGCTTTAAGAGGATGTGCCGAGTGCAGTCGAAATATACTCATCAACCATGTAGTAGCTTTACTGGGACAGGTAATAATTCCAAATACAATACCCAACCTCCGTACGTAAGATCCAACGATCAAGAAATAAGAGACATAGTATCACTAGCAAACGTGTCAACCAGGCAAAACTGGCAATAGAGGAAATGTGTGATTCTAAAGACTAATATCAAAAGAACCCTCACTCAAAGTGGATGTTTCCTTCCTTCCAAATCGTCTCTCTTCAAAAGATGAGAGTAACTTAGCAGAAAAAAAACGACTTGGAAATAAGCTTCTAAGAACATTCAAGTAACATGTTTACACAAAGGACATACCTATATAAATTACAGTAAGAAAATTGCACCAGCTTCCAATTATAGCAGCAACCCACAAGCTCGCAACAACCTAAAACAGCATTTTTCAAGATTCAGATTGCACAAATAAGGTTACTATATCATTGAAAGTATCTATGAACGTATAAAGCTCTAAAGGACAAAATAACCAGTACGAGCAACTCCTGATGCTTCTCTAAATTCATAAAAAGCAACCCATTCAGAGAGTGATTTTTGAATCGGAACTACCATAAAGTTATCCATGTTGATATATTCGATAACAAATGAAGCTCATTCAAGCACGATTCTGTCAGACTCCCCCAACCGAATTTGGAAATGGGATAAAGAATAACTTTGTCATTGTAAACATTCCACTCAAGCAGAATAATACAGAAAAGGAATTTCAGTGCACTGCTATTCACAAAGAAAGGATATTAGAGTCAGGTTTATTCTCTCAGCTTATCACTCCACCATTTCCAAATATGCTATCTCGCATGAATTGCTCAAACAGAAATATAACGAGAAAGCATGTCAAGAATGTTATTATTACTATGTGAACAAATCAACCACCTACACAAGGATGACACTGAACCGAAGCATACCAGAATAAACTGCTTCAAATTTTTTCCACATGAAACATCTTGAAGAAACCCCAAGAATCTATTGACTTCAGCTCCAACAGAAACAGCTATATTGACAAACAACTCCTCAGGCAAAATAACACGGGGGACTCGAGTTGCAGACCTGTGAACATAAAACAGAATTTAATATCCTAGTGTTTTGAGATCTGAAAATTGAAATAATAACTTTAACGCTGATGTCAAGAATCTATGATGCCATTACCTGCCAAACATTCCAGAAGCATTGGTCCATAAAAACAGACCGCACATACCAATGGCTAATGCAAAGCAAATAAGAGATAGCAAATGATAATTAAGCCATTCAAACAAGATCCAAATGGCTGTAGCACCTGCCAGAGCCCCAGCAGAGATCTTCTTGTTCCTCCATAGTAGTACATCCGCAGCTTTTAATTCCAGCAAACAGGAGAAATCAATAAGAGCCCCATACCATAAGATTGAGAAGGTAATGGAGCAAGGAAAGGAACTCACATTTGCCACCTCCCAAGAGGTTATGAATTGGTTTCTGCCGACCAAAAAGCCTATTAAACTGAGACTTTATTGAAGATTTTTCTTCGAAAAAGCTCACTGATTTCTGTTTGGAAACATTCTCGGCAATAGCTTCAACTATGCCATTCAAGATGTTCTCAGCAGCACTGCTAGTGCTCGATAGTTCAGGCATCCTTCTATCGACAAGGAAACTGCAAAATAAGGCCCATCCAGATGCCACATCTTAATTGCTAAATTGGTAAAAGAAGGAAAAACTAGATAGAAGCTGAATTTGAACAAAAAGTGCTACCTTTGTTATAATAGCACAAACTGCTATATTTTATATGACAACATACGATGATAGACTACAATTTTGAACTTTTCATGCTGGAGAACTCATGGTCATTTAGTGTTGATTCTTTTCTTATGTAGTGGAGCAAGAAATAAAATATTCTTTCAATGTTTAAAGAAAAAGACATGCACATAACTCTTGCAACATTATTTTCTACCAAAACTGTCAGTATTGTGCTCAACAGGCAAATCCAATGTGGGATGTCACACAAGCTCAATAACGCATTTAGCTTACTCATGGAGAATATGAAACAAAAATGGCTCTGCCAGCCAGAAGAAACAGATTTTGTTGACAAAAGGATCTCCCTCCCCTGTTCTCGCTTCATATTTCTGATTCTGAATCTAACTCATCGATGCCTAACAGTTTGAATTTGAAATTTTAATAACTCAAGAAAAACACCAGAAGAAAAGGAAACAGTAATTAATGAAACGAAACAAACCGTCAGTAATGTAAGACAGAATCTCTTTCTGGATTTCAACCACAATCACTCATTGTCCCTCTCTTACACCAACACTTTTTCATGATTAGGGCCAGATGATGCTCTCATTTGATCGTCATTGGAGTAATGCTTGAACAAGAGACATCTTAGGCACTCTGACTGTTCAACAGTGATGAACTTGAAATTTTCCTAATTGCAGCGAAAGTTCTGTAGTATGTACAGTGGAAGGGAGGGATGAGAGAGAGAGAGAGAGAGAAACGGTATTCAGGTTTTACTCTTGAGAGGGAGGGGACCTCCAAAGTTCCAAAGGACTCAACACAAACAACAGCTTGGTAGAGCTTACAATCAATGAGTAGGGTTTCCCAGAGGTAACTGGACTCTATCCCCTTTAATTGGAGCAGAATCATCCAACACATCTTAAATTTTCTTATGCAAAAGTTGATCGCTGTCTCACATGCAAAGTAATTTGCATATAGGTTAAAGAAATCTCTAAACAGTATGGAGCATAAAAGTTCAAGCTCGAACTAGAATCATTTGTGCTAGAATAAACCAATAAGATGTAGAGGCAACAAGAGAATGCTCTCTGCACACATATGCACTTGATTTTCCTCTTCACTCCACATTATCCCCTTAAAATTCCAGTAGCTTTCTAAATGTTCCAAATGAATGCATCGTAGAAATTTGTGAAGTCTAGACCAGATCATGTCCATCGAACCCGAACCAATCCAGACTCGGGTCCCGCATGGAACAGCATACGGTGTCCACGAAGGCCCGTCTGTTATAACAACAGGTGGTGCCCACGACGACCACTGCCTGGCGACAGGGCGGGTGACGAAAACCAACCTGTTGCCACTGGGATTAAGAGAGAGAGGGAGAGAGAGAAGAAAGAGAAACAAAGGGAGAGAGAAAGAGAAAAAGGAAAGAGAGGTAGAGAGAGAAGAACGGTGAAAGAGGGAAAACCATCGTAAATACAAGAAATCATCGAAAAATGACCGAACGAAGGAAAAACGGTCGGATTCGTATGTTAAAGGGCTAACGTAAGGAACCTTGCCTCATTTTCGTTCATTTTAGGAAGGAAATCACCAAAAACCGCTAGTTTTTCGATGAGGTTTGTAAAAAAGGGGTTGTTCGCCCCTTCTCTTGCTTTTTTCAACGAAACCACCAACAATGGCGATCTCTGGGACAAACGGTCAAACGAACTGGTGGCATGTGGCTGAACCTACACAACATGGTTTGACCGGTTTTCAAACTCGTTTGAGATCCGATTTAGATATGGTTTAACCATTGGGTTTTATTTGAATATAGAATATTAATATTATATTTTATCATGATTTCAGGATTAAATTGAGGTAATTAAAGGGAGTTAACACTATTGTACTTGGATTTACGTAGAGCCGCTAGGTAGGTGGATGTGTTCTCTTTTCGGTTACATGAGAGAGGTAGTTTTAATTGTTTTTATATGATGCATGAGATTGTGAAATGTTGTTAATACTTTTAAATGATTATACATATGTTGGTTTGTGAAATAGTGTTTAAAGTGCTTTGATGAATATATGGATGCATGAAATATGTATACTTATGTGCAAGTAAACCATGTAATGGGTATGGATTTATCTTTTACGACGATATGAGACGTCAATAGATTATAGATGAGTGTATCTATTAGTGTCAGCTCATTGGTTGTCATTATAGATGAGTGAAAGACTATCAGGTATGGATCTACCTTTCATGGCAGTATATGGATTATAGATAGATGTATTGGATAGTCCTAACTCATAGATGTGGAGTTTGTATTGGCTACTTTGTTGGTTGTGCTAGTTTGCACTTATAGTTGCATTGGATAACTCATGTAAGTTACGACATGCCTAAATTGGGGATAAGTGGAACTAGTCAACGAGAGTAGAGAGTTTATATATAGTAGAATGAATTTGGTACTTCATATGAACGTGTGATTTTATATGAATATGTTATTTTGACATAATAATTGGATATATGTGATTGTTGTGGATGTGGATATGCTTATGTGGATATGGGGAGAGGCTCGGAGGGTATGTATATGAGAGACATGGAGATATTGTACCATTATTTGGTTGAATGTATGATTCTATTAGAGGGGTGTCTCGATACTTTCATCCCGTAGACCCGAGGGGCTGGACTTGGTGAGTTCATGTCATGCACTAAGATCATGGGTATGACACGTTGGAAGCATTATCGAAGGTCACATGATTGGATAAGAGGAGGGTTTAGGGGACTCCTATGGCGTGACAGTGGATTAGTTATTACTATAAAGTACTTCATATTGGAACTAAAATGCATATTGATGAGTGTTGGGTATGCATGCATGTTTAGAAATAGTATTATTGATCTTTGATAAATGTTATATATTTTTCCACTGCATGATTTGAAATAGTGTATGTCTTTAATATGACTATGTGTCAAGAGATCACATCCATCTACAAGCACGGTTGTGGTGCTCAAGTATTCTTTTAAATGTTTTCAGGATATAAACAATAAAGGCGTTGAACGCTTGGGACGTTGAAGCAAGACTGACTTTCGCTGACAGATGGTAGGAGTTAATAGGATCTTTTTAGTTGTGTTTTTTTCTATTGTACCACCACCTTGTTGGATCTTAAATTGTATATAAATAAATAAAGTTTTGACATGTCTTTGATTGTTTGGGTTATCCTACCTTTGTATTGTTAACGGTTCACAAGTATCAACCACGTGGCATGAACGATCCCAATATCATGTTGGTTGAGACCTTGTGAGACGTCATAAAATTAGATGCTCGTGTGTTACATAGCAGTAGATACATACATAGGCAACTCATGTGTTACATAGCAATAGATTCAGCATATAGGAAAAAAATCTAAAGAGTTGGATACTCAAGAAATTAAATGCTCAATGACTCATGAAGGAACTACATGTACATTAATCATCACATGTTTTCAGTTTCTTAATCCCAACTAAGAGTTATTCAATCAACAATTAAGCAAGTTTGGAGTTCACAAGGTCAAATAACCTTCAATACATCATAATAAGATTCTGACCGAAGACTGTCGTTTCAGCAATTTGAGGACTACGTTCAAATAGCATGGCAGAAAGTTGGTTTCTGCCACAACCTACAGACCGTACAATGACGTTTACGACACTAGCAAAACTGGAAATAGAACCACCCCCAAGGTTTTTTGCCTTATAGCAATCAGATGTTAACCGGCGTGAAGCTCAAGAAACTTTCAAAAATATTTAAAAGGAAATAAATAATGCCAATAACGTTCTCCTCATGGGAGGCGTTACGCTTTCTTGTCAATCTTGAGCTGAAAGAACGAACAAATACGAGAATAGGGAAACGCGAATCCCTCACTATTCAAGCGCCAACTCAAATATCCGTAACGTAGACAAATGGCAGAAAGCTACAATCTCGAGTCAAAGAAAATATTTTCTCTAGTGTATATAACCAGTTTGTCCTAATCTTCAGATTATAGTCGTACATTGACACACTTATTTGACTTTGCGACAAGCAAAACCAGGGAAAGAAACGAATCAAAGGGAAAACGAAGTTTTGAAGGATTCAAACCTTACACTATCGCCTTCTGCAATGAAAAGGCAATCTTTCGCAAAAATTTACTCTCCGATCACAAGAGAGGAGATTTTGGAACTCAAATCTGTCCAAAACACAACTTAATCACCCTACTACAACTCACTTAGCCATAAAGACAACGAAACACAATATACCAAACAAAACGTCAAATCAAGACGGCCTTCTGTTGGACTCGAGCCCAAAAAAGGTTCTTGCTTGAATCACCCAAACTTCACCAAAAAAAGCACGAAAAGGAAAAGATCAAGAAGAAAAATCCACTAACTTTACCTGATCAAGTCCCTAACATCCACCAAATCCTCGTAACTTAAGCTCCACGAGAGTAAACGAAAAGAAACATAAACAAAAGCTCATAAAAGTAGCGAAGTTTGCAGAAATTATTTCCAAATCGTTGAAAAAATCGAAGTCAAGAGTCATCATATCATCCGATTTTTTGCCTAATGTCCGTATCCCCTCGATGTACAGCAAGAATAGACATTTATTTGTGAAAAAGAAAATTGTTCAGTAAAAACAAATAATTTCGATAGAGAGAATCTATGGAGAAAGAGACGCTTACTGTAGCCAGCGAAAGACGACGAAGAGAGAGATAGAGGGAAAACGTGATGATGTTTGGGGAGGAGAGAGAATGTAGTGGATTCTCGCGTGAACGGGGAATAAATGGAGGGAGACGGCCTCGGGCGTCTACCCTTCCACCTAGTTTCAAATATTTGATCCCAATGCCCCTTGGTATTTCCTTAATGACGCTTATCCCTCATCTCCGTTTGAACCGTTGGCCTAATGGATCTGGGTCCAACTAATCGGACCCAGTTTGGTGAATGCCAGCCAGGTGTTCCCGAATCTCAACCCATGGGGACCCGATCAAACCCATCAAGACGAGAGCGGGTAGGGATGGCAATTTTGACCTCACTCGCGGGTACCCGCCCCAACCCCATCATGATCTATTTCTAATTCGAGTTAATCAGATCGGGACAGATTTTCGAGTGGGTCTAAGGTCAAACCCAACCTAATGATATGTGAATTCTAATCCAGGTCCGAATTCTGAACTGTCTTCATTCCTAAGATATCTATGTGATATCAGACTTTGAATCCATCCAAGTCTGATTCCAAAATATGGATATGGGTAAACAAAGCTCCATATCCGAAAACTTTGTTGCTTATGGAGCCTGTCACGACTCACGAGGAATTTGGGCTTTCTTCCGGAGTAAATACGGGATTTATGGTCCACTGTTCGTTCTCTTTTGAACCACAGAATGCGACGCATCGAATTTAGGCGTTGTGTTCATGCCAATGAATGCAACACTAATGTGGACACATAACTACCCTCAGGTTTAATAATAATTATCCCATTGATTTCTTTCAACTCTTCGTAAGGTAGGTCAGTGTTTTGAGCTTGGATAAAAGAAGAGGGTTGTTGTAGGTTAGTTTTAAATTGGGTCCAGCTTTGGGTTGAAGTGCTTGAATCGGATTTGGAAAAGCACGACATCCGGTTTGTCATGGGTTGGAAAATCTGATCCAAAATGGTTGTGTCCTATTGATTTCTTTCAACTCCTCATAAGGTAGGTTACTGTTTTAAGCTTGGATAAAAGAAGAGGGTTGTGGTAGGTAGCTGATAGCGAGCGTAAAGCTTTTTTAAATCTTTTGTACAACTCATTCACTTTTTTTCTTGGTATCACTAATACCTTATCTGATATGTATTTGGAGCAAATGGATCTAGATATTGGGGACTTATTGTCAACGTTATTGATACATTGACTTAGGGGTGTTCATGGAACCACCAGAATGAACCAAACAGCCAGAAGATTTGGCTCGGTTCTAGATGTCTGGCGGTTTGGTTCGATTCAGTTGTAGCAAGAAAAAAAGTTGGTGGTTCGATTGATGGTTTTAATGTTGGAACCGATCCTTTATATATATACATATATATAAATATTATGTATGTGAGCTTTACAATCATATAACATGAGGCTTACATTACTAGGTATTGTAGGTGGAGGAGTCTGATCCAGATCCAAATCCAACTTGAACACCTTCAAAAGAGTGTATCATTTTAATTCGGGTGGCAGGTGATACCACAGGTTTTTCCAAAAAGAAAACAAAGGAAACAATTTAACTTTTTTCATCTTATTGTCAATCTGAACGCAAATCCAATCAGGTCGTATTAAGTAAAACCAGGGTTATCACAAGATTGACCAGACCCGTTTTAAGTCCCTACTGGAAGAACAGTGAACCAATGAATGCCCATGGTCTGACCTGTAACCCTCGAGGTGGTTGGTTTGTGAGGAGGACATGAAAAGATTTTCGTGTCACTTCAGAAGGGCACAAGCATGAACTTATGGGTCGTGTTCTTATCATGTCATTTTGTATAGCGGAGTTCATTGGATCTAGCCTCAACTTCAAACCAATTGGTATTTTGAAAACTGAACGAGAGGGTGGATAACATCGTCTCTCAAAAAAATTAATTTAATATCATATGGTCAAAGATCATATATCAATACAAATTTTATACTTGATCTTAACCAAAAGACCGAGATAGGTGTGTTTTATTGAAAGCATGATGACCCATTTCATAGTCTCCATCGGTCTAGTCGATGCAACTCGAATGGAGGTTGTTCAGCTATTAGTTAGCTCAGCTCATTTGCATAAAGAATGAGCCGAGCAACGAACAAGGGTCGTTCTTCAGGCTCTTCACCAGCCCGTTTGAAAAGTGGGCTTCTTATAGTAAAGCTGACATGTTGCATCGATTCAGAACCGTAAGAGAGTCTTTTTTTAGTAAATGGTTCTTTAGCCTTGATGAACGGCACCCTGCACAAAAGCCATGGATCTCCTCCTCCTGCCAAGAGTTCTCACCGACCTGGTGGCTGAGCCCCTCTCCTTTCCTTCAAGCATCGGTCGCCTCGGACTTGCAGCGAGGAATGGCTACCCCAGGTATTGAACTCATGATCTCCTTTAAGTTGGAAGTTCTCAGTATTTCAACTCACATCCAAATCTACAGAACCTCTACTCTCCCAACATAAAATTGATTATGGAGAACCATTGGAACAAGATGATAAGGGGTTGGAGTTGCAGAGTTTTAAACAAAACTTAATCTTACCGTCGCTGGCGGATCTAGAAACTCTTTTGGGGTGTGGCAGATAGCCCCTTGAATGGTTTCATAGCCCCTTGAATGGTTTCAGGTGGGGCGAACGCCCCACTCCGCTCAGTGTAGATCCACCACTGCTTACCACATGAGATTTGCATACCGAGTTTCAACTTTGGATAATAAACTTCATATCGAATCCAAACCCGAAAATGTAACAGAACTACACTTTATCTCCTCCTTATGAAGAGTTCATATAGAAAGCATGACAAATTGGCAAAAGATACTTAATTCTAGAGCTACAAAATAAGATGAACGGCTCTCTCATTAACAACAAGCTCGCCACATTTTGTCTCCTCAGCCTCATGAAGTATGGCTCAGCTCAACGATCTTGAACAGTTTGGACTCGTATCGGCTCACCTCATGTAGGATCAGGTAGTTGAGTATACATAACATTCACAGGTACATGTCAGCAGTTACCCCAATTAGTTTGAATGGATTAACACAACCTCAATGGCTCAAGAGTCTTATTAAAAAAATAATGTTCTAACTTAAGCAAGCAACTGTTTAGTTTATCAATGGATTATTAAACATTTAGGCTTCTTAAATATTAATCATCAAGCCATGTGTTTGGCTCATCTGACTCATGTTTTGTCCAAATGAGACGAGAACACACAGCCTCGACTCATTCGGCTAGACCATACCAGCTCTAGTACTTAAACCATAAGCAAACGCATGACAGCCAAAAAGATCCAGATAAATTGAAAATCCTCCATTTCTTGCTTTTATCGCTAAAATATCGTCTGATAATAATGAGAGGAAGTTTAGCCATAATTAGTGCATGAGCCTGTGACAAGGTCATGAACAAGAAATCAGTTTCAAGGCAAATGCCAACGCTACAAACGTGGCTAGCCGTAGGTAAGAAACCTCCAAAATGCCTCTCTCTCTCTCTCTCTCTCTCTCTCTCTCTCTCTCTCTCTCTCTCTCTCTCTCTCTCTCTCTCTCTCTCTCTCTCACACACACACACACACACACCAACTAATTTGATGCTGGCTTTGGACCAATTCATTTCCTCTTGGAAATCCAAATCATACTTCCTTGCACCTATAAATTCTGCTGACCCTTGACATGAACTTAGAGACCTTTCTTTATCATTCTTTGATCATGTCTTGAAGAAGAGATTTTGATCAACAATGGTTCACAAACTCTGCCTTCTCATTGTGGTCATGCTCCTCTTCCAATCCAAAGCAGCCAGAATCCTGCAAGAGGTGCCAACGAGTGCTAACATTACTACATTAGACTCCAGTGCAATACCTGCATTGCCTGCTAATATTCCTGATCTTTCCTCAATTGCTAATTTGAATTTCTCTATCCCAGACATAGCCTTGCCCCCCATTTCCACCCCTAACATTCCCTCAATTCCCCAGATTCCTTTTGTTACTTATATACCCCACATTACCTTTCCTACAATTCCTTTTTTTCGCCATCCGTAAAATTACAAGGCCTCTTCTCGCGCTTCTTTTTAGGCCTAGACTTCTTCTCGAGGCCCTTAATCAAATGACTCAAATTTTGATATTGTGGTGTCACTCCCACGAAATTCAGAATTCCTATCATGTTACAGAGATACTCTTCTCTTCTTCTAAGGAATTCTTGAAGCTACTGACAGCATGTGCCTCAATTTCCAGCATGATGCAGAGATGAGAATTTGAAGCGCCTTGATCTTCTTCTTGTTTGTTCCAGTATGAAGAGCCGACGAAGGCATTGTGATGGAAGTGCTGTATCGTTTACACTAAAATATGTACCTGAAAAGTTCTCAATGAGATTATCTTGGCACCATCACCGGAGTTAAGTAAATATACATGAAATTTCAGAGGCATGTTAGCATAAGTGATGCAATTCTTCGATAACAGGCATTGCAGAAACTCTCATGTTCTTGTTGAGACAAAGGACAGATGGATGAATGATCAAACGCAGAAACAACCACACAAACCACAAGACAAGATAAACGTGATTTGAAGTGAGTGATTTCTTCCTCTCCCACCACAGCAGAGAAAATTCTCTTGTTGATTACGCTAGAGCAAACCAGGATCCACATTTAAGTCCAACAGTTCAATGACCGTAAGTTTGTGGTCTCGAGTCATGGAACGCCACAGAAGTTTTTCTTCAGATGTTGAGTATAACCGGTTTTGTTTCAGATTTCCTCTTTGGCAAAAGCGAAACTATCAGGAATTACTGGTCAAATCTTTAATGACGGTTTCCTTTCAAATTCTGAAAATTAGCCAGTAAAATCAAACCATTTAATGTGCTGCTAAATTTGGTTCAGACACAATTACAAATTTACAAGAATTGCAGGTCACAGCTTAAAATTTCAAGGCTGAGTTGGGCGAAAACTCCCGATAATAGTAATGCGATCCGAAGAAAACAAAGTTATGATTGACCTGGATATAATTTCAGAGTTATGGTTGACCTGCAACTTCGTGAAACACAATCTGAATTTGGCACTTTATTTAGCGCAACTCAATGAAAATTGGTAGAAAAAAGCAAGACATTACGGTATAGAAATGCAATGTAGGAGGCTGAGGAATTAACCCCGATCAACAACTTAGAGATTGCCATAATATGTATTATGCTGTCATCTGACATTTTATGATGCATCGGTTAAGGCCTACGTGTGCTCATATCCTCATGTCGAGACAAAGTATGTAACCGCCGCAAAGAATGCTTCACCTTCAGGCACACAAACAACTTACTTAAAATCCCTCCAAAATAAAAAAAAATGAACCACTCACGAGCATGAAATCGTCCACTCATCACTCCTTGATATTTTCCTTTTACTCCTGAAGAAGAGACAGAAAGGGAGAAAAAGAAGAAGAATAGAGGTTGTAAGAAGCTGAATGGCCACCACTCTCTATTAACTCAAAAAAGACACTTCTTTCATCTGTCTAGTCACGTATTCCGTAGAAAGAGAGGAGGAAGAGAGCGAAAGAGGAGAGAAATGAAGATTGCAGGGGGCTGATCCGTGAGGAGCCGATCGGCCACAGTTTTTATTCTTTTTCTGTTTTCAGTTTATTTTATTTACTTACAAATGTTTACTTTGTTAATGACGAATGGCTTGTCTTCAAGTTTTTATTGAAAACTTTGAGTTCGTCATAGAATGAGATGTGTATACATATATAGCTGTAACTTTCTACTAGTGATTTATGAAGAGAAATTATACCATAAACCAAGAGTGCTTGACGATTCCACAGCAGTTTATGTAGACTTTTCTGGGATAAGCAGTATCTCCGGTGCTCCAATGGCGAAGATGAACAGGGTTCAGTGTAGTTGATGGACAACAGGTGAATGTTTCCGTTCCACTCCTTGTTGGTCCTTGAGGGACGGATAGCCGGCCCTTAAGGGTTGAGTTCTAGGGTGGTTGTTTCATGTTATATCTTCTCTCCTCAATTGAGGTTCAAACAAATGAAAATCATGTTTGACTGGAAACCGCCAGCTTTTTAAACCCAAACCTCTAGTAATTAAGCATGTCCAAAAAAATCCAAACACTATGGGCTATGACCAAGTTAACTGTCTGCAAATTCTCTGAAACAAGAGTCAATCAAGTAGGCTTCACAAGAATGCTTTACTGCCAACCCCTCCGAATTTGTGTTACTATTAGGCTGTCTCCTTTTTTCTTCTCTTCAAAAAGCTGCGATGGTTAAGCAAACCTCTATGCACCCGCTTATTGAGCTCACTCATCTGAGAGGCAACCCCTAGCCATGCACTATTCCCCGTTTTGGGGAACATAGAAACAAGAAACGCGTATTTTCAGCTTCACACCGAAGAAGTTTCTGTTGCTTGAGAACAGATAATCACACAACCAGTGTATAGGAGATGGTACTAAAAGATGGATTCATAACACCATCATATAGAGGTAGCCAGGTAGGTGTTGCAGAAATCAGGAAGGATTTAGGCACAAGACCAATACACTTGTTCATGGGAGTGTTGCACAGGTGAATGAATGTATTTACGTGCTCAAACAACGTAATCTTCTCCTAGACAGTCATACATGCTGAAAAGACGAATTCATTTCGATGATTTCTTTTTCTGGGGGAGCATTAAGTGGTTTTAGATCCCTAACCTCAGAGTTGCCTTGGTTAGATTATCAAGAAGCCTTGCCAGCTGTTTTCGTCCAGTGCTTATTAACAGATGCATCTCCATAAGAACTCCTTTAATATAAAAATTTCTCCATAAACTTCCCATATACAATACAAGTCACAGTGGTTGGTTACTCAAGCAAGGCTAAAGGAATCAGCAGTGCTCTCCACAAACCTCCTTGCTCCCTTGAACCATCTCTTGTCACCTGCTTGGACCTTGCATATGTAGAGCTTTCCATCCGAGACACTAGCATTGATAAGCTGATGCTTTCCGCCTTCATCACCATCTGCTGTTCTTGTCAACACAGACAAAGAGTAGAATTGCTTGTCACCAATAACTGGAGTAGATGACTCCAAGATGTTTGCAGCTGCAACAGCATCAGGTTCGAACCCACCCTGTTATTGGAATTGACATTTTAAGCATGAATCTCTCTCAGAAAAAGACATTGTAAGCATGAATTTTAGTGTGTAAAATATGTAATTCTCAAAGCATCGGGGCATATGTAATAACGTGAAAATCAATCATGTATCACTATATGAGAGAGAGAGATGAAAACTAATCATGAATAAACACCAAAGAAACATATTTTACCAATCAAGCTACAACATACCTCAGAAGAAGTCTTGCCAAAATATGCCTGCTTGCCAAGAAGGTAATCAACCTGAAAAACATAAATTTTTAGCTTATGTGGACATTTCTTAAAGACACACTTTTACCATCTTTACAACCATTGGAGCTTAAAAATATTCCTAACGGTATTATTTAAGCATGCCTTACAAAGTAAATACATGCTTGCTATGTCATTTCACTTCTACTGTTGGAACTTACTTTAGGGGTTATACTACAATATGTAGCAGTCCAATTTCAAATATTGGTGAATTGCTCCAATCCTATTTGGCTTCCACCGCCTCCCTCAAACACCAAATTTGGACACTTTGCTTTTGGATTCATTGTGAAGCCATTCAAACATAAGTGTGTGGATTATATGCTGTAGTAACCAATGACTGTATAGATGAATCTTCTACAAGATCATCCAAACTAAGTACAGTCTGCTACATATATTCTTAGTCATTATCTAACTTTGGTCATGTCTGTGTTTAACTCCGAACAAAAAAATATCATACTTTGGAACCCTACAGCCTCCATCATCAGTAGACAGAAACGAAAATAAGTGGATGGCATTGGATAGACCAGGGTTTAATCATGCCTGAACTGCTTATAGTAACACCCCGAGTACTGAAACCAACTTCCTAACCAATGCACTGTACTCCCTTTGGACAAAGGTTACCATGTTGAAGTTCAAAAAATAATGGACTATAACAAAACAAATACGTGATATATGAATTTACCTTTGATAGGAATTCCTCAGGGGAACCATAATCAGTTATGCTCTTCTTGTCGGTAGAGGTGACTATAACGGTAACATTGCTGTTGGAGTCAGAGTTGTCTTCGTATCTGAGGACCTGGCCAGGGTACTCCACCTCTTTGCTGGGGTTCCATTTTGAGGGAATAAGAATCTTGAATCCCTCTCCGTTGTATGGCAAGAAATCTGTGTTTGTCTTTGGTTTCCCAAACACGTTGGCTGCATTTTTTCCAGAATTAAAAGGATGTCAACACTAATGGTGCTTGCCTAATTAGTACCTATCATCGACACAGAGAAAGAACAATGGCTCCAAAGCAATTTGCACAATCTGCAGTTTAGCTATTTGCAGACTGGAAATCTTGGCCTGGTTGAGATGTAGTGCAGAGTCAAGGTCCAAAGTACACAAGGCACCTACGGATCCCATGTCGTATAACAAAAACTCAACATGGAAAATCCAGTAAATGATGCAGCTAAAAGATTTAGATTTCAAAACATATTAGGGAGGTCACAGAAAATCTATTTTGTTGAGAGATCACCATTACCAATTGACGAGATCACAAAGGTTCAACTGGCAACTGATCTATGCTTACCAGTTGGTTATATTACCCACACAAGTGGAAAAATATTTACCAAGACAGTTACCAGGCCATCTATTTCTCATTCGTCACAGTGAATCTTGGAATTTCGACAAACACAGAATGAACGAATTACTTTATCAGCTTATATACAGCAGAGATGAAATAGATCAACAAACTTGTTTTACTATCAAAATGAGAACATGTTTGCTCCCTCTCTCTCTACTACAATTAAGACTGTTAACAGAAAGTACTCATACTTTGTGAACCTTATACATGCAAGGACATTGTAGGCAACCCTTACGGGAACTTTACTGTCAAGTTCAGCCAGGATATGAAAGATGTTGCCACCAAAGAGCAGCAAATGGTTTGTTTAAAGAATTTACCAGATTCTCCATAGGCAGCATCAGCAGGGGAGACCTTGGTGCCAACTGCAGCAGCACCAACGAGCAAAGTGAGCGCCAACCGGCGAGAAACGCCAGCGCTCTGCTCCTCCTCGTTCGAGCTCTTTCCTGCCTTGCAAACTACCACAACAGGCTTAAATGACGTCGTTAAAGACTGCACCCTGCACCTAGCTGTGGGTGCAATGTGGTGAAGGAAGCAAGTAGTCGACGCCATTCTCTCTTCCCCTACTCTTTTTTTCAGTTGGCTATGATCGCACCTCTACGCTCTGCTTGTCAACAAGCAACTAAAAGATCAGGGAAAATAAGATCCGTTTTAGGATTTTGGATGCAGATTAAATGAAGACCACGTGAAGGGATGAAATTGGATAAGGGATATAGAGGTGAGGTTCTTATTGGACCACGTAGATTTCCATGAAAATGGATATGCTATAAGCTCTTCACGTCCAATTTATTGATACGAGGCTGCTACCAAGTGGGTTGCGAAATTGCAAGTGATTTGGGATTGAATTGGATATCCAGCCTTTTGGCCAACATTCTCTATTGGGTATATATGAGATCGATATCAGATTTGGATCTAGATTTGGCCAACATTCTCTATTGGGTATATATGAGATCCGGATCCAATCCATATACATTAAACCAGTTGCATGTCAAACTTTTAGTTTGGACTTTTTTTTTGTTACAACGGAAGGCCTAAGCCTATAACAGACATACGGCCTCCTCTGGGAGTCGAACTCGCCACCTCATTGTGGGAGCGAGGGAGCCCTGCCAAATGAGTATCCAGCCTGAATTGAAATTGTTTATATTGGATTTTGTATCAAAAACAAGATCCATATCAGATTTGAATCTAGATTTGGATGACATTTTCTATTTGGTAGATATGAGATCCAGATCCAATCCATATACATTAAACCAGTTGCATGTCAAACTTTTAGTTTGGACTTTTTTTGTGTTACAAAGGAAGGCATATGTCCTCTCGTGGGAGTCGAATTCGTCACCTCATTGTGGGAGTCGGGAAGCCCTGCCAGCTTAGCTAACGCTCTGTGCGCTTAGTTTGGACCATCTTATTTGCCACAAGCACACACATACTGTTTTAAAATTTCAGCTTTTTTGCATTGAGAGAATTAGATCAACAGCAGGGCGCTCTAGCGCAGGTGCTGCTTGTTGGGAGTTCGACTCCCAAAGGGTGCATGTGTGGGAATGGGTGTTAAACTTAGGACTTTTCTTGTAACAAAAAAAAAAAGAAAAACGGTGGGGCATTTTAGAGCTAGTGGTGGTGGTGGGGAGTTTGACTCCCAAAGGGTATACTTGTGGTTGTGAGTGTTAGGCTTTGGTCTCCTCTTGTACAAGACTTTTCTCATACTAAATGGGGTCGGCTACATAATTCTTTGTTTTCACATAGCTCTATTATGTACCATGTTGATAGTTAACTTAACATGAACTAGATCATTCTTTATTATTTCTCTCCAACACTTTTGTGGTCTTCTTTTTTCTCTTTTATCATTTTCACAATCTAGTTTTCCATACTTTTTTCACGGAGCTTTCTTTGGTCGTCTTTCTACATATCCAAACATTTAAACAAGTTTCTCTCATTTTATTTTCTACTGGTGTCACTTGCAATTTCTTTCTAATAAACTAATTATATATATGGTCTTTTCGGTATGACCACCCATCTATCTCAACATCTTTATTTTTTACCACAAACATCTTTTGTACATGTTGATGATTAGCTACCCAATACTCAACCATAAAACATAACAGGTGTAATTGCTACTCTATAATATTTACCTTTTAGTATCTTCTTGTCACAAAGAATACATGATGTTCCTCTCTATTTTAACCAACCTGCATTAATTTTATGCATTACATCCTTATCATTCTTCCATTACTTTCACTTCATTTATTTAAAACTTTGTTTGTGGGGATGCAATGTGTGCCAATTTTAATTTCTATATCCTCTGAAGTAATCAAATGATCAAACTTATATTTCATATATTCTATCTTTGTTCTACTAAGATGGAAGCTTTTGCTTTACAATGTTTCTCTCTATAATTTTAATTTCCTATTAACTTTTTTCTTAGACTCATCCATTAATACAATATCTTATGCAAATAACATACACTACGGTATTTCATCTTGAATATATTTTGTTAACTCATCAAGGACCAATATAAATAAATATAGACTTAAAGTTTATCCCTGATGTAATCTAATATTAACTTTAAAGAAGTTTGTTATTCTTTCATGAGTCTTTACACATGTTTTTATTCTTTTTGTAACAAAAAAAAGGAGTACAACGGTAGGGCGTTGTAGCACTAGTGCTACTGGGAGGGAGTTTGACTCCAAAGGGTGTGGATGGGGTATTTGGCTTCGGCCTCCTCTTGTAACAAAATAAAAATTCAGGTTTTTAATGAAATTAATGCACTCCCAAGGCATCGATTCGCCACCCGCAGGGTGCTCTAACGTACTGATCGTGGGAGTTTAACTCCTAAAGGGTGCACGTGTGGATGGGTGTGTTAGGCTTCAGCCTCCTCTTGTAAAAAGAAAAAAAAAAAGCTTTTAATGTAATTAATTGAGGCTCCTGGCATCGACTTGACACGCATAGAGAGGCCTACCAGTGAGCTAATGCTATGAGCACAGCAATATCTCCAAATTAAATTATGAGAAGAGCAGCTAAATGCACTTGCAAAAGTATTAAGCTACTTTCTACCGAGGGCTTACTGATCCAATGAAATACTAGAATCCGTTTTTGAAGTGAATGAATTGCAGACTGGACTGCTTTGAAATGGGTGATCTGGGAGATCATGATCTAATACCAAACTAAATGCCATTCATATTTAGTCATGTCAACCCAATGCCAAAGCACAGTATTGTCAGAGACAAACTCGGATTCAGTGCGAGATCATGAAAAGTATAGAGTCCTTGAATGGAAGATAATCCAAGGTATCATAACGTCCTCCATTTAAGATAGCAATGGAGTAGGGGTGGGCTGCACGGTACCCTCCTCACTCCAAAACCCGCACCCATCCTGCCCTGACCCGCTAGAATCTACTCCATTTTGAGCAACAAATTTTGCCCCAAATCTTTATTTAATCATTATATCGAATAACATGAACAAGTTTTTTACTCGGGAACAGAGCAGGGCATGTATGTTTACCCCAAACCTGACCTTGCCCACCCTGCATAACACAACCATCCCCGCCCCGCTGTAGACCGGGTGGATTCTTGACCCTGAGGACCCACCCCATACATGCGGGGCAGGTAGGGATTGCCACCTTATATCCATCCTTACAATTGGAACAGAGACCTATGCTTCGGTATGGTTATTTCAACCATTTATTTTCAAGTTATAGATCTTGTAGTTCTGAACAGTGACAGATCTACATTGAGCCGAGGTGGGTGTTCACCCCACATGAAATTTGGAAAATCAACTTAAAGTCTATAGCCCATGATTGGATCCATGGGCTACAATACATAGTTCGCAAAACTGTTCGAGAGCCTATTCGCCCCACCCAAAAAGAGTTTCTAGATCTGTCATTGGTTCTGAACATAAGATAATCTCCAAAAACTTTTATACGCCCATTCACCTGAAAATCTTAAATACATTACTTTATGTATTATATTACCTTCCATCTTCAGTTTGGAAGAGGACCATGATGCTTCTGACGTTTACCTTATGGAGGGTTCATGACTTCAATTCGTCTAGATAATAATGCATCTCATGCAAATCTGTAAAACTTTACAGATTCATGCTAGTGATGCTCAGTGGATTCACCAATTGCATAATCAACATCATAAACAGATCCACAATTGAATTAATCGTATTCATCCAACTGAACAAATTTCAACCGCCAGCATGATGTTGGCAGTCAGCTGGATGAGCGCTCGCCTCTCTGCTGAGGTCACACATACATAGAAGGAAAGCAATAATGTTTGGTGAGTTTTAATATGACTTTGATGTAGCTAACGCGAAGAAGTCAGTCACCAGTCAGCTCACCGTTTATAAAATAGGAAGGTAAACTACCAGAAAACCCCAGGCCAACCACCATAGACAAACAAGCCTCCGTGCGTCACTCGCTCTTCTATAAATACCAACTCCCCATTTACTCAACAAAGTCATCAAACACAGATCCGGTGATTCAAAACCTGATTGAAGGCACTACTAAACTAACAAAGCAACTCCCTGTACGACGGCCATGGCCTGCAAGACTCTATTGATCCCTTCCACCATCGTTGCATGCATCTGGTTGTTTAACACTGACATGGCGCTTGCTGCTCGTGTGTTGCTGCAGACGACGGTGCCGTCAGTTGGGCCAGCCATCCCTTCCGGCTTGCCATCATTTCCATTGCCCACCATACCTTTATCTAATATTCCTACGATCCCTACATTGCCAACATCTCTGCCATCCATCCCTTCGATTCCTTCAATCCCATCCATCCCTTCAATCCCAAAGATGCCTTCTATTCCATCATTCCCTAACATGCCAATACCAACCATGCCTTCTATCCCTAACATGCCCAAGTTTCAGTTTCCTCCCATTCCGTTCACTGCATCACCACCACTATCTTAGACGGTTCTCTGCCCTTGCATGGTTGAATGCATGGTATGTTGGTTATGTGGTTGGTGCAGTACTATGCAGATGAATTACAGTCAGTTGCATTGTTGGTGCATGTGTCACCTCACTGTGAATCCTGTCGTGATGATACGATGATCTTAGAGGAAAATTCAGGAGCACATATCATTCGGGTTTACATATCATATGCTGTTTGAGAATTGTGTGGGTTTCCATGAAGGTGTCATAAATGTGAACTTGTTTTGCCAAGGTATCGGAATTTATGTTGTCTTTGCTATTGTATTAATGGATTTTTATTCTTAAATGTCATCGTCTGTTTCCTTTATTTCTCACACAGTGCACTCTAAATTTTATAATATAAGCTAAAATATGAAGAGCAGTGTATATTAAGAAACGGTCAAGCTGGATTCGGATCTGAATAAAGACACATACTATTCGATCATCTAGCTCAAAGCTCCCAGAGAACAAGTGTTCAATTATGGCTGTCACGCATCAATGGGTCAGGGACTCAGGATCAAACCCATCACCAGACCCACCCGTACAATGAGGAGCTACATTCGGCCTCGAGAGCCAATAAAAGACGACTTTTATGACAAAATCTATAGATAAGCAAGGAAAAATGAGTTCACTATTTTACATGAGGATTCACGTAAAAAATCTTTTATGTACAAGATCCTATGCTCGCATAATATGCAATCACCGACCAAAGTCTTTTTTATCCGTGGACATAGCAACAAAACTGGGTCGATTCTCATCAGTTTACAGGGCAGACCACTGGGCACTGTCAGCGGTTTATATAGGCTCCATAAGTCCCTTGAAGTGTGCTCGATTTGTAGTTCTAAGGGAACTGGACCTCAATTTATGGTGCTCATAGTTTAAAGTTTTATTATGCATCAAAAATGAAAACCATCCCTTGCATGGAACTACGAAATCCATTGTTGGTGAGAAGTGAGCCACACAAACTGAACCCATAAGCTTTGTACAAAAACCCAAACCCCTCCTCTCTCGTATTGCTATCCTACATCGCACAAAAACCAAGCATCAATTCCACTTATGAACCAAAAAAAGAACTATAGTTCTTGAGAATCATGGTTACAATGCCATGTAAGTCTAGGTGTGCAGTTCTGGTACCAATATTCAAGGGGCTACAAGAGAGCGTGACCATGCGATCCAAGGTCACTCCGTAACGAAGTTTCAGTGTGAAGTGAATGTGCGCAGGCCCCTGGTCTTGGGGACTGCGTGGATTGCGCTCGCTTTACTATGGGACAAAGCGGCCACATGCTCTGTGTTCCGTCCATGGCCGCTTTGTCAAATACCCCGTAGAAGGAATGAGAAAGCACCAAGTACTCAGGCACTAGACTTGTCGTTCTAAATGTGCAAACACAAGCATGGTACATAGGCTTCCGGTTGCCACAAGTAGCTGAAATTCAGAATCTGCAATAGAGATCACTCAACTATAAGACTTGTTTGAGTTCGTTGAACGAAAAGTGGAAGTTGGGTTCAAATCAAGCTCAGACTGAGCCCAACTCATTCAAAGCGAATGATGCCCAAACCAGTTCAAGCTTTTGTCCCGACTCATCTGGAACCATGCTCAGATACTGCCAAGTGAATTGAATGAAAAAGATAATGAAGGTGGGTCCCGGACCCTAGAACCACATGGTCGATGAAGCCCACCCATAAAAGGCAGGCCTTCTTTTGCTAAAGATAACTCAAACTAAAATTTATGTACACACTAATTTAGACTCTTGACCAAGCATACCTAACCAGGTGAGGTTCTCATTTTTCCCAGATAGCTCAGTTCTTATGCCCAAGAGATCCTCATTTGGTACCCTATCTCGATTAACTTACTGTTTTCCGAGCCTGGAACTACTTCATGTCCTTTTGACTTGAAGAAGGTCCTACGAAGCAAGCAGACAGCGCGAACTTCACAAATTACATGGAGATGACAGGATCATTAATGGGAAGCACTACAATAACCATTCAAAGGACTTCCATAAAGGAATTTTAGTAATCTAAAACCGAAAAAGAAAAAGAGTGTTTATATGACTCTGAAACTCTAGGGAACCAGCTTCTAACCATAAACAGTAAATTAGTGGACATGCTCTTCATGAAGTTTTTCATGCAAACTCCAACATAATTAACAAATGACGAGTTGGAAAATGGCACACAATAGGAAATAAATCGAGCATCCTTCCAAATGATTAGCAGAAAGAAAGAATTTGTAGATCAGATAGTACCCCCCCCCCCCTTTAAAAAAAGGAGACCACAACCTACATTCTCAAATTGATATCAGATGAAAAGCAGTGACAACCACAAACAAAGATGCTTTGATCACGTTACTTCCCATAAACTTAAATTTCAGGGAAGCAGAACTCGGCAAGAATGCAGCAGAGCAAGCAACTGCATCATGAATGATATTTACAATGAACCATTAGCTGGATCCTCTTTGATGGAATCTTTATCCTTTGAAGATGATTCACTCTTCCCGCCTGAAAAATCAAGTCTAATGGTTCAGTAAGATATGTTTACTCTGGTTGTCTTTAAGATAGATTTATTTTGCCTTTCCTCCCACATCCTCCTATAATACATTGTTGCTCATGTATTCAGTTTGATATACATTTAGGCCCTCTGTTGCACAAGCCGCTTTGCAAAATGGAACATGAAGTACTACCACGTTACTAGAGGCTTTTGGAAAAGAATTTTCTTCAAGTAATTTCATAGCTAAAACCAAAAAAGGCCAAGATGTCTTGGCGTTTACAAGGCCTGACAAATTTCCAATGCGTAACCTATATGGACCTGTGTCAGTGTGCTTATGGTCATCATATGTCAATGGACGGGAACACATGGATAATTTGTATGTGGGCCTGTATTTTGTGTCAATTTATCAATGCATGACATTGAATGCATCACGCTATCATGTGCTCATACATCTATATGTATATGTGCACATACATGTATGTGGGTGCACATGTGTGTGTATGTGATAGAGAGAATTAGGACCATGCCAAATATGTCGTACAAAACTAATTGCACAAATAACATGCTAGCAAAGAAAGCATTTTGGAAAACTTTATCCAATCCAAGCTATTTTCACAAATTAAATGCTATTCAAACAGGGTATCAAACTATCAATACCTTGTGAAGAGCCTAGAGAGAGCAATTTGTCTATGTTATCAATGCGCCACTGTATTGTCTTTAAAATTGTATTAAGTGATGAGACCCTCTTGCATAACCCAGAGATCTTGGCTGCATGCTGCATAATGAATGGCAACGGAGCATCTTCTAACAGTTGATCCAGCTCTGCAACAAATATTGGAAAAATTTGAAGCGAGCAAACCATAAGTACACCAGCAATTCAATCTAAGGGAAAAGTTATGTATTAAAATATGAACGATATACAACTCCCACAGTAATAATACTCATGAAAAATATGTAGATGTTGACAACGTTGTGTGCCAACTGCATAGGGCGTCTACAATAATCTAAAGACACAAAACTTATGACTTATCTGCGAAAGGCATTATAAATGCGCTGGTAAACAATTAAGAACAGAAGTATCTTCAAGGCGCCAAAAGAGAAACCCAATAATAAGATCAAAAGAAATCCAAAAGCAGCTCATTATTCAAAGTAGTAAGATACTAAGAATAGCCAGATGAAATAGAAGATAAATTGAGAGAGAAAATAAAGGTGAGTTGGACATTTTGAGATGAATTCCATTGAGAAGGTGTAAGAAACTAGGTAATGAAATTTATTTTTGGTTACAGGTAATGAATATTTTGAAAGAGGTAGAAGAAGCCCTAAAAGGTGTTGGACAAATCATCTAGTTCTTTTAGAGCTAAATGCTAATATGAGACAATAGAGCACAATGCCAACTAACAATTCATGCAGCAGACCCAACTTAGCATGAGGTGTCAGACATGGTTTTCTTAGTAACAATAGACACCAGGAGCTAAGGTTGATCGAACTGAATATAATACAATCGAAGGCTTATGCTTCTTATCAGAAGAAAAACGAACTTAGGGTATCGCAAATTGCATCAATCACGTGATAAACAAGAAGAATGTTTTCCAGCAAGCTTTATCAGGTAACAAAAAAAACCTATTTGGCAAATAGTAAAAACCCATCCTTCCATCAGTCACAGATAATTGTTCCTTTATATATCTTGACAAAACAAAAATACGTAAATCAAAGGAAGGACATGGGTCTACAGGGTTCCTAACAAAATTTTCAGTAACTATTTCAAAGCTCAGCTAACATCATGTACTTCTAAGTAGCTTGATGACAACAAACAATCCATCTCTAAAGGTAAAAGGAGTAAGTTTTTGTCAACATATATCACATGCCGCATGTAGATCATCACGGGCTGAATATCGATCCCCTCACCACTACACGAAATTCAAGTAATCTAACCAACTATAGGTTAGATCCCACCTGAATAATTAAATCACCTCTTGGTCAATCTTCAGAAAAAATTGAGTCTCTTATTCAATACCATGACCAACACCTTAATAGAGCTAACAATCAGTATCTTCTAACACATGAACTAACAACCATATTGTTCTAACGATGTCATATCCCTAATTACATGTAATTGACTTAAGATCTATCCAAAGTTTCTCGTTTCTCCAAATTTCAGATGGCTCCCTGTTTCAACTAAACAAACAATGTTGGAATTACGATCACGTTATTCACAATCGACCATACTAACAAGGTAGAATAGGAAAAGAATAAAATTCTAACGCGATTGAAAAAGGAAAATCTTTCAACACCCGATCCGACAAAACAAAATACCCTAAATCACACAAAGCCAAGCACCCAAAATAGCAAAAGATTATCTGAACGAGAACCGTGTCGGAAGGAAAACAACGAAAAAGAGAACGATCGACAGAAAAATACCGCGAGTAAGCCTATCGATAGCAAGAGACAGTTGCTCTTGGCTTTTCCCGGCGCTCTCTGCCTGATCATCGAATGCTCGAACTAGCGTTTCCAGCATGGAAGAGATCCCTCTCCCTATCACCTCGGCGCTTCCTCCAGATGCCTCTGAAGCCGAAGCCTCGCCGGAGGCCGTCGAGCTTTCCATTTCCGACAACGATTTCCCCGCGTTGCTGGCTTCTGGAATTTCTGCAGAAGGATTTGCGGTCATGGTCGAAAGCGAGTTCCATGACTGAATCACTTCTGATTATTTGAATTCTGCAAACCAAATAGAACGCATTTTTCTAAGGAAAAAGAAAATTTTATTACTGGAAGATTCTTTTTAAAATAAAATGAAATTTATATAATTTCCCATATCCCTTTTTGTTTTTGGTTTTTAAGGGGAGATTTTTCTCTCCAAACTGGATCAGGTCAGGTTGGGTCGGTTCTGGACTCTAATTCTGGTTCGGGTCAAAAACCATGGATCAGTAATGGAGACCCCAAATTGCATGAATCGGGTAAAGCAGGGAAGGTGTTGAAATCCCAGTGTGACCCCAATCGGCTCTTCCGAAGGTCAGGGCGTGACACCAGCACCTAAACATGGCCGGCTCCTAACCGGACTGACAGTTTTAATGAGAACCAAACCGGGCCAAGAACCAGCTGAATCTGAAATCAGTAAAAGAAATTGAATCTGTTGTTCGAAACAGACGGTTACGATATTTTTAATTTTTTTCTTATAATTTTATTTTTTAATAAAATTACCAATTCCAAACTCAAATCGTAACCATTATGAAACCGATTCCGTTACTAACAGGAACCGACTGTTTGAAACTACCAATTCCGATTTACCTGAAACCAGACATGTCTACCAGCACCTCGTCATAACAGAAACACAAAGGACACCTCTTTCAAACCGGTGGTTCTACCTCCACCAAAACCTAGAACTGGAACTAAACTGGTCCTTTTCGGGTCTGAGTTCAGTTCTGGATCCATGGCTTCTTGATCCAGTTATGAATCCGATTCAAAGTCAGTTTCAAATTGGGTTCAGATCTGGTTTCATTTGAAAAGTTTATGAAATAAAGGACGAATTTTAAAATTGGAAAAAGGACGACTTGGAACCGTCAACTCTGAATCCCCGGTTTCGGTTGAAGTGGAACCAAACCGCAGGATCCCCTGTTGTGGTCCTCAGTTACGGGGGCTGTTTGGATTCAGTCCAATCTAAGAGTCTCTTTGACTTCATTATTTTAAATACATCTATAAAAATTACATTTATATACATTTTTTATTTGGTTTACTCTCTTAAACTAATACTAACATCTATGTTTTCATTAAAAAAACTTATAGAAATAATTTTCTATCTATTTTTCTATCGTCATTTGTCACTAGAATCTTAATGCAATTTGTAATATGCCTTCTTTTCCTTAAATTTATCTTATACTTCACTCCACCATCAAGCTTCCTTTTGTACCATTACGCCTCCCATAGATTCACCTAACATATCTTTTGTTACTTTCCTAATATGCATAGCCATATTATAAATATCAATACTTATATTCTCAACATCTTTTGCTTTTTTTTCAACCTACTTTGTCTCTTACAAACATAGAACATTAATCTTTCTCATAATCATAGTATATACCGCTTAAAACTTATACTCAACGTCTTTTGTCTTTTTTCAACCTACTTTGTGTCTTATAAAAATAAAACATGAATCTTTCTCGTAATCATAGTATCTACCGCTTCCATTAACTTATCAATCAATATTTCAATATTACAAATATCAATACCAATCTTATTATCTAAGACCATCTTCCTTACTTGTCGCATCCGTCCATGCTCAAAATATAAAGACCCTCTCTATGATTTATTCACTATGTTCGAACAAAATACAATGAAACTAACTTCTTTACCCACATTTATCCATAATGTGAAAATCATCCTTACAATTGATTCACTATATTCAAACGAAGATATAAAAGTTCTCACGTACTTTTCACTCCATTCACTAAGAAAAGACACCTTACCGTAATGCTCATAATTTGTAAAATCCATGATAGATAATTCTAATAAACCTTTACACTGACTCAAAGCCTAACGCAACCCTTCTCCTTGTCCGGGCTTAAATGATAGTTAATATAAATATATATATATATATATATTATATTTTAAAAAAATGTTTAGTGCCTATGTGTCTAAATGGATGATCTTAGGCCTTAGAAGTCCAGGTCAAATGTGAAGGAAATCTATCTTCCTCTCTCATATTTATAGAAGCTCATACGCCTCCCCTCCATTAGAACATGAATTAGCGTGAAGTTTCATAACCAACAAACAACTAAGCCTTTCCCCATACTAGATGGGGTCGGCTATGTATAACGAGACAATAACAGAAACACAAAAGTTCATGATTTTAATTCACAGGAAAAGTAACAAGGATAAGGACGATATTCAACTATGGAAGAGAGCAGACTACATTAGTATTATTAACCAATCTGCATCTACAATTACAAGGACATGCTTGACTCTTTACAGCAGAACCAGCATCAGAAATTTGTTACAGAACAGATGTTAAACAGTTTTAGAAATTACAGAAATGGGAATGCTTAATACATGTCTGTGATTTCCATCAATTCGGATCCTTCCAAAGCTGACAGTCATGTTATTAGCCGTGGCTTTCATATTCACAGTCAGGTTCTGTTTCATTCCACTTGCTATGAAGAAGTGAGATGGAACCACAACGACTGATACTCCGAAAGGAGAAACCCAACTGACTCTGTAAGTTTCATCACCAGCAATGTTTGTCACTACTCTGTGAACAGCTATTGACCGGTTGAGCCTTGCTACTGTAACAGAAGGCAAGTTAAGGTCCGTTGCAGCTAACGTGTTTGGCCCACAGGCTCGACCTGTGTAGTTCAGCACGACCGGGGCTGATCCATTGATACCACAGAGAAAAGAGAAGAAATCATCATAGCCTGGAAAGACGAAACAAGCACACAACAGATAAGCTAGTTATGTAATCATCCTTACTCGAAAAAACACAGTATGTTAAGGGATGATAGTCGCAGCTAGCCGAAAACTTTCTACAAAAACAATTAGAGGAATATGTAAATACATGTGCACCCCAGTCAAAGCGCATCAGACCCACTGGCTGTGACATTCCATGGCATTTTACTAATGAGAGTTGAAATTTCAAAAGAGTTCCCACGATAACAGCAACAACAGGATCGAATTACAGGTTGCAGAAGGCAGACTAGCATGGAAAATTATCGTGTGACTCTGGCATTTTTAATTACCAATTTTTACTTGGGAAAACTCAGTATTACCACAATAATAACTTATTTGAACATTATTCCCTATTTTCTTGCACAGGCACTTTATTGGCTATGTAGCTGCAGAAAAGCTGAAAAGGGCCAGTGATGCAGCAACAGTGGAGAGACAAGGGAAATTTGCTAAGGATTCGAACTCTTGAAGCCCTATTCTGCTATTCCTCTCTTTTAAATATGTGTGGCTCTGAAAACATAAGCTGTTGATTAAGACATATTAATGGCTGAAATTAATAGGAGACTTGACCACATGGTCTTACAAATAGAGCTTGCAATTAATGATCTTTGAACCCACAATCAGCAAGACCCAAACAGGGCATATTGAACAGAGCTAGATTTTTTCGATTAGCAACTGACACTGAAAAGTATCAAAGCATTAACCTACAATGTCGTCTCTTTGTTTTTTCAGTTTAAGGCACAGGCTTCATAAATATCCGCCACCTATACAGTCGTATACACACCCTGCACAAACTTTCGGAACTTGATTTCCAAATCCATGCAGACTATGCTCAGATGTGAATTTGGGATTAATGATGAACTTGGATATTGGAGCTCTTTAATTGCTCTCTCTCCATATGCTTGTAGAAGAAGAATTAACAAGAGCATCAAGCACGGTGGAAAACTTACCAACATCAAAGATCAAACCAGGATCCAGTGCACGAGTTGCATTGACAAAACCACTACCCATGTCAAAAGGTGTAGCAGGAGACTGACTTGAATCTGGATTACTATATGCCCGTTGTGCCATTATTGGACCTCCTTGCTTGTCACGCTGGGAGGCAGTGGTGGAGAGTGCTGAAGCAATGGCGGCAGGACTAAAACTAGGGAACTTCTGTTTGATGAGAGCAGCAAGCCCTGCAATATGAGGTGCTGCCATGCTGGTTCCCGAGACCATTGCAAAACGTTCACCTGTTTAATAAAGTTTTGAATGAAGCTAAGACAAGCAACCCTCGTCTTAAAATCCTTGCTTGCTGAAAGAACATGAATGATACCTTGAAATTCCATAGAATCCATCCCTGTGGAACTCCATGCAGCCCAGATGAAACTGCCAGGAGCTATTAGGTTTGGTTTCATAAAATCTGCATCATCAAAAAATGCATTTTCAGGGTCTGGTCCTCTGGCAGAATAATAGAGAACTTTGGGCGCTGAGTTGTTATATGAAGGCTTTAATCCCCCCAAAATTCTAGCAATGCCTTCAAACTGGACAATAGTGTTTGATGATGCATCTCTAACCAAGGAATCATTGTAATATTGGAGGAGCACCTGCACATAAAAAAACCATTTTTTTAAGATAACAGAACATAGCGATCCCAGTGAAACATGGACATCACTAAAAACATGCAAAATGAAACAGAATAATCCAACTTGCATGGCAGGTAATATGTGCTTCGAACCTGATGTCCAATAACCATTGATTTTCAATAGAAAAGCATCCCATATAAAAACAAGCAACTACATTGCCAATATTTTATGCAGCTGGGCCATAACATTCAGAGATATGTGGAGAACCACAAAAGTTGACATCTGTTAGCATTTTTCAGAATATAAGATAGCACTTATAGAACGTATCACATGCATGAATGCGCACACACACACATATCTCTAACTGTATTTATATTAGAGAGCAGCATCTTTAGAATATAAGTACAGTAGTTACAGAAGGCATCCATTTTTAGAATATAATACAGCAGTTAGCAGAGGTGTGTGCATGCACGTGAGTGTTTGTGTGGAGAGAGGAGAGACCTTCGAATCTTCAGGGGAAGGAATTATCAAGCCTGGAATTTTCATTGGTGTCGGGTTTATCTGATACCCAAGAACAAAAGGATCTACCAAGAAAACTACCCCTGCTGCACTGAGATTCTCAGCTGTAGTCAAGGCCTGTTTAACAGAGGATTGCCCTAGCACAAACCGGATGGAATAGCTGCAAATTAAAGTTTTCCCTTGAACCAACTTCTGTTTCAGCTGACTGGGATCTTGACATTCACTCAAAAACTGATCCTTTGAAGATGCAATCTCGTTCCAAGCATGAATTGTAGAGATTAGAGTGTTTGGACGCCTTCCTGTTCCAGCTGCAGAAGGGATACACAGATACTGATGTTAATAGGAGAACTATTCAATTTCATGACATCAAATGTAAAACATGTATCCCAACTTACGTGCAAGTCCAATTCCAGGGATGGCCACATTATTGCCGAGAATGATCGAATTAGAATAAGATCTATCATGAGATGAGGCACCTACACTGAAAATCCATGGACTGAAGGAAGCAATGCTCTTGAATGAAGGTCCAGTATTTCCAGCTGCCTGAACAACAAATATTCCAGCTTTGACAGCAGAGAGGAGGGCCATATCTATTGGATTGAAAAAGGTTGCAATCCCAGGAGGTCGTCTGTTTGGAGTGATTGATAAACTAATCACATCAACTCCATCTTGAGCTGCCTATGGACATGAAAGGTTATTATTCTATATAGTGAAATAACAGGAACTTAGATTGACCAAGAAAGTGCAACGATGTAAATTCTCACAGTGCACATATATGTAAATGAGAACCGAGCAATGCCAACGAAAAGAACTAAGTTAATCTGCTCGAGATTTGGCTGGAATACCAGCCTGTGGATTGGATTCCAACATCATCCTAGCCATTGATGGCAAGCAGGATCAATGTGACAAAATGCAGTCATTATATGTGCTTGATTTAATCTTGGTTGCCGTTTTTGTTTCTATTACCTCCGAAAACTACACCCAGGAGGTGACACCTAATTGCCCAAACAGTTGATTGAGACCACAAGGTTGGGATCTTCACCCCCATGGACTATGCTGGGCATCACTTGCAGAAGGGAAAGGCACGGGTGGTGTTTTTGTACCCCTGAATTTGCATCTAGATTTAATCAAAGATGAACAGTCAATGAACCATACTGTTAGTGATAGACCAGCAACCACACAAGTCATGTTAATCTTAACGTAAGTCACAACAAGCTACTGATTCCCATAGGCAACACCCTCTAGAAGTCTTAACTTTACAACTTGTGATGCCTTTATGGGAACCCGGGTGCCTCTCTTATATTTAGCTGCCAATGCTTGTGAATTGTGCATCATTCATAAATCTGGGAAGTTTTGCAATATAAATGGTTTGATATATGGATCAGAAATCTTGACATCATTGAATTTATACACACCTTTTCTATTTCTCAATCTTGTCATGCCAATAGGAGACAGTCAATGTAAAACTTTATCAGATATTTCGCAAGAGATCAAACCTTTCCTATACTAATGCAACAAAATCCAATATTATCCATACAGTACGATACATATCGTATCGTGGACCAAAATGATATGATACACCATAGTATATAGTATAGGATTCCTTATCATTCTGTATCGTACGGTACAACATGTATCACACGATACAAGGCGTATCACCCAATACAAGGCATCTAAGCCTGCTGTAACATGTATCTAACAGCATACACACACTCACCTGCACGTGCACACACATTATATAAATATATCCTAAATCCTTGTTTTTCAGTTCTATTTTAAGTATTGCAAATTTGCAATAGTTAAATCCCTTTTGCTGGAAAGGCCTGTGTATGACTGTTCAACTACTTATTAGACCCTCTATTATCTATACGGTATGCCATCTTTTCTTACATACATCTCCCTTGTCTTGTTTAAGTTGCAAAGGTTTAAGGGCATGAAATGGTTTTGGTTATTGTTATGTTTCTTGCTGGAAAGGCATGCGCTTTGATAATTCACATGCTTCAACATGATATCATTTCTTGATTTGAAAGGAAACCAACAATAGTGCTTCTCGTTCTGATTAAGTGGAATGTGAAGTCTTTATTAACGCAAGATGGGTTTGATTGCATGGTTCTACGATTGCAAATAAAGCTATAGTACACGGCAAATGGTGTTTATTATGCTATTTCATGATCTAGAACAAGGAGGTGAAGATGAAGATCATTTAGTTGATCCTCATTAGTGATTACAATATGTAATTCGTTTTTCCAATTATGAAAGTTGAAATTTTGCTAAGGATGTATTGCTTCATTGCTTTATACATTGAAAATTAAATAATGATTGATGAATATTTACTCAAATTATGAAATTATATGAATTGCCTAGAATTATCATGATTTTTCTTGATTTTTTATGTTTTTTTATTTTTTATTTTTTTTAGAATTACAAAAGATACAGTGCGATGCGATACATATTGTGGACCAAAACGATACACAATATGATATGATGCGATACAAACAACACTGATCGAATCCATCATAACTCTGAAGCTAAACGTGCTTGGTCAACCTTCTAGGAAGGTCTTGTGTTGCATTCTCTAGCCAACCCTACCTAGGGTGAGAAATGCTTGTTTAAAGTTAAGGTTAAAGCATCTAGTGTAATGTTTAATTACTGATTTTTTCACAAGAAGAAAAATGTGTACTTAGACCAACAAAAATACTACCATTTCATTTTTAGATTGCATTTTTTCTTTAAGTCAGTTTTCGTGTTATTTTGCTTAGTTTTCTTCCTACTCTTGCTACTTGATCCTATTTCAATTCCCATTTTGCTTCTCATTCATTATTTACTTCGCTGTAGGAGCAACTTTGTCATTCTATCTTTATGTATAGATGTCATTACTTTGACTGAAAATAATGATAGTATGATTATCAAAATCAAATCATGGTTGAATTATAAGTTTGAATATCCTGGGTATAAAGATTACTCATGATAGAGCATCAAGACAATTGTATCTCAGTCATGAGAGATACATTAATTGTATACTCAAAAAGTTCAGAATAGATGATCGCAATCCTGAAAGTACATCATTACAGAAGGGGTCAAGCTGAGTGAAAAACAAAATGCTCCTTAAGCTCAAGTTGTTGGCAACTTAATGTATGATATGGTGTGTATGAGATCTCAATAGATATGAAAGTAAACCTTGTTGACAACATTTGGTTTATAGTAAAGAGGATCTTGAGAAAAGGAGCAAGGGACTTTAAGTTGTGTTATCAAGCAGATGAGCTAAAGGTAATTGAATACTCAGATATTGACTTTGCTGGAAACAAAGATTGACAACAAACAAATCAACCTCCGTCAGATTTTCCTATTTGAAAGTAGTGTTGTTCTTGGTCATGCAAGAAACAAGAAGATAAATTGCTTCATACATGATTTGAGGTTGGGCACAACCAATCAGAAAATTGTTATGCATTGTGGCAATAATACAATCATAAGTTTAATAATTAGTGGAGCTAACAACTCTAGAAGCATATATATAATGATTAAATATCATCACATACATAATATGGTTCTAAAGAATTAAATATTAATATCTTATCTGCCTATTGAGAATATATGATACCAAACCCCTTGACTGAAGGCATATAAAAGATTTATTCTCCAAGCATGTTCTACATGGTTTGAGATGTGTGCCTAAAGCTCTTGGTTGAGCTAGAAAAATGTACTTGATTCAGAAAAAACCACATAACTAGAAAGATCACTTGAGTTGTTATACAGAAAAAGTGTGTTAGTTACAAAAAAATGCATAAGGGATGCAACTCTTGATGGTTATATTTGAAATTTATAAACCATATAACCGAGAAAGTGATATAATTGGGAAAGCCACTGAATAGTGAGAGGAATTCATTATATCATTATTTGGCTCAAGTGGCTAAGAGGGAGATACAAGTTCCTGTAATTTGCGTGGCCACTTTGGCCTTAATATATTATTTATGTAATTAGGAAGGTGGGGCCTCTTGCCATGTGGTTTGTCTGATAGAAATCAAACAAGTTTTCTCTTTAATGTGAAAGGATCCTATGAGGATCTAAGGAGGAAAAATCAGGGATCCATTTCTCCTAGGCAATAACGAACATCCATGGATGGTATAAATCCAAGAGCGACTAGTTGTTTGAAGAATATTTGAAAAAGATATTCTAAAAACTAGAGAGAAACAAAATTCCCTCTTTGTGAAAACTTCTTCCCAAAGAACCCAGTCGAGGCAATCATCAGTACAACCAGATTGCTTCTTCAGTCGCCTTGGTAAGAAAACTCTTCAGAAAGAGCAAGTTTGCCATCAACCGACACCTTACATCACTTATAACATTTCAAACTCATATGGGAGAGTAACTATGCCATCTTACCAAAACATTCACTTTACAGCCGTGGGTGATGGGACATCTTATTCACAATTTTTCACCACACGAATCCTCATGCATTGCTTGTTCCAAAAGAGGCATGCACCACCTTATTCACAAGGAAACATTTTCCCAATCTAGAGAGAAATTGAATATAAGGAGTGTTCTTTCTGTGAAATTGTACTTCTACAATGTCAAGGAAAACTGCAGAGAGAGATAGTAGACATAAGAAACCACTCCAGATCAGCTTAGATAAGAATGGTTCTTCACAAATCAACAAACTACGACAATGCCCCTCAGTTTATCTATTGCAAGAAAAGAAAACATCTAGATAGAGTGAGGACCAGCAAAACATGTTTTTCCACCAGCCCCTATGGAGACAAAATCCCTCTCTCCAGGCAGCCTTGTGATACCATGAAGTAGAAAATCAGCCTACCATCTTCTCTGTGTTCCCAAGAAAGAACCTAATAAATCACCCTCAAATTTATAAATATCAAGATTTTGACGAATCATCCTAAGACTTTGCAACAATTTAATGTGATTCCATATATTTGGAAGTTCTTGCCACTGTGTACGTGCCTCGCTCCAAACTAGGATCTGTTTGCCGTACTTGGTTTAAATCACATTTGACGCACTAATTCCTGCTTTCATCAATGCTGATTATGCCTTAATAAAGGATTCAATGATTTACTATACCCAAGGGCATTTGAGCCTATTACAACACTGACAAATGCAATTCATAAACAACTGTATAAAAGTTAAAGCAAATAGTACAGTTTTGGTAACAGACAGGCAGTCAGCATAAACTGAGCTGTAATTGGCAACCAATAGGAGGATACAGTTTTAGAACCAACTCAGGTGATGCGGTTGCAAGTGCAACCGTGCAAGCTGCTATGACAATATCACCCAAACAACTTTGAGCTAGAAATGCATGTTTAGGTTAAACACTATGTCACATAGACACTTCCATGAGGGTAATATACCAGTCTCGGATACTCCAAAACTCAACATACAACATGTCCGAATCTCCAAAATCATCAGTCATACACATCCGAACATGCCACAGGTTACTTTTGACAAAAATAGACAGTCAATGTGTGTAAATCTATACTCATCTAAGAATAAGGAGAAAAAAGTTAGGTTTGTCAAATTGTCAACGGTGGTGAAAGTGGGAAGGAGAGGAGACAAGAAAATGAATAGGTTGCGGAGAGAGAAGGGGTAAAAAGAATAGACGAGAGATAGGAAATTCTTAAGAAAAAAAGTTGGGGTTTGTCACATTGACAAGGTCGTGAGAGATGAAACGAGTAAATGAGTGTTGGGAGAGAAGGGTTACGGGGAATAGACAAGAGAGAGAGAGAAGGAGGGAGATAGGAGGGGGAGACCGTTGAAGGAGGGAGGCAGGGCACGTGAAAAGAGAATAAAAGTGGGGGAAAGGAAAAATAAAACCAGATTGCCTGTCATGCATTCAGTTTTTAAAAAGGTTCTTCAAATTTTATTAAGGAATATACGAAATATAATACTTGTACATGATATAATAGCAGTAATTATTGAATATTTTTCTTACAAATTTATTTATCTAATGTTGTATTATTCATATTTTGTATTCAGAATCATTTTTTTAATCGGCATATATAAACCACCTTATTTCCACACCTGGAATTTTTCAAATTGGTGTATTCTGCACCCGTATCTGTGTGACATGCATCAAATAAAAGAGATTTGTAGGTTCTTCCTTCATATATAAAATTTTTATGAGCAGGGAAAGTAATTGACAGACTCAGGAACACACACCGTACTGATTAACATCCATTTGGCAGCATTAACCATGACAACAAAGACTACCGAACATTCCCTGGCTCACTAGGTACTCTAGATCAGTGAATTACCTATTCCAATAATATGGCACTCTCTCCACTTTTAAGCAAGTGAAGTTCAAAGGACAAGATCCATAAAATTTTCAGGTGAAAACACAATCTCCTTCAATTAGCAACAAAATGGAAAAAGTATCTTGGCATTGTGACTTTGTGAGTCACAAAATAGTAAATTTTCCAACATACCTGATCTATGGCAGCCACCACATCTGCAGCAAAGCCTCCAAATCGTTTGTAAAGAGCCTTGTACACAGCAATGCTGCAAAAGAAAGAAAGTTTCTCATGTCTCTGAAAAAACACTAAGAAGAAAGATAATTATATGTAAGCATTACTGTGCATTGGGCGCCATGCCACTCGCATTCCCAAAATGATGGCCAGATACGATAACAGGAATCCCATGGTTCCCCGCTGCAATGGAAGCAGTGTGACTGCGCATGAAACAGAAAGAATGAGCTTTCTCTCTGCAAGGCATAATTATAAGAACAGGACAAAGTACATGTCAACTATAAAGTTATGGCTTCAACCATAAAAGATCGAAAGGAAACTACTGTGCAGAAAGGACATACAAAAGCACTAATGGTTCTTCCATCTTCACACATTTTAAGGAACCAGAACTATTTACTTTCCTCACCATTACCATGAACAGCTTCAAAGGGATTTATTAATAAAATATGCCTATAGACATAGACAAAAACAAAAGCATTATGTGGAGGCTATTGACATCCAGACATTCATATGAGCTTATGCAGAGAAGATTACTTTTCAGGCAAAAATATTAATCAAGTAATGCATAATGCATGAAAGGTAGCATATTTTCCCCAAGGTATAGAAGAAGAAAAGACAAGAAAACTTACGTTCCATGGCCATCTCCATCAAAAGGTGAAGCATGATCTTGTGTTGCATTAAAAATCCCCCTTGTAATGGCAGAAGCAGCAAAATGCCGAGCTCCTATGAGTTTGCGGTTACAAGAACCAGATGGAAAATCATCAGTAACTTCACATATGCCTGAAAAATGTGGTGGAACTGGATATTTTCCACTCGAAATGTCATCAGCAAAACTTGGATGGGTGGGATCTATCCCTGTATCAACAAATCCAATCACTATCCCTTCTCCCGCAACATCCAACCCACCTTCAACAGCCCAAGCTCCATCTGGTAAGCCCAAAAATTCTGGAGTATGTGTGGTTGCAGTTCTGACAGAGAAATCAGGGATCACATTTTCAACCTCTTTTCTCTTAGCAAGCACCTTTGCCTACAAGATGTACAAAATTGATCCGAAATAAAAGGCACATATAAGGCATGTAATGACCACTATTTAAATTTTAAACTCATTGAATCTTGGAAACTTATGAAGTTCATTTGGTTCTCTATCTTTCATAGGTACAATGACAAGTAGCTAGGTCACTACAACTATATGGCATTATACAGTATTGCCATCTAAGACTCACAAGACAGAGAAAAATAGCTAAATGAATACAAAGATAAATATGTATACATAGACAAAGTCATGGGAAATCATCAAAACCAACATAAGATAACGTGGTAAAAAATGAAGAGTTACCAACACTGGCAGCTCTTAGGAAACCACATATGTATTAGCCTATGTCCTATGCGCACAAACTTGGGAGTACAGAAGTGCATTAACCGCAAACTCTCATGAACGCGACATAAAGTTTTGATATCACTACTATCCCACTCATAAACTTGACCAGACCACAAGACATAGTCTAGACACAATAAGGTTCAAAACTAATTTATCAAAAAAAAAACAAGAACAGGTGACTCCTAGGTTACAGACCCTCCAAGAATGTAAAAGTAGGGGCCTTACTAAACATAATTAAACGACCTTCATCACCCTAAATAGATTAGAATCATTAGATCATTAAATATGAAGCTAAAAATCTGGAAAAAAAACCTAAAACATCAAATTTACTAAATATGACTCTAAACTCATATTCTTCCCCCCCTCAAGTTGGGAGTGAGATACTTCGAAGTTCAATCTCTAAACTTGCCAAAAAACTGGTTCTTTCTTCACCACACGTGCATGAGCGATCTCTTCGAGGCTTCTGTAAAACAACTTGAACAATCAAGAACACATGGGTAACACATGACCGTTCTATGGGTGTCGGTTGCTCCCTCTCTCTTTCTTCTTTTTCATAAAGTGATTCGGCAACTACACTTCAAAAGTCATGTTTTTCTACTCTTAAGAAAGCTGATCTTTTGTAATAGGAGGTACTACTCCACCGTACACACTTCAAATTTACTGCAGCTGATGTGTTGGTTGGGTGCCCTCTCTTTACCACTCAAATAGCAGAATACAGACATCTGCTTATACTAGTCGGTCTGCACGTGTTGGTTGGGTGCCCTCTCTCTATCACTCAAATAGCAGAATACAGACATCTGCTTATACTAGTCGGTCTACGCCCCTTCACATGGTGACTGCAGCTGCTTTTTCAACCCTCCTGACTCTTTACTTAAGCAACTCAAGGTTTTAACTTTCATGCTTCTTGGTGATACTGCCACATTTCATACCAATCAATTCCTCTAGCCTCTTCTATGATTTGACTATTAATGCATATGTAGTAAAAAAAGACTGATCTTCTACATTCCATCTTTCCTTCTATTTTCAATCATGTTGTTTTTCCAATGAAAACAATCATCATGTACTACTTTATATCTTCTACAATCTTTTTCTGAATTTGCAACCCTCTTGAACATTTCCTTAATCACTTGATGTGCAGGTAAATAATCTCTTCTTGAGCATTTCAGCAAACACTTAACACGCTGGTAAACTTCTCTCTTAAACATTTTCATAGCGGTATGAATATCAATCAACGTCTTCCTTCTGTTCGCTTTCATCTTCCTCATCATCATTGACCTCGGATTTAGACTTGTCAGATTCCTCATTTTTATCTGAGCCTCCTCCAGATTGTATCTTATTGTATGCTGCCAAGGTCTTTTCATACTTTGTCTTCTTCTTAGCAGCCTTTGACACAGGGCACCTTCTTCTTTTGCAGCATGAGCATTTCCGTAACACATTCAAGTTGCAGCAAATGTTCCATCCAAACTCATTGCTTTGCAAAAATATCTGCATACTTGATAAAACTTCATGATGCAGTAGTAGTAGCAACCTAGAAGTACACTTCATATGAAAAGGGTCCCTTTCAAGAAGCATAGTGGTCAGGTCAAAACATTCAAGAGCCTCATAACAATAAGGATCTGCCTTGACATCAGATTTATACCACTGGAGGGCTTGAGCACGGTTCTCCAAAGCTTCATATGCCTTTCCACGTAAGAAGAATATGGCAGAAGAAATATTTATCTCCCGATCCTCTCCATCCTTGTCCATGTGTGCTACATTGCAATCACCTGGTGTGTTAACATTGTCGTGTTCATCCACATTCGCATCGCCAAGCATCTCAAGACATTGATACCATTCCCTTAACTCCTCCAGGCATTTAGCAGTGAGGTAGCATAATCGAAGGTCACGAAGACGATCTTGGAGCCGGTAAGGATGTGAAAGGCGCGACGGAAGTGGCAGCTGAAGAAGTGGTGGCTGAGGAAGAGGGCCTGAGCCTACATATAGATGTCGGCAGGGTCGCCCGTGAAGGCAACGACCTTATCAGCGAAGAAGATAGCAGAGGAGTAGAGATGCTTGTTCACGTAGTCCCTCACGACACCGCGCAACCTCTCAATGTCCTCTTCCCTCATCTTCCTTCCTCCTTCGGTGTAACCCTTAAACCCTAACCTTAGAATAACTAGTTGCAGAGAGAGGGTTCAGGAATCCGGTCACGGTTTGCTGGATCTTATATCGGAGTCTTCGTGCAAATGCTGATGAAGACCTCCCGATCTAGATTTCGCCTCTTTCATGACGAAGGGAATCAGCACGAAAGAATCAGTTTCCACATAGATTAAATCGAACGACTCTCAACCAAAAAACTGAATCCGGCCTTCATGAAATGAAATCCCCCTCTTCTCCAGCACAATGCATAACATGTACCGCAAATCGGAAACAACATCCTTCATCATCAAATCAACGACTGCTTTCTAATCCCATTGATCGAATAGCTCTGATACCATATTGAAAATGCAATTGCACAACAAATAAGGAAAAAATCATACACATTAAAGAGAAAATGTGGAGATCGAAGGAGGAGGTGGAGCTCCAATGGAGGCCGCCCCCCCTCTTTCTCTCTCTTTCTTAATCACAAAACTCTTAACCCTAATACAACCTTTTAGCCCTTATAGAAGGAGCTATAAAACAGAAAATGACCAAAATACCCTTAGTACAGAAATTTACCAAAATGCCCTCAATACTCCGGACAATTACAATAATACCTAAAACATCAAATTTACTAAAACTGACTCTAAAATCATATTCTTCAACACTATTATCACATGCTCAAACACAATGACAAATTCAACCTAGAAAAGTTATCCTCTCTGTAAAAATCATAAGTTGAATACAATGTTAAACTCTTCTAAAGAAATTGCACCATTGCCACCATCACAGGCTCGAACAGCACACACAAATTAATGTAGAAGAAAGACGGTTCAAATCTAAAAGTCACAAGTTGAAAACTGCTTAAAACTCCCATAGTAAATTGACGAATGTGACGTTTCTACCTATAACAAAACTCAACATCACATGACGATAAATAGAACATAGAAAGCGAGCTAAGGATTCAGATTTCACGGAGAAATCATATCTAGCAAAGTGATGAATAATTAGGAAAATGACGTAAAATTCATATAAACTAAAAGTTAATCAACACCATCTACATTTGTATGAAGATACTGAAGAACTGAAACCTAAAACGAAGCAGAAGGCTAGTAAGCCTTAGAACCATAGACTACCTACCTGCTGCGGGGACAACCGTGCTGCAAATCCATTGATCAAATAGTGGTAACTATAAAGCTTCTGGTACCTCTCCCCTTTTAAGGTCTTTTTCAATAATGAATCATGAAACCGAACTAGATAAGAGCCATAAACTGAACCAGGCGATGAACAATTACTGACAGAAAAAGAACAGAATGAGTCAAACACAGTTTTAAAATTGACTCTTAATACAGAGAATCTACTAAGCTTTACATAATTACCGAACTATTTACAGGTCGGCAAATCAAAACTAGTCAAGGACTCAGACTGACCAATCTTTTCATTAAATGTGCCGCAGAGAGAAAGATAAAACCAAAACTAGCGAAAGATCATTATGTAAAAATGCTTAACTATCACTATGCCAAGCAGTGATACATTAAATCTTACAACAACTAGTAGTTTGTCACATATTACACCTAAAAGGTACATGCTAAATAGCAACCAAAGAAAATGCGGTTCCTAAGACTGAAAATAGTGTCTTACCTATGAAGTCAGAAACAAGAACAGTAGAAACTTTACTCAATATATTCAATTGAATCATGTTATTATCCGAGTGAACTTCTGAAACAACGCTCATATTAAGACACACGCGCTGACACACACAGGGTGATGAGATGACGAGGACCACATGATCATAAAATACGTATCTTAGAGGTAATCTAAGCCAAACGCAAGAGGCCACTACCAAGGAAAATGTTTCATGGTAAAACTCACAAAGATGGTCTGCTCGCCAAGGGATCAGGTTCACAACAAGAAGAGAAACAATACTCGCGGCTAAAAAGAATTTCAAAGCAGAATATCCAAATCGCCGCATTTGCACAGTAAGAGAACTAAAAGATGAAAACCATAGAGTGGAAAACTAACCGATGGGTCTGTAATCTGGTTAATATCCCTTCACCAACATAACTAGCATCATTAGTAATCCTCAAACTAGACAAGTAGTGAATACTTGGTGCTTGCTTTAGTGTCACAATATACACAATGGACGTCTCATTCTGACTGACAGCCACCGAACCAAACCCCAAGAATAGAATCACTAACACAAGAAGACCATAAGCAGAGAGCTTTCTAGTCCCAGACTCCATCGCTGATCCCTCAGAAACATTTGAAAGGAAGACCGCCCAAAATCCCAGCTTTACTTTCCATTGTCTCATAAAGTCCAAATTTTCTGCTTCCAGTGGAAAGTAGCCCTCTTCCTCGTTTCTCACTGAGTTAAGAAGGAGGTGGTGAGTGATTTACTGGGGGAGGAGAAGATGGAAACTTCAAATGCCACTCAAGCGGCTTGTAAAGGAAGGTTGGTGGTGCCTTTAATCTTGAGAAGGAAGTTTCCTAGATGTAAAATAAAAGTAGCCAGTACAAGTACAAAGGAGAAAGGAACTCTAGAGAGAGAGAAAGTAAAGCTCATATCGGCCTATATGTGCGTGCACAGATATATATAGAGAGAGATATCCACAATAAGCTATTACAAAGGGAAGAGTGTGTTAACCGAGGGCAGCCTAAAACAAGGGACACGCACACACAACACAAAGATATAGACAAACATGGAGGAAGGGTTGCCCGTGAACGGATGGATGTGTTAGGTTGCATGCAAATGGTTTGATGCTTAATGTATGTAAAAACAGTGTGCGTGTGATAGAAAGTATATGTGCTTCAAAAGAGAGATCGAGTAAGAGTTTGCATGTCAAATAGGAAACTATCCTTTGACATTGTTAAATACGGCGAAGTACTGGCAATACACAGCGAAATGTGCGTGTTGGTTACTTATATATATATATATATATATGTGTGTGTGTGTGTGTGCGTGTGCGTGTATGTATGTATTAGGACTGTGAACAAGCTGAGTGAGCTGAGGTGGGCCTGTTCATGGCTGGTTTCACTAGATTGTTTGTTTGTGGCTTGTGTTTTGTCTTTTAAAGACAAAGCTGAAACCGCTCTGCTTTGAACTAATTAAGTTGAACTCGATTTGCATCTGAACACATCATCTTTGTTGTGAGGAAATGAAATGATTGTCCGTTTAATTAGCAATTAGCCTTTTTACACAACCATGAACATAAAATTAAGTCTGTCTTCCCGTTAACATTCACCTAAACTTGGTGTACGGTTAAGATTTACAAGTTGAAGATATGAGTTTGGTTCCCACGGCATATATATATACATATATATACATATATATACATATATATACATATATATATATATATACATATATATATATATGTATATACATATATATATATGTATATACATATATATATATGTATATATATATATATATGTATATATATGTATATATATGTATATATATATATATATATATATATAGAAGTTGAGGCAAACATGACAAAGAGAGAGAAGGGGACAGGGCAGTAAGTGCTGCCAGAAAGGACGCGAAGAAACGTCGCCTTGTACCTTTCGAACACATTCCTGCATGTGAAGCAATTCGGCGTTTTGAGGCAGCAGCCATGCATGCGGCCATGTGTATTCATGTGGTTAGAGAGAATGAGGATCTTTGTAAGAAAGTGAAAGGCTCGCTGGCCCTTTACATTTTTTTAAATTCTGATCGTGAATAGTGGTTGGCTTCCCCAACTTCTTAGAGAGAGAGAGAGAGAGAGAGAGAGAGAGAGAGAGATTTTATTTGTGTTGACCCGCCTCCTGATAAGCAATGCAACGAAGAAATACAAGAAAGATAGAAACTAGAGATTCTTGCTTGATGGGTGCATCACAACAATCATTTATTGCCCCTCGTCCTTCCCTTTCTCCACCATCATTGCGCCATTTATTATTATCACTATTAATGAAGCAGGAGATGCTATTGCACTCGTGACTGACTATCTAGCTTTCGTTATTTTAGTGCAAATTTCCTCGAGTGTTTTACTAATCAAAATTTCTTCAGCCGCTTCTTTCCGGGATAAAAGTCCCTCCCTACTAATTAAAAATTATTCCCCTTCTTCCCAGGATGAAAGTCCCTCCCCCCCACCCCCCCACCATCTTTCCTCTTATATAAGCAAAGATATTCATTAGTTTTTCATTGGACCAAATTGATGAGATGCAGCGTGGTAGCAAGCTTAGAAAAGCTCGAGGCGATTAAATTATAAGAGAAAAACATTGAGTACCAACTTGTAAGACTTTATGAATAGCTGGATTCCAGGTCAGATACTGTACTGATGCATGTCCGGTTCGTTGGATCTTCTGAAATGTAAGCGTTCGAACTCCAGATCCAATCTGATGCACGGTGCAAGTTTTGAGCTCATGAACGGCTACTTCCACGGAGCGGTGGTGGCTTTAGCGTAAGTTGACCCCTAGAGACATCCATGAACCACGGGGAAATCGAACTCCCCACGAGCAACGCAGGCGTCAATACACCTACCATCTTAATATCCAATATTCAACTGGTGCAGCGGAATTAACACACCTTAAATATGGGTGTTTTGCCTTTATTCAGCACAAAGAGCCACTTCTCTCAGGCGTCAACTCTAAAGGACCCTCCAATTGAAGGTCTTGAGTTCCATCATCAGGTTGTGCATATCTGGTGGAAAAACCAGCTTACTAATAAAAATAGTTTTAATAATATATAAGAAATTAAAGCAAATTTAAAAGTAATTAGTCGCGTACAATTCCTAGTACGCCATCACGTACAATTATTTATGGTTCTTGCAGTTCAAGCATTTCTATTCATGGTCTCATTCAATGTATGCTGCTTCAAATAGAAATTCATGGGGGAGTATACCAAGAAAAGGCAGAATATCTTTAAAAAACTAATTAAATAATTTGAGATGGTTTGAATACTTGAAAAAGCAACTAAAAGAAGCTCCAATGAAAATGTTAGAAGGAAATAATAAAAATGATTTAGTTTATGTTAACTATTAGCATGACACAAAATTAAACTTTATGAAAATAAAGAATTTATGTAGTTGATCCCATCTAGTATTAGTATGGAAAAAGGCTTGTCTACTCTTCTTCTTGTTGATCATGTAGCTCGTGTCACAAAAGAAAGGACTGTATTTGACTTACAACTAATTCCCATTTCATGCATAATTAATCACACATACATAGAAGGTACATGTAGAGATATGTGCACATAGACCTACATATATGTTTGTACATAAACACCAGCTTTCTCTTTCTCTTTATATATATAGAGAGAGAGAGCGTCTTAATTGTATAATATATTTTAGTGTATAATTTTATATAAACATCTCTTTCATTTAATCTTTGAGCTTTAAATGTCTTTACATTTAATGCACATGTAAATGCAAAGTACAAAGTACAATATACTTTCAAAAATTAAACCATAGAAATGTTCGTGCAAGATTATGACATTATGTAGCTAAGACTGATATATATTAACACCATAATTTAAGGACGACCCTCACTAGTGTACAACAAGCCTCCCTCTTTGGACAGGTAAGATGTCCATTGCCATGAAAGAGAAGATAGGGTTACGAATCGGAGAGAATAATCACTAACTATAAAAGCACATGCACCGAGAGCTTTAGCTCACCAGCAGGGCTCTTTGATGCCCACTCGCAGGTGGCAAGTTCAAACCCCTGGGGGGTGCATGCGTGTGTCCGTGCTAGGCTTCGGCCTCCCATTGTGACAAAAGAAAAAAAAAAGCACCTTCTCATTGGACTAACGCTTCACTAACAAAATTATCTCTGCCTTTCCCGTTTCCACCAAAATGGTTCCAGAAGAAAAGACTTAAGTTGATTTTCTTTTAACCACTTAAGTTGCATAATTAATCAGCTGCTCAACAGACACGCACATGTGTGTGCAAGTATATATCGCGAAAGAGTGAAGCCAAGTATACTTGCTATGAAGTTTTACAAACTAACGAGGGTGCCATCTCAATGGTGAAGTGACTGATTTTAACATCAAGGGTGACTTTAATGTGTAATGCATATTTATCTATGTATATGTATGGTACACACATGTACATGTGTGTATATACATACATATACATATAAACTATGTCTGATGTGTAATATATTCATATATATGTAATATATTCATATAATGGTAAATGCTTTTATAATTAAATCTATTTTATCTTATTAATCATTTGATATATTATATAAATGGTTGAGGTGATAAAATAAAAAATATTTAACGGACATATGTATTAAATGTAAAGTACAAAAGTGCAACATTGCTTTTAATTCAAATCCTTATTAATTGTTGATGGTACCAATCGTGCAGTAGATGTCTTTGACTAAATTTGAGCATTGATCGGGTTTGCACTATATATATATATGGGGGAGGAGGGTACGTACAATATACACACAAACTAAGTGAGTTTGTCCTTAACTGGTTAAATGTAGCATCTTAGGTGGACATTTGTGAATTAACCGATCATCAGCTGAAAGTCTTTTAATTTTCCAACTGCGATTCTCATATTTCTCATCTATACCAGATTGTGCAAAGAGAAGCATGCCAAAGGTATGCGCACATATCTCTTTGGCTCACCTGGGAACTCCAAGTATATGTTACTGAATTTACACATCTTTTTGTTGCCTTAGAACTGCGTACTCAAGCAAAGGATCATAACAGTGGCGGACCTGTCATTTAGGGAGAGGCAAACTTGATTAATATCTGCAGAAAGAATGTATCAAAGAAATTACATTGGTCATGGTCTTGCTGTGGTATATATTATGATCTGTTATTTGGTAGATCCCGTAGGACCAACATCAGTCTAGAAACCAAAGTCGAACACTAACCCGAATACTGGATTGAGTTGGATACAACACGGCCTTGGAATTCGTATAATTATAGAAAACAAAGTTGAAACCAGTTCCACACAATTCACAGGAAGAGATATTTGGTAAGCATTTTCAAAGGCAAAAAGATAAAACAAAATGAGATAAAACTTCAAAGAACTATCCTAAAGTAAATAAGTTTCATGCTTTCAGAGGCCATTATTGGCATGTTAGATTGTTGCTTATTGATGAAGACGAGCCTCTGAAATCAGACTTGGATACTTCAGCTGTCTCGCCGAGCTTCAATTCACTTGATAAAACGGTTGAGCCTTGTTACATTGACCTGCTCCCAATCCTTGGTTCAAGCATCAAAACTACAGCAACTAAACTGGAAGTTAGCCAAACCAACTGAACATGAAATGTTGAGTGAGTTCATATCCATGTGAAGTCAAGCCGATATCAAGGTCAATATCATGAACTGCCAGAGAGGAAAGAGCGCCGTCTAACAAGAATACTGAGTAGATTGCAGACAGAATTTTGTGTCAAACTTCATATAGACATTAAATGAAAACCAATTACCAAGAGTGCACATAAGTGAAATGAAAGTTGTACGCACTCTATATGGGTTCAGTGAGTACCTATGCACCCTAAACTCTAATCTAACTGCAGAACATTCCGCCTCTGCTGTACTGTGCAGTCCCTGCCTGAATACCTCCATTGTGTCCTCCGGCATTATACTTTGGAGATGAACTATCATCCATCTCAGAAAAAATGTCGCAAGATCCAAATGAAAGCTTCCCGTGAATGCCTTTATGATCACATTTTGCAGATTCTGTATCTGAAAACTGAATGGCATCCCCATATGCCAGTAGTTCACCGAATACTCATCTGTCAAGATCTCCAACTGCGCGACAAATAATGTCAAGATTAAAACTTAGGCCTTCCTGCTAATATGACCTTAATTCAAGAAGGAAAGGAGAAAGAAATAACACAGATATTGCTTAGAATCAATGCTATCAAGCTATCAAATCAGAAGATCTGATAAGAACCCCGTTTACAATTTAATCCCATCAAGCAAATGAACCAAATAATTTATATACTGACCTGAATAATGAGTGTCTGCAAATTAGGCACACTTTCGAACAAGCGACAAATCAAATATGTGCTAAATTTATTCATGATTTCCATTTTAATGTCCAGAAACACAAGAACACGCAAGGAAAAACGGAATCTTTCAGTATGCAAGCCGGGATCGACGTAAGGACATGCCTGGTTTTGACAAGCAGAAAAGCAATTTTCAGTTAAATGGTCAGTCCAATAGAAAAAGAAAAATTTACACATTTATCATTCTAAACCTAATCAGTCCATTCAGTTCGATGGTCATACAATCAGTCTACTCAAATCGAACTTGGTGGTTTTCTTCTTCCAAGATTACCGGTTCGGGTTTGCGCCTTTTTCTTTCAACCCTTTTAGCAACATACAATCAGTCTTCTTTAGAATCTACTGAACCAACCGAGATCAAAGAAAATGAACCCTAATGTGGCCGCATTCTGGCATCTCGATATTTGTGCCTGCATATTCAATTTTATGAATCTGAATTGTGAATCATGGCCTATTAAATCCCGTTCATTTTGGCTGATTGAATATTTGAAACCGACTCTAACGTTATAGGCTATATAAACGAATAAAGAATTTGGAAAGAGGATAAGTTCTTACCAGCAACGAGCCTAACGCTTGTATCGTGCATGTAGGCTCCGCTTACCTAGCTGTTAATATAGTGCTTTTTTGTATTCTACATGGCCACCATTGTATCTTCTTCGAAAGATTTCACCTTTTTATGGAAGAAAATGAAGAGGCATTGACAAGTACCAACATGAGCGACTTTGAACTAATCAGACGCCGTAACACCTAACAAACAATAATCAAATTTAAGTGATTGATATTTCACCTATTTTCTTTTTGTTATTTGGCAGGCAGGAACCTGGTTAAGACCTTATCGTGAGTACGGGTGTGCATCGTCAGTAACCGAAATTGGTTGAAATTTAAAAACCGAAGACAAACCAAATTATATATGTAATCGCACCAAATTATTTCGGTTCTATTATTCAGTTTACTCTCTAATATATATATATATATATATGTATATTATATATATGCATATGTATAGATACAGGCATGTGTATGCATATGGACATATGTGCATATACGTGTATATATAGATATAATATACCCTATATACACATATACATATGTGTATGTATATATAAATATATATAACTATAAGTATATACATATATGCACATACATATTATATTTGGTTATTCAGTTTTCAAACCTTAAAACCTGAAACCGAACTCATTTATAGTTTCGGTTCGGGTCAGTTATTTGGTTATATCCGAATAATGATCACCCCTAGTTGTGAGACCATGAGTTTCTTTTTTATTTTACAGTCTTGTAAGTTCTTTCTATTGAATCTGACTTCAGAGATTGGATTTGGAATGCTTCTATTTTTGAAGATCAGCTCCCAAAGTCCTTTTGCTTTTTTTCTTTTCTTCGAACGTCTAACACACATGCACCCGCTCAGAGTCGAACTTCCGACCAGCAGCAGTGGCATCAAAGCGCCCTGCTAGTTGAGCTAGCGCTCTGGGTGCACACTCAAAATCCAGCTAGTTTCATTCTTTCTCGTCACAATGCTAAAGAATAGTTTTTGAGAAAATTCCAACATTACCTTCACCTTAAGGGTGGTAAATAAACCAAGCCACTACAGTTCATATTCACTTGTTGAACTATTTGAGTTCAAAATTGTACGTTCAGCTCGGTGTTGCTCAGAAAAGCTCGTTTACGAGCATTTCTTAAGATTTTTGCCTAAGCCAGAGCCCAAAGTAAGTCTATTGGAGATTCAATGTACACTTTTGATTTTTCTGATTAAGGGTAATTCTGTGTAGGATCTTTAAGAAAATCTGCCAAGAATCCTCATAAAAGGATGGTGAACATGTCGTCTATTCAGCTCGCTAGCCGTCAGATCAGTTGCTCCATATATGAAACGAGCTGAGCAACGAACAAGAGCGGTTCGGCTGTTGGAACGATAATTCATAGAAAAGTGAAGGCCTCCAGATATGAACTGCAGATATCTGTATGACATCATTGGCGTATAAACATTGTGAAATAGATGAATTTGAAGCATTGATTCAAGAGGCATCTAGCACATCAAGAGAGTAAGAAAAAACAAGGTGATAATCGCAACTTTATTGGATCCCACCAACGTCATAATAAGGTTAGATTCCAGATGATTGCAGTTTTGTTATGTTTCAGAACCACACAATACATGGAGCTACATTCTCCCGACTAACAGGTCAACCAAAAAGCCTTTAAATGGCAGGCCCCAAGATCGGTACCTCCCGAATGATCACTGTCTGATAAGTCTCTGCCTAAACCCAGCTTGCTTATCAAAAAACGAACATAACAAATTAACATGATGCATTAAACTTTCCTTGAGGACGAAATACGAGACATTGGAGCTCATGCAGGACCGAAAATTCAAAAATCAATGTGCAAGGATATGGTAATCTATAAATATGATTTACATATTATTTTAAGCAATTAAAAATATCTCGTAAACTAAAGAATAATATCACTAATAGAGTTATCTGTCAAGCGTCACATAACACTAATACTATATTTAGGTTAAAATTTTTAATTGGACATAAGTGTCGAGCGCCAGCAGCACCCTGCCAGAAGTGTCAATTTGACATAAGCCTCAAGATATGATGTTCACGGTACAAGGAGCCGACTTGTAATACCTTCAAGTTGGAGGATGTGTATTCAGCCACGGTTGCTAACCCCACCCGAGGCAGCTGGCTTCTCGAGTCCAAGGGGAGTTGCTTCGATGAGTTTTCCATCGAGAGACAAGCAATGAAGTCTCCAAACCTCTGGTGCAGTTCTCGCATATCAACAACAACAACAACAACTAAGCCTTTTACCATACTAGACGGGGTCGGCTACATGGATTCTTTGTTTCCGCAAATCCCTATCTTGTGCCATGATAGCAGTTAACTCCCAATAAGCTAGATCATTCTTTATTATTTCTTTCTCACACTTTTGTGGTCGTCCTCTACCTCTTTTAATACTTTTCAAATTTAGTTTTTCTAACCTTCTTATAGGTTCTTCTTTTGATCTTCTTTCTATATGTCCAAACCATCTTAAACGATGTTCTCTCATTTTATCCTCTATTGGTACCACTCCTAATTTATTTCTAATAACCTCATTATGTATACGGTCTTTTCTTGTATGACCACTCATCCATCTCAACATCTTCATTTCTGTCACAGACATCTTTTGTACATGTTGATGATTAACTGCAAAGCCATAAAACATGGCAGGCCTAATTGATGCTCTATAATATTTACCTTTTAACTTTAATGGTATATTCTTATCACAAAGAATACCGGATGCTCCTCTCCATTTTAACCAACCAGCATTAATTCTATGTGTAACATCTCCATCAATTCTTTCATCACTTTGAAAAATTGACCCCAGATATTTAAAACTTTCCTTTTGGGAAATGCAATGTGTACCAATTTTAATTTCTATGTCCTCTGAAGTAACCAAATGATCAAACTTACATTCCATATATTCTGTCTTTTTTCTACTAAGTCGGAGTCCTTTGCTTTCTAATGTTTCTCTCCATAGTTCCAATTTTCTATTAACTTTTTCCTTAGACTCCTCCACTAATACAATGTCATTTGCAAATAACATACACAAAAGGTACTTCATCTTGAATATGTTTTGTTAACTCATCCATCACCATTATAAATAAGTATGGACTTAAAGTTTATCCTTGATGTAACCCAATATTAACTTCAAAGAAGTCTGTCATTCCTTCAAGAGTCCTCACACATGTTATGATGCAGAAAACAGCTAAAAGATTTCGACGGTACCACAAACTAATTACCTTGAGTGTAGAAAGAAATTGTCACAGTAGAGTTTATTGGCAAGTGTATACTTTTACACTTTTGATTGCTAAAATCGTCAATAAGAAAACGAAAAGAATATACAGACAAGATAGAAGACCGTGAACCTCTCTCCTCATGCAGTTCTGTACCCTTATCATTACGTCACTCCATTGCAATTGTGGGTAATAGTAATACCATTACTAGAATAACCATTGACAAGCTTTGAGTCAACATCACCCAGACCCCAAACCCGTATTGTTCGATCGTCGCTTGCTGATGCCAACATGTACGGGTTAGCTGGATTCCAACTTACACAGTTCACAGCTCCTGAATGCCCAGTGAGTTTCTCCAAGAGTTTCCCTGTGCTTCTGTGCCAAACATAAACCTGCAATGTTTTTAATATTTGAGAGCTAAACAAAAGACCATGGATCAAAAGAAAATAGGAAAGGGAAAAAACAAAGGTAAGACCACATGTGAAAAAGAGATCCGCCAGTGCATCAATTATGACCACCACTTTCGGTAGAAGTTAATAAAGTTAAGCCCCAGAATAAGATGTCCAGTTGAGGTTATCCCATAATTCAACCTTTAAAAAAATCAGAAAGCTGGCCACTGCAACAGTTTACAGAATGAAGTTGTAATAAAATCTAGAACAAAAGCGCCATCTAGTTACCCAGAGCGTTAGCTCAACTGGCAGGGCAAATTGACGTCTTTGCTGCTGGTGGGGAGTTGACTGCAGGGGGTGCATGGTGTACGTGTGTGTTAGGCTGTGGCCTCCCCTTGTAACCGAAAAAAGAAAAGCCCCATCTAGTTTGGGCAGTTATCTTTGACAAGTTAGGAATCCTTTAAACTGATCTCTCTCTCTCTCTCTCTCTCTCTCTCTCTCTCTCTCTCTCTCTCACACACACACACACACACACACACATGCACACACAGAAGAAGCACATGCGTGCATGCACATTTGTTGCCTCCAATATCAAACCACATAGTAACCTCATACCACATCAAGAGTTTTGCTTCTCTTTTTCCAAAATGAGGTCGAGAACATTATCAAATGAAAAGCATGTATCAATTTCCATGGGCTCCAACGGCTATGCCTCTTTATTCACTCATTCCTAATTTGTTTCAAAAAAAATCTGATTTCGAATGACAAAGACACCACTATCTTAATTTGTTCTGCACTTAAAGAGGCTGTAAGCGATGCCAACTTGAGAATGATCATGAATCTTGAAGTCACAAATCAAAAGAATGACCAAATAAACAGTTTTGACCAAAATTTTATGCCTATATCCAAAACTCTCTCTCTCAACTGTCAACTGCAAGCACAGGCACATCCAGGCTCATATATCCTTCTCCAGCATTTAGAATGCCAGAACTTGTCCCAAATGGTTCTTGGAAATGCCCAACTTCATAGAAGGAACCAGTGAAAATAAATCGAGTCTAAGTGAGACCAACCATAGAGAGAGAGCACTTAGACATAAATCAACTCCATGTGACCAGCCATGCAACATAATTATCCGCTCTATGGGATCTGCTTGTCGTCATTGTAAAATAGAAACTGATTGATGGGTTATAGGTGGGCGTTTACTTCACTTTATGGAATGAATGTAGGTGTCAAGGTTTCCTTTGAGAAAATGGAAAAAGGAAAAGAAAAGGAAAAAGTTTGCATACCAGTGAATCTTCGCTGCCGCTAGCAATGAAAGCTTCCTCTGACCCACCAAAGCAAGAACGGATATCCAACCGGGTGCGCTTGTGACCTTGATACTTAGTGATGAGCTTTGGCTCATCTATTATACTCCACAAATGAATCTCCTGGTTTGACAAATTAACTAGCAGATACCTGTTGTCTCTTGACATCGAAAAAGAAGTTATAGGTTTGTCTTCCAAAATCACCCTCTCAGCTCTCGTTTCTCTGTCCTTCAAAATGACATTATTCTCCTTATCCATGCTGATAACCTTTCCATCTTTTGTGATCACCATGTCAGACATCTTGACTGCACGCTGCCCTTTCCACCATTCAAGCTCCTTCCCATCTAAGTCCCATACACAAACACTTTTATCTTTTACACCAGCAAACAACATTTTACCATCCGGGAACCAACCACATGAGACCATGCCAAAGCCATTTTTCTCATATATTTGCAAGCAGCTACCAGATTCAGCATCCCACCGCCGGACAGTCTCTTCAACGCCACAAGTTAACAACTGACAATCATCAGGGCTCCACGTAACAAAAAAGACTGGCTTCTGATGCCCAATCAGTGTATGCCTCAATGACACTTCAAAGCGCTCATTAACCTGAATGACATATAGCAATAAGTATATCAGCCATCTGAGTACTTGCCCAACAAGTGGTAGGTATCCAAAATGTATGGCAATCAGCAAGCATGTCAAAGGCAGAATGACAAGTACTTGGATGATTGAACCCTAACACTCGAGCTAAAATGCAGGCAAGGCCACTTTAAACAAGAATGGACGCAAAAGGTTAAAGTGCAAAATAGTTTCACAGAGCAATTAGCATCAAGAGCCGGTTGCTAAGCTGGCTTGAACAAACGTGGAAGCCAATAACTAAAAGCTACACCAAGGAACAAAGTCAGCATGGCTTAATTTTGTCAGCCGTTGAGATAAAGCACATTTTGTCCAAGAAAGAGAAAATCAATGTCATTCCTCCCCCAGAAACATCACCTATTCTACAAATTACTTTTTGTCAAAGTGGGAGTCTTCTTGAAACAAACAACCAAGCCTTTTCCCATATTAGATGGGGTCGGTTACATGGATTCTTTATTTCTACACAGCTCTATCACATGCCATGCTCTAGAATCCATGATAGAAAAGTCCGACAAAGTTTTACGCTGACTATCGGAAGCCTAATACAACCCTCCTCCTTTATCTAGGCTTGGGACCGGCCATGGAAGAGTGATCCCTTACAAAGAAGGAGAGAGACTTCTTGAAAATGAGATTTTAATTGTAGCATGGCATCATAATAAGGGAAAAAACCATAAATTGTGAGAAAGGTTCTCAAATAAATGCTTGAAGAGGACCATGAACAAGATCTCAACGCTGCTATTATAAGTAGATTTTCAGTTCCCAGTACAACAACAACAACAACAACTAAGCCTTTTCCCATACTAGACGGGGTCGGCTACATGGATTCTTTGTTTCCACAAATCCCTATTGTGTGCCATGTTAGCAGTTAACTCCCAATAAGATAGATCATTCTTTATTGTTTCTTTCCAACACTTTTGTGGTCGTCCTCTACCTCTTTTAATACTTTCCAAATTTAGTTTTTCTAACATTCTTAAAAGTTCTTCTTTTGATCTTCTTTCTATATGTCCAAACCATCTTAACCAATGTTCTCTCATTTTATCTTCTATTCGTGCCACTCCTAATTTGTTTCTAATAACCTCATTATGTATACGGTCTTTTCTTGTATGACCACTCATCCATCTCAACATCTTCATTTCTGTCACAGATATCTTTTGTACATGTTGATAATTAACTACCCAACACTCAGAACCATAAAACATGGCAGGCCTAATTGATGCTCTATAATATTTACCTTTTAACTTTAATGGTATCTTCTTATCACAAAGAATACCGGATGCTCCTCTCCATTTTAACCAACCAGCATTAATTCTATGTGTAACATCTCCATCAATTCTTCCATCACTATGAAAAATTGACCCTAGATATTTAAAACTTTCCTTTTGGGGAATGCAATGTGTGTCAATTTTAATTTCTATGTCCTCTGAAGTAACCAAATGATCAAACTTACATTCCATATATTCTGTCTCTTTTCTACTAAGTAGGAGGCCTTTGCTTTCTAATGTTTCTCTCCATAGTTCCAATTTTCTATTAACTTTTTCCTTAGACTCCTCCACTAAAACAATGTCATCTGCAAATAACATACACCAAGGTACTTCATCTTGAATATGTTTTGTTAACTCATCCATCACCATTATAAATAAGTATGGACTTAAAGTTGATCCTTGATGTAACCCAATATTAACTTCAAAGAAGTATGTCGTTCCTTCATGAGTCCTCACACATGTTTTTGCACCATCATACATGTCTCTTATAAGGTTAATATATGTCAATGGGATACCTCTTTTTTCCAAAGTTCTCCAAAGAACCTCCCTCGGTACCCTATCATAAGCTTTTTTCTAGATCAATAAATATCATGTGACAGTCTTTCTTTTTTGCTCTAAAATGTTCCATAAGACATCTCAAAAGGTGAATCGCTTCAATAGTAGATCTGCCTTGCATGAATCTAAATTGGTTCTCTGTTGTACTTGATACTTGTCTTAACCTACGTTCGATAATTCTTTCCCATAATTTCATAGTATGACTCATTAACTTGATACCTCGATAATTCGCACAATTTTAAATGTCTCCCTTGTTCTTATATATGGGTATAAGTGTACTTGCTCCCCATTTCTCGGGCATCTTTTGGTTTTTCCATATTTCATTAAATAGTCTTGTGAGCCAAGTGATTCCTACTTCTCCTAGTATTTTCCAAACTTCTATAGGAATATTATATGGTCCTACCGATTTACCACCCTTCATATGTTTAAGAGCCTCTTTGACTCATTCTTTTGAATACGTCGGTAGAAATTGTGGTTTATATACTTTTCTGACTTGGCTAAATCTCCTAAACTAATACTAACATCTTTATTTTCATTAAAAAGATTATAAAAATAGTTTTTCCATCTATTTCTTATATCATCATTTGCCACTAGAATTTTTTCATCCTCGTCTTTTATTCATCTAACATAATTAAGATCTTTAGTTTTCTTATCTCTAGCCCTAGCTATCCTAAAAATATCTCTTTCACCCTCTTTTGAGTTGAGTTTTTTATATAAATCCTCCCAAATCTTAGCTTTTGCTTCACTAACGGCCTTTTTCGCTTCTTTCTTTGCTTTCTTATAAGCTTCTAAAGTTTCACTAGTTTTCTTGGCATAATGTAATTTTTAACATGCCTTATTTGCCTTGATTTTATTTTGTACTACTTCACTCTACCACCAAGCTTCTTTTTGTGCTGGTACACCTCCCTTAGATACCCCTAACACATCTTTCGCCACTTTCCTAATATGTATAGCCATATTGTTCCACATATCACATGGTGTGCCAACATAATTCCAAACATCTCCTTGAAGGACTTTCTGTTTAAATATATCTTCTTTCTCGCTTTTGAGGTTCCACCATTTAGACTGAATAGCTCGATGCACTCTTTTCTTCTTTATCCATTTTTTCATTTATAAATTCATAACTAAAAGTCGATGTTGGGTGGTTAAGCTTTCTCCTGGAATTACCTTACAATCTTTACAACATTCTCTATCTTTTTTTCTACAAATAAAATAATAAATTTGTGTTTGTGATAAGCCACTCTTATAAGTAATTAAATGTTCATCTCATTTTTTTAAGATTGTATTGACTATAAAGAGATCAAATGCCATAGCAAAATTTAAAATCTCCCTACCTTCCTCGTTTATATCCCCAAAACCAAAGTTTCCATGAATCCCTTGATATCCTAATGCCTCTTTACCGACATGTCCATTTAAATCTCCTCCTAAACAAATCATCTCCCTTTGTGGAATCTTTTGAAACACCTTATCTAACTCTTCCAAAAAAAATGTCTTTATACTATCTTCTACTCCTACTTGGGGTACGTAAGCACAAACTATATTCAAAACCTCTACTCCTAACACTAATTTCAACGTCATGATTCGGTCACCATATCGTTGTATGTCTACTACGCTCTCCTTTAAATCTTTATTTATGATAATACCAACTCCGTTTCGAGCCTCTACTCCTAACACTAATTTCAACGTCATGATTCGGTCACCATATCGTTGTATGTCTACTACGCTCTCCTTTAAATCTTTATTTATGATAATACCAACTCCGTTTCGAGCCTTTTCTTTACCTGAATACCATAATTTAAAACCTGTATCCTCTATCTCCTTTGCTTTTTCTCCAACCCATTTTGTCTCTTGTAAACATAGAATATGAATATTTCTCCGAATCATAGTATCTGCCACCTCCATTAGCTTACCGGATAATGTTCCAATATTCAAAGAACCAATATGAATCTTATTATCTAGGACTAGCTTTCTTACCCCCCGCATCCGTCCATAATCAAAATGCGGAGACCCTCTCTGAAAATTTTTCACTACATTCGGACGGCAATGTAGCGGGACTAACTTCTTTACTCACACCCGTCCATGACTTGGGAACCCTCTCTGCAATTTATTCACTACATTCGGGCAAAAATGTAGTGGCCCTTGCTTACTTCTTACTGCATCCGGGCTCTGCAACATATCGCTAGGCGAGGACGCCCCAAAGCAATGTTCATAATTTTTGTAATCCATGTTATAAAAATCCAACGAAGTTTTACGTTGGCTGTCGGAAGCCTAACACAACCCTCCTCCTTTATCCGGGCTTGGGACCGGCAATGCAAGGGTGAACCCTTACATGGGCGGAGTTTCAGCTCCCAGTATAATTCTAAAAATAATATAAAGATACAAGCTAAACATGGATTTAAAAAAAAGGAAACTGAACTCAAAAATATTTTAACATGTCAATAAAGACAAAAGTTACATAAAAACTTCTCAAGAAAATTCCATATTTACCGCCCATATTATTGCAGTACAATCATGTGATGATGAAGCCAAGAATTTTCCGTTATGAGAGAACTGCAAAAACCATACTTCATCCTGATGTGACTGCAACACCTGAAATAAGACATCACAGACTAAGAAATATGGAAGCAGAAGATCCACTACCAGCACGTCAACATTCATGTATCCTCTGCTAGTCCCTCTTAAGCCGAAATCAAAACAAACTACAAAAAAATTATCAATCCTAAGAGCAATTGCTGAAACAAACTCAGCATTTTGATCCAAGTATGCTTCTTTCTAGTAAATGTCAAATAGCGAGATAACACACAGATTATCAGCAAAAGTGCATTCTTGCCCAATTCATGAAACAGTATCACCAACAATCACTTTCAATTGACCGACACAGGAAACACATGTTAGGCCTTCAGGTCAATTAGGTGAAGTTATTTTCCTTGGTTCATGCTTTTGGAATGTACCGTTGTGGTTGTTTCTGCACTTATTTTGAGAAATAAGAGAAAGGAATGCTAGAATGTAGAAACCCTAAGCATCCAAGTCTTGCATGCCAGCAAGTATGCCAAGAAAATATGCTCAAAATATCAACATAGGATCCCAAAAGTGATATATGAAATACTTAGAGAAATCTCTCAGAAGTCAGAACATTATCCAATCATTTAAAATGGAATGTCCACTGCAATTTGGAATGGAAAATTCTTCACTTTCACAGGTGAAATAAGTACCAAAACACAATAACAAACTTATGACATGCTGGAATATCTTGCCTTTGAAGTTTTTGTCACTAGCTTATACTTTTCAAATGCAAAGCCCTCGTTCCATACCCCAATACGAAAAGGTTTCCATGATAATGCTAAGGCAGGAATTCTATGTCATGTATTTACTGAATAAAACGAACCAAGCCCATCCCCTTCAGAACTTGCACTTACATCAGGTCATTTCGACGTGGTGAAGGACAAAAGAGGTTGAACACAAAGGGAAGAATATCTGGATTTTCTATTTCCTCTTTTCTTACAGACGATGCACTGCATGGGAAGCCTACAATTTAAGAATGGAACAGAAAAGCAAGATCTTAGCTAATAAATCGTTCCATAGTTGACCTCAACTTTAATGTGCTTCCCTTCCTTGACCTACATGTTTCTCATTTACCACAGACTTATCCTTCGGTCAGTTTTGAAGATGACTAACGCATTCCATGTGTACTTTGCACAGGATCATCATCGATCATCACATCCAATGATGTAAATTTAAACCCAGATGCAGGTCATAGACTTAATGTTATAGGAAATTAATTGCTATAGCATAGAATCACTAACCATGGGTAGATCCCTCGGATAATTGTGCCTGTTCGACCATGTGACCTCATGATAGAGAAGAGGTTTCGTACATACAAGTGGTATATAATAGACATGTTTTCAAGTTTCAAGAATGTTTAGCCCAAGTCATAGAAAATATGATTTCTGACAATGTAATGCACCAAATACACTTTACACATACTTGAACACCAAATATACATGCTCAATTCGTAGAAAATATGAAACGCCAGCACAAGTGTGCAAATAGAGCGGTTGTCAGTTAATCATGATTGCTGGATGGTCATCAGGTAATCATGATTGTATGACAAACCTATCTTGTAAAGCCTACCAACATCAACCAGATCTACAAGCTTTATTTCCCCAAAAATCAAAATATCATGTTTCATATTAAGGCATTATCAGTTATTCGCTTTTCGTTACTAATTGTATCATCTCCCATCTTTCAATGTTTATTCAGACCTTCCAGGTGCCCATGATCCAAGTTATCCTCACCCTATGATAAACCACTCACGATTCAAGAATCCAAGGCAACCAACTGCAAGAGAATCCCTAACTTGCACTAGTGACCAACTTCATTCACACTTTCAAGCAGGAAAGTGATTAACCATCTGAGGTTCAAAGATGCTTGTTCTTCTTTCTTTTTTTGAACATACGAAACTCAGCCTACGGTTGACTAAACTTTGCAAAAACTCCCAAAAGGTAGTCCTACGGTCCTACCATGGTACCACCAACCAACAATTCAAAATAGAATCGATGCAGCTACTGACAAGCATCATCAAGCCATGCAGGCAGAATCAAGAGGATCTGAAAGCCATGGCAAACCAAGAATACATAATAGTAGTAATAAACGATAAAGACAGAGTGAAAGTAATATCAAGAAAGCATGTAGCAAATCATATAAACAGAAAAAAGGACAAGATAGCCATGTCATTAGGTGAAAGGTTGAAGGCACTGCTTCTGATTTACACCATTCCATAATGAAGATAAACCATGACATGGCTCGCCAAGCATCAATGCCAGAAACAGAAATTCAAAATGAATCTATGAAAAGGCAATCAACTACATTCCATTTAACTAAAGTTCTTGCAGCAACATTTTCACTAGCATTCAACTCAACACTACAAGATTGTGTCCCAAAATAGAATCTGCATATGGTTTACCAGAAGCCATATTAACCTTCTTAACATTCATCCGAACCATTTTTTCCATGCAAAATATTCATGGTAGCATTTTATTTCTCCAAACAATAGAGAAGGTTCCCCAATACGCGAAGATGGCAAAAGAAACTGCACATGCAAGTGAAATAGAAAATTAACCATCAATCACAAAGAATTCATTCACTGACCAGCATTAGTTACATTAACACTAGTTCTTTTCTTCGTCATCGTGTAGATGCTTTCTTGTTGGTGATCATTTCTCAAATAGTATTCGCAAACTTTTATCAAAGAATTTCCTGTTCGTACCAAGTAGAAGCTGAGTTGCAGGAAAATATGATTTCTTTGTTACAACTTGAATGCAGTTTTTGGATAAGAGACAAGGACATCACAGAAAAACTAAATAAGTTAATAAACCATTGGGTTGCAAATCAAATTTAATTAATTCCATGAACCAACAGCAAGACATTATATCTATTAGCCCATCGTTTGCTCTCATCAAAAAGCACTCAAAAGGATGGTGAGTAGAGAACATGAAAGAGGGGAATCAAGCCATTACCTGAAGTGTCCTGTTAGGTATTTGATCTCTTCCACACTGATGGTCTGTATACAAAGAAATTGCACTATCTACGGAATTGTGAAAGATGCAAGATTCCCTTTGGATAGAAAGAGCCTGTTCAATGAGATGTTCTAGCCTCCTCTCGGGCAGCATGACAGCAGGAGGAAACAGCTTTTGCAATTCCTCAAGAAGCTTTAACCTTGGGTTCCCACATATTGCATCTTTGCATCCAAGCCCCAATACCTCACGTAGAACAGGAGACACAATATAACCCGCAAGCTCGTGCACTCTATGCTTGTGCATACACAAAGGTGCAATCTCCGTCCTCAATGTTTTTAGTGCATCTAAAACACGTCCCTTTCCAAGAAGTTCCAAAAATTTCTGCTCCAATATCAAAAAAGATGCAGATTTCAATATACTTTCTTCTAGTTCACCAAATTTTCTCAAGGTGGTAACACTCTCATCCCAATCTCCATTAAGAACCTGCTGCCTAAACAAGTTCACAGTAGCTGAATGCAGAGGTATCCCTGACTCTTCTTCCAAAAGAGCACCACTTTTCTCATAACCCAATGAATAAAGAGCTTTTGTTATTATCCTAATGAATTCTACCTTTTTTATAACTCCCTTAGAACCAATTGTCTCGTTTCCTATTGAAGGTAAAGATTTTCCCATTGTGAAGCCGATAGGCCCCTTCAGAGACAAGCTCCTTGATATGCAATTTGCTTGTTCTGGGGACGACCTTACACGCTTCAAAGGTGGTTCATCGTCCTCCACACCTCCCATGAAATGCTGAAAAGCCACGGTTTACCCCATAAATGGATCCACCACCAACTGTGCAAGGTGGAGAGAAGGATGCCTATTTTGAGCTGCTTGAGGAAAATTACACGGTGAACACAGACCCTGCCAAAAAGTTATGCTGAACTAGTTTAATACCTCGTGAGCATTGAGCACTATAACAACAGATAGTCAACATACACTTATGATCGCAAAGGAGTAGGATACAAGTAGAAACAGAAAACATTTCTTTATAAATCTTTACATTGTATTAGTTAACCAAACAAATCCTGTATACCGCTCCATCTCCCTACTTGGCATAAAAAGCAAATTCTATTCAACCACTTCATCATTTTCAATCAGTAGTACACTTGAAGTGCAAAAAAATATTTTATGGGAGGCAAGTCAATATAAACGTAACCATCGGTGATACATAATGATTACCAAGGGTGAGTTCTCGTAAAGTCTTCACATTGAGAAATCCAGATTGAAGAACTCCTAATAAGAACAATCATCCATAGTTTGTAGGGATTCCATTGAATGGAAGACAAACAGACATAATCGAGCTTGGTATGAAAATCAAAATAAATACAGTTTTGCAACTATATGCCTCAGTAAATGATATCACCCGTTACCTTAACCAATATAACACACAGACGATAACCCCCTTGAAATTTCGTAGATCAAACATGAATATCGTTAACTGAAACACTACCAGGATCCTATAAAAGATTCAAGAGCAAAATCCCATAACAAATCATCTTTAATCTAATCGGAATCCAAGAGACCGCACCCCCAAAACGAAACCCACAAGTGAGGACAAGAAAATAAAAGCGACGATGATGCAGAATCTGCAGAAACCCTATCTGAGAGAGGGCTCACGACGCTAACTGCCGGAAAAATAAAACTAATTGAGTCACCGGCAACGCTTTCTCTGATGCTGGTAGTCACGAGGAGAAAATGGGTAAGACTCTTCAGTTCTAAATGCCCAAGAGATGCCCACGAGAGAGGATGGATCTCTCTCTATCTCTGACCTTCACACGTCCATCTCTTTATGTGCCCATGTGGAAACAAGGCGACAATGGTATTATGGCAGGAGATGAAAATCGTCATATATGTTACCTAGACACGACAAAAGGACTCGAGATACGTTAACTTGGTGCAAACTTCCATAGCATATTTCACATGAAGAGTTAGGACACGATACGATGTGAATTGTTCAGGGTGAAGCAACCAAAGAAAAAGAAAGTGACTAACATGTAACAATCGAGAGCTTTACGAATCTAGAGTTTACTTGGGCAGGAATTCAGATGATCCGTCCATCTCAGCCATCCATTTAATGATTGACGGATGATATGCACTAGATGGGTCTGACCTTTCAGAAGTCTCGTGGATACGCCAGAACCGTCCATCATAAAACTGGACCGCTAAGATTTTTGAGCCACCCCATTTGTTTTACTTGGCAGCCTTTGCTTGAGGTTGCAATTTATTGTTTATGGTCGTGTTCGTGTCATGCCTTCTTGTTTTCATGTCAAGTCACTTCATGGTCGAGTTTTAAGTTTATTGTTCGTCTCAAATACCTTTAAAAAATTATGCTTTTGGTTGTGTTCTCATATCATTTCGTGTCTGTGTCAAAACCATATAAACACGACCGACCCAGAACCGGTGGTACCAAACCACCCCTAACTAAGTTTTATACACTTTTTTCCAACACCCAATATGACAAATTGATTGATAACAACACTCTCTACTACAAAAGGTGTATTTGATTCTTCTTTTCAAAAAAAATTGAAACAATTCCGAAACAACTACAACCAGGCCTAAAGTGGGTTGGTTCCAGTTCCAGGTTTCAAGCAACCCGAAACTGTCTAGTCACCCTACTTTTTGGGTCCGGCATGTATTATGGGGGGGCAGAGTCATGAGCGGAGCATATGCCTTTCCAGAGTTGTGGTTTTGGTGGATGTCATAATATTCCTTGGCATAGATTACCTGCAAGGCTGCAAGAAAGATACTAACAATGCTTTTGTAGTTAATGGCAAATTTTGTGTAGGTCAAGTGAATTATTTTTGAATCACAATCTACTGAAGTTCCTATCCAAGCATAGTGGCTCTTGCAAAATAAACAAACTTCTTTCAATATTTATGGCCAAGTCGGTCTGTATGATGAATGAACTTTTAAAACATTAGAAGCTAAAAATATTGACATAATGAAAAAAAAAATAGTTTTCTTCTTGGTGAAGTACTGGAAGCCGAGATGATCCTGAGTAATCCCACTGGGGCTGGATCGATCTCTCCCAACAATGGTTTCCTCCATTCACAAGGTTTGAACTTGAGACCTTTGGTAAGAGGAGCAAGTGTTGAACCACTTTAACAATCAAGAGTTGATGAAGCTAAATTTTTAAGCATATGCAAAGATTCTTTAATGAAAGAAGATCAAAAGAAGAACATGTAAGAAGGTATGAAAAACTAGATTTTGAAAGTATTAAATGAGGTAGAGGACGACCACAAAAGTGTTGGAAATAGACAATAAAAATGATCTAGCTTATTGTGAGTTAACTGGACGATGAGGAAATAAAGAATCCATCCATCTACTATGGAAAAAAAGGCTTAGTTGTTGTTATGCAAAGATTCTCTAATGACCTTCAAATACTTCTTTTCTGCATCTTTCTTCAGTTGGCCTACTGAGTATTTTGATTGAGAGTCACTTTTGGGTTGAAGAGTAAGGATCCCAGGCCGGGGTGGAACTCCATCCGACCCTGCCCCGCAGAACAAATATTTTCACTCACCCCCACACCCGTTCCATAGCCACCACATTTGCACCTGCCCTGCAATGGCTCAATATTCATTGAGACTATATCAGCTTGAGGTATGAACGCTTAAAAGAATTTCTATCTCCTCTTCTCAATAATGCAAGGAAATTACAGAGTCATGAATAAAAATACAAACACATGCATATGTCAACAGAAATGATCAGAAATTTATCACTTTCTTAAGAGTAAATACAGTTTCTCCATGAGGAGCAAGGGGATCTTGAATCATGATCGCATGTTTCTTACATAACCAGCAATTTGATATGTATTAGAAAACGAGCAATTCGAAAAGGAGGACTTGTCATTATTATTCCTTGTTGCTAAAAGGAAGTTACTGCTAACTGGTTTGGAACCTTCTTGCCCCCATATAGATATTGAATAGAAGTAACTATTTGTATGTCCGCTGTAATTTGAAAAATGACTACGTAAATGTCCTTCGAAAGTAAGTAAGTACATACGAAACATATAAAATGCAGTTAATCCTGCTGTGTAACAAGCTATTATTGCAAAAATCGGTGAATACAACCAACTATCATTAAGAATCTCGTCTTTGGACCAAAAACAAGCGAGGGGTGGAATACCACAAAGAGAAAGTGTACCTAAAAAAAACGTTGTTTTTGTAATTGGCATATATTTGGTTACATCGACTAATATGCCAAGCTCCACGATCGTAAAGTCTTCGTCTTATCTTGTGTGATGAGCGAAGTTAAAGTAGTAATATGGAACTCTTGAATATGTTCAAAGACAGAAATGTTCTTGTTGACGCCATATCACATTTACCTCTTACTCACCCTAATGGGTTTTTGCAAGTGCCATTCGAATTGCGTCGTCTTCTTAACCACAACAGTTCTCTTTGCACCTTAACAGTTAATCACTTTCTCTAAGAAAGAAGGATTAAGGATGCAATGGCGTTCATACACACATGAAACGATACAGTAGTACTTATAATTATACAAACCTACTAGTTTTCTCTCTCTAAACATGGCACACATAAAATATGGTCAAGTGGTTCGTAACAATGATCCATGTCCCTCTCTCTGTTTCATTGTCTGCAACTGCTTCTAGTGCTCTACTTTTGTCCTAAACCCGTATTTCAATTAGTTTGAATGAAATCGTTCATGACTTATATCTAATATTTATGAATTGAAATATTTACCCACCTTAAATTATTTCTGTTGAACCGCTGAAGCCTAAAGACAGCTACGATTTTTGAAGGGAGCCCCTCTTCAAACATGAGTAAACTCTGAATAGTGAAATTAGAAGCAAATAGAAAGACGAAGGCATTTTAAATTAGAACCAAGCTTCTTAGGCAGAGGCTTCCCGGGTGCTACAGATAAAACCATATTTGGTGCCAAATTGTTAAATGAAAAAGTCATGTCAGAAGAGGAAAGCCAGTGACAGAGAATGGAGAACCATGTAAGGCAAAGCAAAGAATCCACTGCCGAAGAGGAAGGTACAAGCTCAGGTTATAGGAAAACCCACACAAGAGAGAGATCCCCCAATGCCACACTTAGAAGAGGACACAAGAAGATCAAACAAAATCACTCACAAAAATTTCTATCCACTATTTATACAAAGGAAGAATAGACAGTTTAAAACTAAGGGAATTAATGTGTGTGTGAAAACCACATCCTAATTACCTACGACATACTCATTCATTTTCTTTTTCGTGAGTATAATTTATTTTTTTTAAAGAGTTTTGAAAAATTATGAAGGTCATTGTTGTTGCACTTATGTCATTGAAAAACAATAGTGAGGCACGAGTGAGCAACATTAGTGCGGGCCAGAATAACTCTCTTTGTCTTTATATATATATAGTACTCACCTCTAACATACTCATGTCCACTTATTCCTTTTGAGTAGTATAATTATAATTTTAAAAAATTTAATAATTTTTGAAAATATATAAAGAGAAATATTATTATATTTATGCTGCTAAGAATCAATTGTCAAACATAAGCAAGCAACATTAATAGTGGACAGTATCCCATCTCTCTCTCTCTCTCTCTCTCTCTCTCTCTCTATATATATATATATATATATATATATATATATATATATATATATATATATATATATATGATATATATAATAGGTAGGTAGGTATGTAAGTTTGACCATAAGCATATCCTTACATCCAAGTATAGTATTTTGGTCTTCTCTAATCATGTCAAATTTTGTCCATTTCCATAGAAAAATTACCAACCACCCAGTGAACTCATCACAAGAAGTTCTCTATCTAACAGCTCCATGCAATCTCATAAATAAGCTTATCTCACGAAGTGCATCGTCCCAACTCAGAATCCACACATCTCGTAGCTCATTTCGTCAACTAAACTGCAGGTCATCCCCGGACTGCACCATGTCAAGCCTACAGTGCAGGGGGCTATTTTTGTGAAGTTGCAACAGATGTGGATCCACATTGAACCGAGATGGGGCATTCACCCTACAAATTTTGAAAATCAACTTAAAGTTTATAACTCAAGATTCCATTCATGAGCTATATATAATGCATAAATGGTTCGCCCCACACTAAACCATTCGAGGGTCTATTCACCTCACCCTAAAACAATTTCTAGACCCGCCACTGAGTTGCAGCATGCCAAATCAATACATGGGGCTAGTCTGTGGAGGGCACTCAATAGTCAAGGCCTATCTCGTTATGGCAAGCAACGGCGTAGTTGTCCGCTAAAGTGCTTCAAGTCATAGAAACCTCAATATAGAAATGGCTGGTTCCGGTTTGAGTTCTACACAGCCTAGAACCGAACTGGGTGGTCATAATAGAGTTTCATCTCCCATTTCAATTAGCTGTTTGTTCTAAAGAAGCAATTATGGGTGTTCATTTTGAAAATCAACTTAAAGTCTATAGCCCATGGTGAGATCCATGAGCTATAATACATAGTTCACCCTTTCCGAAACCATTCAAGAGGTTATTCGCCCCACCCTAAAAGAGTTTCTAGATCCACCCTATCGTGTCGGTGTGTGTGAGAGAGATTATGATAACCAAAATATTCTTTCTGTTTTGAATGAAGAAGATGAATAGAGAAAACGGTGAGTGTCGAAGGTTTCAACCGGTTTCAGATGCGGTTTGGATTCAAACCATCGAGCCCTGTCCAACTGATCCCCTTCAAGGGGTCTTAATTAACAAAAGGGAATGTGAGTTTTTCACAACCACGTTCGTGCGAGTTTCGGGATTGCCATCCTTACCTTACCCAACTACAAAGTGTTCCCTGTAATGGCAACCTTCCATGATCCGAAACGCCGTTTCCGGGTTTCATTCTTTCCAACGGGCAAAGCGTAGTACCACACAGTTCAATTTATTCAAACAGGAGGGATAAACACAAACCGCCCGAACGGACTGACAAGATTACGTCAGCGTTTTAGCGGTTACGGTCTTTTGGCGTCTCCCCCTAATACCACAAATCCTAATTCCCCCGTGCTGTCAGCCTAATTCATCCCCAATTGAAATCCTCATAGATCCTGAGCGGGTTTCTGGTCCAGAAACACAATTAGGACTCGGAGAACTAGCTATTTTCATTCCTTTTCCTGAGTTCGTAGTAAAGGAAACCCTAGCGCTCTGTTGTTCTATTTTTTATCATCTCAAAATTGCTTGTTGGTCCACGTGTTCGTCGAGATCTGGAGGGAGACAGAAGCGAGGTGGCCGTGGCGGTGCGCCGACCCTCGACGATCATTTCTTTACTCTGCATCAACGGCTCCAGCACTCGCTCAGCCTCGGAATCAGGTGCCCCGATGCTTATGCAAGGACAATTGTGAATTGATATAGTCGTCTGTCGAGCTTATGATAGTTTTGATACTGATCGATTAGTGATTTCTGATAAATGCTAGCCAACGGATCATATAAAGAGTACCTGATTCATTGTTAGTTTTTTCCTATCTGATTTCTATTATGGACCTGAATCTGATTAGGTATGAACCAATTGAAATGAATCCATCGTGTGTGCTTCTGTGACTGGTAGGTTGCCTTAGTTGAAAGAGGTGGTTGGTTTTAATGTTTTCATTTCATCCCCATGGCTGACAATATGGTGAAGTGGAAAATGTTAATACTGAATTCAGAGCTCATCTGATCTCTAGCATTAAGGTAAAGCGGTTACACTACTTCCATTTAAAGTTATGAATTTGAGATAATCAAATTCTTGAGAAATCCTGTATGCAATCCTCTTCTTCATGCATGCTGGAACATGGAATTTAGTTAGTAAAATGTTTTTAATCTTGAATCTAGTCAGATTTAGAGAAAAACTAATGTCAAACAGAAGTTTGGCAATTCCGCGTTACAGGACTGAGTTTCTGAATGGATATCCGCCATCTGAACTTACTGATTCTTGGTAAAGTAGTCTTGACTTCGTTGGCTCTTGCAAACTATCCTTTGTTGGTCTTGCTAGCTTCGTACTTACTTGTGTATACTACAGTTCATTCTTTATCTCCAATTCTGGGGGTATGAATGACAGGATATAGCAACTACTGAACTGATTGGAGGAAAATAAGTTGTCTAGTATGGGAAAAGGCTTAGTTGTTGTTGTTGTTGTTAACTGTTCAAGCTGGAGGTAACATTCAGTGGTAGTCATGGTCATAAGATCTCTTTGAGAAACCAACAAATGCGGAATATGTTATATTTTGGATGTTAATAGTTATTTTATTAACTATTTCTACTAATACCTTTGTAATGGTTAACATATGTGAACACCCAAAAATTTATCAAAAGATTTTTTAGAATTTTTTCATTTTCAAAAATCACGGTTGTGGGTTTTTTAAAGGGTTTTTTCAACAAAGATACCTTAAACGAACCCATTTTCATGTCAAAATTTTGTAGGAGCCTCAAAATAAAGATACTTTGAACTCATTGAAAATTTGAATTTTAATAAAATCTAAAAAATGACCACTCTAACCTCAAGGCGAAATTAGTAAAATTTTGTAATTCTCTTCAAAGAAAGAATTGAAAAAGCTAAGATGAGACATTGGAAACTAAACTCACAAAATGTTTGCAAAATGACCATTTTTACATAATATTTGAAATTCAAAAAGATAAAATAAACAAATAAGTTCAAAACATGATGGACCTCAAAAGACTCGCCAGATCAAAGACCGTCCTACACCAGGAGGTTAAAGTGGTCCGAGACCCTACATCCATCAAATGGTTAAAGCGATCCAAACGGTAAAGGATTAAACTCACGAAGCAAAAGTAGGAAGGCCGCTTGGTCATGCAAACACAACTATTACATGGAGATGGGACTCAATTGTATTCTAAAGGGAATATTTGAAATTTTTGTTATTTTCAAATATATTTTAAAGGAAATGATTTTAAAGAATCAAAAGAAAATATTTGAAACCATGGAATAAAATCTTACATGCAAAGGCACCAGATAATGAGGAGCAGGATTCTAGGAGATTCACCATACCAAGGGCGAAGCGATCCAAAAAGTTGACCATGGTGAAGCAACTACGACTTGTTCAATAAAGCAATCCACACACAAGATGGCTCATGGTGAAGAAAAAGGTGAACCGAGTCAAAGTAAAGCCAAAACTAAATGAAGTCAAAGTAAGATAGGCTATCCATGCAACCAATTCAAATCAAACCAAGGTGAGACGAGCCTGACTAAGGCAAGGTGAGACGGGCTTCATCGAACCAAGGTAGGTTGAACTAAGTCACATGATCAACCCAAATCAAGCCAAGGTAAGTTACATCAAGCCAAGGTGGGCTGCACCAAGTCAAGGCTGGTTGCACCAAGTTAAGTTGGGTTGCAAAGTTAAGTTGGGTTGCAAGGCACCTAGCCAAGGACGGATTGCATGAGGGACCATGACCATGTGACCACGTGGATCACCCATGTGACCAGTAAACCAAGCTGGATTAGAGCAAATTGGATCAACCATGGACCAACCAAATCCATGGAACACACTATAAGGATGCCAAGAATATTCTTTGATCTAGAGACTTCTTGGGCCAATCAAAAAGTCTATAAATACCATACCACCCTTGGGTTGAGATTCAAAAAAAGCAATTAAGGCTGAAAACCAACTAGAGACCAAGAGAGAAAAGAGAGAGAGAGAGAGAGAGAGAGAGAGAGAGAGAGAGAGAGAAGAAGAAGAAGACGACGTGTGGAGGAGGAAGCTGGTCCAAGTGTTCATCCAAGAAGGAGAGTCATCAAGGAGGACTCTGGAACCAAACTCAACCCGAAACAAAATTTGTCTGTGCTAAAATTCCTATGACAGACTTTTAGTAAAACTATCGTAACTCGGTCCGTAGACATATAAAAATCTTGAAAATAGTTTCGTTAGAAAACTAACATCCATAGCTTTCCGAACTAACCAATTTTATAAAAATCAAAATCCTATGTACAGATACACGAGCGTTTTATTGACTTTGTATCTCAGTAACAAAGACTGTTCTGAATTTCAAAATTGCATTTGGTTAGAAATTTTCTCTGGTTTAATTCTGATCATTCAAAGATCCAAAAATATAAATAAAAATGTCCAATAAAACCTCATACCTAACTCTCACTTAGGTAAATTTTTTGAGATTTTTGGATTCCTAGAAAACAAAAAAATAAAATCTACTACTGGAAAACAGAATCAATTTTGTTTTACGTAACCTTAATCGGTTTGGCTAAGTGAAAAGCATACTTTCTTGAAAAACATTTTGGGTGGAATTTGTTTTTGAGAAAATTTCGGATTCAAAATCACTCCTTCTAAGCGTCTAAGTTGACCCTTGAGTACCGATTGAAGAAGACCTATGATAATAAGAACCTATTTGTTCACAATCGCCGAATAGTCAGAAAATCTCTTTACAAGTTTGAGTAAACTTGGTAGCACGCAAACAAAGTTTTAAGTCGATACAAGACCGAAAAAATTTGTTTACAACATCTTGTTTGGCTTACCTTCCAATAGGTATAAATAATTAGATGCTATCTTGAGGTATCATCTCTTTTTTGTTAGTTAATTACTTTTTAAAAATCTCTTCTTTCACTTCTGATTAACGCAAGTTATGGTTGTTTTTACCTTTGGATGATTAGCTACCAATATCATTATATACTCTATGAAAAATGGCTAGACTCATGCTTTTGGTTTGACATGCATTTTACTTTTAAAGATATGTTGCAGGTGCAGGGAGAAAATGGCAGTGCACAGATGCTGAAGTGCAGCGTCTTTCAATTCGTTCCATTTCAGCATTTTTGAGTTATTATCTCGACTGAATTATTGGGCCATCCACTTGTCCAGGTATTTCAGCTGCAATTTCAGCAACTTAACTGCTACGAGCCTGACTTTGAGTTCTTTCTTCTCCCTTTAGAGTTGGACGTCTACTTTACAAGAAATTGAAATGAAGCTTTACATGTAGCATAAAGTCTAATAATGTATGTCATTCGTCTGCTATTGGACAATGATTTTTCATGCTCTTTTAAGTGAGGGAGCTGGGTTTCTCTAGCATAACAGTGAAAAGAATTGCTTACATGGTATATCTAATGTTTTCCTAACCTATTATTTTAGCTACCTGAAGAAAAGATACTAGTAGGTATGAGGTGCACCGGATCTCCTGTCTTGCATATGTTCAGCACGACAACTTATGCTAAATTGGCGCTGAATGTCAATGATTTGTTTGGGAATTCTCGAACCCAAGGAGTCACGTAGGGCTCACTGGCCTGCATCAATATTTGAGATACGGATCACCTGGTTTTAGAGAATATTAGTTACGTCATGCCAAGGCTTAAACAGGATTACGTATCAAATGGTTGTCCCAATCTCTCTTAGGATGGCTGGTTTATTCAAGTTCATCTGAGAGACGGAATGAACTGCTGTAGAAACAGTTCCTTTACAGCATTCAATTGCTCTCCACTAATGCCACTTGACACATAATGGACAATTTGTGATACTCCACGTACATCATCCATTGAATGAAGCTCCATCGTCTTGAAATGCGTCAGGTGTTGAAATCTATAGACTTAAGAAACTAATATATTATATTATGGAACAATTGGTCCAATTAATTGGAGAATTTTTTTTTTCATGGCTCCACCACAAGTATCACGTCCACTATTGTTGTTTGTACAGTATTCTATCATGTATCATTTTTGTACTGTATAATAACTTATCATAATTTTTTAATTAAAAAAATTAATAAAAAAGGAAAAACTGTAAATGATTATTATGAAGTTATAAACCAAAATAAGTAGGCATAAGTTTGAAAAGGATATCAAAACAATAGTACATAATTTCACTTATTTAAATTATTTAATAAGTTATCAAGAACACACAACAATTTCCTTGGAACTCTAATAAGTAATAATTTATATCCTTGGAATTTTACTCTTGAAATTTTAACAATTAATAAATCTATGCTTGGGACTCTAAAAGGTAATAACTATTACCCTTGAAATTCTAACAACAACAACAACTAAGTCTTTTCTCATACTAGTTGGGGTCAGCTACATAGATTCTTTGTTTCCATATAGCCCTATCATTTGCCATGTTAGCAATTAACTCAACATAAGCTAAAAATGAATCTAACTCTAAATGAATGTATAAACATATATGAGTATATAGATCTGAATCTTATAGAACAGATATTATAAAATAAACCCATTTATAAAGTGAATCTTATTCTAAGAATGCTGAATCCATCTGCATGATCGTATTTGATCCAAATCATTCACAAGCGACCTAAGTGGGAATGGGACTCGATGATGAATAGGCATCACAGACACATACATACACACATGTATGTATGCAATGACTATTCTTATCTGTGTGGACCTAAATTGAATAACATTTCCAACTGTAGTGATGAGGTTAAAAAAAAACTTTGGATTAATACCTTATGGTTTATTTAAAATCAACATTGATATCGTATGATTCATGTTTTAAAAACTCGGACTGATACCATCGACTTAGCATCTTTCATGGTTGATAAAAAAATTAACATGATACAATGAGTGACATGACATTGACGTATTGTTAATCTTTATGTTGTACATTTTACATGATACTAAAACTTCAGTTTAGTACATGATAGAAATATTGTATTTCGGAACCATACCCGATATGGTTCATCTTTGTGTCTTTGAGTTCAGATTTTTAATTTTCTCATCGATATATTCACATGTTGGCAAGAATGAGTAGCTCTAGATTACTAATTTCACATATAAAGTTTCATTTGTCGAATCCGACACCAAATCTTTTTCTAGCAAACTATTCATCAGTTCTGCACAATGAAGATTTGTTAAATTGAAAGACCCAGAGAAAACTTTGTGCATGTTCTGCAATCTGGTGGTTTTATGTGCAATTGATGCTTTTTGTTGTCTCACTATATGCAGGTTTAGAAGGTGGATTAGTAAACTACCTCGAAACCAGCAGTTTCAAGACCCAAACCGGAACTAGCCCAGGTTCAGTTACGGTTTCAGGTTCCAAGCAAATCGGAATCGAACATGTTTACTTGTAGTTATGCATATCTATTAATATAAGTTGATATTGTTGATCAAACGATTGTCCGATTGTCGATACCCAAATCCATACTCATATATAAAACAATACCTTTTTTCAAGTTTCCATAATGTAATTGAACAAATTATGTGATGGGGTTTTTCTCGTTTAGGATCCTCGTTGGAAGTCCTTAGATCAAAAGCACAATAGATAGTGGGAGGGGCTTGGAGAAAGACATGTGAGTAAAGAAGAAGAATCAGGGAGAGAGAGAATGATTTACAGTTTCAATCTGAAGGATTTTTAGGAAAGAGTTTATGCTTTTTTATTTCGTTGTTTTTCATTGTATTCACTATTATATTTATAATAGAAAACTTTAATTATAGTTTGGCTTTGTCTTTTTGTTTTATTTTTCTAGGCTTTCCATTACAAGTCTTATCATTATCCAGGAGAAATGTAACGCATGCATTTTAACGGATTTTCTTTTGAAACAAGTGACGCATCCATGGAATCCGAGAAGATGGCCTGTCTTCCTTTATTCGGATTTCTTGCCGAGAAAGACCAATCCTATGTTACATCTTCCACTTACCCATTTGACCCAAACTATTATGACACACTAGTTTTACCTTCCACTTTTTTTTGGGTTTTCTCAAGTTGTGCCTTCTTAAGTTGCAAGTGTAATTGCAATCTATAAATATTGTCATATTTTTCGTATACAACATGTTCTTTCCTACACAACAATTATCATGTATCTCAAACCCATATTTGCAACATGCTTTGAGAAAAGAACCTCTATTATGCCTTTCGTCAAGGGGTCAACCAACATATCATTAGTTGGCATATACGATATAAATATCTCATTTCTTTTAACCATATCATGAACATAGTGATACTTAACTATTATATGCTTCTTCGAGATCTATCAACTCTACTCTTAATGAGAGTAATTGCTACATTATTGTCACAATAAATGACAACTGGCTTATTGGTTATATTCAACTTCGTATATGAAGCGACTTATCCAAATGACAATCGTTACAGGCTTATAGCCATACAACAAGCAACATACTTAGTTTCTTGTTTATGCAATACTATATAACCCTACTTCTTGCAAGTTGAAGAAACAACACCACTTCCAAATAAAAATATTTGTCTAGATGTTGATTTGTTGTTATCTTTGCTCTCAACGAAGTCAACATCTAAGTATCCGACCACTTTTAGTTCATCAGCTTGAAAATATAGTTTCAAGTCTTTTATTCCTTTGAGACATATTAGAATCTTTTTCACAACTATTTAATGTTATTAACCAAGATTACTTTGATATCTATTTATAAGACCAACAACAAAACTGATAATAGGTCTTGTACACAACATAATATACATCAAGCTACCAACAACTTTTGCAAACGGAACGTTAGATTTGTTATCTCCCTTACTAGGACAATAAACCTTACTCAATTTGACCCCTTGTATTCAACCATTTAAATTTTTTTAAGGATATAGTCTATATCTCTCTCTTGACTTAAGCATAAGAGTTTAAATTCTCTATCTTGAGAAATCTTTATTTTCTAAATATAGAATGCCTTTCTCATATCCTTCATTTCGAACCTTGAGTTTAACCATAACTTGTCATATTCAATAAAGAGAAAGTAATCCTTTTATGATTCCCCACAGTTATCTTATTAGGGACAAACCTGACTTCAAAATCTTTTTTAACTAAGGCAACGATCAAAACTAAATTGTGTCTTATAGATAGCACAATTAATACATCAGTTAATACTATCAGTATGCCTTATACATATATCTTAAGGACCCAACCCCAATAATATATAAGAAAGTGTTGTTTCTCATATATACATTATGTTCTCTTGGTTTATATTACTTTAGATCTATAGCCCCTTTTTTGCTCTTATATATATGTCTAATTGATCCTTAATCAATCCACCAACCATTTATTGGGTGATCCATATAGTAGCATTATGCAACCACACATGTTATACCCTTTTTCAATGTTTGGTAGCATTGTTGGGTGTTTTCACTTCTAGTCTTCTTGTTGCAGCAATCCTTCTTGTAGTATCTCATTTTTCATAGTCAAAGCACTTATACTCAGAAGTGGTTCCTTCAATTTCTTAAAAAATTAGCTACCTTTCTTGTTATTATTGCCAAACTTTTTGTTTGGTTTATACTTTTCCTAGTTGGGTTTTGAGCTAGACTTTATCTCATCCTTAGCTACTAGCAATTTTTTTCTTATTTTTATTCATATGCTGTTCTTCAATTGCTAATTTTAAGGGTAACTCAAAAATATTTTTTCAACCCTTAATCTAAGTGCAATGACAGCCATATTCCATGAAAAGAGGACTATTTAGGATAGTGAGTACTTGCATAGCTTCACGGATGACCCATTTTTCTACAACTAAGTCTTTAACCATTATGAACATCTGGTTCACATGTTTCACTATATTATCCTTTTTTTTCATTTTGTAGCAGTTGTATTTCTTTAGTAATAATTGAACAATTTTATATTTGGTTGTTATTGAATCAAAGAGCTCCTCACTAGTCTCGTATTACTCAAAAACCAAAATTAGGTCATCCTCCACATACGTTAACATTATGGTTGTGTCTATTGTGTCATATTTAAGGTGTTTTATACATTTTCTTTTCATTTTCAGTTGCATTGACATGCAAAATTGTTTCTCTGAGTACATAATTTAGACCCTCTAGTGTAGGAGCCAATGGAATATGTTTTTTGTATGTTTAGAAGTTTGGACCATTTAGTTTCTCAATTTTTGCTAATTAAGATACCCAAATTTTGAAGTTTATTTTTAATTATTTGACAAAAACATCAATAAGACGGTCTAAAAGAAAAACATTCAAATAAAATATATAATAAATAAGATTTCTAATAACCAACCATTAAAAGATAATTTACTAAATATTCATGTACTGAACTATAAATAATTTCATATACCAAAAAGTAACTTCAAATAGAGGCTAGGTACCATTTTGAAATAAACCTTAATATTATTTTGTTATTTCAAAACTAGTTTGGGGACAAATCTATACTTTTCCTCTTCTTTTTCTACCACTCTAATTGCCTTAATGTTTGAAGGGTAAAATAGTAATTTTATATATTTGTCTAGTTTGGTAATTATCAAAAGGATCAAGGATAAAACAATAAAAATTACTACTTTTAGTGACTCTGTCTGAACACAATGGGCATAACCATCTTTTTGTTCCGTGACAAACCTATGGATATCTCATATGTTCAACTACGTAATTCAATAGGTTCATTTTTGGTAATTTTCACATATTGTCACAAAACAAATTTATCCTTTCGTTCGTTCATTAAAAAATATCTTAGGGTAAAATGAACTTTTTAGTCTTCTATCTGATGTGGTTTTTCGAAACCGAGGCGGAGGCCGTTTTCATTTACGAGAGAAAATGAGAGAGGAAGAGAGAGAACAGTGAGAGAAGATAGACATCGGAGGCGAGGGTTGTTCCTCTATTGCCGGAACTTCTCCTCGTCAAGGCAGTGATTGGTTCTCGTTGTTGTAACATCTCCTCACTACTCTTGTTGGCTATTTTCAGCCATTGGCGGGAAAAGTTTTTCGTTCGATCAATGACGGTTCCCTTCTTTTCCGGCCATGATATTTCTCAAGTCACCACCATCTTCTCATGATAGCCTATCCTTTATAAAAAAGGAAAAAGAGGAGTGTTCTTCCCTCGGTTTGTTTATATAGAATTTTTTCTCTTTTTGTTTATGTATAAAAATTTTAGAGAAATTTCTTATGCCTAAAGAAAACCCAAAGAAAAAAACTCGAAAGAGGAAAAAATCAAGTATTTATACAATAGAAAATAAAACATAAATATAAAGAAAACATACTATCTTCCTGAGAAAAACTCTTTACGGGTAGCCATGTACCTTCCTCACCTTCGTTTTTGTTCTTATTCTTCTTGTCGCTTGTAGCGACATTGCTTTCACATCACTCACTAGACTGTCGAGGTGGAGGTAGAATTGACTGTTCAACACTGGTATTAGAGCCTATACGAGCACCAGGTTGTCCCCCGTGGCTGCGTAAGGTATGCAATTGCTATTGCAAAAAAAAGTGAATCAAAAACTATGCCAAAAGAACTCCATGTTGTGGTTGACAACCGGAAGCCGCATCCTTTAAGGCAACCTAAGGCATGTTATTGGTTTACAGTCAGAAGCCATCTATTTAGTAACGTCCTGAGACTGATAACCAAGAGAGAAACAATAGACTCTCTCTCTTCTTAATAGAGACTGAAAAGAGAGATTAACCAAAGAAATCTCATGAATTGCAAACAAACGGGATGAAGGTGATGAGAAAACCACTCTTCTTAGCCAAAAATGGAGGAACACACCATAAGGGTAGCTGACGAGAGAAAAAGCAGAGACGAGGGAATGGTGACATTTTCCCCACACCCGCTCTCTTTCTCCCTCTTCTCCTTCTTCGTCCCACTCTAGTTCTCTCTCTCCCTTCCTCTCATGAAGGCGATGAGAAAATCGCAGTTTTCTAAGAAAATCGTGGGCTTAAAAACTGCGATTTCGAAAAATCACGAGCGACAAATTGCCTCGACTCATTGTTTTTCCGAAAACCATCGGCAATAAATCGCCTCATTTAGTGGTTTTCAAAACTGCCTCAAACAATGGACTAAAAAGTCTGTTCTACCTTTACGAAACTAAAAATCACGAAATACTACGAGACAAAATTACGATAATGTCCAAATATTTTTAAATGAAAATATTGTTTTATCCTTAAAGTGAGAAAATATAATTTTGTCCTCTAAAAGTCTATAAAACTACGAAATACCAATTATAATTTTATGATTTTGTCCCTGGTTAATGTGTTGATTTACGGGATCGATATTCAGGTGTTTTTACAAAACTATCCTTGATTATTTGTCATATTATCCATTATGCTACCTAATAAAAATACCTTTTTGCTCATGTATTTTCTATAGAATATTGTGAGACAAATTTAATGTTTTGTACCTAACTATTTATTCAAATTACGGAATAAACCGAAACTATAGTTTAACTATTCAATCCCTAGTTTTTAGATATTTCCAATATGATACATGTTTGTTATATAAAACAAATGTTTAGCGAATAAAAATATTTACATTTCAGTACTTAGACATTATGGATACTGCATTTAAGTGCTTGGTTACTTTTTATTGTTGATTCCTTAGGAAATATCTTATGTCTGATCATTTGATACTTGTTTTATGTTTTTCATTTAAAATATACATATCATTTACTTGTTGTCTCTTTCAAATCATTAAAAATGACTTCTAGAATATGTGTTTTTGTATTGACAAAGATAGAAAAATTAAATGACCTAAATTTTCAAACACAAAAAAAAGAATCTACCTTAACTTTAGCGGGTGTTGATTATATAGTTAGGGAAGTAATTTTATCCCCTACTTCAGTTGAAACAGATGAAGAAAAACAGAAATATAAGATATTTCTAAGGGATGATGTTATAGTGAGGACTATAATGTTAACCAATATGAAAGATGACTTGATTTAGGTCTTTGAAGAGTTTGACACCGCTAAAGAATTATTTGATTCTTTGACTACAAAATATGATAATACAACTAAACTGCATGTAACTACTTCTTCAAAAATATAATTCTTATAAAATGAAAGAATTTGATAATGTAGCTGAACATTTTAACTAAATGATAGTAATGAATAGGGATTTAGTTGTAGTGAAATTAATCATCCCTGAACCAATGTAGATACCCACAATTCTAAATAGTCTTTCCCTTCATAGAATATGGTAATTACAACTCTTATACTTGGATCAGATTGTACCCTTGTTGAACTCCCATTAAAACTAGCAATTGAACTAGAAAATATGAATAAAAATCAAAGAAAAAATTGCTATTTACTTAAGAAGATTTAGGTTAATGTTTTAAAAACAACTAGAATAAGAAAAACAAAATAAGAGATTTCGTAAGAATAAGAACAAGAAGGGCAATCAATTTTTTAAGAAATCACATGAATCCGCTTTTCAGATAAAGTGTTTCAATTGTGTGAAAATGTAACACTACAAACAGGACTGTTGGAACTAGAAGAAGAACAGTGAGAATAACCAACAATGTGACCCAAGAGACAACGAGGGCATAATCTGTGTAATTTTTTAGTGCTTTTACATGGATCACCAAGTAATTGGTTGGTAGATCGACTCTGTAGCGACCCAACATATTTCAAAAAACAAAGAGGTAGCGATAGATTTGAAAGAATACAAACCTGAGAAGCATCAAGTTTTATCAGTAATAATACCTTTTTTTATATTCATGGATTTGTTCATTTAGAGTTTTTGTACACGACACACCAATTATACTTTTTTACTTTATTTGATGTTGAGAATAGTTTGTTTAAATTGAATATACATGAAAATAAAAGTTCTTCTGCATATAATGCTTGTGCTTATGAGATTGATGTGAATGTATGACATAAACGCTTGGAACATATAAGTTTGAACAAGTTGAGAAAGTTAATGAATTTTAACTTATTATCTAGTTTTCATGAAAACACTTTTAATAAGTTTAAGACCTGTATAGAAAGGAAAACAACTAGAAAATCATTTTCCAAAAAATAATTAGGGTAACAACTCTATTAGAAATTATTCACACCAATTTATGTAGACCATTTAGGGAATGTCTAATCTGCCAAAAGGAAGAAAAATCATATGGTGTAAATAGGTTTTGAAAAAGAAGTATAAATCGATGAGACTATCGACAAATTTAAGAAAATGTTAGTTGTAAAGGGATTCTCTCAAAAGTAGGGGATAAATTATGTTCAAATATATTTTCATGTTGTGAAATTTGTATCAATTAGAATTATTCTAGCTATTTCATTATATTATAATCTATACTTAAATTAGTTAGATGTAAAAACCACTTTTCTAAATGGAGATTTAGATGAAATCATGTATATGCAATAACCATAAGGGTATATTGTTAAAGGCGAAGAGGATAAAATATATATATTGAAAAAAATCCATATATGATCTTAAACAATCACCTCATCAATGGTATTTGACTTTTCAAAATACCATTCTAGAACTTGAGTTTGTGGCTAATGAAGTTGACTACTATGCATGTATATGAAACAATAGGAGTTACTTTGTTATTTTATCTTATATGTAAATGACATATTATTGACTGAGAATGACAATAAGATAATTGTTAAAACCAAGTCATGGTTAAACTCAAAGTTCGAAATAAAGGATATGGGAGAGACATCCTATATCTCAGTATAACGATTTCTTGTGATATAAAATCTTCTATGTTTGAGTTAAGAGAGATATATTGATTACATTCTCAAGGAATTTAAAATAGGTGAGTACAAGTATGCAACTATGCCCGTTGCGAAAAGAGTAAAATTGAGTAAAAGTAATTGTCTCAGTAAAGGAGATAACAAGTCTATTGTTTCTTATACACAAGCTGTTGGTAGCTTGATGTATGTAACAAGACCTAATATAAGTTTTATTGTTGGTCTTATGAGTAAATATCAATGTGATCCTCGATGACTACATTGAATAGTCGTGAAAAATATTCTAAAATATCTTAAAGGGAGAAAAGACTTGAAACTGTGTTTTTAACTAAGTGAACTGAAAGTAGTAAGATATTCGGATGCTGACTTTACTAAGAGCAAAGATGATACTAAATCAATCTTTGATCAAATATTTTTATTTAAAGGAGATGTTTTTTGAATATGCAAGAAACAATATTGTACACCGTTACATACACAAGAAGCTGAATATGTTGCTTCCAATATGGTTGTTACGAGCGTTGTTTGGATAAGTTGTTTCATACATGATTTGAAGCTGGGCATAACCAATGAACTAATTGTTATTTATTGTGGCAACAAAGTAGCAATTACTTTTATTAAAAGTGGAGCTGATAGATGAAAAAGCAAGCATATAATGGTTAAATATCACTATGCTCATAATATGCTCAAAAAAAAATTAAATAACTATATGTTATATGCCAACTATTTGATATGTTGGCTAACCCCTTGACAAAAGGCATCTCAAAATAACGTTTTAATAAACATGTGACTCACATAGGTTTGAGATATACCTAGAGTATGAGTGTAGAAATACAATTTGTTAATTGTTACGTAGGTAAAGCATATTGATTATAAAAAGTCATATAACTGGTCAAAATTATATTTACTTAGTAGCTAGAAAATGATATAACTTGATAAAACCCCAAAAATAATGAGAGGCAAAACTAGTGTATCATAGATTGACTCAATTAGCTAAAGGAGAGATGTAAGTTGTTGGTGGACACTTTTTGCCCCCAATAACAACTATGATGAAATGCGAGAAGGAAATGTGAGAATAAGGGTATTTTTTTGGAATTTCACGAGTGCTTTTAAAGATAACATTTACAAAGAAAATAAATTTCTGGTTTTTTGAAAAAGATACCCATATCCCGAACAAAAAGATACTAAAGACTTTAATGAAAGTGAAAAAGACAAACATTTATACAATAAAAAAAACAAAACAAAAATTATACAACAAAACTTTTGTTTTTGTTTTTCTTGTCGCATGCAGGATGGCATCCCTCACCGGACTTGGAAGGTGGAGGTGGAATCGACCGAGCAACAAACCCATCAACGGTTGAAGGGCGTCTCATATTTCTGAAAAAATCGGAATTGTCAACTGAAAATGTTTGCGGTTTCATTTTTGCACATGGTTAACAATTGACGGAAAAAGAATCGACCGATATCTCTTATTTCGGCGTACAAGAAAGATGCACGCACACACAGACGCAGAGTGGAAGCAGAGATCTAAAGCAGAGAGGGGGAGATGTGGTGAGCGACAGAGAAAGAAGCGGAAAGGAAGACCATAGTTTTACTCTTTTGCTTTCTTTCGCTACTCGATGGATGCAAGGCCGGATGCTTTTCGGAAAATACTCGTTCTGAAAACAGTAATCAAGAGAACGCAAACGCACCTTGATTTTTTTTATTTGAACAAGTACATGCAATACTGATGCTATAACTCTGGCATTTCAACAAGTCGCCAAGAACATCAGAGCCGTCGCGAGGAGGATCAGCATGAGCGATGATAACTCACAGTTCGTGCTGTCCTTCAAGTTCCCTTCATATCTTGCTGGCTCCCTGCATATGGGGATGGCGATCCCGAACTTGAAGAGAAGAAAGAATCGCATGGCTGAGAGGAGAAAAGCAAGGGCCAAAGCATAGGCAAAGACACCCGCTGCTACAGCCTTGCTCCGACTGGAATCGTCAACCATGTTGGGGAGATCGGCGTCCAAGGTGCCCAGGAAGTTGCCCATTCAAATCGATAGATTTGCCGGAGCTCCCTCTCTCTGGCGTTGCCCTCCAGCACAAAGAAAACACATCAGTAAACTCGACTACGCATGCGTTACTGACAACCTCTAAACGCTCCATCTCACACTGGAAACCAAGAACCAAGGGATCAGAAATTTACCTCTCGAAGGATCAGGGATCGAGCAACGCAGTAAAGAGAGGAAAAAAAAAGGACAAAGGAAGGAGGAGAACGATTGCTGCGGTCGATGCCATGAAGATTAGCTGAATTTAAAGGATTATTTGATAGAATAGTTTCTGTGAGTGGAAGAAATGACGCGATTATCCCGCAGGCCGGCCGGGTTCAATTTCGGTACTGGCTTGGTGATTGGATCACATGAGACTTTTTGCCAGAGCGAAAAACTTTTCTCCAAGTCTTTTCCTAATAGTGACAGGATTGTGACTGGAGATCTCTTATGTCGTATCAATATAAGGGGAGAGAGAGAGTATGTGGGCTGAATCTAAAACGAGTTTAGTTTCTGAAATCAAGCCATATATTTCTCCATTTTTCTGGCATTATAATCTGGCCAACTCTACACGAGCCGGGCTTCTATCCTAGTCAATTGGGTTCGGGGGGAGTTGGATACTCGCGGTTCACTTGCAAATTGTCATCCCTAATTGTAAGTAACCCTGCGAAGGCAGAGGAGAGGGTGGTGGCACCAACCGCGTAGGGGTGGCGATTCCATATGGTGTTTGTGTTGTGCCATCTTGTGTTATCTCAAAATGGGTCTCCCTGAACCATCTGAAAATGAAAGGATCGGCCCTTGCTATCCTGAACTCATATTCAATATGCCTTTGAATTGACAAGGACAACAAAAAAGGGCAAGAGGATTATCAATGAAGCTCGACTCTGCGTTGATTCTTAGATATTTGATCGTATTCCCAATACTTGCTAGATCATTGAATAGCTGTACCAACGCGAGAAAGAAATTTTCGTCCACTAGCCACTTCTAGCATCTAAAGATGTTTAGCAAACGAGATCTAATTCATTTGAAACAGCCAAATAGCCAAGCCTATAACAAAAATAAAACAGAGAAGACAGCCGAAAGCCCTCGAGTTCTATCAGATTCCTCTGTCGAGATGTAGAAAAGATTTCTGAATTCATTTCTTTTCACCGTACTAGATCATTCTCGGTGTGTAACTCTGAGCCTAACGAACTCAGACTACTGCCAACCGTCGAGTTGATCGATGCTACAACTCTACATTGATCCATGGGAAGAAGTAAGGTAATAACGATGACAGCCTGTTAAAGCATTGTTTAATGTTTTGCTCGAACCGCCAAAATCCTTCAGGAGTCTGACCGAAAAGCGCAGGAGAGTCGCCGATGTTTTGCCCCAAGCCCCAAGATCTTCAAACAAGTTTAATGCTTAAAAATCTGTAGTATTTTCATAGGAAATCCAAACATATAAAATGAGATTTTCAACTTAGAAAACCCTGAACAATGAGAACCCTCAATGATCTTCATGATGCAACATCTAAACCTCATATTTCCCCGAACTACATACATGCTGTAATGAAGTCAATTTATTATTGTAGGCTATGTACAAAGAAGCATAAACGAAGATGTTGAAATTGATGATTGACCACACAAGAAAAGACATGAAAATGTTGAGATAGAGACGGTATACATACCAATAGTAGAGAATGAAACAAGGAAAAATCATTTAAGATGATTTGAACACCGAGAAAATGACCAAGAGACACTCCATAAAAAAATAAAAAATATATTATAAAAATGTAAAAAAAAAGAACAACCACAAAAATATTAAAAACTAGCACATGATAGGATTCTTTGGAAACAAAGAATCCAAGTAGCCTACTCCATCGATGGGAAAAAGTTTATTTGTTGTTTGTATGTACGACGAAGCATAAAAGATCACTTAGCCAAGTCATCATTAAATAAAGCAGAAGTGGTTCATTCAACACCTATGGCCCACGAAACACCGCACAGGAAATTCGTTCACTGCCGGGAACTATAACACTTTCGAGACTATTGGAAACTTTTGATGTATAAAACTTCGAGGAAGAGGCGTATGAACATAACCATCACCGGAATATTGAAGCACAAGGAATTTGATAAACAAAAACCAACTAGATTCTGGATACGTATTACAAAGTGCATCGTTCACAGTGGGTGAATCCTTATTATACATAACATATGTTTTTGGTAATAAAGCGATGAGTGCCCAGATGCTCCAATGGATGAACGGTGAACGAGAACTATCAGATGCAATTCAGGTCCGTCTAGTAATAAAGACGCCAGGCATCAGAAATAAGAGAAATGACAGGAGGAATAACAAAGGCAGGGCCGTGCCGCAAAGAAGCATTATTATCGAAGAAAATCTGCTTGAGGCATCTTCCAGACGTTTGAGAAACACAGGAGTTGGTGTATTCACTAAGATCGTTGCAGTAATAATGGTGCTGACAAATCCCTGACGAAAATTAACAAGAACTACGACTGTCAAAATACGAAATACGGCGGTCACAGAACTTCTTATGCATTCAACAAGTCTAGGTCAGCTATATATACTCCTGGCAGAAACGAGCATTCATAAAGAAGGAATCATCGAGCAATGACACACACAAAGAAAGAACAGGGAACCCTGTACAGAAAATCTGAGCTCTTATAGAACGTTACTGAAGACGCTGAACGCCTGCTAGACAAAAAAATCACGAAGACACCAAAAACATAATATGGGAACCAATTATAGGTGATTCTATCAATTGAGAAGGGGGTTCATTAGAGAGAGAGAGAGAGAGAGAGAGAGAGAGAGAGAGAGAGAGAGAGAAAATGACACAAAGAAAGAACAGGGAAGCCCTCTACAGGAAATCTGATATCTTATAGAACGTTACTGAAGACACTGCGCCTGCTAGACAAAAAATTCACGGAGACATCAAAAGCATAATATGGGAACCAATTACAGGTGATTCTATCAATTGAGAAGGGGGTTGAGAGAGAGAGAGTTCATAAAGCAAGGAATTATCGAGCAATGACACACAAAGAAAGAACAGGGAAGCCCTCTACAGGAAATCTGAGATCTTATAGAACGTTACTGAAGACACTGCGCCTGCTAGACAAAAAATTCACGGAGACATCAAAAGCATAATATGGGAACCAATTACAGGTGATTCTATCAATTGAGAAGGGGGTTGAGAGAGAGAGAGTTCATAAAGCAAGGAATTATCGAGCAATGACACACAAAGAAAGAACAGGGAAACCCTCTACAGAAAATCTGAGCTCTTATAGAACGTTACTGAAGAAGCTGAAACCCTGGTAGACAAAAAATTCACGAAGGCAACCAATTACAGGTGATTCTATCAATTGAGAAGACGAAGGCACCAAAAACATAATATGGGAACCAATTACAGGTGATTCTATAGAGAGAGAGAGAGAGAGAGAGAGAGCTGACCGCCTGCTGGACAAAAAATTCACGGAGACATCAAAAGCATAATATGGAACCAATTACAGGTGATTCTATCAATTGAGAAGGGGGTTCATTGGAGAGAGAGAGAGAGAGAGAGTTCATAAAGCAAGGAATTATCGAGCAATGACACACAAAGAAAGACCAGGGAAGCCCTCTAAAGAAAATCTGAGCTCTCATAGAACGTGATTCTATCAATTGAGAAGACGAAGGCACCAAAAACATAATATGGGAACCAATTACAGGTGATTCTATAGAGAGAGAGAGGCACCAAAAACATAATATGGGAACCAATTACAGGTGATTCTATAGAGAGAGAGAGAGAGAGAGAGCTGAACGCCTGCTAGACAAAAAATTCACGGAGACATCAAGAGAGAGAGAGAGAGCAATTACATAAATTACAGGTGATTCTATACAGTGAGAGAGAGGCACCAAAAACATAATATGGGAACCAATTACAGGTGATTCTATAGAGAGAGAGAGAGAGCTGAACGCCTGCTAGACAAAAAATTCATGGAGACATCAAAAGAGAGAGAGAGAACAGGGAAGCCCTCTACAGAAAATCTGAGCTCTTATAGAACGTGATTCTATCAATTGAGAAGACGAAGGCACCAAAAACATAATATGCGAACCAATTACAGGTGATTCTATCAATTGAGAAGGGGGTTCATTGGAGAGAGAGAGAGTTCATAAAGCAAGGAATTATCGAGCAATGACACACAAAGAAAGAACAGGGAGGCCCTCTACAGAAAATCGGAGCTCTTATAGAACGTGATTCTATCAATTGAGAAGACGAAGGCACCAAAAACATAATATGGGAACCAATTACAGGTGATTCTATAGAGAGATACAGGCACCAAAAAAACAAAATATGGGAACCAATTACAGGTGATTCTATAGAGAGAGACAGAGAGCTGAACGCCTGCTAGACAAAAAATTCACGGAGACATCAAAAGAGAGAGAGAGAGAGAGAGAGAGAGAGAGAGAGAGAGAGAGAGAGAGAGCAATTCCACAAATTACAGGTGATTCTATAGAGAGAGAGAGAGAGCTGAACGCCTGCTAGACAAAAAATTCAGGGAGACATCAAAAGAGAGAGAGAGAGAGAGAGAGAGAGAGAGAGAGAACAGGGAAGCCCTCTACAGAAAATCTGAGCTCTTATAGAACGTGATTCTATCAATTGATAAGACGAAGGCACCAAAAAGAGAGAGAGAGAGAGAGAGAGAGAGAGAGAGAGAGAGAGAGAGAGAGAGAGAGATCAGGGAAGCCCTCTACAGAAAATCTGAGCTCTTATAGAATGTGATTCTATCAATTGAGAAGACGAAGGCACCAAAAACATAATATAGGAACCAATTACAGGTGATTCTATAGAGAGAGAGAGAGGCACCAATCTACAGAAAATCTGAGCTCTTATAGAACGTGATTCTATCAATTGAGAAGACGAAGGCACCAAAAACATAATATGGGAACCAATTACAGGTGATTCTATAGAGTGAGAGAGAGGCACCAATCTACAGAAAATCTGAGCTCTTATAGAACGTGATTCTATCAATTGAGAAGACGAAGGCACCAAAAACATAATATGGGAACCAATTACAGGTGATTCTATAGAGAGAGAGAGAGAGGGATAGAGAGAGAGAGCTGAAGGCCTGCTAGACAAAAAATTCACGGAGACATCAAAAGAGAGAGAGAGAGAGAGAGAGCAATTACATAAATTACAGGTGATGAGAGAGGCACCAAAAACATAATATGGGAACCAATTACAGGTGATGCTATAGAGAGAGAGAGAGAGCTGAACGCCTGCTAGACAAAAAATTCATGGAGACATCAAAAGAGAGAGAGAGAGAGAGAGAGAGAGAGAGAGAGAGACAGAGAGAGAGAGAGAGAGCAATTACATAAATTACAGGTGATTCTATAGAGAGAGAGAGAGAGCTGAACGCCTGCTAGACAAAAAATTCACGGAGACATCAAAAGAGTGAGAGAGAGAGAACAGGGAAGCCCTCTACAGAAAATCTGAGCTCTTATAGAACGTGATTCTATCAATTGAGAAGACGAAGGCGCCAAACAGAGAGAGAGAGAGAGAGAGAGAGAGAGAGAGAGAGAGAGAGAGAGAGAGAGAGAGAGAGAGAGAACAGGGAAGCCCTCTACAGAAAATCTGAGCTCTTATAGAACGCGATTCTATCAATTGAGAAGACGAAGGCACCAAAAACATAATATGGGAACCAATTACAGGTGATTCTATAGAGAGAGAGAGAGAAGCACCAATCTACAGAAAATCTGAGCTCTTATAGAACGTGATTCTATCAATTGAGAAGACGAAGGCACCAAAAACATAATATGGGAACCAATTACCAAAAACATAATATGGGAACCAATTACAGGTGATTCTATAGAGAGAGAGAGGGAGAGAGAGAGAGAGTTGAACGCCTGCTAGACAAAAAAATTCACGGAGACATCAAAAAAGAGAGAGAGAGAGAGAGAGGGAACCAATTACAGGTGATTCAGACATCAAAAGAGTGAGAGAGAGAGAGAGAACATGGAAGCCCTCTACAGAAAATCTGAGCTCTTATAGAACGTGATTCTATCAATTCAGAAGACGAAGGCACCAAACAGAGAGAGAGAGAGAGAGAGAGAGAGAGAGAGAGAGAGTTGAAGAGAGAGAGAACAGCCTCTACAGAAAACAAGCTCTTAAAAATTCACGAAGGCACCAAAGACATAATATGGGAAAAATTACAGGTGAGAGAGAGAGAGAGAGCAATCTACAGAAAATTAGCTCAGGTGATTCTATCAATTGAGAAGAGAAGGCACCAAAAACATAATATGGGAACCAATTACCAAAAACATAATATGGGAACCAATTACAGGTGATTCTATAGAGAGAGAGAGGGAGAGAGAGAGAGAGTTGAACGCCTGCTAGACAAAAAAATTCACGGAGACATCAAAAAAAAGAGAGAGAGAGAGAGAGACATAAATTACAGGGAAGCCCTATACAGAGAAACCAAAAACATAATATGGGAACCAATTACAGGTGATTCTATCAATTCAGAAGAGAGAAGGCACGCCTGCTAGACAAAAAATTCACCGAGACATCAAAAGAGTGAGAGAGAGAGAGAGAGAACAGGGAAGCCCTCTACAGAAAATCTGAGCTCTTATAGAACGTGATTCTATCAATTCAGAAGACGAAGGCACCAAGAGGAGAGAGAGAGAGAGAGAGAGAGAGAGAGAGAGAGAGAGAGAGAGAACAGGGAAGCCCTCTACAGAAAATCTGAGCTCTTATAGAACGCGATTCTATCAATTGAGAAGACGAAGGCACCAAAAACATAATATGGGAACCAATTACAGGTGATTCTATAGAGAGAGAGAGAGAAGCACCAATCTACAGAAAATCTGAGCTCTTATAGAACGTGATTCTATCAATTGAGAAGACGAAGGCACCAAAAACATAATATGGGAACCAATTACCAAAAACATAATATGGGAACCAATTACAGGTGATTCTATAGAGAGAGAGGGAGAGAGAGAGAGAGAGCAATTACATAAATTTCAGGTGATTCTATATATATATAGAGAGGCACCAAAAACATAATATGGGAACCAATTACAGGTGATTCTATAGAGAGAGAGAGAGAGAGAGCTGAACGCCTGCTAGACAAAAAATTCACGGAGACATCAAAAGAGTGAGAGAGAGAGAGAGAGAACAGGAGAAGACGAAGGCACCAAAGAGAGAGAGAGAGATAGAGAGAACAGGGAAGCCCTCTACAGAAAATCTGAGCTCTTATAGAACGTGATTCTATCAATTGAGAAGACGAAGGCACCAAAAACATAATATGGGAACCAATTACAGGTGATTCTATAGAGAGAGAGAGAGAGAAGCACCAATCTACAGAAAATCTGAGCTCTTATAGAACGTGATTCTATCAATTGAGAAGACGAAGGCACCAAAAACATAATATGGGAACCAATTACACGTGATTCTATAGAGAGAGAGAGGCACCAAAAACATAATATGGGAACCAATTACAGGTGATTCTATAGAGAGAGAGAGGGAGAGAGAGAGAGAGTTGAACGCCTGCTAGACAAAAAATTCACGGAGACATCAAGAGAGAGAGAGAGAGAGAGCAATTACATAAATTACAGGTGATTCTATATATAGAGAGAGAGAGGCACCAAAAACATAATATGGGAACCAATTACAGGTGATTCTATAGAGAGAGAGAGAGCTGAACGCCTGCTAGACAAAAAATTCACGGAGACATCAAGAGAGAGGGAGAGAGAGAGAGAGAGAGAGAGAGAACAGGGAAGCCCTCTACAGAAAATCTGAGCTCTTATAAAACGTGATTCTATCAATTGAGAAGACGAAGGCACCAGAGAGAGAGAGAGAGAGAGAGAGAGAGAGAGAGAGAGAGAGAACAGGGAAGCCCTCTACAGAAAATCTGAGCTCTTATAGAACGTGATTCTATCAATTGAGAAGACGAAGGCACCAAAAACATAATATGGGAACCAATTACAGGTGATTCTATAGAGAGAGAGAGAGGCACCAATCTACAGAAAATCTGAGCTCTTATAGAACGTGATTCTATTAATTGAGAAGACGAAGGCACCAAAAACATAATATGGGAACCAATTACAGGTGATTCTACAGAGAGAGAGAGAGAGAGAACTGAACGCCTGCTAGACAAAAAATTCACGGAGACATCAAGAGAGAGAGAGAGCAATTACATAAATTACATGTGATTCTATATATAGAGAGAGAGAGGCACCAAAAACATAATATGGGAACCAATTACAGGTGATTCTATAGAGACAGAGAGAGAGCTGAACGCCTGCTAGACAAAAAAATCACGGAGACATCAAAAGAGAGAGAGAGAGAGAGAGAGAGAGAGAGAGAGAGAGCAATTCCACAAATTACAGGTGATTCTATAGAGAGAGAGAGCAATTACATAAATTACAGGTGATTCTATAGAGAGAGAGAGAGAGCTGAACGCCTGCTAGACAAAAAATTCACGGAGACATCAAAAGAGAGAGAGAGAGAGAGAGAACAGGGAAGCCCTCTACAGAAAATCTGAGCTCTTATAGAACGTGATTCTATCAATTGAGAAGACGAAGGCACCAAAAACATAATATGGGAACCAATTACAGGTGATTCTATAGAGAGAGAGAGAGGCACCAATCTACAGAAAATCTGAGCTCTTATAGAACGTGATTCTATCAATTGAGAAGACGAAGGCACCAAAAACATAATATGGGAACCAATTACAGGTGATTCTATAGAGAGAGAGAGAGGCACCAAAAACATAATATGGGAACCAATTACAGGTGATTGTATAGAGAGAGAGGGAGAGAGAGAGAGAGCTGAACGCCTGCTAGACAAAAAATTCACGGAGAGAGAGAGAGAGAGAGAGCTGAACGCCTGCTAGACAAAAAATTCACGGAGACATCAAAAGCATAATATGGGAACCAATTACAGGTGATTCTATCAATTGAGAAGGCGGTTCATTGGAGAGAGAGAGAGAGAGTTCATAAAGCAAGGAATTATCGAGCAATGACACACAAAGAAAGAACAGGGAAGCCCTCTACAGAAAATCTGAGCTCTTATACAACGTTACTGAAGCCGCTGAACGCCTGCTAGACAAAAAATTCACGGACAACAAAAGCATAATATGGGAACCAATTACAGGTGACTTTCAATTGAGAAGGGGGGAGAGAGAGAGAGAGAGAGAGAGTACCACTAGTTTGAGGGTTTCCCTTGCTGCAGGAAGTAGATGATCGCGTATTCCCACCACTATATACAAGAAAAGGCAGCCAAAGAGGAGCAAATCAATCAGGTGATCCGAGCGACGCTGAATATTTGGTTCGGGATGGTCGACAATCAAAGTATTGCAACCATAGCGGAGGCATACCAAGATGAGGTACATCATCAGAAACAGCAACTCCATCCGGAACGGGCGTCGTTACAGGACAGAAGGGCTCAGTGTATATGAAGGGAAGTTGGAAGATGATGGTAAACTCTCTCTCTCTCTTTAAAAATTTTGGGGAGAAAAGAAAATGATCGAAGCGCCTGTAAGAACGCAGATATCTGGCAAAACCAAAACTTGACCCAACTCACCGAGGTGCTTCTTCTTGACCCTGCCCAAGGTGGGGTTAGTGGATGATGTGTTTGTTTATTACCTGTGCTTATCCGGCCACAGTCAACAAGTTTTTACGTTGCGCTATGTGTGTGTGTGTGTGAGAGAGAGAGAGAGAGAGATGATACTGAAGGGGCATTGTAGGAAAGGAGAAGGAAAAAACGAGTTAACCATTTCACCGGATCACACCCTAAATGAAAAAGAATAAGCCCAGTTAGTTGAGCCGGAGACCACGACTGGGTGCTAGAGGGTCCATGTTATTTGAGATACATGACCGTGAGGTTATGTTAATCTTGGCCTGGATTGGGTGGTTTAGGTCAAAATCGAGCTGAAGAGCCAGAGGATATATGGGCTGGGCTGCGATATGTGCCAAGCCAAACGTGTGAAAGTAAAAACCAAAACAATTCAAACCGGTTATCCTGATGTGGTAGATCGGCCGTCACACACAGATCGAAGTCTTTCTTCAAAGCTCAAGCCGAATCACGCCCGAGCCAGAAACGAAAGAACATATTTTTTTTGTCTACCTGTCCGAACACAAAAACCACGCAAAAAATCGACTTTGGCTGGGAGGGAGAAGTAACATTAATTTGCAGTGCTATGGATAACACTAACAATTGAACGCACACCACAGAAAGCCCTTAATCATCGATTCCAGAGCAATTGCCACCAACGAAACACAGAGTTACCAGATGACGGACGGGGTTTTTGTGCTGAAACGAAGACTAGATCTGAAGTAAGCTTCTCGACCTGAAGAAAAGCCTGTGAAAGATCCCTTCTACATGTGGAGTTTGTTGAAGTTGTGAACCCGCTCAGCTCAATTGGAAGCCCAACCAGAGTCTTATTTTCTGCTGATCACCCTGGTGCTGTCGTTAACAACAGGCCGTATTGGACCCTTTAGAGGCCCAAAACATGCAACGGAAACACAAGGGAAGCAATAGAAGCCATCGAAGATCGATCTTCGCCATCGAAGGAGAGAGACACAGAGAGAGAGAGAGAGAGAGAGAGAGAGAGAGAGAGGGAGTCAAAAAGAGGCAATCGGAAATGAAGGGTTTGCATATAAGTTCGTCTCTGCAAAAAGATACAAAATACGAAAAAAGGCACCGAGAGCTTAGCTCAACGGCAGTGCGTTCTAGCGTCATTATCCCTGGTGGGGAGTTCGACTCTCAGAAGGTGCATGTCTGGGTGTGTGTTAAAGGATTCGGCCTACCCTTGTAACCAAACAAAAAAAATACCAAACAAGTGGCCGCCGTGGAAGGCACGTCACGCAAGAGACAGACTTTCATTAATCATTCTGACGTCGTCGTTTTAATCTCCGCCGTCGATGCTATGCAGTTGGTATACGATGAGCGGCATCCAGAGCCGCTTGATCATTTCCACGGCCCATACCGCGACGTACCAAGGCACCGTCTTCGTGGAAATAACCGGGTTAGGTTCACATCCCGAGCCGGTTTGACTTGGTTCGTGTTCAGGTTCGAAATGAACCAAAAATATCTTTCATCCAATCTCGTGCTGACACGGAACAAATATTTAACCCGAACTATGTAAATGTATATAAATGTAAGGATATAAGTTGATAAACATATATTCTATGATTCATGGATATATATATATAACACTAAAATATTTCAATTATTTGTATTAGATTTACAAATAATTTGACTCTAACCCGAAATGGTTTTAAGTTTTAGAGTTGGGGTTGAATTTGGGACGGAGAGTTGTGTACCAGCCCTATCATTCGGTCTCGGGCTTCTGCAAGAAAAAGATGGATTCCAATGGATTTCTTGAGTTTCCCCTACTTTAGCGATTCTGTCTTCCTTATCTTATATTTAATTTTCGTGGGAAGGGACCCGTCAGATTGAACTCTTGGATAGTGCTTGTTGAAAATCAAAATCAAAATCAAAATAATCGACTTTTAAGTTGATGAGAAATCAATGATTCACAAGTATCAAAATCTGGTCTAGAATAATCCAAATTTTCATGTTTTAAACCAATTTTGGTACATTAATACATCATTAAATAAGTCAGAAAGGAATGTTTTTGATTCTCTGGAAACCCTTATAGCGGTTTGATATATTAAGGACTTGTCATGCAAAAGGTCTTGCGTCAACCAGACATTAATGCAGCATATTTAGCATCGAAAATTCTCATATTTCCTCAAACTACATGCTGTAATGAAGTCGATTTATTATTGGAGGGCATGTATGAGGAAACAGAAGAGATCCCTCAGCTAGACGTCATCATTGCATAAATCAGAAATGATTCAATCACCACCTATGACACGCAACACCGCACAGGAAATTCGTTTTCACACCGCCGGGAAACTAGAAGACTTTTGAGACGATTGGAAACTTTTTATGGAAGCACAAGGAATTTGATAACCAAAAACCAATTATTTTCTAGATACTTTTTACAAAAACTAGAAGACTTTTCACAGAAAACATATATTTTTCGTAATAAAGCCACGGGTGGCAGATGCTCCAATCGATGTAGATTTCACCAGCGGTGACGAACACGGAATGGTTGTTGTAGACCCGAAAAGGTTTTTCTCGTAACGGGTTAACGTGTCTTGTGGCTGATGAATCAGTTTGTGTGATAAACGACGTTATCGACGTCACGGCTGACACTGTAAAGAAGCATCCCATGTGGATTAGAAGCCATCATGTGGACTCGGGTCGTCCCTTTGGGGCGCCGCCTAAGATTTGGAAGATTCATTCACATTGTGTAAATCGAATATGCCTGAGATCAATTAAGGTTCTAAGATGTGATAACAAGATAACTCCAATCTGGATATCTTCAAGATTCAGTGGATTACTTTGCAAACCTGGCTGATGAATCAGCCATGACAACAATCGACCGATGCACCGGCTCCGACGGGATTTGAACCGTGCACCTTTTCGTAGGCGTGCGCTCAAAATTTGGAACCCTAACTGAACCGGTCAGGGACCGGTTTCGGTTACAGCTTTGAACCATCGGTTTCGTCACAGTTTTGGTCCCACTTTTAGAATCATTTCGAAACCGATTAAAAAAGTTTTTTTTAAAGACGCGGGTTAGAAGTGGAACTATCCACCTACCTCAATGTTGAGCCATCAAGATACCAGTGATTACGAATATATATATATATATATATATATATATATATATATATATATATATATATATATATATATATATAACTTAATAAGTGGAGGTTTAGTACCATCAGTTCCAGTTCCAGTTTCGTGTTGGTTTTCGAAAATCATGAACCGTAACTAAAACAGAGGTCCCAGTTACAGTTTTGAGACAGATTCAACCGGTTTCACTTGCACTACCAAACCGGTTCCAAACCGACCATGTCTATTCGTTTGCTTTCATATATAAATCAATGGATAGTGGTAAACACGATATTAAACAAGCAACATGAAGTAAAGGAAAAAATATATTTTTGTATTTTTTATTTCAAAAACTAAATTAAGATGAGAATGTATATAAAATTTCAAAATATAAATAAATAAATTCAGATTTTAAAACTTAGATCATTTTCATCGTAAGAATAGTAAATTATAATAAAAAGATTTACCAAATGTTACATTATGGCATTTATAATAGTCCTAGTGTGCCTTTGTAATTGGTCAAAATTTTACTATGCATGGCATAGGTAATAGAAGTTGATAGATATTTCAAGAATTATACTTTTATATATTTGTTTATGTGATACTGTGGATATATATCCACGAAAGGTCGTGATATCGAGACCGATCACCTCAATATTGAAAAATTTTACTATGTACGGTGCATAGGTACAATAGATGGTATATTTCAAGAATTATATTTTGGTATATTTGTTTATGTGTGACACCTGTGGATATATATCCATGAGTGTCATGGATATTGAGACCGCATCACCTCAATATTGAAGAAGGTTAGTACATGAAGAACCTTATCATCAGACATACTGACCTGCGAGTTATTCACTCCTTGTGATTATAAATTGTGAAGAAGAAGAAGAATAAGTTAAGAAGTTAAGAAGTTAAGAAGAAGAAGAAGAAGAAGAAGAAGATGATGATGATGATGATGATGATGAAGAAGAAGTTAAACCATGCCCTTCAAAAGTGGTGCAGAGCTAAGAATTTCATTTGAAGCATGTTTGCCTAAGGCAGACCCTTTCTAAAGTTAAAACAGAAGATTCACTTGTTTTGGATGTCAAACGAAATGCTAGCAGATTTAGACACGACACAAGAACCATACATGAACAGGAGCTGAAAAGTCTTTGTCTGTTCCAATCCAAATTGACGCAAGAGAAAATCAGGTCTATGTTTGGATTGACCTGTTTTCGACACAAGCACGAAATGCACGTCTAGGCAACCCAAAATAGGAATCCAATTGCGATTTGAGACAAAATATGGGAATACAATTTGTGGTAACAGTCCGCAATCCTGTTTGGCCAGAATAGCACGAAAAATATCAGGTCATGTTCGGGTTGGCTTGTTAATCACACATGCAAGACGAAACACAAAGGCAACTGGACACTGCCATCTCTAACTAGGGGTGGTAAACCGTGTTGTAGGCTAGTGTCCAATCAGGATTCGTGTATAACGATGCAGTATGTCACGTTTCACTGTATTATCAACACGAAGCAATCGCGTTCGTGTCAACACGGGTTCGACACGACTATAACATAGGGAAACCATAGGAACCGTTCCTGCAAAAATCCACCACAAATACCACCAGAAACCGCATATGCCTTCTATGAATCTTGATGACTGTCATCCTGGGGTCCTCTTCTTTGGACGTCACCTTTTCCATAGTTGTCCTCAATGCCGCTGCAGCTCGTCTTCTATAACAGGAACACCAACAACGAGAAAGAGAGAGAGAGAGAGAGAGAATGTGTCATAGACAAGTCTGAAACTTCACACTTTCTTCCCCATTAAATTACCATGAAAATAGCAGGGTTTGGTCACTTGTTGGCGGATTAGGTGTGGGGCGCTGAAGCTCGAATGAGTTTGATACCTGGTAATGATTTAAATAATCATGCACAATTAAGACATTATTTTTTTATATTTGTTAATTTTTTTAGTTTTTTATTTTTAGAAAGAACGCTTGTGTGTATTTGGGCATGGTCGGTTGTACAAGTCATGTACGGGCCAGGTGAGGGATTTGGGTTTTGAATGAGATCCGTGGGCCAAGTAGGCAAAGTTCTGTAGGCTGTTTTGAATGCAGGGCGAGTCCAAGGAATGAAACCAAGACCAACCTGCCCCATCGCCATGCCTATGAAGTACATTTTTTTCCTTTTGATCGATCCCGTTGGAACTTGGATCTGGGACCTGGTACTAAACCAGATTCAACACACTGAAAGCCCAACAGATGTATAACTGGTAACCTAAGAAAGCTTTATGTTTCCAGTTTTTACTACTTGAAGATTTTCGTATCTCGTGTAGGATCCTCACGAGAGTCCTCAATTGCACAATGAAGTCAAAGGACGGAAGGAAGACATACAACAAGAAACAAAAGAAGGAAGAGGAGAGAGATGGGTTACATAGTTACCCTCAAATGGATTTATAGGGAAACTCTTATTTCATTTTCTTTTTCTCTGTATTTTTCACTGTATTAACTATTGTAATTATAATGAGAAAACTTCTATTAAAACCCGGCTTCATCTTCCCTATATTTTCCGTTCTAGGTTTTCCGTTACAACCCTTTATTCTTATCTGTAACATATGTGTTTTATTCTTATCTACAGATAATACATCCATGAAATACAAAAAGATGGTTCGTCTTCCCGTATTCCATGGAGGCTCAAGCTGCATCCATTTCCCCGGTATCAAACTCATGAACTTCAACTTTGAGTCGTTCTCCTAGAGTTGCTGCCATATAGCTTCTTTTTCTTGATGGCTTTGATCTCTTATAAAAGAGGTAGAAGACACCACAAAAGTGTTGAAAAGAAACAATAAAGAATGATCTAGCTTATTATAGGTTAACTCCTAACATGGCACATGATAGAGATTTGTGGAAACAAAGAATCTATGTAGCCGACCCCGTCTAGTATGAGAAAAGGCTTAGTTGTTGTTGTTTGTACATTTCGGTTTTGGTTCAGTTCTACCTTCAAACTCAAACCAAACCATTACTTACGGCTCTTGGCGTTTTGTGAATCGAACCAAACCGTGGCATCATCATAATTGACTAACCATTACTTATGGTTCTAAACTATGATTCTACTTATTTAGGTTCGGCTAAAAACTGTGGTGGGCGGCACCCTTCCCTAAAAAGAAATTAATGTAAGGTCATGTGGTCATTAATCACGTATCAAATATTAATATGATAAAAACAAATATTGTAATTGACCTTAGCCAAAAGGCCAAGAAAAGTATGTTTTGTTCAAATCCTTTGACCAATTTTATAGTCGGCATGATTCTTCTTGACTAAATCTTTCGAATCTACAACCGAACCAAACCGCCAGTTTGGTTCAGTTCTAACGTTTCCTTAAAACACCCCTATTTGTATTACCAAAAGAAGAAAAAAAGAAAAGCTTTCTGGTTTCCTGCTAATGAACCAAACCATTAATATGCCAGCATGCTCATGCAAAAGGAGACCAAATGCACATATTCATTGCATAAGAGAAGGAACTTTCTCAGAAATAGCGCTTCTTAGTTATAGGCTTGCACAAGCAACCTCTTTCCCCACGAATCTAAGACTTCGAAGATTCATTTCACATTTTCCCCACGAACCTGCTTGGGGTTGGTTCCGATTTTGGGACGGTTTCGATTTGAGTCTGAAATTGCTCGAAACTGAAATTTTTATTTAAAAAATTAAAAATTATAAGAAAATTTTAAAAAACTGAAACCGATGGATTGAAAGCACTGGTTCAGGTCTTATAAAAAGTGAAACTGGGCCATAACCGGGTGGTTCTCCGTTCTCGTTCCGGTTTTGGTTTCACTAGAACTAGCATAGTTCCAGTTCGGTAGTCCGACCTTGAAATCTAAACCCAAATCAAACAATTGATAGTTTGCATGGATAGGGAGAAGAGGATCGTGTCATACCTCATATGATATATGACTTGTTTTGTTTTCGTTAAAATCTGTTGCAAAGGAATTGACTGAAAGTCATTACAATGACCGCTTTTTCAATGAATATTCCGGCCCAAGTTCCCCACATGGTCGGTGTGCTGAGTAGGCGCGGGCCCAGAAATTTTATACATATACAGTGGCTGGGGAGTTCGATGGGCGCCTTGTTTAGTCTGGTGACTCCACTCGTCGAAACCAAGCTTTGGCTGGGAAGGCATTTTCGTTCTCTCTGTTTCAACGTACTGAAGCTTTAGATATTTTCGTTTTCAGTAGTTTCGATAGAAATTTATGGTGGTTAGCTGCTTCAGTTTTGCAAAACATAGCAGTAAGCTTGTTGATGCTTTTTCTTAGTGTTGATCCGTATTCATTTGATTCCTTCTCTTTCGCAGATTTTTCTTGGAATGATGAAGGGACCAACAGAGAACCTGATGAATCCAGTCTCGTGCACTGAAGGGGAAGTAGCACCGCAGGTATATTATGAATTTCATGGATTGATCAACTTTCTGAAGTTCGTTTCACATGTATTAATAGATGACTACCAAATGATTCAATTCCAATGCGCATCAATGAGAGACAGACATACACACACACACAGAGATTTGTCTGTAGGCAGAAGTGAAGCTTTAAGATTCTACTTGACCCTTCGCTATCAATGCACGTCAATTTGTCTGTAGGCTGAAGTGAAGCTTTAAGATTCTACTTGACCCTTCGCTATCAATGCTCGTCAATTTGTCTGTAGGCTGAAGTGACGCTTAAATAATCCGGTAGTGTCATGTAGAAGATCTCGCTTTAGAGTGGAACAGTGCTTGACTTTCTTTGTTAAATGTAAATTTATAGACTCAAACTCTAATGCAATCAATATGCAGGTCTACGACCACCTAAGTGATCTGGTTGAACGCAAAAGGACGAAGACGACACCAACTATGGCTGTAACAACCATCACTTTGGCATCATTTATTGCAATCACTTTGCCGAATTTATCAGAGAGGATGACAGCTACAGATCAAACTAATTGGGCTCTTTTCATCATTTTCACAAGCATGGTCTTGGTGTTCTTCACTTGGAGCTTCTATCTGCTCGTACTTTCCAAGAAGTCAGAGTACTCAGGAACTACTTTGGTCCACAAGTTCCTGATCTGGGCGACCTTCTTATTGCTGGTCCTGTTATTGGTTGTACTTTAAGTATTTAGTGAAGCAGCCTTTACGAGTCTTAAAGGGGCTTCTTCCAGTCCCTTTTGATGTCCATGTATTATATAACTTTAACTTCTCAGTATTTAATTATAAACAGAAAACTCCAAAAGTATGTAGGAACCTCACCTCCAAAAGTCTACGCCATGTATCTGCTTGTTCAAAGATTCACTGCTCATGGGAGTCGAGCCTCCGATTGCTTTGTCTCAGTTATAGGCCTTTTGACTACTAGAACCCACTCGGGGCTTTTCATTGTGTTTACCATGTAAATATGCTGCATTACTTTTTCAATTATTTTATTTTGCAGTCAACTCAATGTGGTTTGTGTAATTTGTCAAATATAAAACAAGAAATGTGCGTTTCTATTAGTACAATATAGTCAACAGACCTCTTTACATGTTTTATATAAGATTATCTGATATTAAATGATACATTTAATTAGTAGTACGCGGAACAAAGTCCCACCCTCGTCCATGTTTGAGAACTTGGTCTTGGTCCTTGCAATGGGGGCCAAGAAGGCCCCCATTTCCTTCTCCCACATCCCCAGCTATCTATCCGCATCCCCACCCTCATTTTTCTGTGTTTTAATATAAACACAGAAGATCCATTCGAAAACCAGAACTCTACGGTACTCCAACCCAACCTGAGTCAAAGCAAATTATGATTTTGGAGGGTTTGATCTTTCTAAAACGAATGAGAGGAGAGCCCGGGAATACTAGGAACCTTTTGTTCCCGTCTCCGCTCGGATCCTCGTCTAGGATTTCACCGCACTCCCCATCTCTGTTCCACTCCCTGAATCCATCCCGTTCGGAGTGAGTCCTTGAAGGAGCAAGAGATCTCCTTCTCATGAACATTCCCAGTATAATTGACCAGTGAAACTGTCAAACAAAGTCCAAAATTAGACAATCAAGTTAGGTTTTGACTTTCACCGTTTAACTTGAAAGTTAAGCTCACCGTTAACTGTGTAAATACTGTCAAGAATTGTGGCCACGGGCAAACACATGCACAGACATGGCCGGACCTGTCTAAGAAAGAATCGCATGACTGAGAGGAGAAAGGCAAGGGCCAAAGCATAAGCAAAGACACCCACTGCTACAGCCTTGCTCCGACTGGAATCGTCAACCATGTTGGGGAGATCGGCGGCCCCATTCCGATCGGTAGATTTGCCGGAGCTCCCTCTCTCAGACCGTCAGACGTTGTCCTGGAAAAACAAAAGAAAAAACAAGACCAGTAAACTCCACCACTCATGCATTAGGGACAACCTCTAAACGATATCCATCTGACACTGGAAAGCAAAGAACCAAGAGATCCGAAATTTAAGGGATCGAGCAACCCAGCAAAGGGATGAAAAAAAAGGACAAAGGAAGGAGGAGGACGATTGCTGCGGTCGATGCCATGCAGATTAGCTGAATTTAAAGGATTCTTTGATAGCATAGTTTCTTTGATAGCAGAAGAAATGATGCGATTATCATGGCTTTGCGCACCGCAGGTCGGCCGGGTTCAATTTCGGTACCTGCTTGTGCATTCATGTTGGACGATGTATGTGTTGGACGAGTAAGACGATGGTTTTCTATTATTGATATTAAAAAAGTATTTAATTTTTTTTTAAATTCATTTTTTATTATTGATTATGTTTCATATATGGTGCTGCTCTCTTTCATTTTCTCACTCTATATTATATATTAAAGAGAGAGAGTAAATGATTAAAGGTAGGCACCTTGTCAGATATTCCTTCTTTAAATTGGTTGTAAATACAATTGGCAATGGGTGGGTTGCCTTGCGAGGCCAAGTCATCATTGAATAAAGCAGAAGTGATTCATTCACCACCTATGGCCCACGAAACACCGCACAGGAAGTTCGTTCACTGCCGGAAACTATAACACCTTCGAGACTATTGGAAACTTTTGATGTATAAAACTTCGAGGAAGATAGAGGCGTATGAACATAACCATCACCGGAATATTGAAGCACGAGGAATTTGATAAACAAAAACCAATTAGATTCTGGATACGTATTACAAAATGCATCGTTCACAGTGGGTGAATCCTTATTATAGATAACATATGTTTTTGGTAATAAAGCGATGAGTGCCCAGATGCTCCAATGGATGCACGGTGAACGAGAACTATCAAATGCAATTCAGGTCCGTCTAGTAATAAAGCCACCAGGCATCAGAAATAAGAGAAATGACAGGAGGAATAACAAAGGCAGGGCCGTGATGCAAAGAAGCATTATTATCGAAGAATATCTGCTTGAGGCATCTTCCAGACGTTTGAGAAACACAGGAGTTGGTGTATTCACTAAGATTGTTGCAGTAATAATGGTGCTGACAAATCCCTGATGAAAATTAACAAGAAATACGACTGTCAAAATATGAAATACGGCGGTCACAGAACTTCTTATGCATTCATAAAGTCTAGGTCAGCTATATACTCTTCTGGCAGAAACGAGCATTCATAAAGAAGGAATTATCGAGTAATGACACACACAAAGAAAGAACAAGGAAGCCCTCTACAGAAAATCTGAGCTCTTATAGAACGTTACTGAAGACGCTGAACGCCTGCTAGACAAAAAATTCAAGAAGACACCAAAAACATAATATGGGAACCAATTACAGGTGATTCTATCAATTGAGACAGAGAGAGACAGAGAGAGAGTTCATAAAGCAAGGAACTATAGAGCAATGACACACAAAGAAAGAACAAGGAAGCCCCCTACAGAAAATCTGAACTCTTATAGAACGTTACTGAAGACGCTGAACGCCTGCTAGACAAAAAATTCAAGAAGACACCAAAAACATAATATGGGAACCAATTACAGGTGATTCTATCAATTGAGACAGAGAGAGACAGAGAGAGAGTTCATAAAGCAAGGAACTATAGAGCAATGACACACAAAGAAAGAACAAGGAAGCCCCCTACAGAAAATCTGAACTCTTATAGAACGTTACTGAAGACGCTTAACGTGTGCTAGACAAAAAATTCACGAAGACACCAAAAGCATAATATGGGAACCAATTACAGGTGATTCTATCAATTGAGAAGGGGGTTCACTGGAGAGAGAGAGAGAGAGAGAGAGAGAGAGAGAGAGAGAGAGAGAGAGAGAGAGAGTTCATAAAGCAAGGAATTATCGAGCAATGACACACACAGAAAGAACAGGGAAGCCCTCTACAGAAAATCTGAGATCTTATAGAACGTTACTGAAGACGCTGAACACCTGCTAGACAAAAGAGAGAGAGAGAGAGAGAGAGAGAGAGAGAGAGAGAGAGAGAGAGAGAGAGAGAGTACCACTAGTTTGAGGGCTTCTCTTGCTGCAGGAAGTAGATGATCGCGTATTCCCACCACTATATACAAGAAAAGGCAGCCAAAGAAGAGAAAATCAATCAGGTGATCCGAGCGACGCTGAATATTTAGTTCGGGATGGTCGGCAAGCAAAGTATTGCAACCATAGCGGAGGCATACCAAGATGAGGTACATCATCAGAAACAGCAACTCCATCTGGAACGGGCGTCGTTACAGCACAGAAGGGCTCAGTGTATATGAAGGGAAGTTGGAAGATGATGGTAAACTCTCTCTCTCTCTCTCTTTAAAAAAGTTGGAGAAAAGAAAATGATCGAAGCGCCTGGCTATGAGACTGGCCTAAGAACCCAGATATCTGGCAAAACCAAGACTTCACCCAACTCACCGAGGTGCTTCTTCTGCCCAAGGTGGGGTTAGTGGATGATGTGTTTGTTTACTACCTGTGCTTATCCGGCCACAGTCAACAAGTTTTTACGTTGCTTCGCGTTGACGCTATGAGAGAGAGATGATACTGAAGGGGCATTGTAGGAAAGGAGAAGGAAATAACGAATTAACCATTTGACCGGATCACACCCTAAATGAAAAAGAATAAGCCGGCCTTAAGCTCAACTCAAACTTGGAGAGAACAGAGCCCAGTTAGTTGAACTGGAGACCACAACTGAGTGCTAGAGGGTCCATGACCGTGAGGTTATGTTAATCTTGGCCTGGATTGGGTGGTTTAGGTCAAAATCAAGCTGAAGAGCTACAGGATATATGGGCTGGGCTGCGATATGTGCGAAGCCAAACGTGTGAAAGTAAAAAACAAAACAATTCAAACTGGTTATCATGATGTGGTAGATCGGCCGTCACACACAGATCGAAGTCTTTCTTCAAAGCTCAAGCCGAACCGTGCCCGAGCCAGAAACGAAAGAACATACTTTTTTGTCTACCTGTCCGAACACAAAAACCACGATCGACTTTGGCTGGGAGGGAGAACTAACATTAATTGCAGTGCTATGGATGACACTAACAATTGAACCCACACCACAGAAAGCCCTTAATCATCGATTCCAGAGAATTGCCACCAACGAAACACAGAGTTAGCAGATGAGGGACGGGGTTTTCGTGCTGAAACTAAGATGAGTTCTGAAGTAAGCTTCTCGACCTGAAGAAAAGCCTGTGAAAGATCCCTTCTACATGTGGCCTTTGTTGAAGTTGTGAGCCCGCTCAGCTCAATTGGAAGCCCAACCAGAGTCTTATTTTCTGCTGATCACCCTGGTGCTGTCGTTAACAACAGGCCGTATCGGACCCTTTAGAGGCCCAAAACATGCAACGGAAACACAAGGAAGCAATAGAAGCCATCGAAGATCGATCTTCGCCATCGAAGGAGAGAGACACAGAGAGAGAGAGTCAAAAAGAGGCCATTGGAAATGAAGGGTTTGCATATAAAGAAGTTTCGTCTCTGCAAAAAGATGCAAAATACGAAAAAAGGCACCGAAAGCTTAGCTCAACGGCAGTGCGTTCTAGCGTCATTATCCCTGGTGGGGAGTTCGACTCTCAGAAGGTGCATGTCTGGATGTGTGTTAACGGATTCGGCCTCCCCTTGTAACCAAACAAAAAAAAAATACCAAACAAGTGGCCGCCGTGGAAGGCACGTCACGCAAGAGACAGACTTTCATTAATCATTCTGACGTCGTCGTTTTAATATCCGCCGTCGATGCTATGCAGTATACGATGAGCGGCATCCAGAGCCGCTTGATTCGTGTTCACGTTCGAAATGAACCAAAAATGTAACCCGAAATGAACCAAAAATATCTTTCATCCAGTCTCGTGCTGACACGGAACAAATATTCAACCCAAACTATGTAAATGTATATAAATGTAAGAATATAAGTTGATAAACTTATATTCTATTATTCATGGATATATATATATATATATAACATTAATATATTTCAATTATTTGGATTAGATTTACAAATAAGTTGACTCTAATCCGAAATGGTTTTAAGTTTTAGAATTGGGGTTGAATTTGGGACGGGGAATTGTGTACCAGCCCTATTATTCGGCCTCGAGCTTCTGAAAGAAAAAGATGGATTTCTTGAGTTTCTCCTACTTTAGCGATTCTGTCTTCCTTATCTTATATTTAATTTTCGTGGGAAGGGACCCGTCAGATTGAACTCTTGGATAGTGCTTGTTGAAAATCAAAATCAAAATCAAAATAATCGACTTTTAAGTTGATGAGAAATCAATGATTCACAAGTATCAAAATCTGGTCTAGAATAATCCAAATTTTCATGTTTTAAACCAATTTTGGTACATTAATACATCATTAAATAAGTCAGAAAGGAATGTTTTTGATTCTCTGGAAACCCTTATAGCGGTTTGATATATTAAGGACTTGTCATGCAAATGGTCTTGCGTTAACCAGACATTAATGCAGCATAATTAGCGTCGAAAATTCTCATATTTCCTCAAACTACATGCTGTAATGAAGTCGATTTATTATTGGAGGGCATGTATGAGGAAGCACAAGAGTGATCAGCTAGACGTCATCATTGAATAAAGCAGAAGTGATACAATCACCACCTATGACACGCTACACCGCACAGGAAATTCGTTTTCACACCGCCGGTTCGTTCACCGCCGGGAAACTAGAAGACTTTTGAGACGATTGGAAATTTTTTATGGAAGCACAATGAATTTGATAACCAAAAACCGATTATTTTCTAGATACTTTTTACAAGAACACGGAATGGTTGTTGTAGACCCGAAAAGGTTTTTCTCGTAATGGGTTAACGTGTCGCGAAAAAGTTGCCAGTCGAGGGCCCTAACAATGGCAACCTAAAACATTCCCTCGTTAATTAGTTTGTGTGATAAACGAAGTTATCGACATGTCGTCACGGCTGACACTGTAAAGAAGCATCCCTTGTGGATTAGAAGCCATCATGTAGACTTGGGTCGTCCCTTTGGGGCCCCGCCTAAGATTTGGAAGATTCGTTCACATTGTGTTACTCGAATATGCCTGAGATCAATTAGGGTTCTAAGATGTGATGACAAGATAACTCCAATCTTGATATCTTCAAGATTGAGTAGATTACTTTGCAAGCCTCAGCCATGACAACAATCGACCGATGCACCGGCTCCGACCGGATTTGAACGGTGCACCTTTTCCCAGGCGTGCGCTCAAAATTTGGAACCCTAACTGAACCGGTCGGGGAAAAAAGCCCACCAGATGTATAACTGGTTACCTAAGAAAGCTTTCTGCTTCCAGTTTTTACTACTTTGGGGAGGCCAAAGCTGCATCTAGTCCCCCGGTATCGAACTCATGAACTTCAACTTATGAGTCGTTCTCCTAAAACTGCTGTCAAATAGCTTCTTTTTCTTCATGGCTTTTGACCCCTTGTAAAAGAGGTAGAAGACGACTACAGAAGTGTTGAAAAGAAACAATAAAGAATGATCTAACTTATTATAGGTTAACTGCTAACATGGCACATGATAGGGATTTGTGGAAACAAAGAATCTATGTAGCTGACCCCATCTAGTATTGGAAAAGGCTTAGTTGTTGTTGTTTGTACATTGTTCTATCTTCAAACTCAAACCAAACCATTACTTACGGCTCTTGGCGTTTTGTGAATCGAACCAAACCGTGGCATCATCATAATTGACTAACCATTACTTATGGTTCTAAACTATGATTCTACTTTTTTAGGTTCGGCTAAAAACTGTGGTGGGCGGCACCCTTCCCTAAAAAGAAATTAATGTAACATTAACCACGTATCAAATATTAATATGATAAAAACAAATATTGTAATTGACCTTAGACAAAAGGCCAAGAAAAGTATGTTTTGTTCAAATCCTTTGACCCATTTATAGTCGGCATGATTCTTCTTGCTCCCCTCGCAATAGAGTACTAAAACTTACATTTCTCAAACGGTTTTTCTAGCGGTTCTATTCGGTTCTCATGATTTGGTTCCTGCATTGGAATCATGAACGAATCACTTGTTATTTCTCCTATTAGAACCAAACCAAACTAAATCTTTCGAATCTAGAACTGAACCAAACTGCCAGTTTGGTTCAGTTTTAACGGTTCCTTAAACACCCCTAATTGTTCCTTAAATCAAACGATTAATAGTTTGCATGGATAGGGAGAAGAGGATCGTGTCATACCTCATATGATATATGACTTGTTTTGTTTTCGTTAAAATCTGTTGCAAAGGAATTGACTGAAAGTCATTACAATGACCGCTTTTTCAATGAATATTCCGGCCCAAGTTCCCCACATGGTCGGTGTGCTGAGTAGGCGCGGGCCCAGAAATTTTATACATATACAGTGGCTGGGGAGTTCGATGGGCGCCTTGTTTAGTCTGGTGACTCCACTCGTCGAAACCAAGCTTTGGCTGGGAAGGCATTTTCGTTCTCTGTTTCAACGTACTGAAGCTTTAGATATTTTCGTTTTCAGTAGTTTCGATAGAAATTTATGATGGTTAGCTGCTTCAGTTTTGCAAAACATAGCAGTAACCTTGTTGATGCTTTTTCTTAGTGTTGATCTGTATTCATTTGATTCCTTCTCTTTCGCAGATTTTTCTTGGAATGATGAAGGGACCAACAGAGAACCTGATGAATCCAGTCTCGTGCACTGAAGGGGAAGTAGCACCGCAGGTATATTATGAATTTCATGGATTGATCAACTTTCTGACGTTCGTTTCACATGTATTAATAGATGACTACCAAATGATTCAATTCCAATGCGCATCAATGAGAAACAGACATACACACACAGAGAGATTTGTCTGTAGGCTGAAGTGAAGCTTTAAGATTTTACTTGACCCTTCGCTATCAATGCACGTTAATTTGTCTGCAGGCTGAAGTGACGCTTAAATAATCCGGCAGTGTCATGTAGAAGATCTCGCTTTAGAGTGTAACAGTGCTTGACTTTGGTTTTGTTAAATGTAAATTTATAGTTTACTCAAACTGTAATGCAATCAATATGCAGGTCTACAACCACATTAGTGGTACCTCTGAAGCAGATCTGGTTGAACGCAAAAGGATGAAGACGACACCAACAATGGCTGTAACAACCATCACTTTGGCATCATTTATTGCAATCACTTTGCCGAATTTATCAGAGAGGATGACAGCTACAGATCAAACTAATTGGGCTCTTTTCATCATTTTCACAAGCATGGTCTTGGTGTTCTTCACTTGGAACTTCTATCTGCTCGTACTTTCCAAGAAGTCAGAGTACTCAGGAACTACTTTGGTCCACAACTCCCTGATCTGGGCGACCCTCTTATTGCTGGTCCTGTTATTGGTTGTACTTTAAGTATTTAGTGAAGCAGCCTTTACGAGTCTTAAAGGGCTTCTTCCAGTCCCTTTTGATGTCCATGTATTATATAACTTTAACTTCTCAGTATTTAATTATAAACAGAAAATTCCAAAAATATGTAGGAACCTCACCTCCAAAAGTCTACGCCATGTATCTGCTTGTTCAAAGATTCACTGCTCATGGGAGTCGAGCCTCCGATTGCTTTGTCTCAGTTATAGGCCTTTTGACTACTAGAACCCACTCGGGGCTTTTCATTGTGTTTACCATGTAAATATGCTGCATTACTTTTTCAATTGTTTTATTTTGCAGTCAACTCAATGTGGTTTGTGTAATTTGTCAAATATAAAACAAGAAATGTGCGTTTCTATTAGTACAATATAGTCAACAGACCTCTTTACATGTTTTATATAAGATTATCAGATATTAAATGATACATTTAATTAGTAGTACGCGGAACAAAGTCCCACCCTCGTCCATGTTTGAGAACTTGGTCTTGGTCCTTGCAATGGGGGCCAAGAAGGCCCCCATTTCCTTCTCCCACATCCCCAGCTATCTATCCGCAACCCCACCCTCATTTTTCTGTGTTTTAATATAAACACAGAAGATCCATTCGAAAACCAGAACTCTACGGTACTCCAACCCAACCTGAGTCAAAGCAAATTATGATTTTGGAGGGTTTGATCTTTCTAAAAAGAATGAGAGGAGAGCCGGGGCTACTAGGAACCTTTTGTTCCCGTCTCCGCTCGGATCCTCGTCTAAGATTTCACCGCTCTCCCCATCTCTGTTCCACTCCCTGAATCCATCCCGTTCGGAGTGAGTCCTTGAAGGAGCAAGAGATCTCCTTCTCATGAACATTCCCAGTATAATTGACCAGTGAAACTGTCAAACAAAGTCCAAAATTAGACAATCAAGTTAGGTTTTGACTTTCACCGTTTAACTTGAAAGTTAAGCTCACCGTTAACTGTGTAAATACTGTCAAGAATTGTGGCCACGGGCAAACACATGCACAGACATGGCCGGACCTGTCTGAAACAAGTCCGGCGGTTACAACTGGGAGTGAACAGGGTTAGGAAATGACTAAAGCCGGAATTGGTTAAAGTAGATCTAAAACCAAAAACCACCCAGTTTGGCTAAGATGTCGGTTCCAAAGTTGGAGAAAAATACTAATAAAACAAGTAATCATTCAAAGGTTTTCAACAAATTGAAGTTGGACTTTGTTGAATGAACTTCATAAACTTTATTACAGCCTAGAACGTGTCCTGTTAGAAACTCAATCTCCTACATGCCCATGTGAAATAAAGAAATGAGTTCGTCCATCCGAACTCAAATCTGAATCCAGATCTTACTGGATCCAAATTCTGAATAAGATCTGCGTCAGATTCGGGTTTGATTTTAGCCATTGAAATGTCTACTGGGGGTCATATCCTGGGAATTTTTTAACAAGACCCACGTCATAGTTTTGATTTCATTTTTGAAGCCTTCATCGGTCAGTTCCTTGCCATCCAGCTGATCAATTTTTTTTACAGCTACTCGTTGGCCTGATGAATGCTCAACGCTGTATACTGTACCATGCCTCCTACCAACAATGTACTTCTCATTGAGATCCTCTGAATCACTAATAATATCCTCAAAAACAAGTTGAGTCAATCATTCCATACAAGAAAGAGATTTCCATATTTGATTTTTGTGACGACCTTCTCATCTCAAGAGGCAGATCCCCATGGAGGCCGTTACTGTTGAGTGTTGAGAGACAATAAAGACAGATTGGTCAAGTGTCCAACAGGGAATTGAATCAGGGAGAGTGTTAGAGGTCAACTCTATTTCAGTGAGATTGAGCTTCCACAATTCTGTTGGGATGGATCCTTTCAACCTAATTACATGAAGAAACATGGACCACATATAGGTCATGCTTCCAATTTGAGATGGGATCGGTCTGGTGGGAAGTTGGGATCAAGGTCTAACATGGTAAGTGTCTGAAGGTTTCAGATAGTTGGAGAAATTCGTCCACCAAGTTGGTTATGACTGATAGCCAAAAACACACAGTTTGACATGTTTTCATTTGATGCCGTGACAGAACCTAAAAGAGGTTTGCTGGTTATGTTCATGTAGTCAGGGTTTTTAGGTCTTCATATTTCTTGAGGTATACGAAATAACGAACGACTGAAATATCCCCTATTGAAGAAGGTATTCATCTAGTAAAGTTGTTGCGGACAGAAGGGATCTTACCAACAACATGATTGCCAGAAAAAGAAGATTAGTGAGCTTCCTGCAATTACTAAATAATTTCGAATTCAGATTCCACTAATGGAATTGTCTGATATCCGGAGTTCGTAAATCTGAGTAAGATTAGCCATAGTCTCCGGAAAGACACTGGAGAATTCATTCATTGACAAGTGAAGATGAGAGAGTATGGACAGGTTGCCTATCCCAGCAGGGATGGTTCTAGACAGAGTTTTACCTCAAACATCAATCCTTCCAATTGAGAACTTCTGCTTCTTCTTGTAAGGTCTGAGCTTCTATATTTACCAAACAAAGACTCCAGAGGATCAATAATAGTGAGAACCATTATGTCCCTCTACTCACCATTGTTGCTTCTGTCCGCTGTCTTTGCTGGATGTTGGTGATTCTATTCTCTTTATCAAGTGCCGTATGTGTTGTAGTTGACCTCTTGTAGATGACAACGTTATTGAGTAGTTGACATCTCATATATCAAATTTAATATCTTGAAAAGAAGGTTATAATGATACTATTTTCCAATGTGTGATAAAACACTAATCTTTAGATTTATTTGTCGCCATTGGTATCAAATAATCGAATGTAATGGACCTGATAAACACCTTAAAGATACAATGAATTTCGGTTAATCTTTCATAAATGTAATCGAATTGTAGACAAACCGGTAAGGTAAAGATAATGATATTGCAAACCCAATTAGCATTATAATTGGACTTGCAAGCTCTCTTGTAAATGAAGTAGGAACAAACACACATTATGAGAGAAAAGTTGGATGAATCTTGTTTAAAATACCACTATATATACATATGGTGAAGATGTAACTCATGATATGCTACTAATAAACATAACCGTTACTCAAGAAAGTGCTTCTAATATCTTCTACAAATGAGTACATTATCACTAAGTGGGTGTTTATGTCTTTGAAAAATTCTCAAGACACTACATGTGTTACTAATGAGCACAATTATCACTTAAGAAAGTGATTCTTAATACATAAACATGGTTGAAAAAGACTCAAGAGTTACAATCACTATATGTGGTACTAATGAGCACAATTATCACTTAAAAAATGACTCTTAATACCACAACATGGCTGAAAAGGACTCAAGAGTTACAACCACTACATGTGCTACTATGAGCATAATTATCGCTTAAAAAATAGCTCTTAATGCCACTACATGACTGGAAAGGACTTAAGAGTTACAACACTATATGTGCTACTAATTAGTACAATTATCACTTAAGAAAGTAGAGTGAATATTAATACCAATACCATAACATAGTTGGACTCATAATCTTCATCAAATATATTTTTTTGTATTTTGAAAATGAACAGTATATGAAGGTGTTTAGCAGTGTGATCGGAATGACTTGACTGTCGATTTCGGCTTCATACATGAATCTTTTCTTGAGTTCACACCTAAAATAATTGATAATGATCCATCGGTAAGGCAAGTCATGCCTTCACTGGGCCGCACATAATTTTGGTTTTGTGAACTGATGGACATGATGTGACGCCATTATATAGCGACTATATGATTGGTTAGTCATATTATTCTTCATTAAATTAAAAAGAAAAATATGGTATCTCCTGTTGCCTCACCTTGCATCATTGCTCAGTAGGGGGTTGGTGCTGCACTCTCAGTTTCCAGAAGTAATTTTTCAATTTGTGGACATTCCATTCCCGTGCAATAATAAAACACTTGCAGGACTTTTATACGCGTATACTTTATAAAACCGCGTTCATGGAACTAATTGTACGGGTGTATCGTAAAAAATGATCAAATATTTCAATTTCACAAGAAAATTTATATAAAATCTAAAAGTTTGACTTAATTCCTGAGTAGAAATTTAATATTTTGGTGAAAGTCTTCCAACTTTTCGTCATACTCATTCTCTCCTCTCTGCCTAATGTGTCGATATGGGTGCATTAGTTTTATCATTATCTTAGTATCATATGCATGAATCGCATTAGCTAAAATATTTGCATTAGGCCTTGGCCTCCTTTTCTTATATATATATCAGTTGGATCTTCTAGGTCTGGCTTGAACAAATGAACAGATCTGTGCAGAACCTTATTTTAGCTAATATATCTCAATTTAGTAAGCCGGTTTGGTTCTGATTCTTGTTTTGGGCCAAACCAAAACAAGCAGTTTTTAAACTCGGGTTCTGAATAAACTCCAAGCATAACATGCTAGATGTACACTTTCCAACCCTAGTCATGGAGAAATAAATTTTGTACAATAGTCTAATTTATCATCATGTCTATATCAAACACCAAGAAAATTTATTAAATCATTAATAAAATGGCCAAAAAACAAAATTATTAATAAAATTGAATATGCCAAGGTGGGGTGGCAATGGTTTACGCTAAAGACAGCCCCGGCACCGTGCTGCCCTGCTGCGGGTCTGGGTGGGGCAGGCCTGCCACCGCGCCCCGCCTTGCTAAAGGGCGTTGTGTTGGATTCGAAGGGTAGGAATTTGAGAAATCAAAAAGGCAACGTAAGTGCTTGGTTGGTTGAAATCCCGTCTTGAAACGATAGGATTTTGATGGAAAGAAGAGCAGGAGGAACCTTTGAATTGGAAATGAAAACTTGAGAAAGAGAAGGCAGTAACGTTTTCTGCCTGCAAAATACTATACGTTCATGCTCTCATGTTTCAAGAACAGTAACTTTGGATCGGAATTTTTGTTCTACTCCGTTAATCCGGTAGCGCGTCAATGTAATAGTTTTTGGATAGTTGTTTATTTCTTACCGCGGTTGCTGTCACAAAATTAGCTGATGCTTATTCTTCAATCGCTTTTTTATGAGAAAAGAAGTTTACATAGGCCTTCTTCCGCCATGCGAAAGGCATTGCTCCACCAAGCTTTCGCTCATCGGAGAAAATTCTCCACTCAATTGTATAAATGTCCGACGGTTCTCATTTTGTAATCTTCGCTTTGATCATATCGAATTTTTTTAATCGATCACGTCTACACACCAACTTCGTGTGCCACGCAAACGAATCGAGCTGGTTTTAAACGAATCATGTCCTACTACCACCTTTTTTTGCATTACAAAAAATACATAACTGCATGTGGAGACTTCGATTCCCGGAGGAGGGTGCATGCGTGTGTTAGGCTTCGGCGTCCAGATGAAGAAAAAAAAGCGGCATCCTTATAATCTAACGTTACAATTCACTGCATCTGGGCTGCACTTATGAATTGGGCGGGGAGAGCCGCATAATGAAATGACCAGATTGCCCATCTTACTGCACGAAAACTTGGCGGTCAAGTAACGGGGGTTCAGGCCCCTCGCTTTAACTAAATGAGCTATGCATATAAAAGCCTTCGGTACACGTTTCCGTTTTACCGAAACACGGAACAACCCGCAACCTAGGCGACCGCCCCTGCTGAGGCTGAGCTTAGGCGCCGAGCCGATTATCGGCTCAGATGGCCAGAAAACGGCGTTATATATTCTGTAGGACCCACTTGGGGATCCTACAGAATATTCCATCTATCTGCTGACGTGGCAAGGACAAGAAACTCTTGCTGCTTTGATGGAGAGGTCGGGTTTCGGACCTAGACATAGTCGGTCCGGTTTCAACGGGAACACCTCACCTGAAATTAGAACCGGTCAAATCGAATTCCCATTCCATGGAAGCGGGTGACTGGTGGCTGCAAACTGCCTATATTTATCCCATGTTGAGCTAATAAGTAGTTGTTATTTAGGTGACCTTTACGTGGCGATCTATCTATCTTGTAATTTTGTAATTTTTTTATAAATATTGTTATTTAGGTGATACCGACTTGTTTCATCGAGTGAACATGGTTTATTTTATTTGGAGTCGTTGTTGAGGACGTTGGGAGACCTATTCTCCTTTTTTTTCTTGGAGCAATTTATATAGCAATTTCTTTCGGTTCTTTTGGTTGTTGGGTGTTTTTAAGCAAGAAAACAATCATATTTACAATATTATTAAGGGAGATTTAAGGTTTATTTGGGTTTCTTTTTTTAATTGTTTATTATCTTTTTTTCCAATTTATTAGGTTGCTTCATTGTGCGTTGTTTGTTTGTTTCTTCTCGATATATTTCAATTTCCGTAGTGGGAAAGAGCATTGATATTCTTCTATCTAAAGATATCTGGCTATGCTTATCGATTTTATATAGTGAAAAAATTGGACTACGTCTCATGATTTTTACCTTTCATTGGAACGATTTTTCAAGTAAAATTATGAGTTCTTGGTTCATTTAATTTTCTGTATATATTATCTCTCATGTTTTAAATTGTGATTATCTATCATATTTGACTTAGCGAAATGAGTTTTTAAGCTTCCACAATTTATTTTTCAGTCTCTTTTCTATATCAAAGTGTTATTTATTTTTTCTAAGTATATTTTATTAATTGTAATTGATCCTAGTATTGAATGTTGAAAATTACTGTAAGTAGAGAAGGAAAATGAAAGATATACTTTTATGAAGAAACTGTATTTACCAGTCTTTTTACTAAAAAAATAGAAAATAAAACAGATAAAATGAAGCTTTTGAGTATGAGATTATATGTGGTTTTATTCGGTAACACATAGATGACAATATCCTTAGTCATATTGCTAATAATTCTCATGCCACAATATTATTTAAAAAGTTTGAGACCTTATATGCCTCAAAATCTATGAATAATGAATTGTTTTTACTTAAGAATGCTATGAATTTGAGGTATAGAGAATGTACTTCTATTTTTAATCGCTTAAATGAATTTCATGATTGTTTTCATAAATTGTTTAACCTGGTGTTAAATTTGAGGATACAATTTTAACACTTTGGTTACTTAATACCTTGTTTGACTCTTGAAAAAAATCTTCATGTTGCTTTGACTAATTATGCTTCGAGTGGTGTTGTATCCATCAATTATGTAAAGCATGATTATTCTTAATCAAGAAGTTTGAAGGTGCATTTAATAAGAATCATCTTCTTCACAAATAGAGGTATTCATTATAGAGAATAGGGGAGAGCTAAGGAAAAAAGTAAAGAAAAAGATGGTAGAGACAAAAGTAGAAGAAAATCAAAGTTTAAATACAAGAACCTTAAGTGCTTTCATTGCAGTAAGAAAAGACATGAGCAAAAATTTTGTTTTAAGCCGACAAAAAAGAGAAGAAATAAAGTGACAACAATAATCGAGTTGCTATCACTACTATAGAAGATCGTGTGGTTGTTTGTGATGATAAATTAATGAATGTTGTTTCAGATGGTATCAGAAAGGTTGTTGACAGTGTTGGATATTTTTATATTATATTGAGGAAAAACTTCTTTGCTTCTTGTACTCTAGGTGATTATAGCATGTTAAAGATGGACAATAATAACTTGCCTAATTTAATTGACATTGGTACTATTCATCTACAAACTAGTACATGTATGAAATTTATTCTTAAAAATGTTAGACATGCATCAAATATTTAGTTGTACTTGATTTCTCCTAGTGTACTTGGCGATGATAACTATGTTAGTACCTTTGGTTATGAATAATGGAAACTCACTAAGAGTTCTTTGGTTGTGGCTTATGGCGAGAAATAAGTGGGTCTATATTAGACAAAAGCTTCTATTAATTTTGCTTTTATAAATATAGTTGATCATGATTCTACATCTGAGTTATGATACAAGAGGTTTAGTCACACCAGTGAGGGGATTGAATTGTCTAGCTAAAAGAATTTATATTCAAGTAAAAAATCTATAAAGATAATAAAGTATATTCATTGCTTGCCTACAAAGCACAATATTGTGTCTTTCAACAACCATCAAGCTTATAAAAAGTTAGAGGTTCTTTAGTTAGTTTATTATGACCTTTGTGGTCCTATGAAGGTAAAGACTTTCAATGGTGCACTTTATTTTGTTATTTTTATTAATGATCTTTGAAGAAAGCTTTGAATTTTTCTATTAAAGAGTAAGGATCATATACTTGATATCTTTAAGCAATTTTAGGCTTTAATTGAGAGAGAAACTAGAAAAAAGTTGAAGATGCATTCGCACTCATAATAGTGGCAAATATTGTGGATCATTTGAAAGTACTACAAACATTAGGTGATTAGACACCAAAAGATGTCTCACAAGACTCCTTAGCTAAATAATGTAGTAGAGATAATAAACATGACATTAGTGGAAAGAGTTCATTGTTTACTTTTAGAAGTAGCTATGAAGGAAGAGGTAAAATCTTTGTTTGATAATCATACTTATATTTTGGTTAAGTTACCTAAGGATAGCAAAACTTTGGAAAATCAATGAGTTTAAAGGTTGGAGATTGAAGAAAATGGTTTCGCTCGATATCAAGTTAGATTGGTTATTAAAGACTATTATTAGAAATAGTGAGTTGACTTTGAGAAGATTTTCTCACCTATGATAAAAATGTCTTCTATTAAAGTTCTTGGTTTAATAATTATCCTTAATTTATATATTAAGCATATGAATGTCAAATCTGCTTTCTTTTATTTTCATCTAGAGACCGAAATATACTAGGAGCAACCTAAGGGTTTTATGGTGAAAAATGAAACAATTATATACTGCTGGGGTTGAAGAAAAGTTATTATAATGAGCAGAATCACAGAACCAATAGTACAAAAGAAGTTTGAGTTTGTTATGAACCAGTAGTGAGATTCAGAGGAGACTATTTACAGGATCATCAGGTGTATTCCAGGCAGAAATTTTTTTTCGGGAGCACGACTGAATCATGTCATTTATTACTCTATGTTAATAATATGTTGATTGTTAGTCATAATTCTTCTTAAGAATTTGATTTATTGAAAAAAGAGTTTAGTAAAGTGTTTTGCAAAGAATGTCATAAGACGAGTAAGACATATTCTGCAGTATCACATTATAAGTGGGATAGAGCGGCCAAGAAGTTGTGGCTGTCTTAGGATAAGTACATTGAGAAAGTTGCTTCATCGAGCTTCCATATGGATAAAGCTAAAGTTATCAGCACAGATACTTGCTTAATACATTTTTGGGCTTGTAGCATTAGACAGAAGCTCATACAGTTGATGAAGAGAGAAAGAAGACATACTGCAATGCCTATTCCTGCATTCACAATGTAGTAAGTTCGATGTATGTACGAAGGTTTACACAAGACTTGATATAGCTCATGCAATTGGTATTGTTACTATTTTCTTTTCTAATCCCTTTATAGAAAGATTGTGTGTCATGTTGAATTTCTAGATATTTCTAGGGTACTTCTAGCTTGAAACTTTGTTTTGGAAACGGGAAATATGTTCTTTGTGATTATACAAATTTAGGACTTGGATGTTTATTCTAGAAAGTCTACTTCTGGCTATTTGATTACCTTTACAAGGAGAGCTGTGGATCAGTAATCCAAGTTGCAAAGCGTGTCGCATTGTTTACTATTGAAGCCGAGTTCAAGGCTATTACCAAGGCTTGTCAAGAGTTGCTTTCGATGAAGAAATTTATGCATGAACTTAGCTTGACTCAAGATAGGTATATCTTATTTTGTGATAATTTAGTGAACCACCACATAAAGAATTGCTTACAAAAGTGTGTTAGCTTATCTACCACGAGAGAAATTTGAAGTTTACCGCTTGGTTGCTGGTTTGACACACACCTCTACTTAAGTCGGAGGAGGCGTTTATTGGGTTCCTACTCATGTGGAGGAGGTGGACCTCATCTCTTTAATTAGGTGAAAGAGGAGGAAAGAAAAGGTAGAAAGAGAGAGTTATAAGGATCATTTATGCGGTGGCATATCATGTAATTTCATTATTTTTCATAGGTATTACTATTTGTTTTAGATGGCAACAACTTATAATTTCGCCAATATGGGTGCCCTCTTTCTTGGAGTAGATAACAATTATTCCATTCATGTTTTTTTATTTGGGGATACCATAAAATATATTGAGAGACTCTCTTATCTTTCCTTGGAGCAATCGATCCAAAGGAATTTCTTTTAGTTCTTTTGGTTATTCTTTATTTTTTAGCAATGAAATAATCATATTTACAACATTATTAGGAGGAATTTGAGATTTATATGATACTCTTTTTTGAGTTGTTTATTGTCTCTTCTACTAATTTACTTTGCTTGATTGTGCATTGTTTGTTTTTTGCTTCTCTATATATTTTACTTTTCATATTGAGTAAGAGCATCAATATTCTTTTATTTAGAGATATCTTGTTGTATAATCTATTTTATATAGTAGTTTTTTTTGGGCTAGACTTTGTGTTTTTTACCTCTAAAGGGTTTTCATGTAAAATTGTATTATCTATTTATTTAATTTTTTGTATATTTATAGTTTGTGATTATTTAGCATGTTCGACCTAAATAAATAGTTTTTCAAGCTTTCGTAAGTTGTTTTCAGCCTCTTTTCTATCAACTGTTAGTGATTGATGATGTAGAGGGAGTAGGGAATCTACCTTGTATCTGGATTGTAGCTTCTTCTTCTTCTCTTCTACATTACAAAAAATGGAGTGCCAACGATTTCCTCGTCTCATTCAGCATCGTCTATTTTGATAAGGACCTTTCTTCAACTCTAGGTTTTCTATGTAAAATTATATATTATTTGTTTATTTAATTAGTCGCTTATACATATTTGAGAGTCATTTGTATTTACCGTTTGTAATTATTTAGCAGATTCACCGTAAAAAAAAAAGTTTTTCAAGATTCCATAAGATGTTACTGATTGGCGGCGTAGAGAGAGTAAGGAATCCACGTGCATCTTCATTGTAACTGCTGTTTCTTCTCCTCTTCTACATTAAAAAAAAAATAGAGTACCAACGGTTGCCTCATCTACCTCAGCATAATCTATTCTGATAAGGACCTTTGTTAAACTGCACAAGGAGCAATAGCGCCTACAGGCTAGCTACGAGGTCGACTCACAAGTTGAAGGTCGTGAGCCTCATACCCGGGCATGCATCATATTTCAACCTCCCTATTGTACCAAAAAGAAAATTATTTATTGAACCACTAAAAATCCAGCAACTAAGAGTTTCTTAAGAGATTTAAAATGTGGAAAGATTGGATCAATCACTTCAAACAAGTTACTGCAGATTCATTTGCAATTCATATAAAATCCAGGGCTCAGATTACATATGCAGGATTAATCATTAAAGAGCATTCTTTCCGTGGAGTACCTAAAAGCCAATCAAATCGTATCCCTCTTTTTCCAGACATTGCAAAATTCGTACTCTTGTTTGGTTGACTCGGAAAAGCCTCCACTTTCACAGAAAAATTTCTCCATATCTTCTGATAATAACCAAACGAGATGCAGTATTTGCAAATGGCAGAAAATCCTGGAGCGAATACTCTTTTAATTATTCAATTTTCAGGGGCGATGATAACGTCAAACATCAACAGGCAGCATCCGCTCAGGCAGCAAGCGCACACTAGATACTTTCTTAACTATTCAATTTGCTATGGTACATATACATTGGCGGTACAACGTCGATATTGTGGGTAACATGCTTTATTTACTAGCAACAAATTCGCCATTGTTGAGCCAATTCCGAACTACTAGACTGCTACACAGACCATCTTGGGAAAGGTTTAGAGAGGAGATTCAGACGAGCATGGTAGTGCCAAGATGGAAAGAGGGTGGGGCTTAACCGCGGAGAAACAAAGCCATGGCTATGTGGATGAAGCGCAACGCCCAGATTGTGGTAAAGGCGACGATGCAGAACACCATCGTTGTGCCGCCCTCGAGCCAGCCAGGCGCTCCAAGTAGAAGCGCGAGGGTCGTGCTAGTGGTGATCATCATCGCGGTCGCATGGACATCCATTTGTGATTGATCGTGAAGACAAAATCGTGCTTATGCTCTCTTCACATCCTTCTTATATACTCTCCTTTCTGGAAGACGAAGGAATTAGCCAACAGCAAACAAACATAATAGTAGTCACCTTACGTTACGTTTGAATAGACATCTGTGATTGCGCTGACCATTCGTAGGGCCCACTAGATTCGTGGGACCCACATGATAGTACGTTTTGACTAGACATGCCTATCCGTGGGACCCACATAATAGTGGTATATGTCCAGTTCGTGGGACCCACATGATAGCACGTTTTGGCTAGACATGCCTATCCGTGGGACCCACATAATAGTGGCCCTAGACTAAACATGTCCAGTTGCGGCAGCGCTACCATCTGCAAAACCCACTAGACGTAGTTTTGCTTTGTCATTAGAATATTTGTTTTTTTAAAATATAAGGATACAATGCATTCTTCGTACTTATTAAACACTTAAAAAAAATTAAGAAAATATATTTTAAAATTTACTTAAAAAACTAATTTTAAGGTATATAGAGTAAGACACTAAGTCTTGATTTTTATAAAAATTAGAGTAAATATTTTATAAGAGAAAACAAGAAAAGATAGAATTTTGAAAGCTTATAAATCAAGATGACAAAATAAGTTTATCAAAAATTTATTTCATAAAGTGAGTCGGTGTATCTTATCTCTCTTTAGATGTTTTTAACCATAATTTAAAGTTTATGGTTCACAATTTTTTCCCATAAAAGACCAGACCCTCTTGAATCAAAGCAGTACATGCTTTTTTACTTGAGTTGTTCACTAATATTTGTTTTTTATTCAAATTTCAATCATTTGCCTCTCAAAATAGATTTAAGATTTTTTTAAGATATGATGACACACCTATTTAAGTATATATATATATATATATATATATATATATATATATATATATATATATATATATATATATATGTGCACGGAGCATTTTACTCATGCTCGAATTGTGAATGCTTCAATCTCAGTCTGCCATTAGCCTCCTAAAAACTGGCATACCTTGGATCCAAGGGAGGAAAACTTACTTTTGGTGCTCTTTGAATACAAGCCATCTCTTTCACTTTCACATTGCTTAATTTCCAATCCATTATGTAAGCTTGTCACTGTGCCGTCTTCAACTTTGAGCTGCTCGGCCTATGGTCATATATTTTTATTTAAGGAAGTCTAAAGTAGGCCACACTTGGATCTGACAGGAGTGAGAATAAGGGACGTAATCTAGCCGAGTCAAGCCAAGCTCGAGTACTGATAAGGCTCGGCTCCTTTAAAAGTTCCTCGGCTCAAACTTGATTGAGTCTCAAACTCAAGGCTCGAGCTTGGCTTAAGTTGGGTCCAGTTCCTTCTTTTACTTAATTGTTAAGAAATCTCTTTTCATTCTTTAACTTTGTTTCTTTAGGATTATGAGAATGGTGACCTTGAGCTTGGCTCCCTTTCTTGACTAGAGAGATCAGTTCCAGCTTGAAAGGACCTAGTGAAGTTCGAGGTTTCTTCCAGCCGAATCCGAGTATGCAAGCAGCTTGACTTGCTTGCAACCCTAGTGAAAAGCATTCCCGACACGGTACCGGTTAATTAATTTTCTCGTGTCTTGACATGAAATCAGAAGGAAATAAATATAGTTAAGAATATACATTAAACTTCATTTTGCCAATAACGAGACTCCTTATGTTAAAGCACATTTAATTCACGTTGAACTTGGGTCCAATTTTTAGATATGTTATCCGTCTCACTAACACTCCATTTTAATGCTTTTGACATTGAAAATTTGCAGATCTAACAGACGAAACTTGATCATCTTAAATAATAGTGTTTGTCTCGTCACTACAAAGATATTTGCTCAAAGTTCATATTTACATCAACTGATAATCCCTTTGGAATTGCGAATCACATGTTCCTTTTCTTTTTTTATACATCAATCAAATAAGTTGGCTCAAATTATCCCTTTCATATATACCAGTGAAACAAGGATGCTCCTTTACCTTTCGGGGATTTAGGCTTTGCTTAAAGAGAACTCTCTAGACATCTTGCCAATTCTATTACCAGTTTTTGTACTTTTGGTGGTAATCCATGAAGAGTAACCTTGCATATAGTGACTTGCGAATATCATTATGTCCTTTTTAAGATTATATTTGAGAAGTAAATATGCTGAAGAATGCAACCGGTACTGCATATTCTGAGATATAATCTGCGCATGACAGAGACAAACTAAGATGCGATTCAACTGCTAAAAATTCTTGATTATTATATACATCAGATGTGAATTAATGCATTTGATTGCATATTTACTCCACGAGTGTGCGGACCGTCAGGTGACATAATGAAGCTTCTCAATGATTTTTGTGAACAGAATGTTCTGAACTAGGTAGTGCACTTCGGTGTTTAGTTGAAGGGGCCTTCATCAATCAAGGCCTGCAAAGATTCAGATTTAGCACAAAGGCTGGGGTTCGGAATCACAAGTTGAAGGCCATGCTTTATGGCATCTAATTCCGGAATCCCCATTGTACCAGAAGCGAAAAAGATTAATGCCCAAGCCCTGCAATTGTCATATTACATAGCCCTCTAATGACAAAAATAAACACTAATAGGTTAAATCAACTGATGTAATATCAGAAAAAATAATGTGAATGATTTACTCCTCGAGCTATTAATGATAAAGAAAAACAAAACAGAAATGAATATAATGTGACTCAATTAGACACTTCGTTAAGAGATTAAGAATAAGGATAAATCGAAACTTTAGAAACAATAATTAGTTGGACTCCCCATTGCACCAAAACTGAAAAAGATTAAGATCTAGAGTAATCAAAAAGGCCCAAACCCTTCAATTGTTATGTTACATACCTCAGACAAAAATAAACACTAGTTAAATCAACAGTTGAAATATCATAGAATATAATATGAGAAAGATTTAATCAGATCAAGAGATTACTGACAGTAAAGGAATGAATAAAAGAAAAGACTAAAGACACTTCATCGTCATATTAACATCGAAGGAGAAAATGTACACCGCAAAGTACATTTGTTTTAGAATTGGAGGAGGCCGCGCGAACGCGAGTCCCCCATCTACCACAAATTATGACGTCCACTCTCCCACTTGGGGAGATGGTAGAGCAACGCTCCTCCTAAGTGCAATGGAGGCCGTTGCACCAGGCCTTCGGCCTTATTGTTCACCGATGAACCCCGCCCAGGTAAGTATGACTGAACGGTCCCAGTCCTCTCACTTTTATACCCCTCCTCGGTGTCGGTGGCGCTCTTTCCTTTTCGATACGGTACTATACTCCGCTCAAACGACGAATATCAGCCCTATCTACTTCAATGCTGTACAATTTTGAAACTCTCACCGTGACGAAAACGAATACGTTTCAGCAACCAGAGTGTTAGCTCACCGGTAGGGCTCTCTCACGCTCACTCGCAGGCGGCGAATTCGACTCCTGTGGTGGCCATGCCTTGTGTATTAACCTTCAGCCTATAACCACGAAATTATGAAAATAGGGTAATGTGTCTTCATTAAAATTTGAAATTATCAAGAAATGATAGCTAAAGTATGGACTCATTGTCTGGCTTTATTTTCACATATTTTAAAGAAGATTGGTAATTACTTGGTTGTGTAAAATATGTGCCACCATGTATATACATGGTGCATGTTTGTGATGGATTTCACAAATTTTTATGAAATACGGTGTATATGCCTTCTTTTCTCCTTTTGTTTCAATGGGCAGGCCTAAACCATTTGGCTTTTGATCGAGAGGAAGCCATAATTTTTTTAGAGTTAATTGATAATATGGCACAAGATCAGGAATTTATGTAGCCGCACCTATCTAGTATTTGTAAGGTTTGGTTGTGCTCATGTTGTTGTGCGGAGGTTGAAGCCAGACACATGCCTTGAGTATCAAACTCATGACCTTCAACTTGTGAGTCAACTCCCTAGCTAGGTGAGCTATTGTTTGTTGTGGTATGCCACTTTAATGTCTTATTCATAACATGGCTTTTTCTCATTCAAATACATACAAGTTATTCTTATTTATTAATTTTGATGACTTCTACAAATAGTATACAACACATTGGAGCACATAATTTTGAAATTTATTTACTTAAGAATTCATTTTTCAGGGCATTAAAGTTTTCTTTACCAAGATACGACTCACATAAGTTAACAAAAGAAACTCAGTTCATGGGTCATGATCAAGATGGTGTTTATATCATATAGTTTCCAAGAATTTGTGTCAATCAGTACTTAGGGGTGTATAAGGATTAAATATGAATTAATCAAATCAGGATTAGATAATAGAGCAAATGGATTTGAATATGTAGTCAAATAAGAAATATATAACCCAATTGGGTTTGGATTTGGTTTGGGTGGAGTACAAGCCCACACAATTGCCATCCCCAATTGCATGTTCTTGTAGAGGTGCCCGGCTTGGACCTGGCTTGACAGATTGAACAGGAGATGAATTATTACCGAAACCAAACCAGGTAAACCAATCTGGAACCTGGACCCCTTACGGTCCAGTTATAGGTCCACTTATCGGGCACTGAAAATGGAAATTTCAAGTCAATTTTTCTTGGTTTTAAATCCTATCCTTATTTCATGGACTTTTCAAATGAAATCGGAACAAAACCATCATGAAAATGGATCTAGAATTGGACTCGGAACCAACAAAACCAAATCAGAACCAGAACAGAAAGAGAGCACAGAATATCTGGTGGAGCCGAAACGGGCCAAGTCTGTGTTCTTGCACACATACAGAGGAATCGTATTGTTACAGGAGCACAATGCACCTTAGCTGAAAAGTCCAAGCATAGACTGACTTTTCGGTAAAACTAAACATACCCAACTGCTAATCAGGCATGCTTTGGATTCGACAAGGCTGGTTTTGTGTAAACCGAGACTGATGATTCCCCCAGAACTGAGAACCATAAACGAACTGGGACTCACCAGATGTAGAACACTCATCCAGGATTCGTTACGTTTCTAGGTCCAGTCTGGTGGTATCAGCTTCAGACCCGGTTTGTTTCCGGTTTGAACTGTTGAGCCTTGTCCAAACCGTTCTTTTTCTACTTGGGATAAGTATACTGAAACTTATGAAGATTATATAATTTAAATGTCATGCTTTTTCAGCTTATGAAATATGATTAATACATCTTGGAAATGTGTGATATATTGATACATGTTTTTCAGCATTCCGCCAACATCTAAGGTTTTGAAATTGTAGCTTTTCTGGTTAAGGGGTCGATTTGCAAGTTAAAGATCATGAGTTCAATCACCAGGGATGCATTTGCTACAGTTAAAAGGTTTTGAAATTGTAAAGTTTTCATATGCCTTATGGAGACTTTCGATCAGGCGAGCTCGAGAGTAGCAATTTCTTGCTTTCTGTGATCTTAATGAAGGAGATATGAGATGAAACAATGTGCTTTCATAAGGATCATAATAAGCAGCTCAACTCCGGAGAGAGCATCTAACTGATTGAGGCACTCTGCTCTTTGAATCTTTTCGCTGTCTGCATGTTTGTGTTCTTTGTAATATAACTCTTCACTTTGAATCTTTTCGCTCTGTGCATGTTGTGTTCTCTAGAATTGTATTTCTTCCTGCTTCATTAGATACATAAAGCATATTCATCCTCAAGCAAAGGTGCAAAGATAGAACAAACAGAAAAGAATGGAAAGGTTAAATGCAGAAGCAATCATGTTAAGATCGAGTACCTGAAAATAAGAAAATTTCGGAATAGTAAATCAGAAGAGGCATCAAACTCCAATACAAATGCCATCATAACAATCTCTGATTCTAGATGTTATGTACAGCAATCACTGACAATTCTGTCAAGTATGGAGGATCCTTCAGCACAAACACCAAGAGAACAGTTTAACCTGAAGCTCGGAAGCTGATGTGCATATCTATTTCCTTCTCCTTAGGTGTAGATGATTTTAAACTACGTACCGATCCTTCATGCATGCTTGCGCTTAAGAAGAAGCCATACAACACGAGGCGCACTGTGAAGTTGTTAATGAAGATAACACAACCTTTGATTCTGCTTCCAAGATAACAAAACGGAGCCCCAATTTTAAGCTCATTTCTAGCCCATTTAGAGCTCATCTAACATGTTCACACTCACATACTACAACAACAACAATAATTAAGCCTTTTCCCATACTAGACGGGGTCGGCTACATAGATTCTTTGTTTCCACATATTCCTATCGTGTGCCATATTAGCAGTTAACTCCCAATAAGCTAGATCATTCTTTATCGTTTCTTTCCAACACTTTTGTGGTCGTCCTCTACCTCTTTTAATACTTTCGAAATTTAGTTTTTCTAATCTTCTTATAGGTTCTTCTTTTGATCTTCTTTCTATATGTCCAAACCATCTTAAACGATGTTCTCTCATTTTATCCTCTATTGGTGTCATTCATAATTTGTTTCTAATAACCTCATTATGTATACGGTCTTTTCTTGTATGACCACTCATCCATCTCAACATCTTCATTTCTTTCACAGACATCTTTTGTACATGATGATTAACTGCCCAACACTCAGAACCATAAAACATGGCAGACCTAATTACTGCTCTATAATATTTACCTTTAACTTTAATGGTATCTTCTTATCACAAAGAATGCCTCATGCTCCTCTCCATTTTAACCAACCAATATTAATTCTATGTGTAACATCTCCATCAATTCTTCCAATTTTAACCAACCAGCATTAATTCTATGTGTAACATCTCCATCAATTCTTCCATCACTCTGATAAATTGACCCTAGGTATTTAAAACTTTCCTTTTGGGGAATGCAATGTGTACCAATTTTAATTTCTATGTCCTCTGAAGTAATCAAATGATCAAACTTACATTCCATATATTATGTCTTTGTTCTACTAAGTCGGAGGCCTTTGCTTTCTAATGTTTCTCTCCATAGTTCCAATTTTCTATTAACTTTTTCCTTAGACTACTCCACTAATACAATGTCATCTGCAAATAACATACACCAAGGTACTTCATCTTGAATATGTTTTGTTAACTCATCCATCACCATTATAAATAAGTATGGACTTAAAGTTGATCCTTATGTAACCCAATATTAACTTCAAAGAAGTCTGTCGTTCCTTCATGAGTCCTCACATAGGTTTTTGCACCATCATACATGTCTCTTATAAGGTTAATATATGTCAATGGGGATACCTCTTTTTTCCAAAGTTCTCCAAAGAACTTCCCTATGTACCCTATCATAAGTTTTTTCTAGATCAATAAATATCATGTGAAGATCTTTCTTTTTTGCTCTAAAATGATCCATAAGACGTCTCAAAAGGTGAATTGCTTCAATAGTAGATCTGCCTCGCATGAATCCAAATTGGTTCTCTGTTGTACTTGATACTTGTCTTAACCTACGTTCGATAATTCTTTCTCATAATTTCATAGTATGACTCATTAACTTGATACCTCGATAATTCGTACAATTTTGAATGTCTCCCTTGTTCTTATATATGGGTATAAGTGTACTTACTCTCCATTCCTCGAGATCTTTTGGTTTTTCCATATTTCATTAAATAGTCTTGTGAGCTAAGTGATTCATATTTCTCCTAGTATTTTCCAAACTTCTATAGGAATATTATTTGGTCCTACTGATTTACCACCCTTCATATGTTTAAGAGCCTCTTTGACTTCATTCTTTTGAATACGTCGGTAGAAATTGTGGTTTATATACTTTTCTGACTTGGCTAAATCTCATAAACTAATACTAACATCTTTATTTTCATTAAAAAGATTATAAAAATAGTTTTCCATCTATTTCTTATATCATCATTTGCCACTAGAATTTTTTTATCCTCGTCTTTTATGCATCTAACATAATTAAGATCTTTAGTTTTCTTATCTCTAACCCTAGCTATTCTAAAAATATCTCTTTCACCCTCTTTTGAGTTGAGTTTTTTATATAAGTCCTCCCAAATCTTAGCTTTTGCTTCACTAACGATCTTTTTCACTTTCTTCTTTGTTTTCTTATAAGCTTCTAAAGTTTCACTAGTTTTCTTAGTATAATGTAATTTGTAACATGCCCTCTTTGCCTTAATTTTATTTTATACTACTTCACTCCACCATCAAGCTTCTTTTTGTGTACCTCCCTTAGATACCCCTAACACATCTTTCGCCACTTTCCTAATATGTATAGCCATATTGTTCTACATATCACACGGTGTGCCAACATAATTCCAAACATCTCCTTGAAGGACTTTCTGTTTAAATATATCTTCTTTCTCGCTTTCGAGGTTCCACCATTTAGTCCGAATGGCTCGATGCACTCTTTTCTTCTTTATCCATTTTTTTATTTATAAATCCATAACTAAAAGTCGATGTTGGGTGGTTAAGCTTTCTCCTAAAATTACCTTACAATCTTTACAACACGCTCTATATTTTTTTTTACAAATAAAGTAATCAATTTGTGTTTATGATAAGCCACTCTTATAAGAAATTAAATGTTCATCTCATTTTTTTGAAGATTGTATTGACTATAAAGATATCAAATGCTATAGCAAAATTTAAAATCTCCCTACCTTCCTCGTTTATATCCCCAAAACCAAAGTTTCCATGAATCCCTTGATATCCTAATGCCTCCTTACCAACATGTCCATTTAAATCTCCTCCTAAACAAATCATCTCCCTTTGTGGAATCTTTTGAAACACCTTATCTAACTCTTCCCAAAAAACTGTCTTTATACTATCTTCTAGTCCTACTTGGGGTATGTAAGCACAAACTATATTCAAAACCTCTGCTCTTAACACTAATTTCAACGTCATGATTCGGTCACCATATTGTTGTATGTCTACTACACTCTCCTTTAAATCTTTATTTATGATAATACCAACTCCATTTCGAGCCTTTTCTATACCAAAATACCATAATTTAAAACTTGTATCCTCTATCTTCTTTGCTTTTTCTCCAACCCATTTTGTCTCTTGTAAACATAGAATATGAATCTTTCTCCGAATCATAGTATCTACCACCTCTATTAGCTTACCGGATAATGTTCTGATATTCCAAGAACCAATACGAATCTTATTATCTAAGACTAGCTTCCTTACCCCCCGCATCCGTCTATAATCAAAATGTGGAGACCCTCTCTAAAAATTTTTCACTACATTCGAGCGGTAATGTAGCAAGACTAACTTTTTTACCCACACCCGTCCATGATGTGGGAACCCTCTCTGTAATTGATTCATTACATTCAGGCGAAAATGTAGTGACCCTTGCTTACTTCTTACTGCATTCGAGCTCTGCAATACGTCGCTAGGTGAAGATGCCCCAAAGCAATGCTCATCATTCTTGTAATCCGTGTTATAAAAATCCGACGAAGTTTTACGCTAGTTGTCAGAAGCTTAACACAACCCTCCTCCTTTATCCGGGCTTGGGACCGACAATGCAAGGGTGATCCTTTACATGGGCGGAGTTGTATTCACACTCACATAATACATCAATATATTACATTTAATGCACCATGTGCACTAGATATTTTTATTTTATCATATCAATCATGCATCTCAAAAAGATTGAATAATGTTGTTTTTGCAAAATTATACACTGAAAGGTATTATGTATTTATCACTACCTACCTACCTATATATATATATGTATGTTTCTTGATTTATTCTTCTATAGATAAACACATATATGTGTCTACCTAGTATGTATGTATATAAGAAACAGCCCTTGTGTACCTTAGTAAGCCAGGGGACAAGCTCCTTGGGGTTGAACTCAGTAGAACCAAACAGGCGCTTGTATAGCTCAATAAGCCAAGGGACAAGTTGTAGTATCGAACAGAGAAGAACCCACATGCACTTGTGTAGTTTAATAGGCCAGGCAACAAGCTCCTAGCGGTCGTACCATGCCAAACCATAAGTGGCTCGACCACCCAAACCATAAGTCCAATCTAGAAAAACCATTTATCGAACCATTGAATCAAGGAAATATATTTTTGTAAGGCCCTGTGCAATAGCTTTGGTCTTTGGACAATTGCATATGCCATGGGTGGCTTCTTTATGGATCTTCTTGTGGTACAATGGGGAGGCTGAAACTAGATGCACACCCCTGGTACTGAATTCATCTACCCCTTACCAGGTGAGCTATTGCTCTTGTATATTGGAAGAATTGTGCTTGCAATGGATTTAAGAGAATTGGCCTACTGCTAGCACTTGACTTTACAATCCTAGTTGTTACAATGGAGTTGTAAACCGATCATTTATCCGAATGTATCAGAGAATCAACCGCATTGATCAAAACGTGTCGCTTTTCCAAATTGGTTTATGAATCGGATAGTTTCCTATCAGAACCACCAACCAGGACCTGGTGAGCCAGGGAAAATGTGGTTCCTGCTGGACCAGCCCACATTTTGGCATACATACATACGTGCATACATACCCATGCGCACCCTTAAGGACTATGACCATAGTCCAGATATAAGAATGTCGTTTATATTTTCTCAAACAATAAATTAGTTCATGCACACAGCAATCTATATACTAATCTTCTTAAATATCTCAACCATTCGATGTTGAAGATCAACGGTTAAGATCTTTAAGTCAAAAGACAAGTTGTACCAAATACATTTATTGTATCTACAAAAAATACCAACGTACTTTCTTGCTGTTGAAATTAGAATTTCAACAACCCATCTTACCAATTGAACTGTTGAGATTCTTGAGTATGTTTATGCTGGACTATGCTCTTTTTTCAAACATGCTCATAACTTTGGGCATGATACTCGTGCCCTACCCTAGAAATGGCATGCTCGTATAAGCAAACTACAACTAATATATGGATCTGATAACCAAGAAGTAGATCCATTTAGCTATTCGGTTCATACCTGCAAGAACCAGCTAGTATATGGCGCTGGCTATGATTTATGAAATGTATAGCACAACCAGATCCTACTCCAGACACCTTTCCCTCGGCCAAGAAAAGTTTCCTAAAGAAAATCATTTGTATGTGACTAACACTATAAGAATATGCTCGCATCATGGGCATGAAAAGCAATCCTGAAAACTGAAAAAAGACGAGTTAGCAACATTCTGGCTGTGTGGGATGTGGTAGAATTCATTCAATGATTCATGTAATTACAAAGCTTCCAAATCTAGTTTTCCACTTTGTGATGTTCGCCGCTTTCCTTAGGAACTGGTTGGATCCTTTCATATGGTTTCCTAGTCAATGTTTCTCCCCTCAAAGCAGCTACATATCGATCATTAGTATTCTCTTTCCTCTGCAATTCGCCGAGAAACTCAGCTAGTCTCTCTTTGTTAGCTTTTCCCATCATCTAAACAGAGTAAAAGTGAAAGCATTAGGAACCAAGCCTCAAAGAACATACAAGAAAACAATGCATATAGTTTGCACGCCAGAAAGGAACAAAGGCCATTCCAAATATTGAGTTCGGTGCGGTGGACACATAAGACGTACCATTAAGAAGAAAAAAGAAACCAGCCATGAAGAATTTCAGTATATGTACATCTTTTGTTCTTACAAATGCTATGAGTATTCTGACCCCTACGAGATGCACAGATGGGTATTGAACTCTTGACCTCCTGTCAGAGGGCCAATACCTAGCCAGTGTAATATGCCACCATGGCAAGAATTACAGATATATTGTGAATTGAGGATCAAATGTTTGGATACTGGAACAGCACCACATTTTGCACTGAACATTTTCAACTAACATGGTAGATAAATTTTGAAGGAGATACCAGCAACAGAAAGCAAAAAGCATCAGCTGCATGATGCATGAACTCGAAAGGTCAGTTTTCAACTTTAATTTTTTGCACCAGCAAAATGACCGAGCAAGCTAGCACAGATCTCCGGGGCTCATCATAAAGGCCTTACCTGGAGAACTAGCAGGAACTGCAGAATGACAAGGTAACAGGTTCTACTATCTATTGAAAACATTCTTGCAGAAAACATCCGCTACAATCTTGACTACCAAGTGCCTCATCATGTCACCATATAATTACAGTCTGAAAATTTGCCCTTGCAGAAACATGAAGTCAGCAGAGTTTGTTTCAAGAATGCAACCTGAACACCATAATCGCCAATCTCTTCAAGAAATTGAATATCAGACGATATTATCAGCATGTTTATCTTGCGTTAAGCCTATATTTTGCAGATCGTTTGTTTCTTTTATTCTAAACATATTTGCAAAGTAGTTTGTTTTATATTTTCCTAGGAAAAATAACAGCTTAACTTATTTACTTTCTTGACTTAAAGTTGAGAAACTTCCATAATTTTCACTAGAAAAACAACTTTTGAAAGCCTCACCACATAACCTCATTCCCAAGAAAATGCCAACAACCAGAACTGTCAGTACAATTGAAATGTTCGAAAACCTTTTTTATTTGATATTTTCCAATTGAAAAGTTAGAGAGCTTTTTTCTGTAAAAAGAATAGCCTAACATGGAAAATGAGAAAAACAGGTGCCGCATTGACATGTACAATGTCTCTGCCGGTGGCGCACAACTGAAAGGATGCCCCTACAAAGTGGATATTTGTTTATCTTGAATTGGTTAGATGGTTGGACAAGAAGTCAACAACTGAAAGGATGAGTGATAACCCTTAGATATTCTTGATGAATTCATAAGTTGGAATTTATGACAGATCCACCTTCCTCGTGATTCTGAAGATAAAGAGGACCAGAACAAATCATAAAACTAAGACCCATGTCATTGTTGGGGAATATGTATAAATCCTAGAAAAGACAATGGCAAATAGGCCAATGTTGGTCGTGACATCTCTTATTTCTAAGCTAATGTCCTTTCAGAAAGACAGGCAGGCACCTCCATGAATGCAGTAATGGCCTATGAAAGTATAGATTCCTGCCCCTCTAGAGTAAGAAACTACTTTTTTTTGCCCCTTGAATGTCAACCTACACTAACCACTTGACCCTATAAACTTAGATTTAAAGCGGATGAATTCATTCTTGAGCTTCAAGAAATGGGTTTTCCATATACCTATACAAGGAATTCATATCTACACCATCCACATCCATCAACAGGTTTGAAAAGCCAACAATTGAATCATCTAGAGGGGTTTAAACATGATTCTCCCTTTCACGGCTTTGGTATAATGTGTAATATAAAGCCTTGGATTATGTTCTCTAATAGCAGAAAAGGTGTGATCAGTCATAGAGAGCATAAGAGGTAAAGTACTAGAGCAACAGCTTATTGATGGCATCCTCGTGGTTGGCACACCTATCTTGGAGAAGTTGACCATAACCTGACTGGTGCCAAAAGCATTCTCACTACTCTTGAGGACTATGGACAATGAAGCAGAATGCAGCCCGGCCACATTGAATAAGGACAACCTGATAACTGAACCTCCTGGTATATGATTTAATGAAAAGTAATCCATCAGTACTACAAAATTAGGCCTTGACCAGAAAATATCAAAACAGAAATGCATCTTGGGATTTGATGGATTCTTTGCAAAGTTTTGTCTTCAACTGATTCATATGTCTCTCTCTCTGCACAGCACCTTTAGGATGGTTAATTCCATGTAAGAACTTCCGAAGAGATCATTAACAACTTCCTTAGAAGAGCAGTAATGCCATTAAGTGGAACTGCATAAGTCTATCGAGTGGATGAGATCATGAAACTGTCAATTTTTGAATTGTATGTTATTAACTAAATGGAGGTGGTTTTAGCCAACATAGAGAATATGAGACTTGAAAGTTGACCTTCAGGCTTCAACCATGATTCATTATCGACAACATGGATGATAAGACGGAGGACAAATTCAGCATGTTCACTTGTTTTAGGGGGCGTTGAGGAATTAATTGAAGTAAACAGTTTCTGCCATTTGGTAAAGCTCGATTTCATAACTAACCCCTGGTTGAACTGAATCGACCACGATCAGTCCTTGGTTTGGTTTACTTGAAGAGGAACTATATTCGACTGAACCATGGTAATGGTGACATGAGCTTGGGCCTAGTTCAGTGGAAACCATAGACTCAGGTCCAAGTATTGATTAACCTGATTCTGTGTACCATAAAGTTGAAAGTTTTCCTTTCTTAGAGGTGGCATTCAAGCTCGCTGCAATACACACAACCTAGACAATATCCAATAAATGGAGGATCAGTTCAGTACCTTGAAAATATTAATATCTTCTTTTAAAGGACATTAAGGATCTAGTTGAAGCGATACTTTTCTGCCACTTAGTAAAGCTTAATCTCATAACTAGCCCTGGTTCAACTCAATGTAGCCAAAGCCACTTAGCCATAGTTTGGTTCAGTTGAATAGCAAGAATGCTTGACCGAACAATGCCCATGGCTGCATGAGCTTGGGCCTAGTTCAGAGGAAAGCAAAAATTCATGCCCAAGGAAAGATGAACCTGACTCTCATGAAGTCAATCTTTACTTCAACAACACTTCGAAATTCCTTTCATTTCCTATTAATTGTTTAATAAAGTTTTTCCGCTTTTTCTTTTTCTTGGGTGGGGGTGTGGGGGAAGGGATAGATAAAATTTTGGGAAGGGAATCACTTCAAGTTCTGTTCAAAGTTCAAGCTACCATACTAGTAGCATTAGTTCTCCTGCATCTCAATCATCAGAATCTTCACAAAGTGAGAGTGTAAAATGGCCACTTTTTGGAGTGTATGTGATAAGACGAGCAGAATATAAAGGTGAGAGTGGAAATTCAAATTCTGTGTGTAACATTCCTTTACATTGATTGGGTGTTAAACCAAAGTAAGAACTAATCTATTGACGTTTCCACCTACTTGCATCAGACCATGTTAAAAAGTTGACAACATTGAACATATCCAGTTAGTGAAGAGAGAAGAAGAAATGAGGGAAAAAGGTCAAAGAAATCTCAGCCCAATCAACACTCTGGTTTTCACACCTAAGATCACCATGCTCAGGAAAAAAAAGATGACTAGAATTGATTTTGGACGGATCATCAAACTGAGGGAAGTAAACCCAGAGGAGTTTGATTTTGACAGATGCATGATTTGCATTCTCTTAATAATTCTATTAACATTCTTTAATTCCATCATTCCATGCTTATTTTGTCAAAGTTCTTTTGTAGAAAAGTTAAATTATTGCTTAGTAGTTTAGTTAAATGTTTCATAGTCATAATATTCTCTTTAAGTTTTAACCGTGTACTGAATTTGAATTTTCATTGAAGTGTAACTTTGACAATCGAAAAACTCCAAGTTTGGTTAGCGGAAACCAGCTTTGACTTGAATACGAAAGAAGTTTCTCAACTTTTTCCTTATAACAAAATTCTACAGCAGAGACCAATTAATTCCAATCTTAAGAATTTTCAGGACAAGCCAAAAATCCATTAAGATTTCCTAAGTAACCACACATGAACTAAATAAATAATATGCCCTCCCCCTTTAGCATAATTGCACATAGATCATGATAATGGACCAGCACAATCCAAAGAAGAAAACCAATCAACCCAATTCAAGAAGAACAAAATTCAGCATTATCACAAGGAAGCTACCCAAACAAATCAACACATAGTGCGGCTCAGTCAAGCAAAATAAGGATTCTCCCAACGCATGTAACCCAATCTAAGACCACCCAGATGATAGTAATCATAACCATCATCTCGAGATGTTCGAGAAATGAATAAAAAGTAAAAGGAACTCCACAATAGCGCTAATAATCACAAGTATCACCAGAAGGAGGCTCATGAAATGCCACAAAATGGCCTTTTTTTAAGTAAATAACACCAATCCAAGACCATCCGCATGACAATAATCAAAACCATCATTGAAAATTAACTGAGAAATTAAGGCAGGAGGAAGGAAAAGTAAACCCGGAAAGTGCAAGTCGTCTAAGATACCAAAAGCAGGGAAATTTGCAAAACACCAAACCAAGACCAAACGCATGAAGAATAATGACAACCATCATAATGGAACATAAGAGAAATGAAAGTGGGAGAAATAAAGAAGTACGAGAGCTTCTGGTCTGGCAGTCTTCCTGAGATGGGCCTCGAGCTGCTCGTTGCGGGAGCTAGTGACCTGCATAACGCCGTATCCGACGACGGCAGGAACGACGCCGCAGACCATCGCAAACGCGAAGAAGAAACGCCTGGAGTCGCGAGTCTTGCGAACGAGCCAACGCCAAGTCTCACTCTCCCATAGGATCGACATGCCTCTCTCTCTCTCTCTCTCTCTCTCTCTCTCTCTCTCTCTTGCTGCAAAGAGCAGCAGAGCCCCCTGGCTAATGATGCCGGGTCAGAACTCGGATCCAGTTGCTGACCCAGATATGCCCTGTCCGAGGTGCGAATCCCTTGTAAGAGTAAGATTCGTAATAGCAACTTCAGACACGAACGAAGACCATAGACGAATAAACACGAAAAGTCTGTGATTGACCCTACCAAGATTGACACGAAAAATGTATCAAGTGGCTCTCGTGTTGATGTGTTATGTCCAACAAAACAAGAGAAACCAGACACGAAAATGACCTAACAACCGTGGTGTTCGTGTTCGCCAGAAGTGCCACCAAGCTCTCTTCCCGAAAAGTTTCAGCATAAGCCACCACTGTATCCACATTATCATACAGTTTTTACATTCTTCTCAATTATAATGTATGCTCGAAACATATTCTTACAATAAACTTTTTCCATTCAATCACGGACAAAATGTGTGACCCATTAAACTGATTCTTTGAAAACCCACAAGAACTCAATGGAAGCTGCAAGTCTTTGTTCAAAACCATAGACTCGTACTTTAGGAATTCTAAACTACAGGCTCTTTTTTATTATATAGAGTACCTCAACGTGTTATATTCCTATCGAGGATAGCAACGACATCGATGAAAAGCACACTGGTGACAGCGGCAATGAAGCCATGAATGTGATGATAAAAATGGAGGAAAGAAATATTGGTTACCTAAAAACGCACTTCGCAGAGGATGATAGTGGTGGAGGAAAAATACGGTGTGGAAGAGGGAATGGTGATGGAGATGAGAATGGAGATGATGAAAGGTTAAGGAGGAAAAATACGGTGTGGAAGAGGAATGAGCGGTGAAGACGAGAATGAAGATGATAGAAGGTTAAAAAGGAGGATAAGGAGTGAAAACGCTGGACATGATGGATAACACAATGGTGGAAAAGGGTTAGATGGGGGAGGAGAGGGAAGATGAAACAATGGAGAGCTAATAGTAGTGGAAGAGGAGGATAAGATTGTGGCAACAACTTTTTGATTTATAGATTTAGGTTTTGCATGATTCAAGACTTTTTTTTTAGCTTTTTCCAAATTGGATTAAGTATAATGATCCGATTTAATAGCATAATCCAATTAATTTTGGTTGACGTGACTCAACTGTGATGTCAGTGCATCGACAAAGGATGAAATTGGCAGCCTTACTTAAGAGGTCTCTTTTGATTAACAGAGAAAATCTCGTGTCCATAGGAATTAAGGTTCAAAAATATAACAGAGGAATACCACAAATTTTTCCTTGCAGAAGCTCATATAAACCCTTCTTAACACAGTCCACTTTTACGTGTGGGTACTCATAGATCATAACTTTAACCGTGGACCATACTTTTTTTTAATTGTTCAAAATGCCCCACCTCGCTCCTCAATGAACCAAGTTACTTTCACTACATTAACACGATGAACAAATTGAACTAACATAAACACACCTAATCACCTATTCTACCAAATCGTAAATGTAATGATAGAATGGAGAAGAGGAGATTTCAACAAATGATGAGAAGAATAGAGAATATTTTATTATCATTTAAATAAAAAATTACAAGTAGGGGCTGACTTCCCCTGGCAATGCAAACTGGTCAACAAACACTGAAACTATACCATTCACCGGATTATTTGTCCGAACCGTCACTGTATTGTTAACAACATCTCCAATAGCATGGGCAGTAATTTTGCCGGTCCCCTTCACAGTCAAGGAGTAACCCACATGAGTGATCCTTGCCGGAAAGATCAACTCAGACGAGAAGTCTACTGTCCAACTTGTGGAATTTCCGGCTGCCGTCTTCCTAGCAACAGTAGACTTCATCTTCATCCCATTTACATTGTTCCTATCTACCACAGCTTGTTCAATCTTCTTGAAAGGTCCACTACTCTCATCCAGCACGACGATTTGTACTCCGTTATTGCTGCCGGAAAACATGTTATCGACGATATTTAGTCCGGAAATCCTCCCACTAACCGATTTTAGCTTAACATTGGCATCGCCTAAGAAGAAGGTGTTGCTCACATGGAACTGGACCGGGTCCTCAACAACAATGCCGGTATAATCCATATAACAATTGTCAATTCTAGTCTGAGCTAAACCAGCCAACTGCACCAACACACCAATGCCACCCCAGCCTGTAGCCTTATTGTAGCAATGCACCCCAGTAAGTATGTTAGCTTGGCCACGAAGTATGACTCCGGTAGCCGCCGAGAAAATCGCGATATCTGTCAGTGCATTATCATTGCTCGCTAAATTAATGGCTGTGCCGGAGAAGTTTCGCTCACCCGGATTGCCACCGACTGTTAGGTGCTGGCCTAAGAATGAGCTGGAGATGTAGGTCTCATGACCGCGTTCCACAAGTATGCCATCGGTCATGAAGTGAATGACAAAGCAATTCTCTACCCGGATTCGGGCTGAATCAATCACCAGAAGACCGCCACCGCGGTAGCCACAATCCAGCAGCAAGTCTCTGTATGTTATGTCCTCATAGTAGATGCCAACTCCAGCCACCTATTCCTCAGTTAGATCCTCTATTTGTGCAGTCTTAGTTGCTCTCGCAGATGAGGTGCTCCATTGTTCAATCAAGTAACCATCTGCTGGAAAATCCTTAGATGCTCGTATGGTGCCTCCTTGGATCTAATCACAATTAATGAACCATTCTCATATACAAGCCATAACCATGTTTTTCTTTTAGTAACAAAAAAGAGAATTTCAGCCTCAACTCGTTTGTGTGTGTGCGAGTGAGAGAGAGATCAACTTACCACAACGTTGCCACCACCATTAGCAGGGAATAGCAAGGGCTTGCTTATCTTGTAGTCTCCACCCTCTAAGTCTATCTGAACGCCATCGAGATCCTTCACTCCTGGTAGCAATTTTGATGAACTTGGGACATTGAACGCATCTTCAATTACTTTGAGAAATGCACCGCTGCTATCATTTTGGCCGGTGGGATCCGCCCCATAACGTGCAGGATAGAACACTGTCGTAGTGATCTATTGCAAGTCATGATAACAACCAAAATAGTAAGTACAATTATGCATGGATATAGAATACCAACTGATGTATATGCATTGCTGAATGTCATCATGGCTGGTGCTTTCTCATCAGTATAACAACAACAATTAAGCTTTTTTCAACTAGATCGGGTTTGTTAGATGTATTCTTTGTTTTCATGGATCCCTATGATAATTTATAATAAGGTTGATAAAATTTTATGTTGATTGTCCAAAGCTTAAGGTAACCCTATTCTTTATGAGAGCTTGGAACCAATCATCCAAGAGTGATCCCTTATGTGAGCAGAGTTATTTTATATCCAACATATAAAAGAATTACAAATGTATCATTGATAGCGCTCACATAAACAATTCATTTTCATTGATGTGAAAACTCATGTACTTTCTCATCAGTATACATTTGTAAAATCTAATTTGCTTCTCCTCCTATATATATATATATATATATATATATATATATATATATATATATAGAGAGAGAGAGAGAGAGAGAGAGAGTGTGTGATGGGATCCGCCTGCTACTATTGACAGTGGTCATTTACCCTTAACCATTCATTTTTTGGGACATGAATATAATAATAATAATATTTTAAAAAAAAACTCTTAAAATTTGTGGGAACTGAAAAGAAAATGTAGGAATAGCATGTCTGTTTTCTCAGAACTTTTGAGCGGGCAGGTTTCTGCTGAAACCCCCCTTGGCTTCAACACCCTCACACTTGAGAAGCGGAGTAGTCTGAATCATGCATACATCAGCCATCCAACCGGATGATTTTGAAATTAGGATATTGCCCAAGGATAACCATCTAGGTTGAAGCATCTAGACAGATATGTGATCATGATGTAGTAAATTTGACCGAGTTTGGTTCAGGTGACTGTGAAGATCATGATCTGGCATAAAAAATGAGTCGCCCATCTCATCTGTCATTTCGACTCCAACATGGTGGTCCGTCATATATTGCTAGATCATGATCTCCCAAATCACTTGATCGGAATGATGATTAATATCAGCTTGTGCCAAAAAGCCAACCTGCATGCCTCAACAATACAATACCTCAACCAATGTTGTTAGAATAATCTACTGTATACAATTGTTTTTCAAATTTATATTGAAAGATGAATTACGAAATTGGATGTAATTGATCAATCTGCCCTAGTAGGCCGACGATATGATAATGAATATGGAAAAGACTGAACTGAATAATCTAAATTACCATTTCTTTTGTCAAATGATTGTCTACATAATGGTTGTTCTATTCCCTCTCAAGAAATACATTTACAGAGAGACAGGGAAATGCATGGCAGCCTTAGATGCGGCAAGTTGCACGCACACGCAGAAACACACAGACATGTACACGGGGAAAAAATTAAGAGTCATGGTAGCAGAATTGATCTGAACATACATTAGCAGAACTCAGTAGACTCGCATTCCCTCCAGCTTTGTGCTTCCGAGCGGCCGCATTCTCTTTGAATTTGGCATAAAGATCAGACGTCGTGGGTCTGTAACAATGGACGCCATCTACAGCACACAAGAGCAGCATCAGCAAGCAACACTCAACCACATGCATCTTCATTTTGATGGGAAAACTTTTAGTGTCCAAACCCAAGAATGAGCAACCAGCCACCACTTCGATTTGTCTTTTAAATTGGACGCAAGAAGGTGGATAGAGATGCATTGCATGCATGGCCATCCATATCTTTATGAACAGTGGCTATAAACGGGATGGATTTCGGTTGATAAGGCTGGCAATGTCTTTCTGTTTTCTCTTAATAGAGAGCATGCTATGGTGGAACGTACAACTTACCTGGTGTCTCTAACTCAATCATTTGCCTGGTTGTCTCTCTCTATCCTAGTGTGGTAGTTTTTTTATGATGTTTAAATTTAGACACCGTAGTTCAAGGTGAGTGTTGAAGGCTTTTCAATATGATCTGTCCATCTTCTTCAAATGAACCCCTCCATATATTATTGCTATTGACAGAAAAAACTCTCACCTTTTGTTTAGTCAGCACAAACTCATTCTGATATTGGTATCGTTGGATGAACTCAGTTAGTAGGCCGACGATATGATAATGAATATGGAAAAGACTGAACTGAATAATCTAAATTACCATTTCTTTTGTCAAATGATTGTCTACATAATGGTTGTTCTATTCCCTCTCAAGAAATACATTTACAGAGAGACAGGGAAATGCATGGCAGCCTTAGATGCGGCAAGTTGCACGCACACGCAGAAACACACAGACATGTACACGGGGAAAAAATTAAGAGTCATGGTAGCAGAATTGATCTGAACATACATTAGCAGAACTCAGTAGACTCGCATTCCCTCCAGCTTTGTGCTTCCGAGCGGCCGCATTCTCTTTGAATTTGGCATAAAGATCAGACGTCGTGGGTCTGTAACAATGGACGCCATCTACAGCACACAAGAGCAGCATCAGCAAGCAACACTCAACCACATGCATCTTCATTTTGATGGGAAAACTTTTAGTGTCCAAACCCAAGAATGAGCAACCAGCCACCACTTCGATTTGTCTTTTAAATTGGACGCAAGAAGGTGGATAGAGATGCATTGCATGCATGGCCATCCATATCTTTATGAACAGTGGCTATAAACGGGATGGATTTCGGTTGATAAGGCTGGCAATGTCTTTCTGTTTTCTCTTAATAGAGAGCATGCTATGGTGGAACGTACAACTTACCTGGTGTCTCTAACTCAATCATTTGCCTGGTTGTCTCTCTCTATCCTAGTGTGGTAGTTTTTTTATGATGTTTAAATTTAGACACCGTAGTTCAAGGTGAGTGTTGAAGGCTTTTCAATATGATCTGTCCATCTTCTTCAAATGAACCCCTCCATATATTATTGCTATTGACAGAAAAAACTCTCACCTTTTGTTTAGTCAGCACAAACTCATTCTGATATTGGTATCGTTGGATGAACTCAGTTAGTAGCGAAGCTTACAGTTATTATATCCATGCATAGCCCCTATAAAGTTTCATTTGAATTCCTTTAACCCAAGTCAGGATAAACATGGAAGCAAGGTTTCATCGTCTACTTATAGTTTTTAAATGTTTTATAATTTTCTAAATACCTCTCTTGCTCCCAAAACTTACAGAGAAGGCATCGTAATTAAGCAGTGTGCAGGATAAAATCATATATATATATATATATATATCTATATATATATCTATATATATACATATATATATGTATATATGTATATATATATGTATGTATGTATATATATGTATATGTGTGTGACAGAATACTGGTTGGAGTCTTTGACTCATGTTTTTTTTTCCACTTTTTAGGCATTAGAGTACGAGTGTAATAAGGTTGTTCATTTAACGCTCTAAATTATCTAAATTATAGTCATGCGTTCATAAAGCAGAGGCATGAGTGCACAGTGTTAGAAACTTATTCATGCAGATCGATATGAGGGTCGCAATAGATTTTGCAGAACTCGCTTGCTGATATATAACGCCTTGCGTCTACCAAATGAGTCTGTTTTGGGTCAAACTGATCCAGGTTATCGGTTAGATTGTCTACCCACTTTGACCTTTATATATTGGTTCTAGCACCGCCAAGTAGTTCGGTTCAATAACCGAATCAAGCTGAAATAACTGAAACTCGAACTTCTTTTAAATTTGAAGACCGAACTCGAACACAATTGTGTAGGTAACCGAACCGAAATAAATATATACACATATTTATATGTATATATATGTATTATACATATAAGTATGAGTATGCATATGTATATATATATGTATATATATATATATACATATATAGGTATGTGTATGTATATGTATGTATATATGTGCACATATGTATGTATATATACACTATATACACATATGTATGTGTATATGTATTATATATAGGTATGTGTATGTACATGTATATATGTGCATATATGTATGTATGTATATATTATATACATGCATGTATATGCATATGTACATACATAAGCATACATATATACCATACACACATATATGTGTATGTATATATACATACACATATATGTATATGCATATATATTCGGTTTACCTTGAAAACCGAACAGATAAACCGATATTTTATAAAAGTCTAGACCAAAAACGAACTGAATTTCAGTAGAATCGAACAGAAATTTCTATTTCGATTAGGTTATTTGGTTATATCCAAATAATGATCACCCCTACTGCCAATTACTCAAGTTTGACATAATCCATGTCCATACAATACCAACTAGCGCCAATGTCAATTACTTGGAAACAAAAGAATAGATCCAATAGCATGGATCACATTTATCCACTTGGAATTTCTTCTCGTGATTTCATGGTTGCCAAGAAGCCAATCCAACTAATATATACAACCAAGAAAGTATCGAAATGTATCGCAAACCGAGGTCCGGCCTCATGAGTTCCTGTTTTGGAACTCACAAAGTTTCAGTAAGTATTCTAAGAAAACGAAAAACTTCACAAAAATACCATGCGGTTTGTATGATTTTTTATTTTAGTTTGTATGATTTGTAATTTCTTTATCGGCTTTGTGTCCGTGCTTCTTATGATGGTAGATCATCGAGGACCTAAACTTATTGTTGGACCTGAACATCGACGTAAATGAATCAAATTGTGTCCTACGAATCGTCACTAGTGCGCACGCTCATAGGTTTTCACATTAATCAATATGGATGTAGAAAGCACCATGATGAATACAAAACAAAAGTTAATCTTCATTTGGTACTTGTATGAGACTTTAGATTAGAAATTTAGAATTATAAAATCCATGATACATACATATAAGTATCTGCATTGGACCTTTCTATGGGACTTTAGAAACCCATGTTTGTAAATTTTGATTTATCGACCTTCTTGGTGGAGAGTTTTTTTATGACAAACTTGTGAGCCATGTCAAACACGATGATTATTGGAAACCACGCCAGTTTATGAAATAAATGCTTTTCACGTCAGTCCGGCCCGAAGCACTCTCGACTCAGATTCCTCAGCCTGATTGTGTTCGCTAGGTCTATTTGTGGGACCCCGTTGGGTCCAGGACCACATGAATATGGTCCGCCGGAACCCAGATCAGCTAAAATGGATTGTAGTGAGAAATTGCTTGATCTTTTCAAGGTGCATACCACACTCACCTTGATGTGACCCTGATGGGTGAGAGTCATTAATATCACATCATCAACCCCTCCTGATATATATATATATATATATATATATATATATATATATATATATATATATATATATATAGATATATAGAGAGAGAGAGAGAGAGAGAGAGAGAGAGAGGTGATATATGCTTAATCCAATCCATGTTAAATCTACCTAAACAATTTTATGGTTTAATCAAAACAATCAAAATGAGGATTTGAATTTAAAAAGAAGGTTGTAGCATTGTACATTAAATTCAAGTACAATGATACAAATTACTTTTCTTATTCGAATTTCCATAGTTGATCGTATTAATCTAACAATAAAAATATTTGAGAATTAAGTATGGATGGAATTGAACATGTACCCCTCTCTCTCACTCTCTCTCTATATAAAGTTGTTTCGAGAGTATATATATTCTTAAACTATTATCATTTAATAGCTCTTTGATGGATCATAAGAGATGACACCAACAATGTTCCGTTTCTTTCATTCTTCATCAAGGATGATCCGTTTGACTCCAAATGTCATGAAAGCTGATTTGGTTGACATTTTAACATCCTTAACGCAATTCACGCTCGTATATCTTGGGTTGAAAGTGGCTCAAGTTAATTCGGTCAAGTTCCAATGTATTAAACTCCATGGCAGATTTACAGATGTCCATTCTCATGGGGTTGCCGTGTGAAATATACACACAACTTTTCCATTTTTTTCAGGTAGGAATCCACTTCGGGCCATCTTTATATGCATGTAGTGGGTCAATCAATTTATGTTCGGACCTGGGTCTAAGCCCAAAAGAATATCCATATCAGTAGGTGGGGCTGGTAAACAAGCTGAACGAAGCAAGGAGGGGCAGTTCGTTGTTCATTCCCTAAGCCAATATTCTCTTCACGTTTAGCTCATCCGCTTGCTTGATACAAGCCAAGCATGATGCGTGTTAAAGTAAAAAAATCTAAAGAACGAACTTCTTCGAAAGTTAAAATTTTATGTTTGTATATTTTTATTTGTTATAAGACCAAAAGAATTGTTCATAAATCAAAAGAATTGTCTAGTGGGTATGTTTTCTAACATATCTATGCATAAATCATATATACTTCCCATAAAAAATCATATATACATCAATAAACGAGCCGGATCGGTACAATCTTAGTATTCTAACCATATAGCTTAACTAGCTGGCTCGTGTAGAGCTCGACCCGTTCATGAAGAGTTCGGGTTAAGATTCACCTAATCTCAATCTAAATGTTCCAAAGAGTGTTATTTTGAGGCTATTGTCCCGTATGATTTACATCGTTCTTATAAGATCCAAGTATGGTTTTCGTCCCAACAGGACCTGAACCTGAATCTGAATCGGGTTTAGACATCCTCAAATGGGTCCTGGACCTAGAACCGTACCTAATTTGACCCGTTGACAACCCTTAGTGGCACGTCACCAAATCACTCCCGTGTAACATGCCGTCAGTTACAGAGCAACTTCCCTAACGGTCAATAACCGTGCACCGTCTTCTATGTGTTTGGATCCCACAACATTTCCCCTAGGACTCTATATAAGACTCCGAACCCAGAGTGTCACTCAAGCCAACTACACCCACAGACCAATTCCTCTCTGATTGACCCGAGCCCACTTTGCCCACATCTTGGACCAGTCGGGTTCGCGTCTAGGCTAGGTTTAGGCCCATCACTTAGCGACGATCTCAGACCTGGTCTGGTTTGAATCTAGGCTCGGTCTAAGCCAGCTTAGTTCGCCAATACTTGTTTCTGGTTTGTGACACTGCCATGGCTGATTGCTTCCAGATCATCTTCCTCACCCTGACCCTATTCTTGTCATTACTGGTTTTTTCACGTATTGCGGATGCGGACTATGATATTACTAACTATGGTGCAAAGGCTGATGGCAGTAGTGATAGCAGCCAGGCTCTTGTCAAGGCATGGAGTGAAGCATGCTCAGGAACTGACCCTGCGACGATTTACGTACCAGACGGGGAGTTTGTTTTGGGTCCTGTCACACTCTCGGGCACTTGTCGAAGCCCTGAGATCACCATTAAGATCGATGGCACCTTGGTCGCATCCTCAAATTACTGGATATATGGGAAGGCTCGACGCTGGTTGAGCTTTGAGTACGTGAGGGGTGTGAGAATTGTGGGAGGTAATTTGGATGGCAGGGGCCATGCCTTGTGGTCTTGCAAGGCTTCTTCTGGGAACTGTACTGAAGGAGCACCAGTACGTCTCTCTCTCTCTCTCTCTCTCTCTCTCTCTCTCTCTCTCTCTCTCTCTCTCTCTCTCTCTCTCTCTCTCTCTCACACACACACACACACACACACACACGTGCAGGGACAAAGCCATATCCGATATCTACTTACAATATTGGGGAATAGAGCATGGCCCTCAAACCCCTTTGTGGAATCCTTCCTGGGTGCCAACATGGGGGCTCAAAGAGATGGGATGGGCTTCCTCTTGCTTTTGGCTCAGTAAGCACGAACAGCCGAAACACTCACAGACCCACATACATGTGTGTGTGTGTGTGCACATACGCGTGTGTGTTCCATACTTTGCATGCTTATAAAGTTACTCAAGGCAATTATGGTAATGACATGGTTTCTTAATGCATAACATGCCCATGTTCATAAAGATCGATGTTCCCTATTATTGATTATGAAACGGAAAAGGGCCATGACTATGGCATATGATCCCCCAATATCTGAGGCATCTTAATGCGTTTGTATGCGAGGCTCTAAGTACAGTGTTAGGCATCTTACTGTAATACTTGGGTCGGGTCAGACCCAAACATAGAACCAAATGTAAACACACACACATAGACAACACTATTTTCAATTATGTTAGCTATGAATATCATTCATCTCAAGTTCGCAACCAACGGGGATCGAGACACATGTCTCGGCGTGATTGTCCATTTGGGTGTGACATACACAGCGTGTGTATCGATGTTGGGATCTCCAACTTGAAGATTCCTTCGAGTCAAGGCTTCTCGTTTATAGAGAAAATCGAAATTAGTCTTCATGAACTTTGTAAGTTTCAAGTTATAATAGACAATAGGGAATTATCTACACTAGTAGAATACGTTAAGTTTCAATCAGTGAGGTTCATTGGAGCACCGACACAAGGCGGAATCAACCAAGTCCCAAGGTGAATCCTTGTCGTTTGAGCTATTTAACTGGTCTTGGTTCAATGGGGTTGAAGATCTTTGCATAGCTTGGTTCAGTTGGCGCAGCAGTATGCATTAATACCACTGACATGTATGTGTGCTTGTTTCTCTTGAATGCAGACCCTCATGTTCACCAATGCAAAGGACATTGTGGTTAATGGTCTGACCTCCATCAACAGTGAGCTCTACCACCTGGTGTTCAATGGCTGCAGGAACGTCAACGTGCATGGAGTGACCATTTCAGCATCCGGAACGAGCCCAAACACCGACGGTATACACGTGCAACTGTCATCCAGCGTTAGTATCACAAACACGAGCATACAGACTGGAGATGACTGCATCTCGATAGGCCAGGGAACAGAGAACCTGTGGATTGAGCAGGTTTCATGTGGCCCAGGGCACGGGATTAGGTATTAACTTCCTCTTGGGTTGTAGTGAAGACTTGTTTCGGGCTGGAAATTTCCTTATAGTTGATAAAATCATGTTCTGAGGATGCATCTCAACTTGCAGCATTGGAAGTCTGGGAAGGGATGCTAAGGAATCAGGAGTTCAGAACATCACAGTGAAGAACACAGTGATCACAGGAACTCAAAATGGCCTGAGAATAAAAGCATGGGCAAGGATGAGCACTGGGTTTGTCCGAGGGGTCATCTTCGAGAAGGTCACCATGAAGGATGTGAATAACCCCATCTTGATCGACCAATTCTACTGTCCCAGCAACAAAAATTGCCCACACCAGGTACTGATGCAACTTTGCTAATAGCAGCATGCAGACCTATTCAAGTTCAATTAATTGCATTACAGACGGATATGACTAGTGATTTCTGAACTGCAGAATTCCGGTGTAAGTATATCACAAGTGAGATATGAAAACATCAAGGGCACTTCAGCATCACAAATCGCTGTGAAATTCGCGTGCAGCCCAAATGCGCCTTGCCAAAGGATCAGCATGATAGATGTAGACTTGAAGTACCAGAAACAACCAGCTCTATCCTCCTGCAAGAATGCTGTTGGAACTTCTAGCGGCATAATGGAGCCACCAAGTTGCTTCTGAATAAATTTTTTAGGAAAAATGAATACACTTCCTGGTTTTAGGATCAACACTCCCTTTGATGTGTACTTTAGAAATCGGGTAGTTTAATGCAAAATCTGAAATATTATTATGAAGTTATTTTGTAAGAGCTGTTTTCAGATACCATCAAACTCTGAAGTTAAGCATGCGTGTGACCTCTTGCCTTGCATCCTCTTAGTCAACTTCATTTAATGTAAGAAAAAGGCTCGGTTGAGTTTAATGACTTAGACAATACTGTTTTAAAAGAGAAATTAAAATTCCTCTACAAAAATAAAAAGGTTGCCTTGTCACTGACTGTATTGGTTTGCACAGAAGAAGGGTGAGCTTGTGGGCATTGTTGAATCCCCAAGCTGTACAATACAGAGTTGACCCCACCACAAAGGGTCCCATGGGTTGACTACCCCATCTAAAAGAATTTCTTGATCCGCTTCTGCACATAGCTCTTGTTCTCCATGCATGCTTTCTTCTTTAATGCCTTTGCCATCTGTTTCTAATACTAAAGGATCAAACGTCACCTGCTATTCCAACCTAGCACGAACTGTTAAAGAGTTTTCACTTTGCCATTCAATTATGGCCAACCTCTTCCTGTATAATATATTGTGATCACGTTATGCTACCATGTTTCTAATGATAATTAACGGGGTTGGTAGCTGATATGACATGTATTTTCTAATATAAAGTGTTGTTTTTAGTGCCACATGATTCAGAAGTCATTTGGTATCTGAATGGTTTGGATTCCTTTGGGTATCTAAGATATAGTGTTGGAAAAGCCTTGACGCCAAGACTTTGTTGAACAAGGAGTGTTGGAAAGGTGATTGCCTCAAACACCATGATGTGCCTTTCTTACGGTGTATTGCGCCCATCCTCCCTTACCCACTTGAAGTAAAGGGTGTGTGATCTTCAGAAAAGATCAGTGATCATTAGATAGCAAGCTGATTTCTTTTGAATCTTCGTCACTGATTACCAAGTTATGTACTTATTCAGGTACTCGTTTGACGAATAAATAAATTACATTAAGGAGAATTAAATATTTTCATTTCCATTTCCATTACTGGCATAGAATGCCACATTAAATACATTGCATTACAGCCACACATTAGAGAAGGTTTCGATGAGTGATGGCAGGAGAGCAGGTGGACGGACTAGTGCGCTTAAATATAAACTGGAAGCTCGTGCTATGAAAATGTCTGATGATAAATTATATCCCTATGCTACAAGGATACAGCTAAAAAGCAACCATTAAGCTTCTTCGTGCAAGTTTCGATTAAGAATGGCGTACAGTGGCGTACAGAGAGACGTAACAAGAGGGTAAGATGGAGCATTCTTGCCACTTCGTTTTGCATATATGATAAAATTCGAGAGACAGAGAGAGAGAGAGAGAGAGAGTTATTGATCAATTTTCCCATATACTTTTATTTCGTGTTGCAGTTAGATATCCAAAATAATCAACAAATGTTTGTGATCTTCCCCCACCAAATACATGTATCAAAATTTTCACATACATGTGATCCTTCACAATCACCCTCTTACCTACCTTCCAGCCAGCTAAAGAAAGAACGAGAATGATACTGTTGAGGAACACCATAAGAAATGGGAAGTCATGAACAGAACGAAAAAGGACAACTCGTCTTGGTTACAACTACTTTCTATTCACTAATTGGCCAATCAAGAATCCATTGCCATCGTCTGCGACTCATAGCCATTTAGATGAGCCTTCTGCCAATTCCATGCTATTCTTAGGCTCTCCTCTAGATCAGTGTGTTGTGCATACCAATTCAGTTCTTTTTTTATCTTCGAAGGATCACTGTAGACTTCAGCATAATCACCAGGTCTGCGATTGAGATGTTTGACGGCAACATCCACACCAGTTGCTTTCTTGCATGCTTCTACAAACTCCTTGACTGATCTACCTGACAAGGATCATAGATATTAAATATGGCTCATGTCGAATGTTTGTTGCAGACTTTTTCAGCGGAAAACTTTTCATGATGTGGGAACTGATATGCCCAATTCACATGTTAGCAAAGAGGTAAAAAACATGAAACTCACGTTGGGAGGCCTAGACCAACCAGAGAAAAGAAACTTAAATGGATGTTGTCCATGCACACATGCTTTTGGATTTATTAACTAATGGGAGAACTGCGCATGGAGGGTTCAGAAGCAACTCAAGCTACCTTTTCCCGTGCCAACATTGTATATGCCAACATTCCCGGGTCGTGCCTTAGCTAGTGCTTTAACGTGTGCATCAACAAGATCGGTTACATCGATATAGTCTCTTATGCAGGTACCATCTTCTGTGTGATAGTCAGTTCCTGCAACCTGCAACAGAGATAATTGGAATATCTTATATAAAACATTCAACCATCACTATTTTCAGCGATCAACACATTTTGATACTTCCTCTAAGCGCCCTCCTTGAACAACTAAGATTCAGTAAGTGCTCAGGGTGACCTATGTTCTTGTGGAAGATGAGAGAGAAATGCAATGCTACCACTGTACAACAACAACTAAGCCTTTTCCCACAGAACCCTATCATGTGTCAGGTTTGCAGTTAACTCACAATAAGCTAGATCATTCTTTATTGTTTCTTTCCAACACTTTTGTGGTCGTTTTCTACCTCTTTTAATACTTTTCAAATCTAGTTTTGTTATAGATTCTTCTTTTGATCTTTCTATATGTCCAAACCACCTTAAACGATATTTTCTCATTTTATCCTCTATTGGTGCCACACATAATTTATTTCTAATAACCTCGGTCTTTTCTTGTATGACAACTCATCCACCTCAACATATTCATTTCTGGCATAGACATCTTTTGTACATATTATGATTAACTGTCCAACACCATGGCAGGTCTTATTGTTACTCTATAATATTTACTTTTTAACTTTAATAGTATCTTCTTATCACAAAGAATACTTGACGCTCCTCTCCATTTTAACCAACCAGCATTAATTCTATACGTAACATCTCTATTAATTTTTCAATCACTTTGAAAAATTGATGATAGTTATTTAAAACTTTCCTTTTGGGAATGCAATGTGTGCCAATTTTAATTTCTACGTCCTCTGTAGGAACCAAATGATCAAACTTACATTCCATATATTCTATCTTTGTTCTACTAAGTCAGAAGTCTTTACTTTCTAATGTTTCTCTCCATAGTACCAATTTACTATTAACTTTTTCCTTAAATTCTTCTACTAACACAATGTTATATGCAAATAACATTCACCAAGGTACTTCATCTTGAATATATTTTGTCAACTCATCAGTCACCATTATAAATAAGTATGGACTTAAAGTTGATCCTTGATGTAACCCAATATTAACTTCAAAGAAGTCTGTCATTCCTTCATGGGTCCTCACATATGTTTTTGCACCATCATAAATATCTCTTATAAGGTTTATGTATGTCAATGGAATACCTCTTTTTTACACCATATATTTTTCACCATCGTACATATCTCTTATAAGGTTTATGTATGTCGGAATACCTCTTTTTTACAAAGTTCTCTAAAGAACTTCCCTCAGTACCCTATCGTAAGCTCACAATTTTGAATGTCTCCCTTGTTTTTATATATGGGTATAAGAGTACTCGCTCTCCATTCCTTGGGCATCTTTTGGTTTCTCTATATTTCATTAAATAGTCTTTTGAGCCAAGTGATTCATGTTTCTCCTATAATGTTCCAAACTTCTATAGGAATATTGTCGGGTCCTACCGATTTACCTCCCTTCATATGTTTAAGAGCCTCTTTGACTTCATTCTTGTGAATATGTCGGTAGAAATTGTTGTTTATATACTTTTCTAATTTGGTTAACTCTTCTAAGCTAATACTAACATCTTTATTTTCATTAAAAAGCTTATAAAAATAGTTTTTCCATCTATTTCTTATATCATTATTTGCCACTAGAATTTTTTCATCCTCATCTTTGATGCATCTAATATAATTAAGATCTTTAGTTTTCTTATCTCTAGCCCTAGCTATCCTAAAAATATTTCTTTCACCCTCTTTTGAGTTGAGTTTTTTATATAAATCATCTCAAATTTTACCTTTTGATTCACTGACGGCCTTTTTCGCTTCCTTCTTTGCTTTCTTATAAGCTTCTAAAGTTTCACTAGTTTTCTTAGCATAATGTAATTTGTAACATGCCCTCTTTGCCTTGATTTTATTTTACACTCTTAGCATAATGCAATGCTACCACCGTGAGAATCTAAAATGATTCACTTATGATGGTTGACAAAGCAAACTCAAAAGAGGGCTTCTTTTCTAAAGACTACCTTGAGATGGGGTATATTCCCCAAAGCTGCATCAAAACATGCACCAGATATTCGACCATGCTCTCGCAGCTCTGGTCTTGGCGCTTCTCCTAGTTTACCTTCTGGGTCTGATCCAATGACGTTGAAGTATCTTCTCATGCAAAACAATAAACAGTCAACAACTATAGGAATCAGACAAGAACAGTGTAGCTTCAGTCAAATATGCCAACGGAAATACAATTATAACTGGAGAAAGAAAATGCCAGGAAAAATATTTTGGGATGACAAATGGCATGGAATGTTGCAGTCACTGAACCTAATGCAAGGTATTCACTACCTACGATCATAAGTACTAACAGAGTACGGAAAATCCATAAACAGATCTCGCCTAACAAGTAGTTCACAGAAGCATTTGGCTTTACTTTAAAAGGTTTTGAGTCTTTGAACCACTATGATGCAATATAATTTGTTGTTGCAGAGAGAACATTATTATGCGATAGACTTGAATGTGCAGATTTAACAAGCAGGAAACATTCTGTTAATAGCAGGCAAAAAATAATCTTCTCACCACAAAGCAGTCATACACAAATTCAACATTCAGAAGCATGCACAATAAAGAACGAAATTCTGGTGCTCAATGGAAATGGACAACGAGATCAACTAGAGATTTCAGATGCAACTCAAGTGAAACCAAATGAATGTTCAACACAACAAACCTCAATATCATGACAGCCATGTCTGATTTCTTGGAGAAATCTAAGATAATATCTTCCGCCATCTTCTTAGCTTTCCCGTAAGGGTTTATTGGGAGCTGGATTCAGGAAATCATGCAGGTTGATTGCCACATAACATTACTTCCCTTTTTCGAAAGAATTGATGGATAACCACTAGAGGAGACAAAATATTCGCATGCCTTATGTAATCTACCAAGCTTACCTGAGGAGTGTCCTCTGTTATTGGCATTTTGTCAGGTTGACCATAAGTTGCACAAGTACTAGAATATATCAGCGTCTTTACACCATATGCTGCCATAGCCTCCAGTACTACCAAAGTGTTTGATGTGATATTGTGATAGTACCTGCACGTGATTAAAAAAAGTATATCAGAAACCTTTCATTTAATGCAAAAGGGAAAATCCCAATTGTGAATAGAGAAAACAACGGCCAAAAGACAACATCGTTGTTGCTTGTACTTTAGAGAATATATGCAGAACCTGTGATCGTAGAATGAGAATGGTTTAGACAACCAGACTCTCTCAGAGTTCAAATGAAGATAAGGTCATTTCTTCACATGTATGATTCTCACCGTGGTTCAACGCATATACATTATTTTCTAGTACTTGTTTTTATATCCTTAGAATTAAAAAACTACATAATAGGTCAAAACAGTGAATGCAGTTAACAACAGAAAGTATAGCTCCAGAACAAATTTTATTCACCATACAAGCAGAACAAAGAGAAATTTGTAGCAATTCAACTAATCTGAGCAAAAGGAACCAAAAATTATAATATTTTGGTGAAGAGATAATGAAAACCCGGTGCCTGATACCTGCAAACACGACAGCCAAAGGATAAAATACGAAGTTCAATCACATCCAACAACACTAATTACAATTAAGGATGAAGAAGAGCTCAAAAATTTGTGTGAAATATATTTTTTGATAATTATGCAATTAAGTATAATTTATTGTCTCGCACTTATATCCTCTTATTTGTTGGTTTGATAGATTTCAACTGTTTAATGTGATATTATTAACATTTAACACCTTTTATATACGAGACAAATTTTGTTTTATAACGTGTAATAGAACTTACTGGCAAATTTTCAGTTCATTAACAATTAAATTGGAACGAGAGTTTGGTCAACATGAGAAACTGCAGCCACGAATTTAGGGACTGATTAATGTATCCACCATTTCAGATAGATCCTTTCACAAAGAACCACATATATAGAGAAGATAAAACTGACTAGAAATGCATTCAGAGGTAGACATTTTTATACTTCATAAAATCCAAAAACACGTTTTTGGGGACAAGAAACAGAAACTCACAATTTGAAGCATGTCATATTTGCCCCTCATTGAGAAAAAGAACCAATGGAGCACCATAACAAACTCGGAAATAGTAAGCATAATTGATTTACTGGTGACAACACCAAATAATAGATCAAGAATATCAAATACTTATGCACGAAATGGATATTTAGTTGCTGAAATTGAAATAAAACCATGTTAAAAGTTCCACAAGACAGGAATCCTACCTAAGGGGATCGAGAGTGCTCTCTCCAACATATGCAACAGCGGCAAAATGCATCACGGCATCAAATGCGTTCTCCGAGAATATCCGTCTCACCTTATCTTAGTTAAAGACTAAGCATATTCTCTTTTTCTCCAGGAAAGCAAGCAAGTAATATGTTGATAATATATTTGGAAGCTAACACAATTGTGGGTGTCAGAACAAGATCAAATAAAGCAGGACGTGTGCAAGCATAGATGAGAGTAACACAAGCCGGAAAGAAAAGAAACAATATGCATTAGGATACAGATTTTACATCTCCAAGATCAGCATAAATAAACTGCAGCCATCCAGGATCGGAAAATAGCTCCTGGAGCACCTTAACGGCACCCATGTTTCCCCTAGAAAGGTTATCCTGTAAAACGTAAGCAAAAGAATCAATAAAGGAAGAAATACAAACTCAGATTTTGGTTAGTTAAACATAAAGGTTGGTTAGGACATACCACAATGGTCACACGATATTTATCTTTCAGAAGCCGAAGTGCAGCATGTGAACCAATATAGCCAGCACCTCCCGTCACTAGGACATGTGTTACACCATCCTCACGCAAAGAGAACTGCAGAATAAGACGGGGGAACAACAGAGGGTAGAAAAAAATCTTGCATCAATATCAGAGAGAGTCTCAGTACACTGCTTGCATACATGCAAGTGTACATTAGGATACCATAAACCAGAGAAAATAAATCAGTTATTTAAAAAGACAAAGCAGAAAAAATTAGTGAACTCGTAGGAGCAGTGAACTTGTTTGAACCATGACTAATGGGATTACCGGGCTAGAGTTGCTATAACCAGACGAGTGCTTCAGGATAAGAATACAAAGCGCTGTAAGGATAGCAGCCAAAATCATCCTGCCTAATACGTGAGACTTCCGGCCTCCATAATCCATTCCTGCACCGTAAACAGAAAATTCAGTTGTCATAAAAGAGAACATCAAACTATGTAACCATAAACAGCATAAGCAAGCAACCCTCTTTTTCCAAGAGAATTAAAGGGGTAAAGGGCACGGTTTTACCCAAAATGACAACAATACTTCACCATAATGAAGACAACTTCTAATGCGAAACAAGAATAGCAATTCATTCAAGCTGAAGAAAGGTAAGTTACTTATCTGATGGAGAAACGCATGGTATGAATACTATAAAGAATGGAAAACCATGTTGATACTAAATGCATACACAAGGAAATCAATCAAAAAGAGGGGATTTACCTGAAAAGGTCCAAAAGGATCTGGTAAGTCTCGGCTGCCCTCGATTCCTGCTGGAAGGAAGCATGTGAATTTGAATACACCCACTGCGAAACTTTCACAACCGGGCTCCCGCTTTAATGCATGTATTGATCTCGCACACAGACCTTACAATTCCACCGCACCTAAATCAGATCAAACTCAATATTACACTTAACATCCATGAAAGAATCGCAAAAGCGCCAAATTAGTAGCATCCGTTAAAGGGGGGAAAGGGGAAACTTTCTGGTAAAAGTTGGAACTTCATGATAGGCGAATCTGGTGCAAGAGCAAAAAATTTATTCAGATTCCTCGTGCAATAGAAATCCAAGGCTTGTTTTCTACGATTCCACAATGACGCCGGACATAATCCATCAAAGACAAGACCAACCGGATCATAGATGATCAAATATTTCGGAAATTAAAAACAATGGAGGGCGTTGAATGTTCATGGAGTAGAAAAAGATTACTTGAAAGAACGAGAAACACCTGAATTATAGATTGAAGCTAGAAGCATCAATTCAACAAAGAAAAAATCCATTCATATAGTTACATCTCCATTAGAAAGAAGAAATCAAACCCCCTTTTTTAGATTCAGCGAGTTAAAAAATAAAAAACACAGAATTCTAAAAGGTAAGGAGACAATGAGCTTTTGAGGCTTGCAAGTCACGTGGTTGAAAATGATATGAGAATAGCTCAAAATCAGCAAAAGAAAAACCTCATCGCACACGCGCGCGCGCGCACACGGAGCAGTTTCTCACATAATCAGCAAAAGCTTACAAAAGAAATGATCACGAATGAGGGAGAGAGAGAGAGAGAGAGAGACTTCACTCAACATGCAAAGAGAAAAATGAGAAAGAGGAGAAGAAAAGCCCGTGATTTTCGTTCCTGAGGAATTACGAAATGCGACAAACTTATTATAGGAGCGATGGAAGAGGGCTCAGTTGGCGCGGATCATACTCGCATTTCCTCAGAGAGAGAGAGAGAGACGGCGGCGACTTCACCCCGAATCGATCCAAAACAGAGCTCTTAATAAATAAACGAATGCCCGCCTAGTATTCAAACTACAAATTACCTTTTTAAACATTTAAAAAGAAGAAGAAGAAGACGAGGAGAGAGAGAGTGGAACGAAGAAGACGGAGACGACGACATGTCGACGAATGAGAGAGAGAGAGAGAGAGAGAGAGAGATTCGTTGTGGTTGCGTTTGGCAAAGGCGTTCCCCCCTTCCCCAGATCCTTGTCCACACTACAAAACATTCTCGGTCACGCCTTCCTCGCCTTCTCCCTACCCCACAGTCGCACTCCCTCTTTTCCTTCTTTTTCTTTTCCTATTTTACCTTTTCTTTTCCTCCTTTTCCTACCTTAACCTTTTTCTTTCTTCTCCAATTCCATTGCAAAAATCGCCGGATCTTTGCCCAGTTCAATTCTCGTTGAAACCATAAAATCAGTTTACAACCGGAGATATCTATCCACTTGTTTTATATATATAAACCAAACCCGTTTAAAACCACTGATACATCTTTCCCGTTGTTATATATAAATAGAGAAAGAACATAGTTTTATGCACACACTCATCCACATCAAAATTCACTTAAAGATTTTAAATATTTTGATTTTTGAGATCAACTGTTGAAAGCAAAAATCAAAATAGTATCAAGTGCATTTAATGCATCTCATAAAAAATAGAATAACACTTTTTGTTTTCTAATTCAAAACTCAATTGTTGATCTTAACGATCAAATATTTGAGATCTTTAAGGATATTTAAGCGTAATAAATATACACATTTACCATATTCTCTCTCTCTTTCTATTTATATATATATAGTATATTTACTCATTATTTTTTATAATATGAATATAAAATTTAAAAATTTAAAGGTTAAAAAAAGAATGAAAGACAGTATTAAGTACTATCATACTCATGCTTCAAAAAACCATAATCAAATATGAGTGAACGTAATCTAATCATATAGAGAGACATATAAAGAGAGGGTCGGAGATCAAATATAAGTGAACATAATATAATCATATAGAGAGAGAGATATAGACACATATATATATATATAGAGAGAGAGAGAGAGAAGGAAGCTCTCTCTCTAACTTTGAACTTGATGGTCCTCTTGAGACGACTCTCTAAGAAGCTTGTGTTATGAAGTTGACCGGGCCACAACCTTGTTACGGTTTTCTGATCTAAGGATGTGTTTATGTCGAGCTCTCGGGGACCGACTCCCCAGGAAAGGAAATCAAGTTGTGTTTCCCCGTTTGACAAAGCAGTAAACCGCCTCTTTAAGATGCTACTGGCGGGTGGGGAGTTCGACTCTCAGGAGGTGCATGCATGCCTAAGCTTGTGTGTTGGGATTCTGCCCCTTCTAGTAACACAAAAAAAAAAAAAAACTATCTTAGCACTAAGGTGAGAACCCACCTAGCGGTGCTCCCGACTCATGTAAACGCTGACCATGGGTTCGACCCTTGGGGCATGCATTGACACCATTGCTGCTAGTGGAGAGATCGACTATCAGATGTGCATGTGGGTGTTAGACTCCGGCCTCTCCTTGTAACAAAAGAGACTGAACCCGGGTCTTGACCTGAACCTGAAGTGACCCCATCCATCGACCTAGACATGTCCGGTTTAAGGTTACTTGGAACCCAGAACCGTAATCGAACTGCTCCGAAACCATTAAAAAATTGATCAACCTCACTTTCCATCCCCATCATACAACTAGCCCTTGGTATTATCATTCTTGAGCAAATTTAAGACACTTTGAAAGTTGAGACTTTTCTTTTCTTTTCTTTTCTTTTCTTTTCTTTTCCTTTTTTGGGTCAAAACTTGTTTACGTGTAAGGATTTGAATTAAGTGGGAAGCCTTGATGGCCCATTCTGCAATATATAATGTTTATACTTTATTTTTGTTTAGATATAGATATAAGTTACTACTTTTTTATTATTTCATGATTTTTTTTTTAGCTAAGCTAAGTAACTTTGGTGAGATTATTTAAAGTGTTTTGTTAAAAGAAGAAAAATAATAATATAAAAAAATAACAACAAAAAATAGTGAAGGTTTTTTAAGGAAAAATAAATGATGAAGCATAATTTTTTAAAAAAAAAATTAACATAAAAATATTAAAATAAATGAAAATATTTTAAGTTCCTTTTAAAAATAATAAAATTAATTGAGTTGTAATGAGTTTGTTAATTTTACAATTTTATAATAAATCGCGAGTTAGCAATAACAGATAATTCAATGGGTGATGTCTCACAACATAATGGTGAACTTCACTTTATTCAAACTTAATTTGATCCAACGAGTTGTGATGACCTATTAATTTTTTTTTTTAAAAAAAAAATAAAGATCAATAAAATTTTCATTTAATTGTAGTAAATTTAATAATTAGTAGGTGGCGTATAAGCGTGACAGAAGCTTCACGCACCTATTTAACCTTGAATTTGATTAATAGAGTCTAGGCAACTTGTTATTAGGTCAAATTTACATAAATTTTTTTAATAAAATCAATCAACTCAGCGGGTTTTTTGAAGAGAGCCCACATGGCTTTGAGTTCACTAGCATTCGCGGCAGCGAGGAATACATTAGGAGCGGGAATCTTTTGTTCTGTCGAGTGAAAAAGTAAATTTTCACGATTTGGTTGTTTACTTTCTTTCTTTCTTTTTAAAAAATAAAAGCCAATGGTACTGCACCACTAAAAACAGTGATCAAGTTTGAGTGAACAATATGGTGAACATGATCTAATCACTATAGATAGATTGATTGATAAATATATGTGTGTGTGCACGAGAGAGAATGTTATTTTATGTCAGAAGAGGTTCGATCACCTTTCACATTAGTAAAGAAACTGAACAGTAACAATCCTGACAATATTGGACTGATTCTCATCAGAAATAGTGAATTCCATCCAAGGAGAACTTGGAAGTTCTTGTGCAAAGAGTCATGGCTCTCCTGTTATCGTATTAGACTGGTTCAATTATTAAGTTACAGAAGCAAATTAAACGAATCAACCGTATAAAATAAGCATCACATCTTGCTTTTCAACCACTACCCACTAGGACGCCCAAGCCAAGATTTAAAAATCATATGCATTGATTTTATATGCTGCGGCTGACTCAGGAATTGTTTGGGGTGTGACGCATTTGTATTTCGGATGAGACACACTTGTATTTCACGTCCACAAAGCACTTGTATTTCTCTAATATGCAATGACAAATGAGACTCGGAAAATTTTCAAATTTCGAGTGAGGTGTATCCCTTACTTTAGGCTAAACTCCGCTACCACTTTTATGGTTCCAAGTACTCAGAAATATGTGCATCTTCATGTAGCAGTACATGAATAATACTGTGCTTACTACATAGGGGCTCCAATCCTCAGCCAACAAGCATAGTTAATTAAATCTAATATGAAAGTTATCATATATTTTTTCTTTGCCAACCACAACCAATATCCCTTGTGACCTTGGCCTGATGCATTTTTTTTATGGCAAGCAGGGTTCTGGGAAGCCGGCCCCTAACATTATACAACTCAAAGGTCACCTGAGCCAGACAACTTTAATCAAACCTAACGTTTCAACCATATAGCCCACGGTTAAATCCATAGCCTAATGCATATAGTTTACCCCCACCCTGCTTTGCAAAGCTTCGTGGGCTATTCGTCTCACCCTAACTAAACTGGTTTAGGTCCATCCATACGTGGATTTAAAAAAAACTGATTGAGATGAAGATGACCCAAAAAGTTCTTCGGGTCGACCTGTTTCTGGCATGAAGATAGAACTTGAAACACAAAAGGTGCTGGCAGTTTATGCCTTGTACGGACATGAACCTAACAGTCATAGAGAGGGGGGTTTAGCTGCGTTACGTTTTTGGGTGCATAATCTTGTACAAATATTTCTATCATTTAATTTTTAATATCAACGATGGAGATATGAATTAAAAATACCATTATACTTTTTATTTTGTACTTAAATTTCAACATTTGATCTCAAATATAAAACTGTTAAGATGTTTATGCAATATTATGCATCAAAATCTCGGATTTGCCTGTGTGTGTGTGCTAACACGATATAGTAAAACAATCCAACCAAAACAAAACTCAATCCTTTCTCTCACACTAATCGGACTCAACTACATATATTATTGGTACATTTAAGTACTTATATTATGTCATTCCAAAAACACAATAGTATATATAATTTTATTGCAAGGAGATCCTAAAAAGGATCACATTCATGATGTATACATATAAAAATATTTGAATTGGCAATGTAGATGTTACATTACAAGGTTGTTTCTCTTCCTTGAGAGACTAATGAGTTGCAATGGGAGCATATGTTGACAAAAGATCACCTTAAAATAATCGTCTCAGGCTATGAGAAAGATTCAAATCATATGGTTCTATTTCTCAATTTTTTTAACTTGCGCCTATTGAATCAAAGGTTGGAAAGATTAAAGCAGTCATTCACGATGATTCATGAATGACAGTCTTTTGCACCGAATGCATGCATTCGATCTTATACATATGTGAAGGGAATCGAAAGAAAGCAAAAAAGGAAGATCCTTTGTTCCTTTTTATTATTTCCTTCTAACACTTTTAAAACCATTTTTTCTTTTCCCCCTAGCATTTATTGTCTAATTTCTCATATGTCTTGATTGCATAACATAATAAAACAATCAAAGCGTTATATTCAATATAAAACTAAGTTTAGTATGTATTAGATACCATGAAAGATAGGCAAATCAAATTGGCATTATCACATGAGGTAGAAATTCCAGCAACTAGAATATCTTGGATTTTTGTATAAGAGAATAAATTGGATTTTTCAATGAAATGGAATTTTATTTTAAAGAATAATAGAATATTGAGAAGCTGATGACGATCGTGGTCATGTGGCGCCCATATCATGTCATAAGCTTGTGTTGACAGGAAGTGATGAGTTGGTGCAGCGTGCATCACTTTCGTTTGTGGCTTCCAGCGCCAATCTCGTCGCCCAAGGCATGTGGTGGCTGGCTCCCACATGGATGTCTGCTTTTTTCATGGGGGGCCATTGAGGGGTTTTGGATCGTGTTGGGTCGGGTAATATGGAACAACTTTTTTTATTGTGTTATGTTTATGTTGGAACAAGCTTGAACAGGTCAAGTTCGTGTTTGGTTGAAGATACTCGAACAAAATGAGTAGGCTGTTTTCTGACGCAAACATGAAATAACACTACACGAAACGACCCAAACCACGAATGGCACATCTACATGATAAAAAATGGGCTTCTAGACGACAGGAAAAAAGAATAATTTCCAAATCATTATATAATATATACGTGTGTGCGTGTTTATCATGTGTGTAAAAGAAACTTTCATTACATTATTGCGAACAGCAAGCAACTCAGTAGCGGATCCACATTGTGGTGGGTTGGGGCGACCGCCCTACCCAAAATTCTGAAAATTAATTTTTTTATTGAAATTTTAAAAAAAATAAACATTTAAAGCCTACCTCATCCCAACCTGAAGTATGCCCTACCCAAAACAAATTTCTTAATCCGCTACTGCAGCAACTGATATCATTCTAAAATTATATTAAAAAGTGAAAAAGAATAAGAAATGTAGTGAAGGAATCATGGCATCTAACAAATACTCTGATCTTCAGATGGCCACTGACTCTTTCTCTGCAAGCTTGGATCCATGCTAGCCCGTGCTAGATGCTGTCAATCTTATGATCTATGTTGGTTGACACGTTCTCCAAGTATTGTTAATAATTTCTCCTCTCAAAATTGATTATTGTTTTGGCAAATACTTACAAAGAAGAGGGGTAAGAATTTTTAGGAAAGAAGTAACAAGAAAGTATAGCTTGCAATAGAACCGTAAATCACGATCCTGAAAACCCACCCACGCAAGGGCGGGAAGGATGGGGATTAATTACCATCTGTGGCTGAGCTTGTTGAGGACCTACATCTGAAGAGAGAAGAAACATAAGTACCTTTTCCTTTTTAGGTTGGCAAGCTGGGGTCGATGACCACTACCTGAGGTGCTACTGTGTGATGTGCACATCCAGGGCGTCAAACCCTCGACCTTCAACTGAAGTTCTTTTGATCCGACCACCCAGCCAGGAGATTGGTGGCTCGCTGTGATACATTTCTTGGATGCACAAGGTCATTCCAAATCTTGCTGGTCTTGTTCAATTTCTTGCAAGGATGAACCTTAGGACTGTAACCTCACCCATCTTAAATTGTATGTAATGATGCATTTTTCGAAATATTAGAATAACAATGTTTGGCGATAGCAGAAACAGTTACCATAAAAATTCAAGTCCATTGGGCCAAATTGATTCAAGCTAAAATATGGCTTGTAGTAGCAACCAGAGGGTTAACTCGCCAGAAAGGCTCTCTTTCACCCACTGGGGTTTGCATGAGCATGTGCATGCACGCGCGTGTAGATAAACCACAACAACACAGCTATAATGTAGATCAAGAGAAAATTGCTCCCTCAATATGCTGATTTTCACAAGCAGAAACGGGCATCTGTTAGAACACCTAGAGTCATGCACGAAAGTACCGATGCACTGTATCTTAGACGACACAGAAAAAATGAGGAAGAAGAGAGCAACTTAAAATTTCATGTGTTCTATTGGTACAGAATGCCATAATGCAGCTACTTCCTATGAAACAAGTACAATGTTGCACTGACCAAGATACCATCTCCTTCAGAACCTAAAGCGATGAAGATCCCAATACTCTACTAAAGCTCTTCATTTTCTCCCCCAAACAAATAAAAAAGGAAAAATTGGTGAAGGGCATTCAAATGAATACAGCCCAATGTGCACCCACGTATACATCAGTTTAGACTTTCAGAGCATCAAAATGCAGCTCCTCGAAGAGAATATTCCCAAAGATTACCAGCCTTCAATTGAGTTTTTCCGACTTGATTGATAGTATAGCAATACTAAAAGTCCTGAATTAAGTAAAACTAATACAAACCAAGAGGAAACCGCAGGGATAAATCTTACCGTCATTTGTTTCCTCCATGAATCATGAGCAGCTGTCTATGCTGCTTCAACAGCAGATAAGAAGCTGTCGGTATCAAATGAGATACAGGGATACTGCATCTGACAAGGGAACGTGAAATTAGCATCAATATGTTAACCTGGCACAGATTCTGAGCTTATACGTCTGCCACCACCATGTGCAGTGAAACCAGAAACTGGCATAGATCTCTGTGTGAAGTCCAACAATAGCTTACGCTGATGATCATTTGTGTGTGGAAGGCTAGCCTTGAGCAGCTCGATGGGCATCTCCCGGCTTATTGCTCTGGCTGCTTCAGGCCCAAGCAGTTGTGTGCCGGCAGCCTGGATAATCAAGGAATGCATTATGCTGTCATACTTGCTCATGCAATACTTGGTGAGCAACTCGAAGAATGCATTGAATGAGGCTTGCCAAAGTGCACGGTTGGGCATACTGTAAGTGGTAGCAACGAGAGGGTCTGTAAGGAGATCTGTAGCTCTCTCAAGAACGGATTTCAAGATTACTGTAGCACCATCGCCGGCAGAACTTCCAAGGGGTCGTAAGGGTGGTTGTTCTGACGAACAGGCAACTGCAGCAAGGCAAGCACTCAGTGCACTGAGATCCATGCTACGGACACATCTAGAAAGAGTCTGAGTAAGTGTAGTAGTAGTTTCTGTCGCACTTGGATCTGATGATAAGCCACCAAATAGAAAACGCAAGTGGCGAAATATAGCCATGGAGACAATCCTTGTAAGCTCCCCACCAGGGACCAGAAGTCGGAGAAATCTAGCAAGAAGCTTTCTCCCCTTCGGAAGAGACGCCAAGCGCAAAAAGACAATATCATCATTTGGTGCCAAACTGACTGCATGGCTTCCTTTACCAGCACCAAATGGGTCAACCAGCTGTAATGAGGCAGCAAGCCCCTCCAAGAGAAACTGCCTCCTCCGCCGAAGCTGGGAACCACCATCTTGAGGCTGACTGAACTGTAAAAGCCGGTCAATATCATCAACATCAAGGAGAAGACCAAGTCCATCTTCAATCATGATCCTTGCTGCAAGCATAGGCTCTTGCTCAAGTGGCTTCTCAGTAGACTTTTGATCAAAGAGGCTATCCCCTGAGGAAGGCGGGTCCACTTCAAGCAACGGACGGGGCCTACGGATAGAGAACAGCAAACGTCCAGGAGCATCAACATGAAGGCCATGTTGCTCCGAGGTCACATGCCGAGAAGGCACATCTCTTAAATAGGAGGGGCAAAAAGGGTGTTTTAGTCTTGAACCAGCAGACGTTTTAGCTAGACAAGCTTGATGGTAGTAATCATCTATATAAGGATCACTGCTATGTGTAGCAGCATGTTGGATTCTAAGAATACTCTCGATCTCCTCAGAAGACATGTACTTCGAACGGAACTGCAGACATCCACTGTCACTCCGTTGGATGCTTGTATCGGAGCTTGGGTGTGAGAACCTCAAACTAATGGATTGTTGCCACCCCCGCTGGGATGTTTTCTGCCTGTGCTCTCTCAGATCTGACACCCTAGGCAGCCCTTCATATTTACTAATCATCCGAGGAGACAAATGTGTATTAAACAGTGGCTGGTGAAATGCATGATAATGTGCCATTGATTGCTTAACTGAATGCAGTCCTTGCTGCCGGAACAACTGGGATGGTGTCAACCCAGTAGGTGGCGACTGTTGATGCACCATGTCGGGTAAGTGCGACATGTAACTTTCTGAGAACATGCCACTCTGGCTCGTCCAATGCTTTTGTGAAGATCTATTATTGATTGGAAGAACAAAAGAGCCAAGCTGAGGTTTACCACAACCATAAGGAAGTCCATGAGGAAGGCCCCCAGCCAACTGAAGAGAAGCAGGAAACGATGAGAAATTCATTCCAGAAAATGAATCAGAGGATCCTGGAGAAAAGGATGCCATGTTAGCAAGCCGGGATTGATTGAGTGAGGTACGGTCCCAAGCTCCAGGTGGAGGGTACGAACTGAACAATGAGTTGGAAATGGGTTCTGAAAAAGGATGATGTTGTGACTGTTCGGGGTATGAAGAAGTTCTGGAAAGAGGATGATGCTGTGGCTGTTCAGGGTATGAAGTTCTGTGAAGAGGATGATGTTGTGGCTGTTCTGGGTATGAAGAAGTTCTGGAAAGAGGATGATGCTGTGGCTGTTCAGGGTATGAAGTTCTGTGAAGAGGATGATGTGGCTGTTCTGGGTATGAAGAAGTTCGGTACAACGGTTGCTTGGATTCAGCAAGTTGAGAAAAGGATGGGTGGGGCAGTGACCAGCATCGCTTCCTTGCATGCATGCCATCAGCATCTAAAACTTGCTGATCTATCCACGTTGAAATGTCTGGCTCCAGCGTCCAGTCAGTTGTGGATGAACCTGAAAGATAAACCAGTTAGGTTGCACGATCAGATACATATGACACCGTGAAGCACCAGAACTTCAGCTCACACAGCAAATGTTTTTGCACTGAATCAACTACCGACATGATGATGTACGACCATCTTCTCTGAACAATTTGTAAGCATCATACTAAATGCGTATAGATATGGAACTTCTATAGACGGGAAAAGAATAGATACTCCACACTACCTAAGGTAAACCGACTAGCTTGCACAATTAGACAGACCAGTATAACACCATCAAGCACCAGCACCAGAAGTTTTACAGATCACACAGCCAAAATTCACCACCAGCGCAATTATGCATGGCTACCTTCCCTGAATAATTTTTAAGCATCATACTTAATGTGTATAACATATGGAACTTCTGTATAAGTCAAAAGAAAATAAAGATAAGCCATGCTTCCTAAGCAAAACCAACAGAGAATAAAAAGACTCCGAGAAACAAAAGTTTCCACGTCAAACTTCAATACTTCAGCTTCACAGGTTTAATCACTTAGCAGCCAGACAATGGATCATTTAGTTGTGGCTTCTGCAGGATTTCTTATAATTTGGGTATGTTATTTTCCTGCCAATATATGACAAAGAGAGCCAATTATGGTTCGTTTACAGTTCCTTAAGATATCTCTGATTACAATTTTGTTCAGTTAATTACATATTTTACTTGATATAACCAGCAAAACTCCCTGTTCTTTCATTACCAATTACGTACTTCTCATGTACATGACTGCTAACACGCCTGTGCTATCAGGCAATTAGTAAACACAGTACTTGGTATGAAAGTGCAGTTTCAAAGATGATAACTAGGTAGAAAATATGTGCACCAGTATCATGGTGCCCAGAAACTAAACCCATCAAACATGCACAGGTGCAGCAAAACTTTATATTGCTCTTATAGGAAGAGATGTAGAGGTCCCATCCGGAGTGAAGTTAATGAATGTGTACCATGGGTGCCAAAGCTTACAAGAGTTCTAACAGAAAGACACTGAAGTATTACCGAAGGTGAAGCTAATGAATTTGCAGCATCACTGCCAAAGTCACAGCCAGATGCAGAAAATCTTTGAAAGATGGTGGAAACCCATTTGCAGCAAAGAATCTTGAATCACAATTGCAGTTCACACAATCAGGTACTTGTACAAAAGACTAATTACCGTATGGCACTATGGAAAATATTAGAAGTGAATTATACAACTTCAGCTTCCACCACACTGAAGCTGTTAGGAAGACAAGCCCAACAGTTTGTAGTAGAGAAGTCACACTGGAAGATGGGAGCATGAAATAAAAGCTTGGGTACCAAGAAGAAGAGACACTAATAGGCATGTAAGTGGATGCAATTAGGGTGAAAAGAGTTTAAAACTACATAAATATCATAGAAGCACTTGTAGACAACCGACAAAGGATAATGACACAAAACATAATCAAATTGTTTCCTTTTAACCTACCAGAGGCCTCGTAAACTTGTCAAAACTACCATCCACCATCATGAGGTGAATATATTAAATTCAATACCCTCCCAAGAGGCTGAAAAAGAGTAACCACCAAAGTAGGGCAAGGATGTCTAACAAAAAGGGAAGAAATTCATGCATGAGAACAAACTGATTGGCCCAAATTCTAAGCCACACAAGTATTCCTTCAACTAACAAACAACAAACAAGTACTTTTAGAAAGCAGTGCTGCCCTTGTATTTTTCCCCACAACAGCTCAGGAAAGGGGCGGGATATGAATGCTTATGCAATTGCACCTAAAACAGATATAAGGGAGAAAGGCAACACTTATCAGATAACACTTACATTCTCTTGAGAACAATCTGTGATCGCTAATGCTTTCTGAGCTCCTTGGATCTGTATCGCCCCTGTTTAGCTGCAAGGATGTCAGGTTAATAAAGAAAACGGTATATGCAGCCAAACCAAAAGGTTACAAGGCATACTAACAAAGAAAAAACAATATGTTAATGCAATAAAAGCGTGAAAGCTATGGGGGATTCAGAAGACAAAAGGACAAGCAACCCCTAAACCAGTTGTGAGCAATGCAGAATATTTTATACATATCCGATCGTACTTAATTTCACCTACTTTTGTTAGACCTCTCAAGCATGTAGCAGGAACGACGTTGCAACTTAAGACACAGAATTAGTGGATTCATGATCATCTTCAAGATGAAGTCAGGAAAATGCTTGGTACAAATTGAACTACGATGTGTAAGCATCGGATCTGAATTTTTCCAGTTAAGGTCGTCTTTCTGATTGCTAACCACATAGCTCTATATGATTGTACTACAAAACCCCAGGTCATGACCTGTACCAATTACCTTATATAATCGCGGCAATGTGCAACATGAGTGTAATATAAGGTGACAAGAGACAGCGCATCTATGAACTAACCACGTAACGTGAAAAATAAGAACACTGGAGCCTGTTATCAACTACTGCAGGTACTAGCTGTCACAAATCATCATGACCCTTATCCATAAGAAACTGAAATTCTGGTGTATTTATCTATTCTTTTGGTTACAAGTGGAGGCTGAGGCCCACCTCTGAATGGGAGTCAGAGAGCCCTACTATTGAGCTGACGGTCCGGTGAATGTGTATTCATTGGAAAGAGTAGAAAATGATAGCATTGCCAAAATCTCATGAGCAAATCAAACATCCAAAATACATTATTTTCTCCATATATATCAGAATAATTTTCTGGCAAAGGTCATGGACTATGTCTGTCAGTTCCCTTGTACCTTCAGATAAAAGCTTTCAATTTCTGAAGGAATATATATATTAGGAAAATTTGAGACTCTACCTTATGAATTTCAGTTTACTTGAAAATCTAGACTGGAAAATGAAATTTAGACAAACAACAACTAAGCCTTTTCCCATACTAGACGAGATCGGCTACATGGATTCTTTGTTTCCACATAGCCCTATCATGTGCCATGTTAGCACCTAACTCACAACAAGCTAGGTCATTCTTTATTGTTTCTTTCCAACACTTTTGTGGTCGTCCTCTACCTCTTTTAATACTTTCAAAATCTAGTTTTCTTAGAGGTTCTTCTTTTGATCTTCTTTCTATATGCCCAAACCATCTTAAACGATATTCTCTCACTTTATCCTCTATTGGTGTCACTCCCAATTTGTTTATAATAACCTCATTATGTATACGGTCTTTTCTTATATGACCACTCATCCATCTCAACATCTTCATTTCACAAACATTTTTTGTACATGTTGATGATTAACTGCCCAACACTCAGAACCATAAAACATGACAGGTCTAATTGCTGCTCTATAATATTTACCTTTTAACTTTAATGGTATCTTCTTATCACAAAGAATACTTGATGCTCCTCTCCATTTTAACCAACCAGCATTAATTATATGCGTAACATCTCCATCAATTCTTCCATCACTCTGAAAAATTAACCCTAGGTATTTAAAACTTTCCTTTTGGGGGATGCAACATGTGCCAGTTTTAATTTCTATGTCCTCTGAAGTAAACAAATGATCAAACTTACATTCCATATATTTTGTCTTTGTCCTACTAAGTCGGAGGCCTTTGCTTTCTAATGTTTCTCTTCATAGTTCCAATTTTCTATTAACTTTTTCCTTTGACTCCTCCACCAACACAATGTCATCTGCAAATAACATACACCAAGGTACTTCATCTTGAATATGTTTTGTTAACTCATCAATGAAATTTAGGATCTTTGCAAAGTCATTTCTAATAAAGAGATTAAAAAGGGTTAAGATATAATTATCTTTACACAATTTTCCAGAAAGGAACCCTGAAGGAGATCCATTAGCAATGACGTCAATATGAGGGGATTTTTTGAACATCCTAAAACTGCATCATTGACACTTCCCTAAAAAGAAGTTCAACTATAGACTGACACCACCGGACTAGGTCTCACACCCGAAAGAATCTCACTTAACTACTGGATTATCATCACTGATAGGAAAAAGGTACTGACCCTAAGAAGGAGTTCAGCGAACAAGAATATCAGGCCTCAATTTTGAGCTATCTGGTACTCCCAAAAAGGTTTACAAACTCATTTTCCACTGTAATGATGAAGAACAACCAAGAAAAAAGTAAAGAATATCTAGAAAATTGCAGTGGTTAGTGTTGTTGGTGCATATGAGATAGGTACTTTAGTCAAAACTTCACATGCCAGAGAAGCCAAGTCTCCATGGTTTGGGAGAAGCGAAGAACAAAGTGGGAAAGGAAGAAAAGGATCAAATAAAGGGGGAGAAAGAAAGGAAAAGGCCAAAAAGGAAAAGAAAGGAAGAAGAGACACAAAAGTTAAAGAAACAAGAAATAGAGAGAGGGCAAGGTACAGATCATCTTAATTATTGATGATATCACATGGATGAAACTGAAGCGCTTGTAATCTTGTTATTAGCTAGTGTCTCATTGCATAAATGCATGGTATTTCTCACTTGGCCAAATCATTTTTGAGCTTCTGCAAACAATAGTCTTATTTGATAGGTTGTCAAGAAGAACAAGTTTTATACTAGGATTCAGATATACTCACAAACAAGCCTTAATCAATTGGGCAAGGCTTGGGATAGCCATTACAAAATGATGAGATCATTTTCACATTAAGCTTTTAGGCAACAAAATGGCAGGTGTAACATAAACCAACATGTTAGATAAACAAGAATTTCCAAGATGTATCTACTTGGAGATCAAGTGCTGAAAAAGCCAACTAACCTTCATAAAGGTAGTAGTAAGATCGTCAATCTCAGACAAAGCTTCCAAACCTTCAATCTGTAGACACAACACCAGAATCATCCAAAGTGTATACCAATCAGCAAATGATTATGTGTACTTTAAGAGTAACTAAGGAGAAAATACAAAATATAAATAATAAATGGAAAATACCATCAGACTCTATTCAAAAGGCTTTGTAGCAGCAAAAGCAGCGTTAGTCTTGCATCCATGAACAGAAGGAATTCAAACACAAGTTTACATAGTATAAACATAATCATATCTAGAGAGGTTGCATCTCTCTTTCGCATGCAAATCAATATAGCACTGTGTCTATGTATGTGGACAAGAATGCTCTCACAATACTGTAGGCACAAAATGTCAATAAAAATCACAAATAGCATTGCTTCAGTAGCAATTGAAGCCTCTTTTTTGAGAAGCATATCCATTGAATTTGAACATCTCATCATATGCAAGAGTACCTCAAACCTCATAAAAAGAGGTGAATGAGTCCCGAAACTAGGATTAAAAAAAAACAGAGCAACTTGAATTGGAAAAAATGTGGAGAATAATCCACCACAAAAAAGAACTTCCAAAGGACCAACTTCTCTCACATGAGAAACCTAGCTTTAGGATCAAACTGAATCATGTTAATGAACTAAACATGTTATCGAGAATATTAGATTACACATACTGCACTTGCACTCTCGCCAAAGATCAAATAGTGACATCCACACGGCTTGGTTTGGGGCATGCTACTTGCTAAATTGCCAAAAATGCCCATCCAACACCATATCCAAATGGTTTTGGAGACATCACAACTTTCTGCTTATCTTTGCAATAGTATGCAATGCTTGGAAATTTATATGTGAGAGAGAGAGCATTTGATAGTTACTGATGTGTCAGGTGCACATCAACATATCCCTGGGCTTAGACAATTTGGTATGTACAAGAGAGAACAAACTGGAAAAGGAATAAGATTTCTCCATGCTTAAGGCATATAAAAGCATTCCTATAATGGTACTTGTTGCAAACGCATATGAACAGCAACTGCTGAAAGCATTTTGTACAGGACGGTTTGCTGTTCCACAACAACATCCTTTCCTACATATGGGATTTAGCCAGTACGGGGCCATGTGCTTTATCCTCAGAGCATTTGTGGAGCGCCATTTTGATACATGACCATGCATTGTTGGTTGAAGAAAATTCAACCGATAAGAACATAGGTAACAATTTTTTATCGGACTTTAAAAGCACATAGCATGTTCTTTCATGCGCTCATGCTTCCCTTAATTATGCACTGCATGTTCATTTTGTTCTCATTTATCACTGCTTTTGTTTAACGCAACTTGAACATCCCATACAGAAACCTCCATGCCCACATCAAGAAATACCCAATTGCTAACAGCAACCATAAGGAGCTTACGTATCAAAGTACAACATATAGGTTCCCACTAGATGCTGAATTCACATTATAATATCAAAAGATAATCTGAAGTATGCATTCACAAACTTAGATATGTCACAAGGACACTTGAGCATCGCACCTTTGTCCAACACTTACGTGCACTTCTAATGCATCCAACTCGGCATTATTATTTTACATATTTTTAAACTAAAATTTCTAACTTAAAGGTGGTTTAGTTCATTTCAAGAGACATTTTGTGGAATATTGACAAATTAATATTTTATTAGTAGATAATAACTTACAAAGACTAACCATTTTTCCATACTTTCATAAGATCTTACCAATTATAAAAACACTATATATGATAGATAACATATGTTGCCAAGTGCCAGATGCCATGATTTTTCAAGTTGTATCTCACACATGCAGCTGCATCCTCGTGACACAGGATTTGAGCTTGAAATGATTGTGTTTGAATAGCAGCATGAGACAAAGGACCACAAAAAGTAGGCAAGACCCAAGAATCGACCCCGGCTCCCAGTTAGAGCATCCCCACTGATACGACTCATTTTGCACATGAGATGTTATTGGTGTTATGGGACAAGCAAAAATATAAAGCATCACCATTACCTTTACTACAATCACATTAGCATCAAATCTACTATTAAAATTTATGTTTCAACCAATGATCTAATAGCTTTTAGTATTTAACTTTTACATCCAAAAAAAATATTTTAGCCGACCCTGTCTAGTATGGGAAAAGGCTTAGTTGTTGTTGTTGTATCCAAAAAAAATATTTTATTATGCTGTGTATACTGCAGATTTTAAACTTTCTTCCCTCCCTTGATTTTTTTTGTTGAGAGATCCTTTACGTCAAAAACTAAACATGGGACATTCTTAGAGAAAAAAAATATGGCATAGGACATGCGGAAGAATGTACCTGCCTCCATTCATCAGTAAACTAATAACGTCCATCATCAAGATAACGTGTCAGTTCACAATGAAAAGTACCATAATAGCAACAACAACAAAAACCTGAACGAAGTCTTTGATGAATTGCCTATTTCTCAACTCTACCAAGGCAATGTTGAACAAGTATCACAATAGATTCCTCCAAAAAAAACAAGTTCGAAAAACACAACCATTAGGTTGTATAACGGGGTAACTTTGCCTACAATCTCATCTCAACGATACAGGATCTCACCTCATCTCTCTCCCCAATTGAAGAGAATCTATACTCATCATTGTCCAGCCCAAGAAATGGCAACTTTGCAGCCTCATCTAGTCTACCCAGTTCAGTTTCCTCTGTCACATCTTTGCCAAAAAAAGCATATTGGGAGGCATCAAATTGCGCATTTTCTGCACAATTGGACAGGAAGGCATTTATGTTAGAGGATGAAAAACAAAACTAGGTGCTGCTGCATTATTATAGGATATACCAACTCTTACTGTTGAGGTGACGAGGAATAGAAACATGAGAATTCTTAAGTGGATATAATCTATTAAAGGCTGTCTGCACACCATGCAGAAAAAGACCATCCAGATATCCTCACAAAGCTTATCAACACAATTGAAATTTGAATCACAATATGCACATTGAATCACAACAAGCACATATCAACCCAAGATGAGAATGCACAGAAATCAATGCAAGTCATTGAATTGCCAAAAATCACAAAGAAAATAGCCTTTAGTGGCAGAAACAACTGCTGCTCAGAGTCGGCATTTCATTGCAGGGTCTCATGCTTGCCTTTGAACACAATCACCTTTGGATCAGAACTACTTTCTTGTTTATAAACCCATCCATATTTATATAGTCAGTACATACACCTTCCACTAGCCACTGTGTATGCACGTGTCTCAATGGGTAACCATAAAAAGGTCTGGGTATTTGTGGTTTTTCAACAGGTGGCCATTTTCTCCTATAGGTTGTGATAGAAAGTTACGCCAGTTTTCTTATACATATAATATCAGGAATCAAACAGAGATCTAATAAAGTGATAAGATTACATGGTAATGGTGAGATGGGAGAGCACACACGGTCTGGCTTGGAATTAATTAGGCAATACATCAAATTAAAAGTTAAGTTTAGAATCAATCAAGCAAATCCACCAATATAGAGTAAACCATTTCCCACATCTGGTAACCAACAGCAAACAACACAAGGATAATGCAAATAAAAGAACAAAAAGGGGGATAATTGTTTAAGAAAATGTTCCTACACTCTCCTCCAAACAACAACTTGTCTACAAGAATGTGGAACTCCACCTTCCAAAATACACTGTTTCTAATTTGTCTCCTCTATACAAGCTTGCCTTCTCGGTGCCAAGACACCTTTGGCAACCTCCCAAGCCCTCCCATCAAGCATTTCCCACAAGAACATGGAGAAGTTTGATACTGCCCACTTATCAAATTCATACAAGTAATATCTTGTTCACACTAGTTTCCCTTGCCCTTAACTTACCCATAACAACCTTTACTCACGCCTCCAGAGAAAAGCCATCATGGCTTCCAAAGCTACAAGACGACAATCACTCAGTAGTTCCATTGTCTGTCTCTTTTTTTTGTTTCAAGAGTTGGCCAAAGCCCCTCTCTCTCTCACACACACACACACATGCACCCCCTGGGAGTCGAACTCCCCACCAGCAGCAACTGCGTCAGAGCACCCTGCCATTGAGCTAGTGTTCTCGGTGCAGTTTCATTGTCTGTCTTTAGACTGTTTTGCAATCCTTCATCTTTCAACTTTAAAGGAAGAAAAATCAAGTTCAATAATGTCCAAAGCCTGAAGACTGGAAAACATTAAAACACAAATATAATTTACCAGCAAACAAAACAATATTTTGGTGAACAACTTTATAGAATACAGCTACCACATATAACAGCCTCGCACACCTGCCCATAGTTTCCCATAGGAGACAATGCCTATTATAAATAGGATGGACGCACAGAGGCATGAGTACCAACAACAACATCCAAAACTGTTCCCATGCTAAGTGGGGTCAGCTACATCGATTCTTTGACGCCATAGAGCTTGTGCAAAGAATAATTTATTGCTGGTTTACTATATGGTTTTAATATCCCAAAATTCTCCTTATAACTCTTACTAACAAAAACTAACCAGCTCAGCTCAACAAACTTATCAACCTACAAACAGGGTTATAGGTAAAGATCTCGCCTCTCAGGCTCTTTGCATGGCAAAGTTAACCAAGAGAATATGTTACAAAAGGAGATCTTTCTTGAGCAGTTTTGCAGAAGTACTATGATGCATCTGGAAAGAAACACATGACTTAAGAAGTGGTAAAGATCATTAAGATTCTTCAGTGAAATAAAATTTAGAAAAAGCATGCAAAAAAACTACTGTTCATTAAGCACACCAGATGCTGCTTTTAGAATACCAATTTTCACTGATGACAACAGATAGTTGCAGCTTACCGTCTGGCAGAAGATTAAACCATTTGATTAAAGTTTCAAGGGGCATTCGTTTCCAGAGCCACACACGTGTTCAACAAAGAAGGTAGTCATTCCCATCTACCTATTACCCACACCTGTTTGATTTTCAACGTCAAACTTGCATAAATTGTGCACAGTTATTAGATTGAAAAACATTGGAAAAATCAATGTGTATGCTTTCTCACATGCAGCAGTTACAAAATCAGCTAGGCATGGGTGAATCGACAGCTTTATGTGACAGAAACTTGATCTAGTAGACAAGCTACATTAGAAAGGTCTCTGCAATCATGAATAGAATATACCATTAGCAGATTTTGCAGAGCCGGTAGAACATATCAAAGTAACGGACTATACTCATACACTTTCTCGACATGGTCATATTTAACAGTGGCACCCGTAGCATATACATCGTACATAACTAAAAGCAAAAAGAACACCAGCACGTCATGACATCAGTAGCGTGGTATTTGCATAAAAAAAAGCTATAACAGCTGTGTCAGTCTGCAACTTAAAGACAATACGGAATAGTTATTTACTAAACTAAGAACAAACTGGATTAATCCAAAAACCCAAAAAAATACTGAAAAAGAGATGGTGAATAACAATAATTTACAACTTGAATATTCTTGAAGACAGAGAATCAGAAATCTTATGCTTGCATTTCCCGTCTTCCATCTTTCCCATAACAAGAAAGATAAAGAACATCAGCCACCTAAAATTTTGATTCGGACAAAGAAAAGCATGAAACTGGCTCATTCGGTGACACCACTCTGAAACAACTAAGTCAAAATGTCATCAACAGATAACTAAGGTTAGGGTAAGAGTGAGAGAATTAACCTGAGGAACACCCATGGAATTCCTTGAAATCTTTTGTGAGACCTTCAGAAAGAACCCCACGATTGAACCCCTCCATACCTACAAGAAGAAAGCCCTACGGCCGCTGAAACAATACCAAAAAAACCTAGTTTCACAGTTAGGGTTTGGATCCTAATCTAAGATCCCGCACCAATCCAGAAAAAAGAAGAGCAAAAAGGGGGAAATATAGCATGGGTTTCCTTCGCCATGTGATCGAAAACAAGCAAGAAGTGCGTAAAACGAAGTTGGTAGCGAAAAGAATCTCAGTATTGGGGAAAACCCCAAAAATCTAGAGAGAGAAAGAAAATACGAGAGGGAGGCGGAGCTAGAAAAGGGAAGACAGTGAAGAGGTGAAATGATGAAAGGAAGCAAAGAGTTTGGGGTTTTGTTAGAATCTGGAGATCTCGACAATGGAGGAAGCGGAATTCCAGAGCCTGCGAATCAAGAGGAGGCTCTGGACGAGTCCCACTGTTGTTTCGATTAGGCATTCTCTCTCCCTATTAAACACTCGGTAACAAGCCACTTCGACGAATAAATGCATCGAAGTCGCCGAGTGAAACATAAAAAGGGAAAAGGTTAGACGAATTAGTTGAGAAGGAGCGTCGAAAGCAGCTGAACGTCTTACTTCTTACTATTTTAGTAGAAAAAGGTAAAACCTTCGCCCAAACAAAAAAAGAAAACAGAGAGAGAGAGAGAGGTGCATTATTGTTAAGGTACAAATGTTGCTTAAATGTCACTCCCTAGAGGGGGGTTACTATTAAGGTTGATATGGTTTCTCTCTCTCTCCATTTTATATATAAATAAACCAAATCCAATCCGCCTTTGATATGTCCACCTATTGTCTTTTGATGGTATAAATGTAATTTAAAAGTTTTTTAAAATATAAAAGATAAATTATTACATTTATGTTCTGAAAAACAATAATCACATATTGTTAACAGTGATATGTAGAGAGAGTATATTCCATGAGCACACTCATCGATGTTCTAATCTTCTTAAAGATCTTAATAATTTGATATTTAAGATCAACAAAAGCAAAAAGTAAATAATCCAATGTACTTTTTTACTTTTGAAGAATTGATGATCTCAATGGTTTAAGAGTGTTTTAAGCATTAATGAATGTCTACATGGACTAATTTCTCCCTCTTTTTCTTTATATATATATATATATATATATATATATAATGAATGGATAAAGTTGAGGGTTTAAGAGAAAAAAAAGAAGATTATTATTATGGTTCATTTGGTTTAATCTCTCTTTTATATATATATATATATATATATATATATACATAAAAGATTGAAAAGTGACCTATCAGACATGAGGCTCCTCCAGAAAGAGGAGGGACTCCCTTTTCTACTTCAAGTTATAGATCTAGATTCCATAGAACATAAAAAATTTGGTACTTCAAATTTTTTTCATTTGCGTCAATTATGGAACTAGCACTGGCACCCACATTAACGATTCCACCTGACCATGCAAATGGCCCCTAATGAAAGTAATCAATCATTAGCAAATTAAATATTTCTCCCTTTACACAAATGACTGTTGGACAATGAGATGTAAGCAACTTCTTATGAAATGTAAGAGCTAATTGTATTATATAACTTGTTAACTACAATTTGCAGTTACAAACATGTATTTAAGATGTTCAATTTAAGGAAAAAGTAGAGATGTTGATGCCAAGACTGTGTGTGTAAGAGAGAGAGAGAGAGAGGGCTCTCCTCCTCCTACGGGGCCCTCTTTGAGTGTGGTGCCTTTTGTGAGAATTTTCTGCTGTGCTGGGTGCATTGTTTGATCTTTCAGTGTCTTGTCCAAGAATGGTTTGTATGATGGGAGTTTCAAAGCGAATTGTTTGCCTATTCTTTTGTCTCTCTAAAGGGAAGGCTTTTGATTTCTGTCGTATATGTGTAAGTTATTGAAGGAATCGGAATCAGAGTGTTTAGATTGAAGGGAATCTCCTCTCTCCCTCGGAACAGTGAAAGATTGAAGGGAACCTAGACCCACCTTTTCTCTTGGATGATGATAGAAGAGATGCCTTTGAAGCTTTCAAGGAAAAGCAATAACTATCGAGGTTGTGGTGCCCAGCCTGATAATGATGCCAGAAGTAGGAGTGCAGATAAGCCGATGCTGGTTGTGAGCTACCCGGGCTCGATCCAGAAAAACTCAAACTCGAATCGATGACTTTGTCGAGCTTGACTCAGCAAGCTCGCAAGCTTAATTGTCCTTATGATCATTTGTAAGCTTATTCTCCTTAATCTATGATAAATGGGTACTTGATTTATGGCATAGTACTTGTACCGGGCACTTACCCGATATTGTTTCACATACTGGTATTTGGATACATGCTTTGAAATTTTTTTGGATTCTGGATCTATTTATCTGGGTCTAAATATGCCTGTAGTACGAGTTGTTAGTACTTTTGTGATGAATAAGTCAAATATCAGAATGAATCAACTTCATTTCGAAATTCAAAAGTATTATGTTTTGACATTTCTTTGAGAGGAGTGTCATATTTTGATGTTGAAACTGGATGCTATGAAATTGAGACCATTATGTAATTTAATTTTTTTATTTGAGATGTTAAGTTTGCTGTTGAAGTTCTATGTTGTGTTGAAATTTGTATGTCTCAACTTTTAATAAGTTTTGAATTTTATGACATTTTAATTTTATGTATGATTTTTTTATTCTTGGCAAACAACAACAACAACTAAGCCTTTTCCCATACTAGACGGGGTCGGCTACATGGATTCTTTGTTTCCACAGATCTCTATCGTGTGCCATGTTAGCAGTTAACTCCCAATAAGCTAGATCATTCTTTATTGTTTCTTTCCAACACTTTTGTGGTCGTCCTCTACCTCTTTTAATACTTTCCAAATTTAGTTTTTCTAACCTTCTTACAGGTTCTTCTTTTGATCTTCTTTCTATATGTCCAAACCATCTTAAACGATGTTCTCTCATTTTATCCTCTATTGGTGCCACTCCTAATTTGTTTCTAATAACCTCATTATGTATACGGTCTTTTCTTGTATGACCACTCATCCATCTCAACATCTTCATTTCTGTCACAGACATCTTTTGTACATGTTAATGATTAACTGCCCAACACTCAGAACCATAAAACATGGCAGGCCTAACTGCTGCTCTATAATATTTACCTTTTAATTTTAATGGTATCTTCTTATCACAAAGAATACCTGATGCTCCTCTCCATTTTAACCAACCAGCATTAATTCTATGTGTAACATCTCCATCAACTCTTCCATCACTTTGAAAAATTGACCCTAGGTATTTAAAACTTTCCTTTTGGGGAATGCAATGTGTGCCAATTTTAATTTCTATGTCCTCTGAAGTAGCCAAATGATCAAACTTACATTCCATATATTCTGTCTTTGTTCTACTAAGTCGGAGGCCTTTGTTTTCTAATGTTTCTCTCCATAGTTCCAATTTTCTATTAACTTTTTCCTTAGACTCCTCCACTAATACAATGTCATCTGCAAATAACATACACCAAGGTACTTTATCTTGAATATGTTTTGTTAACTCATCCATCACTATTATAAATAAGTATGGACTTAAAGTTGATCCTTGATGTAACCCAATATTAACTTCAAAGAAGTCTGTCGTTCCTTCATGAGTCCTCACACATGTTTTTGCACCATCATACGTGTCTCTTATAAGGTTAATATATGTCAACGGGATACCTCTTTTTTCCAAAGTTCTCCAAAGAACCTCCCTCGGTACCCTATCATAAGCTTTTTCTAGATCAATAAATATCATGTGAAGGTCTTTCTTTTTTGCTCTAAAATGTTCCATAAGACGTCTCAAAAGGTGGATCGCTTCAATAGTAGATCTACCTGGCATAAATCCAAATTGGTTCTCTGTTGTACTTGATACTTGTCTTAGGTTCTCTGTTGTACTTGATACTTGTCTTAACCTACGTTCGATAATTCTTTCCCATAATTTTATAGTATGACTCATTAACTTGATACCTCGATAATTCGAACAATTTTGAATGTCTCCCTTGTTCTTATATATAGGTATAAGTGTACTTGCTCTCCATTCCTCGCGCATCTTTTGGTTTTTCCATATTTCATTAAATAGTCTTGTGAGCCAAGTGATTCCTATTTCTCCTAGTATTTTTCAAACTTCTATAGGAATATTATCTGGTCCTACCGATTTACCACTCTTCATATGTTTAAGAGCCTCTTTGACTTCATTCTTTTGAATACGTCGGTAGAAATTGTGGTTTATATACTTTTCTGAGTTGGCTAAATCTCCTAAACTAATACTAACATCCTTATTTTCATTAAAAAGATTATAAAAATAGTTTTTCCATCTATTTCTTATATCATCATTTGCCACTAGAATTTTTTCATCCTCGTCTTTTATGCATCTAACATAATTAAGATCTTTAGTTTTCTTATCTCTAGCCCTAGCTATCCTAAAAATATCTCTTTCACCCTCTTTTGAGTTGAGTTTTTTATATAAGTCCTCTCAAATCTTAGCTTTTGCTTCACTAACGGTCTTTTTTGCTTCCTTCTTTGCTTTCTTATAAGCTTCTAAAGTTTCATTAGTTTTCTTAGCATAATGTAATTTGTAACATGCCCTCCATGCCTTGATTTTATTTTGTACTACTTCACTCCACCATCAAGCTTCTTTTTGTGCCGGTACACCTCCCTTAGATACCACCTCTAACACATCTTTCGCCACTTTCCTAATATGTATAGCCATATTGTTCCGCATATCAGAGGGTGTGCCAACATAATTCCAAACATCTCCTTGAAGGACTTTCTGTTTAAATATATCTTCTTTCTCGCTTTTGAGGTTCCACCATTTAGTCCGAATAGCTCGATGCACTCTTTTCTTCTTTGTCCATTTTTTTTATTTATAAATCCATAACTAAAAGTCGATGTTGGGTGGTTAAGCTTTCTCCTGGAATTACCTTACAATCTTTACAACACACTCTATCTTTTTTTCTACAAATAAAGTAATCAATTTGTGTTTGTGATAAGCCACTCTTATAAGTAATTAAATGTTCATCTCGTTTTTTGAAGATTGTATTGACTATAAAGAGATCAAATGACATAGCAAAATTTAAAATCTCCCTACCTTCCTCGTTTATATCCCCATAACCAAAGTTTCCATGAATCCCTTGATATCCTAATGCCCCTTTACCGACATGTCCATTTAAATCTCCTCCTAAACAAATCATCTCCCTTTGTGGAATCTTTTGAAACACCTTATCTAACTATTCCCAAAAAACTGTCTTTATACTATCTTCTAGTCCTACTTGGGGTGCTTTATAATTTTCAAAATTGTCGTATCCAGTATCCTTATTCGCACCCGATACTGATACTGTATTCGTACCTATGCAACATAGGCCCTAATAAATTCCAATAAAATAAAGATCGATCCATCGACCATTAATCTATGATTATCTTTTCAAGTGAGGGTTCGAAAATGATCTTTCGCATTGTGTTGGTTGCTGAAAGGTGTAGCGAACTCGGCCGCTTAAACTGCGAAGGCGTTTCCGAAGGAAGAATTTGATCATGTTTTTGTCCCCTTGCTGGCAAGAATTCAGCAAAAAACATGGCATATCGCAAACTCAAAAGTTGGTGGTGGTTTAGTTTTTTGTTTTGAATGAATAATCTCCAGCTATGATCGAGCCATATTCGAGCTTTAACGAACCTGAGCTCAAGATGCTCGAATATGGTTCGAGCCAAGCTCGAGCTTAAGGATGGAGGCTCGATTTAACTCGAGTTCAAGCTCAAATTGGGCATTTGGTAAACGAGTTCAAGTCGAGCTTAGAAATTGCCCGGACCTTTAAGTCCTGGAACTGCGAGTCTTGGGAAATAAAGTTCCATGGTCGTAGAAGTTTTTTGAATTGGTATCATTTAGCTTCAAAACTTGATGAGAGGTAAATGGGTTCGGAAGAAACGGAGGGGTGTGTGGGACTCCTTTTCCCACTTGATGGTGCAATCCTGGTATTTGGGATCTCACCATGTGCATCTTCCTTTGTTTTTCTTGGAGAAGAAGTTTAGAGCAGTGGAATAAGAGGGAAGGAGGTGAAGCAGACGTAATTTGGGTGGCTCTTCGAATGTGGACCTCTGTTCTATACGAGGCGTGCTCGGGTTAAACCGTCTGATTCAAGAAAACTCTAGGTTTCTTTGCTCAAAATTAATTTTATGGGAAGGAAAGATTATTTTGTTTTAACTCCAAATCGCAGATCAATCTCTACTGGCGACCGACTTCATGTCTCTCTCTGTTATTTATTTATATATATATATATATATTCAAACAAATATTTGACTAAGTCCTACCAAACATGAGGAACAAGAAAGAATAAATATGTGGGATCATGGGCTGGTGATCAATACGGGATGGCAATGGAAAACGTCGGGAACGGGTGTACCTGTACCCGACCGGACCTGAACCTTAATGGGGTGGCACCAGTTCAAGTTCTCTTTTCTCCAACAGTTATGGGGTAGGTACATGGCAAAAATGTGTTATACACACGTACCACATATGCTATATATATACATACATGGATACATAATATATATATATATATACAGTTTGAGAGCATATACATATATACATATTCCTCTCTCTATATGTGCATACACACATTATGTATATATACATACTTATATGTATCACATGGATACACACATATAATATACAGTCTAGGAGTATATATATATACATACATACATACATACATATATGTATCATATGGATATAGACATATATACCTATACACATATATACATAGTTTGGGAGTATATACATATTCTTCTCTCCCTATATATATATATCGGTCGGGGCAAATATCAGGTTAAGTAAGGGGCAGTACATCTTATCCCCGTAACCGAACCTGAATGTAATTGGGTTGGGTATCTCCCGCCCTTTCGGGTCGGGTAGGGGCCCCATGGCAGGTCACTATTGCTATCTCTAATAGTGATGAACTTGTTTGTTAAGACTTGGGAAATAGGGCCAAAGCGAACTGCACTCTGAGTATCCGCTTTAGTTTGTTTTGTAGTTACGACTCGAACACGAAATATTCTTTGTGTCCATCAACTTTACTGTAGAGTGCACAGAGAGCAATACCTGCCTTGGTAGTCAACTCACAACTCGAGGGCCATGAGTTCGCGTCCAGAACAAAGAAAAAGAAATCTTACAATTTCAGACACGACCCACGAACACGATAACCAGTCATGTCAAGTTCGTGTTCGTGTCAATATCTGGCACAACGCAAGCCGTACTCGTTTTGCTGGTGAGCCGAGTCGTAGACTCAAAACACGACACGGAAATAACCCGATAAAGAAAAGCCAGAAAACGTAAACGGGAAAGAGGGCGAGCAGAGAACTTTACGAACCGTTTCATGGCATAAAGAAGTACGTAACTGATTGACTAGCGTTTGCAAACCATCACCCGTTTCCTATGGCGCGTGGAGGTAGCGACGACCAGCGGTGGGGAAGGCGAAAGCGACGATCAAGCAGAGCCGACATGGAGAAACCGGCCGGCGCCGATCGGTAGTAGAAGGATGATTGTTCTCCACCACCAAGGAAGTGCAAGAATCGGCTGACACGTATGACTATCGTTTTCTTGGGATCTTTCGTCTTTTCTCTGGTTGATCGATTTGGCTACATCTTGAAATTTTGTTGTGCTTGGTAGTTGGTTGAGCTCATCATTTTCTTCCCTTTCCCAGTGACTTCTTTTGACCTCTCTCTCTCTCTCTCTCCGCATTTTGTGATGTGGTAGGATTCTTTTTGCAGTCGCATTGTTCCGTCATGAAATCGTGTATGTGTCGGGCACGATCTCCTGTTAGACGAGTCGGGTTCGTGTGACGTATGGTGACATGAGAAAAGAATAGGGTCAGGTTAGCGTTTCCCTGTATTCTACCCGAACCCGAAGTTGCACGACAGCGACACTACCCAAGGATGGGGTTACCACCCTTTACTGATTCCAATTTCTTTTAAAAGAAAAATCTTTGAGAGGGGCCAACCGCCATTTACAGTTGATTTGCACTTCCAGCTGCTGCATCGCTGATTCCAATTCTTTAATTCTGTAATATCTTCTTTTTCTTCTAAATCTTTTTTGAGGCTTTCCTGCGAGGGAGATGTTTTCAAGCCATTCTGAGGTTTTCTCCTAGCTGCGAATTTGCAAGAACGCTGTTTTTGTCTAAGAATTGAGATGCTATAACCTTTGTGCAACATCTTCTCAATCTCAAAAGGTGGTAGCTCCTATGGGAACCACTGCATCATCTATATTAGGTTTCTCTCCACTGACACTAACATTAGTATTTCTTTTTGTTCCTTCTCTAGCTTTGTCTCTGTTCTTTTGTATGAAATCATTGAGAATGACGACGGGTTGGAAATGCATTTTGTTCTTTTTCTTCAAAAAGTATTGTATGACAAGATAATTCAAGGACAATTGGGGTTCCAAGTATTGTGTGGTACCCCCATCCTTCTGTCAGATTGCCCAGGTACCAAAAGTTGGGATCACCTAATGTCGCAACCCAGCAGTTCCGCAGTGTCTGTTGGGGTCGTCAAATTAATATCTAAAAATAATTCAAAACATAATGAATCCTTCAAGAACATTCTTGTTATTTGAGCTGTTGATGAAAGTAATTTTCTTGTATAAGTTTTGCTATCACATTTGTTGCATTTCACCTTATCTTTTGAATTTGTAATTACTGAAGCCCTTTAGTGTTCCTCACAGTGTTAAAATTATTGATGTGGATATTCATCAGATGGTCCAAAGTTTTTGATACGGTCACCGATGATATCACGCTGTTTGTTTTTTCCTATGAAAAGCTAGAAGTAATGAATAAAATCAAATTTTGGGTCCATAGATCACATGGGATACGGCCGGCCAATACAAGGGTCCGCAGATCTTCTATCGGCCATTGCACCCTAATGCGGCTAACATGGCCTGTATTAATGATGTATAATGCTTAGAGGTTGACAGTTTAAGTTTACCTTATTCAATTGCTTGAGAAAATTAATATCTTGCTTGGTTGTAGAAGTAGTTCTCTGTCTTGTAGTGTTTGTGGGTATACGCACACACACACATATATAGATAGATAGACAGTGTGTCACAGGTTCTTTTGCTTCACTATTCTTTCTTGTTTGTGTTTCATAACAACTATCTTAAATGGTTCTTCGAGAATCAAGTGCAAAAAACTCCATATTTTACGAGACTTTTCCTCAGGTACGTGTTTATCAGGTTTTTGCAGTAAAGCAAGATATTAGCAAATGTGCTGGTGCAGCTCCAAGAAATGGCCTTGTGGGATCAGTTTCCGGATAGACCATCATTGTATTTCTGGTAGGCGACATGCCGATGCGGTACATTATTGTACTCCTAGCATTCCTTTGTGCATGTATATGCTACATCGAGCGGGTGGGCTTCTCAATTGCTTACACAGCATCTGCTGATGCTGCTGGTGTTAACCAATCAACTAAGGGCCTCATATTGTCGACATTTTTCTATGGCTATGCATTCTCACAAGTGCCAGGAGGTTGGGTTGCACAATGTATTGGGGGAAGGCGTGTTTTGCTCTTTTTTTTTTTACTATGGCCTCTCATATGTGCTTTAATTCCTTTGGATCCTCACCTTATGTGGACGTTGGTTGTTGCTCGCTTTTTTATTGGTATTGCCCAGGGCGTCATTTTCCCTTCCATCCATGCAGTTTGGTCACAGTGGATTCCTCTTCATGAGCGAACTCGTTCAGTGTCTGTCACTACTTCAGGCATGTACCTTGGTGCATCAGTTGGCATGCTCTTTGTACCAAATCTGATTTTATTTAAGGGTCCACAATCAATCTTTTTCGTTGAAGCGGCACTTGGTGCTTTATGGTCTCTACTTTGCCTGAAGTTGTCAAGTGAGTCACCTCGAACAGACAATCAGATTGGCTTAGTTCGGGCACCTAGGATTCCATGGAGAAGTATATTTTTGAGTCTGCCCATTGGGACAATTGCTGTCAACAACTTTGCTTTCCATTATGCACTTTACGTGTTAATGAATTGGCTACCAACATACTTTGAGCAAGCATTGCAGCTGAGTCACCTCTAAAAGGTGCTTTATACTCGTTCAATTTTGAATAATAGAAGCAGGAACCCGTGATAACACTCGGCATCTGATTGAAGATTGCACAAGCTAAGAGGCCCATTTCCATGGGCTGCAAATATGAGACTGTATTTCTCCATCAGTTGAGAAATCCTTCAACCAAATTCCAGATGCCCTGTTTTGCAGTATATTTCCAAGAGAGAATTCTTTATAGAAATGTGTCGACTAAAAACCACCTCTCATCACAAACCCGTGTCTCCCTCCCCCGTCGGGCCTGTCCCACCATTGCAAAACGGATATACAATGAAATTATGCTAAGGGTGATCAAATTCAGCTTAAACTTTCACCTTTTAGATCCTTCGTAGCCATTCAAGGGCTGATTCATTATAGCCAGCAACTTATGATTTACAAATTTCACTATGCACTTGGAATCATGATACAAGCCACGTTAGCATTTTTCATAGAACTTACAATTTTGTACTATTGAAATTTTTGAATATCAGAAATCGCATTGGTAATGTCCTCATAAAATCAAATCAAGATATTGCGAAAAAAAATCAACAAACTAAAAGAAAGAGAAGGTTCAAGAATTGAATGCAATGATGAAAACTGATGTCACCTGATCAATCAAATATCCTGTCGCCTGTAGAGAACAGCAAGAATATGAGTGCACTGAACACACAGGGATACCCCGGAACAAAAAACACCATCCTCCAGCTCTCTGGACTTGAGAGATCCAAGTTTCTAAACTTCGTAGCCTCAAGAATCTGGCCTGTAAGGCCTACTCCGATGACACCAGCCAATGTTCCTGCTGTGTTAGAAACTCCCATTATTATCCCTGCATATCATGGTGCAACATCCAAGTGATTCACAGCAAAACCAGATCGAGATAAGGCAAGGGATCCAAGAGAAACTGAAGCACAAAATATTGCACCAGTAGAAGTTCTTATTAAGGGAAGGGCCAACAAAGAAACTGCACAAACAATGAAGCCAAGGGTGTTCAAGAATTTTCTCGTCATCGTCACAGAAAGTATCCTCCTTGTGATGCAGCAATCAGCTATAACACCACCTACATTCGAGAATAAACATGCATAAATACGGCAACACTACCTACCAGGTCTAGATTATCATAATCTTGAATCTCAAATACCTCCAAGAAGTTTCTTCAGTGGAAAAGTTAAAATGTTGTCTTGCTCTGGTGATATCATTCATGTGCAAGCGGTGATTGATGTTGCATTCAAGGCCTACTCCGATGACACCAGCCAATGTTCCTGCTGTGTTAGAAACTCCCATTATTATCCCTGCATATCATGGTGCAACATCCAAGTGATTCACAGCAAAACCAGATCGAGATAAGGCAAGGGATCCAAGAGAAACTGAAGCACAAAATATTGCACCAGTAGAAGTTCTTATTAAGGGAAGGGCCAACAAAGAAACTGCACAAACAATGAAGCCAAGGGTGTTCAAGAATTTTCTCGTCATCGTCACAGAAAGTATCCTCCTTGTGATGCAGCAATCAGCTATAACACCACCTACATTCGAGAATATAAACATGCATAAATACGGCAACACTACCTACCAGGTCTAGATTATCATAATCTTGAATCTCAAATACCTCCAAGAAGTTTCTTCAGTGGAAAAGTTAAAATGTTGTCTTGCTCTGGTGATATCATTCATGTGCAAGCGGTGATTGATGTTGCATTCCCATGAGAGTTCAGAGCAGAGGCTATATGATATCGTAGGCTATGGATTATGTCTGCATTTTTCATTGGTAAGTGTTGTTCTGCCAAAAGAATTGCAGAAGATGTTGATTAGCTACGAACTTCAGAATTCATTTTATGTGTTTGGTGAACATTGCACCCAATGCTCCTAATGTCAAAAGTGAAGAAATTCGACCAGGGGTGGGTTGGTCTTCTGCTTAGCGGGACTGTCCCTGTCTACCATCCAGTGAAATCACGCCATGTGATCATGCTTTGGCAAAATCAGCGAGGGAAGAGGACCCTTCTGATCTTGTCAATGTCTTGAGAGGTCCGGACTTTGACACTAAGTGATCCTAAGCCGGTTGGAGTAGACGAGGCGAGGCAACCGGATGCAGCAACTCCTGCCATAACAACGAAGCACTGTATATACAATAATACTAACGAAAAACAAAGTTTTAGACTCAATGATAGAAAATCTGACTGAGTTTTTATACTTGCTATCGATTACATAATACAACCCTCCATTACTAAAAGCAGAGTTGTGCACCACCAAAGTACTGAGCACTATCTTCTTCTTCTATTGTTTCATCATAGAACCTTTAATAATGAATATCATGGAAAGATCACAAAATACAATTACCCTAACATTGAACTAGTTCGAACTTGGATTTGTGAAGCCGTTCCGCTGTGGATCTGATCCCTTTACATCTCCCCTCGTAACAAACTGAAAAGAAAACCCAGAAACAATGGAACGAGTGGGGCTTGGGAATGAATCCAATTTCCCTCTAATAATCAATTGGTAGACAACATTCTGTGACAAAGAGTGTTTGGATTGTGTATAGAGAATTTGTGCAAAATCGAACTCAGTTCACATCTTATTAACATCCTGTTGCTTGGATTTCATTGTAGAGTTCTCTGATACGAGTTATCCAATCTCATATGGGAATTCCACTTCTCCCATGTGTACAGAAGGATCACAAATCTGATGAAAGAAAATGCATAGTATGGTACCAAAGGAAACTTACATATATATATATATATATATGATTGATTGGATAGATATGATATATATATATCAAAAACAATAGGTTGGCACGAGTAAACATATCAACGATGGGCTGGATCCGATTTATATATATATGATTGATTGGATAGTACCCATCACCACTGATGCTATCCACCCATATTGTGATATGAATAACATTGTTTGGAGCACGAGTGTAATCACATTCTCTTAAGATACTTTTTAAAAAACCTTTAAATTTACAAATTACGCTCATATAAGTGAAAAACAATAGGTAGACACATCAAATATGGGCATGATCCTATTTTCATCTCTCTCTCACTCTCTCTCTCTCGAGAGAGAGACAAAGTTTAGACCAGCCAGAGACATGCGTTAAAACGTCTCATTTGGTGTGCTCATGGATTTTGAGTTATGAATAAAATGTCTGTCAATCGAAAATGTTTGTGATGCTGCTGAATGCCACCTACTTGCTCTTCAATTAGAAATGGCTATAGCATAATTTATTTACCTTAATCGTCTCTGTACATTCTATGAGTAAGTTCATGCTCTGTTGGAGAGTAAATATCAAACTACTTAGAGGTCAAAATTTTCCAATCCCTGATAAAAATGGATTGACAATTTTAAAAAATTTCCAACTGAATGCTGTCTGTGTTCATCCCCTAGCTTATTTCAGCAGAGTTGAGAATAGGGGTGTTCATGAAACCGCCAGAATCAAACCAAATTTCCTAAACTTAACCAAATCTAGATGTTTGGCTGTTTGGTTTGGTTTGATTCTAGTCGAAAAAAATTCTGGCGGTTCTTCTCACGGTTCCAGTGTTGTAAGTAAATCAAACTGAACTGAATATATATATATATATATATATTCACATTTTATATGTATATAAGGTTATAACTTATATATATAAAATCTTTGAGAGTCTATGCACATGAGTTTTATAACCTTATATACATATATAATGTGAATATATATATATATATATATATATATATATATATGTATATATATATATGTATGTATATAAAGTTTTTATATGGATTTAAATCTTGACAAGTTTAGAAATTTATATATAGTTTTATAACCTCTTATACACATAAAATCTGGACTGTAAATCTAAATAATCTTATGGCTTAATATGTCGGACGGTTCGGTTTTTTAAAAGTTGAGAACCGAAACTAGCGGTTTGGTTCGAGGTTGAGGGTAGAATCAAGCCAAACCAAACCGAACCGTGAATACCCTAGTTGAGGATATATAAAACAAACACAAGCGTCTAGTTAGAGGATCCGAACATAAATTACTTGTTAAAATTAAGCTTTACTTTGTACATATACTTTCCTTGGAAACCATGGCCATCATTTGATACAATTTTATTGTAGTTTAATCACATGCAGAATGCATTATAATATTCTTATTCAGCTAGAATAGCTCAACGGGTCAAGTTTATCTTCGGTTCAAATACAGCCCGCATTCCTTTTCCCAGTTTCACAAGCACCCACTTTGCCTAATGGGAAACACACCCAAATCCTTCCCATCTAGGGCTAGTGAAAATAGGGATGGAGAAAACAAAGAATTTCATACGGGATTGGAGCAGGAATGGGCTCTAGGAACCCGGTTTCGACCCTTTTTCTAATTGATTTTAAAAAATTATGTCCATTTAAATATAAAAGAAATTGTTACTCTTTTTTGAATTTACGAACTCATCTTCATTCTCTAATTTTACATAAATTAAGTTTTATTTTATATAAGTTTTTGATCATCCCTATTCTTCTCGAAGGATTCCCGAAGAACCCGGAGAGACACAAGAATGAAGATAAAATCTTTTTTTATCTCGTCGCAGGGAGGACCCAAACAGAATTGGACAGGGCCTTTGGTTCCTGGCTCTACTTTGTGTCCAATAAATTAAGTGAAAAAACAAATATATGCAAGAGGTTGTCATCGACCGAAAAAACAAATGTATACCAGAGGTTGGCATCAACCGAAAAAACAAATGTATGCAAGAGGTTGGCATCGACTGCATCTACAACTTGCAGTTCCATGACATGACGTGATACAGTGGCGTGACAGGCATTTAGAGAGAGAGAGAGAGAGAGAGAGAGAGAGAGAGAGAGCGCTAACCCGAACACGCGCGAGGCGAGCTTTTAGGTTGGACTTTTCGAGTCCCTTTTGTGCTTGATGCTGTTTGGGCAGGATTCTTTGTCGTGCTGTTTCGTGTTTGCGTCATGCGAAATGCACGGGATCAATCTATGGAGATTTTGGCCAACCAACACGACCGTGTTGTGTTACGGGGTGATGAAAAGCAGGGCTTGAAATTTTAGAGCAAAGTTTTCCCGTCTCTTAGCTTTGCAGGAGAAGGAAAGGAAGTGAGGTTTCCACAAGAAAGAACATGGTGCGCGGTTTCGTTCCACTGCCGTCTCTTGCTTTTATATCATGCAGGACGCAGTTGTTGCTACTGCAAGATCTCCCTCCTAAGCTCTATCACAAAATGTCGCCAGCAATCCTATATATGCGACGCCACCTTCTCTCCTTCTCTTTTCTGAATCTCCTTAGGTCCCTCTGACAAAACATTGCCAGTAATCGTTTATATATATATATATATATATATATATATATATCTTCTAAAATATTCTAAAAATTTAGTAAAGGAACTAAATATTTTGTGTTTGTTAATAATCAGATGGATTCGACAGATGTAACCGGTTAGAAATATTCCAACACGTACCTAAGAAGAAAGCAAATCGTGGTGGCTTCTCTGCCAAACACGGTAGTGCTCGCGCGAGTGTGCGTGAGCGCGTATACATACATGCTTATAATATAAATAGTGGTATATGCTTAATATTAAAATTCCGACGATTAACGATAGAGATTTGAAATGAAAAATAAAGTATGTTATTCAGCATTAAATGAAAGTACAAAAGTATAATAATATATTTAGGTTTTTATATTTAAATCTCTATCATTAATCATGAAGATTAAGATATTTGAAAAAAATTGAGCCCAAATAAAGATTAAGCACGGATTAGTCTATATATTTATATATAATAAGTATGTTCAAAACTTTCTCTTGAAAATGGAAAGAGCGAACTTGAAAACAATGAGAAGAATGGATTTGAAAACAACCTATTTGTAGTACCATCAATTACATTCAAACTGGAAGAAGCTGCCATTCGTGCTCAGACATTCTTAATCTGCAATAATTTATAATTTTATACAACTATAATGTTAAAATCCTATTGGATTAAGAAGGTATGGGCATCACTCATGCTGGAAGCTTTTAGCTAGGATGGAATTCAAGCGTTGGCTACTGTAAGGGTTCATTTTCAAATCCGTTCCTTTTCTTCCCATTTCCACTTTCAAATCCATGCCCTAAAAGAAAGGTCCAACCGCGGATGCAATTCAACAGGCTGTTTTCACAATCCGTTTCCTTTTATTTCAAATTCTTTTATATATACAGACAGACAGATGTATATATAGAGAGAGACGAATGGTTCTGGTTGACACTCTACCAAATTATAATTGTTCAGTTAAACGCGATCTACGGTCAGGATTATTGTAGAAAAGTAAAAAGAATTTTTTATACTTATATAAGTACCTTTTATTTTTCTTCCATTGATCTCAATTATCAACATTCTTAACAAGATCATCACAATTTCAGAATATATCATCCAGACGTATCCCAACATTCTCTCTCTCTCTCTCTCTATAGCTTGTTGATGTCGATCAATCAAAGTCACCACGTACAACACAATCCCGTTCATTCCATTTGAACGTATTGAAGATTGCAAAAGGAACTATAGTCTTTCCATGATGCCTTTTAGGGGCCATTGTTGTCACTAGATCATGCTTGGTTTATATATATATATATATATAAAGAAAGTTGCTAGACTCTCTCATTCATGGTGTAATCTTCTTGACAATTTAGTTTATTCCTCTCTTGAGATGAAATTGTTCTAATTAAAAAAAGTAAAAGTACATTTTATACTTGACTTTTTAATATAAACTATTTGACCAACAATTTAAATTATCAAAAAGAGTTTAATGTAACTTAAAAAGGTTAACAGCTTATATATATATATATATATATATATAGAGAGAGAGAGAGAGAGAGAGAGAAATTAGATTTTAAGCATATCCTGCAAAATAAAGGTGAGAACTGTTACGGGAGAAGAGAGATCGACTCTCTTGAAAATCCACTGGTAGGAAAATGTTAGTGATGGTTTTGCTTACACACATGCATTCTGGTTTTTCATGATTGCAGGTGATCTCCTTCGTTCTTTTCATATCTATTCCCCACAGTAGAGACACCAACAGTTTTGTTCTTGACTTATGCAGTGGAAAAACCCTAGAAAATCCCAATCCTTGAATTTCACTAATGCTCTCTTCTACTAAAGGTCCTTCCCAAATCGTATAATACCTTTCCCCTGGCTCCTGGCCACCCACCTGTGCTCAAACACCTCTGTTGAGAGTCAAACAAAAGCAAGACTCACCACCTCGCCCACATGATGATATTGTCATTACTCATGTAGTGATCAGCAAAACATGCCTCAATCTTAAATAAATTGTCTAAATGATCCGAGCGCAAGCTGCTTGATTGAAAAAAGCAAGCATTATGAGTTTTGTGCTGCAAATGAAATTATTAACATGAACTTGTGCGTTTAATAAACGTTTAGCTCTCTGTACAAAATCAGTGTGCAATTGAAAGTTAACTAAAATGGCCATTCAACGAACAAACACTAGATCCGATAATACAGATATGTTTATTGTATACTTAATATGCTGGGTGTCTTTGTTAAGTTTATTGCGTAAGTTTAATTATCAAATTAACCTTAAAGCTTGAAATTGATGAAGAAAGAATGCTTTCATTGCATAAGTTATCATGTTTTGAACAAATTTAAGGTGTGAAGACAGCAAATAAATGATGTTGAGCATGAACGCGGGTTTACATAAACTGACGTTTTGCTTGATCTAAATCAAGAGGCTATCACTGTAGACTGTGTTAGTTCCACAATACATAAACTACTCTCTCTCTCTCTCTCTGAGTGTGTGTGTGGCCCCCGATCAACATTATCTCCATTGTCTTTGATTGCTAGGTATATTCACTGTTTCATTTTAGGTAAAATGAAAACAAATATATGCATAATGACTTTGAGAGTTAGATTCATACTCATCCAAGACTGATGAACATAAATAAAGCACGATGCGTGATGAGAAATGACCAAATTCATGTTGCTCTGCCACATTCTTTGATCTGGATCGACTTTATTCAAATGTGTATGAGCTATTTTATTAGGATCAGCTGAATAATACCAAGACTTGAAGTTTGTAGTCCTTCTAGTATGACAGCACAGTTTCTTGTCCTCATCAATGCCACTACAAAACACAACGATCTTCGAATCATGCCAAGAATAGATGCTCTCTCTCTCTCTCACGCACACCTACAAGCTTCCAAATGCATGATTGCATAGCGTTTGGCATCACAGTGAAGAGTTTTTGACAGTGCTCGATTAAGTTTTCTCAAGCATTTTGAAAGTTTAACTGAAACATGTGATCCTCAACCCTCACAACTGAGATAATTGATAACCAAAACTTTCACGTGGGCCACTACTTGCTACAATGTTTTGCTTTGGACGTAGTTTTGAGATTGGGCACATCTCTGGTGATACCTCTATTTTTAGAACCTCCGCTGAAGCTCCTTCATTTCACCATGAGCGAGCCGTTGAATCAAATCAAACCGTATTGATGGAACTTGCAGAGATCACCCAACCCTCGAAACTACGAAATTGATAACCAATTTTTCGGGTTATTACTAATTTCTGTGACTTGCCTACGCAACTTGAGATTGATTGGACACGTAGAATGACACCCTTACTGTGAGATCCTTCCATGAGAGACCTTTGTCGCGAGCCGTTAATCAAATTCAACCATATGGACGAAACTTGCATAGACCGGGGAAGATGATCAGCTTTTGTTTCCTCATTATCCGACCTGTTCTTGTGGTTCTTCTAACAACGCAAATGAATTAATGTAGCTTAAATTAAAGAACTTAAGTGCTAGTGTTTTCGCTTCTTTTCTAAAACATACGATATTTGGTTTCTAAGAAATCAATATCTATGCTGAATTCTAACTTGTAGAAATACCTTCCAATGACATGGTGATCTTGGGGTCCCCTGAAACGGCCTTGACGGATTTATGCCCGTCATCTAAGGGTTTAATGAAGCCAAACAAACTGATGAAGAATCTATAGGGAGCTGGACAATATGATTCTTCATCTCTGACATAACTTGGCACAGAATCCCCATGAACAGTGGCCAAGTGAGAAATGGTTTTGGCTGCCACACAAGTAGCCAGGGTCAATTCACAAGGGCGTCAAGGTTACGGCTTATGTCTAGGGCCGACGTCAGTTATATGAGAAAGTTCCGATTTGATGGGATCTAATTATTTAATTATTTAATATAATACTAAATTAAAGGATATTAGCATACATATGACCCTGGGAGGGTCAGGGTGCATTGACCCTACACCTGACCCCAGCCACCACGGTACATGATAGTTCCGCTTCGACCTGATGGAGGGGCAGGTGGGTACATAACGTACCCGCTGAGGTGGGTCGAGTTTTCCATCCATGGCTGGCAGTGAGGAAATCAAAAGTCACATTTTTCATTTTTACAAGAACAATATCTAGTTTAGACGGCTACATGGATTCTTTAACGTCGATGTGGCGTCATATCAGTAGTTATTTCCTTAGACAGCATTGTTTTATAATTTCTTCTTCTCCTTCATTAAAATTGTTTATCTCACACTTTTTTACTAAAATTTATATGTTCAAATCATCTTAAAAGCATCTTTTCTTCTTATCTTCTATCAATGATAGTTCAACTTTTCTCTACTATTCTTATTATTTATACAATCTTATCTTAAATAAGCATATATCTAACATTTTCATTTCTGCTATAGATATCTAAACGATCATAATTACTTAAAATTATCTTTTGTTCAAACATCAAAATTCGCAAGAGATACTCCAGCATATCTCATGTAGGTGCTTACATATATTCTCCGAGGAAGAGTCAATACTCTATGTTGGTGACTCTTGCAACGGAAAGTGCGACCTGCAGTTTATCATGAAATAAGAGCTTTGTTTGAATTGCATAATATATAGCAAAAAGGCACTGATGGATATTTTTGCCCTTTCATATCCAGCCCAAGGGACCCGCTTTTGGGTTTCTCGTCTTCAATGCACAAAAGCCTGAAACCTTAATGTACATTTTGGTGTCTGATTAAGAGAATAGTAGAGGCAAGCTTCAGTTGTGTCGTTGTGTGCTTGAGGTGTGAATAGCAGCCACTTGAGAGAGAGAGAGAGAGGCAGAGTAGGTTTTGGGTGTGCGCTTTGAGAGGGCGGCCACCGGAAATTACCTCCGTTCCGTTCCTTTCCTACCATACTCCAACTTGGTAGTTTCCACCGCTGTCGAGGAATTGAACCCTAGGATTTGACAATGGTTGGACTTGAAAAGCCATCTACAGAATCTTTAATAAGCCCAATCATTTCGGGTAACACTCACATCCGTCGTCTTACTGCAACTGCTAGCACAGAATTAGGCTATGCTTATTCCTCGATAAATGTCATTGTCTCTTCTTTGGAAAAAGAAGTTCACAACCTGTAATACCTCCATGCGGCTTTGCTTCATCGGGCTTTCTCTCATCGTGAAAAAATCCACACTGCTACCTCTAATAGGTGACAGTCCTGATGTGGCTGATCATTCTTTAAGACCAGCTACTGAACATTACCTTGGTAAGCTATTGCCTCATCAACTAGCTAATCATACGCAAGCCCGTCTTTGGGCAGATCTCTCATTTTGCTCATCAACTCACAAGGTATTCATAGCTGTTTCCAGCTATCGTTTCCCTCCCAAGGATAGGTTCATACACGTTATTCACCCGTCCATCACTAAAAATACCACTTCCCATTCGACTTGCATTTGTTAAGCCTACCATCAACATTTATCTTGAATGAGAATCAAACTCTTCATGAGATTCATGGTTGCATTACTTATAGCTTGAGTGCATACATACTTGAGATTCACTGTAAGAAGTTCAAGAGGCAAGTGAACATCACCATTTGAAGGCTACGTTCTTTTTTCTTAATAATTTCAATTTTTATAGATATTTTAACTTTATATTCGATGAGATTTTATTCAACTCTATATTGAGTTGTTTTGGTGATGTTGTTGTGGTGTTCAGATTTCTATTACTTTCTTAGTATTATACATATAGCAGTCATTGTGAACCATCATGTACCTATTTTCTTTTATACATAGACACTGGAGTCAGGAGTCATGGCAACACAAACATTTAATCGCTGCATTCAAGGGCATAGTGTTACTGCTGTTCTGCAATTCAAACGCCGTCGTGGCTCTGAGTGCCTCGAAGAATGCACCCCTAGAGGACATCGACTGCGATTCTGTAATTTAAAACTAAGGTAACTTCAATCCAGCAAATATTAATCCTGCCAATACGATATGAAGTACTGAGTTCATGAAATATTTTCTAAGAGTTTGATGTTCATTTAATATGCCAACAGTTGGGGCTAGAATGTAAACCGACAAACCTATGCTGATCACATGCACGTGAACTTGAATATTTACCTGATCACTATGACTGGGAGCATCTAGGCTGTTCGATTCTATCGAGTACCACCCAAGAAAATAGACCGAGACCTCAAATTCAGTAGGTAGGGCAGGTGGGAGCTAGTGAATCAGGCTAGCAGCAGAACAAAAAACCCACATAACATTCATCAAAATGTGAGCTGCAATCACATACCCATCCATTTAAATCATCATGATAATAAATCACTTACCAAATTAATAAAATAAATATCATGTTAAGTCAATGGAACTATAATTAACAATCACACACAATTTAAAAGCCCTAGATAACTACTTTTCATATGCCAAAATAAAAAGAGATATTCATATACATCAAATCGCTTCAAAATCCAAGTCTTAACACTAAGATTTAATATCATTAACCTCAACTAGTCTTTTCAGGGCGGGCTAATCCCCGAACCTGACCCATTTTGATATCTCTAAATAGAGATCTTTCCTGGCCCCCGCTTACCAATAAAAAGGAAAACTAAGGACTCTCTCAAACTCAGATTATCGGTTTTTTTGATGTATATGAGCCTTTAAAAGGAAACGTCGGTGGTGGCTCTAGGAAGTGACCAGTTGATGTGGTCTGTGTAGATATCGACGCACATCTCTGTAGTTTAAAGCCGATTGGTAGTGAGCAAATTTGTCATCGACTTTCGATGCAAGCCGTGTGAGGTGTCTCAGAATCATAGTGACGGGACCTAACAAAAGATGACAATGTGTGTGTGAGAGAGAGATTTTGCTCGGGAATATTCTTATTTCTAAGAGTTGAGTTGAAGGGGGACGCCGGGCCTCTAATGGCTCTCTTGTTTCACCCTGTTCTCTTTCTTTTTACCTTTTCAGCATTGGTAACAATGTGTGTGTGAGAGAGAGATTTTGGTCGGCAATATTCTTATTTCTAAGAGTTGAGTTGAAGGGGGACGCCGGGCCTCTAATGGCTCTCTTGTTTCACCCTGTTCTCTTTCTTTTTACCTTTTCAGCATTAATGGTTCTCTCTTGTTTCAACCCGCTTTCCTATTCTCTTTTTAGCATATGGTCTCTCAATCTCTCCATTAGAGGCCCTGGCGTCCCTCGATTCTTTCTCTCTCTACACACACATATTTTCTCTTGAAAACTTACTTCTATTATTCATAACATATTCTAATTCTAACTATTTATTTTAACCATTTTTGCTGTTTAACTTGCCAAGAAACTTACCACAGAAATTCAACTTTTGTCACCATGGCTGAAAGTTGGAGAATCACTGGATTAAGGAATCTAAAGAAAAGTTATTCAAACAAGATGATACTTTGATTCACCTAGTCCCGATAAATGCAGTCCATCAAAGCTGCCATTAAAGCTTATACCTGTTACTTGTTTAGGTTGGAGAGTTTACGTCCCTTAAGATAGGTTGTTTCTGTTTTTCACCTATGCGGAGACCAGTGGAAAAGCAGTGGCGTCAAATCAAACCGACGCTTGGTGGAGCAATTGACGTAGACGTCCGCACTAAAAGGTAGGAGGCAAGCACCCATGAAAAGCTTTTAATATATCTTTTTTAATCTTAAAAAAAACAACCACTTTTTTCTTGATAATCTTAAATAATGGAGCCTAACCATAATTTACTGTTTTTGTGATTCGGTCCATACATGAAACTTTATGGACTCGTATGATCTGCAACAAGATATGTCCAATATCTAAATCCAGAGGGGCAAATCATTAGGCCAGGGAAGATTGGCCCGATACCAGCATTCACTATAAATAGAAGGGAGAAGATATGTTGGACCATACATTATTGAAATACGGTCTGCTGTACAAAATTTTTCTTTCTCGTGCACCCTTTCTTGTTTGATGCTAGCAACTTGTTTTTGTAATTCTGATTGATCTTGGTTACATTATAACAAATCATTGCTTACCTATCATATACTATGATTCAAATGCAAATGGCGTAAGGAGAATATGTTAGCTCGTGGCTGCACAATCTCATCTTGAAAGTATGGATTAACTAATGTCAACTGATACATCGATGTAGATATCTTGCCATTTTTTCGTCCTCCATTACAATCATGAACAAAGCATATATATATATATATATATATATATATATATATATATATATATATATATATATATATATATATATATATATATATTATGTCATGTGCATTAAATATCATCAATCTACGCATCCATGTTTATAAACAACTCCATCCATATCATCTAGTCTAAATCTTCTAGTATAATTTGAGATGAAACCCAATCTAACAACTTCCAGTTTCTATACATGTATCGATCAATCGAATATAATCAAAATGTTATAAACATGTGCACTTATGGGAGGTGGGAGTTCAATTATCTTGGTGCATGTTAATGGAAAAGCTTTCATGTCTGCTCACCACTTCCCTTTCGTATCTTTTCCTTGATAGGGTACATTAGTATAATATACAGCAACCTTGCATGGTATACTTGTCAATATTTATGGCCTCGAATATTCTAAACTAATTACCGATGTTTTAAACCAAGTGAATGACATTGGTTAAAAAGGAGTATCCAAATTAGGGTTCATGTTTCATTCCTTAAGCCAGCAAGTTGGAGGAGACATCAACGCTTACCTAATTTTGGCCGCTGCTAAACGCCACTTTGGTTTTTGTGATCAAGATGAAAAAGAAATCCTTCTGAGAAAGTGGGCAGTCAATCAGGGGAATTTAATCTCGTCACTGTTCCAAAATTGAAATATTGCATCAGACAATTTATGGCCACCCTTATGATAGTTTAAAAAAGGTTAGAGAGACAGCAGATAAGCATGAAGTGACGTTTATCGTCAGACTTTCATCATCCCCACGCGGGTGGGCCCGCCATTGTTGTCTAGTCCCTTCTCTTGTTTTTTCCTTCCTACCTCTTTCATATCTTCAATATTTATACACGATTCCTCCATCGTTCTCATTTTATCTGACCTTGCTTTAGGTTCGTCCTTCTTTCTGTCTCTAGCGTCATCATCTCCTTCATCTCTCTTACGTTAGATCATTGTGAAGTTTCGCTACAGGCTTCACTGTATCAACCCATCCAGTTTCTCTCTCTCTCTCCAACCATACATCTGCTTTCTAAATTCAACTCCTTGACATGGATTTCAAGTGGATTCTTGTCCACACACACAGTCTTCCTTTGCTTAACACCAGAAAAGTTCCAATCTCTCTCTCTCTCTGAAAAAGTCAAACAAAACCCACCTTCACAAAACGAGAGAAATACAGCTTGGCCGTCTTACAAAACAATGGATCAGCAAAACCCCCAAACTGGGCCAGGATTGCCTAATAGTAACAGTAGCAAGCCAAAAGAACCATCTACTACGCCGAGTCGCTACGAATCGCAGAAGCGTCGAGACTGGAACACTTTCGGGCAGTACCTCAAGAACCACAGGCCACCCTTGGCTCTCTCACGATGCAGCGGCGCCCATGTTCTCGAATTCCTCCGCTATCTAGACCAGTTCGGCAAGACGAAGGTCCACAACCCTGTCTGCCCGTTCTTCGGCCACCCGATGCCGCCGGCGCCCTGCCCGTGCCCTCTCCGGCAGGCCTGGGGCAGCCTTGACGCCCTCATCGGCCGTCTTCGGGCCGCCTTCGAGGAGAACGGCGGGCAGCCGGAAGCCAACCCGTTTGGTGCCCGCGCCGTCCGTCTTTACCTTCGAGAGGTTCGCGAACACCAGGCGAAGGCCCGTGGAATCGCTTATGAGAAGAAGAAAAGAAGGCCGCCAACGACTAAGCCATCGCACCTCCAACTCTCGAATGCATCGTCGTCTTCTTCGTGTAGTTCCACGACGTCTCCTCCATTGATGCAGCTGCCTCTCCATAGCCAGGCTCAGCTCTTCCATCATGACATATTGGTGGGTGCACCGGTGGATGCGGGAGACGGCTCAGCGGCGATGGTGGTAGGGTCGGGCTCGAGCGGGGGTATGAATATGAACATGATATTCCCGTGTCAGTGCTGATCGAATCTTCGTTTTGGCCCAATTGAACTATCCTGGTCAGGATTTTAATGAATTAGTGCTAGATAAATATGATATGTGCATGAAATTCAAGGTGCTACCAATGACAGATCTCTTTATGTAAGGATTTTATTTTCTTCCATTTTGTCTGAATATTTAGAATGATTCTCGATAATCTTGCGCCTTTCGTGCGATGACTTGAGCAGGTGGTGGTGGTAGGGAAATCGTAGAAGTATGTATATTGTATCATGGTTTTATGTATTAGACCTAATGACCACTGCTAGGTTAGTGGTACTCTTGAGGACATTAATGGTGTTCAGTATATGTTTTTCTTATCCATGTCTCCTGTTCTTCTGTTTGTGTTTCGCATTCATTAGATCTTGTTCACTGTGCCTTTTTTCTCTGTGCGTGTCCATGCATGAATTTGCGCCATTTTTTTCTTTCTCGCTAGATAGAACTACATACACATTGGATGTCAATGAAAGAAATAAGGAATCAGAATACAAACAGTAATTCATGTGGTTCAAACATGCCTATTCTCAAAGAGAACCCTCAGAACTTTCCTTATAAATAGATCCGTACTTAAAAACAAGGCGATGACAGAATGAAAGATTTGCCTTCCCATCATTTTTGGCTCCTTCAGCGATGGAAATGGTTATTCTCTCTGTCTCGCGCGCACACAAACACATTCACCGAGTTTTAAGCCTTGCTGTTGATTCTTCTGGGGGTTCATGTGGCTGCACCAAGTAAAAACCAGATTAAGCTTTCTGGGGAAATGGTGAGCACTCCCCTCCGTGTGTACACAAGCTCTGGCTGCCGAACATGTTGGGCAACATCCATTGAGGTATTGATAAGCTTTTTACAATTGTTCTCCGTAATCCTCCTCACGCGATCCACTGCCTTTTTTATTTCTTTCAACAAGAGAGCGTGAATCACCTACGCTAATGATCTTTATAACCCGTAATTACTGACTTTTCATACTGTTCTTAATCACATTCGATCCAACTGCCGACAAATTGCTTTCAAAGTTTTCCTTTCGTTTTATACCATGACATATTAACTTATTTTATGACTTTTAAATGGAAGAAATCCTTCTATTTGCTAGGTATATGACGATCAATTAGCAGCCGAGTGAGTGCACCCACTTGATAATACTCCTTAAAATATAATAAATAAGTCACATTCATTCCCCTCTTCTTAATGGAATATCGTCTCTCTCTCTCTCTTCGTTTTTATTAACAAAAAATGGCCGACATGTAACGAGAACAAAACGATGTGATTACTGAGCGGGATTTCGGCGCTTACCTTTCTCGGTCTTCTGGGTCGTCGGAGATTCAGTGGGTGCAACGGATGTTGATGTTGCGAGGTTTTCACACAAGGGTTTTTTCATTCAACTGAATTTCTCTATTTTTCTGTGTATTTTGTATATATGTGAATCTCTATCACCTTGTAAATGACTGCCTTTTTATAAGCACCCGCTCTCCCGTCGTCTGGCTTTCTCCTCTCGTGGCTTCCCTCGTCTGGGAGAGGTAACGGATGATCGTTATCAGATTTTTTGGTAACGGATGTCTGTTACTTATCCGGTCTCTCCTCAGGTAACGGCTGGATGGCCGTTACCCGAGTCGAGAATGGCCATTTTATTGTAATATCTCCCACTTGGTCATTCGAGCCAAGTGTATCGATATACTGGTTTTCCTCCCACTTTTCTAGGGTTTTTACTAGTTATGTCGATTCTTGATTACTATTACAATCAGAACCTGTTGTGTGATTATTTCCCTAAACAACAAATCATCCATTGTATGGTTATTTACCTGTATAATGACATATCTCAAACCCATGTTTCTAACATGTTTTGAGAAGAGTTCTTTCGTTATGCCTTTGGTTAAGGGGTCTGCCAACATGTCTTCTGTTGGCATGTATGAGATGGATATTTCCTTTCTCATAACCATATCATGAACATAGTGGTATTTTACCATTATATGCTTGCTTTTTGAGCAATCTGCTCCACTCTTAATAAGAGTAATTGCTGCATTGTTATCGCAATAGATAACCACCGGCTCATCTATTATTTCCAGCTTTAAATCACGTATGAAGCCGCTTATCCAAACAACACTTGTTGTAGTCATACAATAAACAATATACTCAGCTTCCTGTGTATGCAATGCTACACAACCCTGTTTCTTACATTCCCAAGAAACACCACCACCTCCAAATAAGAATATTTGTCCTGAGGTTGATTTGTTGTCATATTTGCTCCCAGCAAAGTCAGCATCTGAGTATCCTACCACTTCTAGTTCATTTGCTTGAAAACATAGTTTCAAGTCCTTTGTTCCTTTCAGATATCTTAAAATCCCTTTTACAGCTATCCAATGCTGCCAACCTAGATTACCTTGATATCTACTGACAAGATCAACAGCAAAGCTGATATCAGGTCTTATACACAACATAGCATACATTAAGCTGCCAACAGCTTAAGCATAAGGAACATTAGGCTTATCGTCTCCTTCACCGGGACAATCAGCCTTACTTAGTTTCACCCCTTTTGCAACAGGTGTATCTGCAGACTTGCATTCATCCATTTTGAACTTCTTGAGGATATAGTCTATATATCTCTCTTGACTCAGGCATAAGAGTCTATATCCTCTATCTCGAGACATCTTTATACCCAGGATATAGGATGCTTCTCCCATATCTTTCATTTCGAACTTGGAGTTCAACCATGACTTGGTTTTGACAATCATTTTATTGTCATTTTCAGTCAACAATATGTCATCGACATACAAAGATAAGATGACAAAGTGGCTCCCACTGTTCCAAACATAAACACAGTGATCAAGTTTGTTAACCACAAACCCAAGTTCTATAATAGCATTTTGAAAAGTCAAATACCATTGGCGAGGTGACTGTTTTAGGGCATATAGGGATTTTTTCAACCTATACACTTTATCTTCTTGGCCTTCAATCACAAATCCTTCGGGCTGCTGCATGTATATGATTTCTTCTAAATCACCATTTAGAAAGGCGGTCTTTACATCTAACTGATGTAAATTCAAATCATAGTATGTAGATATTGCCAGAATTATATGTATGGATATAAATTTCACAACTAAGAAATATGTCTCGATATAGTTTATCCCTTCCTTTTGCGAAAAACCCATTACAACAAACCTCGCTTTAAACTTGTCAATTGTACCATCAATCTTATATTTCTTTTTCAGAACCCATTTACAGCCTATAGCTTTTCTTCCTTTTGGCAAATCAGTCAATTCCCATACTTGGTTTTTCTTAATGGATTCAATTTCCTCATCCATGGCTTTCTCCTAGTCTGTTGCTTCTGATGAATTCATTGCTTGCTGATAAGTCAAGTTATCAGTCAATTCATCTAAATCTACCGAATTACACACTTCTTCTAAGAGATAAGTGTGATAATCCTTTAAAAAGGATGGAGTGGCTCTTGGCCTCTTATATCCAATTAAGGTATCGATAGTTTCAGAAAGTTTTTCTATGGGCTCAAAAGTTGATTGGTCAAAATCTACTAAATCATCAACATACTCTTCATTGTTTTCCAGGATATCATTCTTAGAATCTTCTAAGAATTCAACATCTCTGCTTTCAATGAGTCCTTGGTACTTATGATAGAACCGATATCCTTTTGAACCTTTTGGATATCTAATAAATATACACCTCATGGACCTATTGTCTAGTTTATCTCTAAACTGTTCAAGGATCTTGACATGTGCAATTGATCCCCATCTCCTGAGATGACTTAGGTTGGGTTTTCTCCCAAACCACATCTCATATGGTGTAGTGAACACAGCTTTACATGGTACTCTGTTGAGCACGTAAATAGTTGTACTTAATCGCTTCTCCCCAAAATATCCTTGGTAGAGAGGCATTAATAATCATACACCTTGTCATATTCAATAAGGTTCTATTGTATCTTTCAGCTACACCATTTTGTTGAGGTGTTTTAGGCATTGTATTTTGTTTAGTAATACCAAAGTCTTTACAGAATTCTAAAAATTTTGCTGAGGTATACTCACCTCCTCTGTCTGATCTCAAGACTTTGATAATATGCCCCAATTTATTTTTCACTTCTTGTTTATATTCTTTAAATGCTTCAAGTACCTCTGATTTATGTGCTAAAAGATATATTTACATATATCTAGAGTAATCATCGATAAAGGTTATAAATTAACCCTTTTCTCGATGTATCTTTACTCTGAAAGGTCCACATAAATCTGTGAGTAATCTCTAACAGGATTGTTGCTCTTTTTGTTTCTTTGGAAAAGCCTTTCCTTATCATTTTTCCTTGTATGTAAGCTTCACATTTGTTGAAAGTCTTTTCCTCAAATCCGGGTAATAAGTCAAAGATAATTTCCTCAACTTTTCCAGACTTATATGCCCTAGGCGTTTATGCCACATATTCACATCAACAGAAATGACACTTTCAATATAAACAGAAGATTGATGACTTTCATTATCGGATAACTTGAACAATCCATGTTCTACATCAAATTCTCCTAAGAACAAGATTCTTGCATGTTTTCCAAAGTCACCTTGTTAGGTACAAACCTAACTTCAAAACCTTTCTTTACTAAGACAGGGACCGAGACAAGATTGCGCCTTATAGATGACACAATTAACACTTCAGTCAGTACAATTGGTTTGCCTTATACAAATATCCTAAAGGATCCAATACCCAAAATATCTGAAAAAGTATTGTTTTCTGATGTACACACGATGTTCTCCGGGTTGATATTCCTTTAGATCAATTGTCCCTTCCTTGGTTTTTGAGATGTGTCTTGTAGCTCCGGAGTCTATCCACCAACCTGTAACTGGGCGGTCTAAGTATAGGCATTCTGAAATTACATAGATTATGTCCTGCTTCTCCGATTGTCCACGCTGTGGGTTGTTTTCTCCACCTTTTTCGTTGCGGCAGTTCCTCTTTTAGTGCCCCATCTTTTTACAGTTGAAGCACTTGATTCGGGAAGCGATTTCTTGTGATTTCTTAAAAGCTTGACCGCCCTTCTTGTTATTCTTGCCAAACTTTTTATTTGGTTTCTTTTTCTAATTGGATTTGGAGCTAAATGACAACTCATCCTGGACTACTAGCAATTTTTCTCTTTTGTTTTTGAGCATGTGTTCTTGCTCAATTGCTAGCTTTAGGGGCAATTCCGAAAGGTTGATTTCATGCCCTAACCTTAAGGCAGTGGTGACCATATTCCATGATGGAGGTAGACTGTTCAATATAGTTGATATCTGCATTGGTTCGGGGATGACTGATTTTGCTACGGCTAAATCCCTAGCCATTACCAGCATATTATTCACATGTTCTACTACATTTTCTCCTTCTTTCATTCTAAAGGAGTTGTATTTTTGTAGTAGTAACTGCACATGTAACTTTGCAGTTATATCATACTTAGTTGTTAACAAGTCAAACAGCTTTTTTGCAGTCTCAAATTATTCAAAGACTCTAATCAGGTCATCCTCTATATAAGTTAACATTATAGTTCTTGCTATGGTATCGTCTTTTAAAAATGTTTTATACATTTTTAACTATTGTTGATTTGCGTCTGGTGGTGGAAGACACATTGTTTCCTTTAATATATGCTCTACACCTTCTAGTGTTAGAGCTAACGGGATTCTTCTCTTTTATGTCTGGAAGTTTAGACCGTTTAGTTTTTCTTTTTTTGCTAGTTCGGATACACATATTCTAGAACTCATTTTTGTTTGGCAAAAATATTAAGCAAGCGGTCTTTTTCTTTCTAAAAGAAACAAAGAAAAAACACAGAGCAAGAAACACGTTAACTTGATGTAGAATTGAAAAAACTAATAATTTTTCTAAGGGTTTTTTTGCCTCTAAACCCTTAAACGAATACCAAAGGATAAATCTGTAATTTTACTTATTTGTTCCTTTTATATTTTTGTAAAATCACAAGGACAAACTCATAAAATCACTATTTGGTATTCTTGTAAAATTCGTAACTGATCGGGGTTAAAATCATAATTTTAACTCTCAGGGTGAATCTGTAATTTTTCAAAAAGAAAAGGAGTAAACCTTTCTTTTAAATGAATGACAGAAAAGATATTTTTCAAACCGGGTTGGATAATATCGTAAATTAACAGCCCTCGGTATTTTTGTAATTTTCAAAAACGGCAAAGGGATAAACCTGTCCTTTTACCGTGGCAATTTCGTAATAATCAGAAAACGATGGGGGGCATTTCTGTCTTTCTCTCTTAAAACCCGAGGCTGTTTTCTGAAACCACTGGCAATTTCAAAAAACCGCTGGTGGTTTTCGAGAAACCGACGGCGGTTTTGAAAACCACTGGTTTCCAGTTGCGGTTTTATGAAAACTGCGGTTTTTTTATTATTATTATTTTATTTATATCGCTATAAAAGCGAAAAAATAAAAAGAACTTTTACAGATTTGGATTTTTCCAAAGAGAGAGAGAGAGGGGAGTTCGGCCGATGGCCGACCGTTGGCGTTGTCTATCGGCTGTCGGGTTCTTCTTTTAGGCACTCCAGCCGGCTGTTGGCCGTTCGTCGCTTGTTGTTTCTGTCTCGCCTTCGGGCTTTTTTCGGCTTGCCGTTGTTTTGCCTTTTTGGGGCTTTCCTCTGGTTTTGCCTTTGGGGCTTTCCGTCGGCTTGTCTTTGGTTTTCCTATCCGACCATCGATTTCTCTCTCTTTCTTAAAAAAAAAAATTCTAACCCTCTTTTCTCTGTTTTTTTTTTTTGTAGGGAACCAAGCCCTCATACCACTGAGGGGGATTTCGGCGCTTACCTTTCGGTCTTCTGGGTCGACGGAGATTCAGTGGGTGCAACGGATGTTGATATCGCGAGGTTTCCACACGAGGGTTTTCTCAGACGACTGTATTTCTCTGTTTTTTTTGTATTCTGTATATCTGTGAATCTCTATCACCTTGTAAATGGCTGTCTTTTTATAGGCACCTGCTCCCCCGTCGTCTAGCTTTCTCTTCTCGTGGCTTCCCTCGTCTGGGAGAGGTAACGGAATCACGTTGTTTTTCTGATCAATCTAGCCGTTACCTGAGCCGAGAATGGCCATTTCATTGTAACAATTACTTGTTTTTCTGAAACCGAATCACGTTGCTATATTAGAAGTTTAACCTCAACGAGATATGCGTGTGCCTTATCAGGTCGAACTTGAGGTCGTCAACTTCAGGATCCTTTGAAGTTTAACCCTCTCAAGAGGAGTTATGCTCCTTGTAACAGTTAGGGACGAACTTTGGATGCTTATGGCCGGGAGGCCCAGCCATTCAAACGGAGCAACACACTTCCTGCAAACTTTATTGCAGCTTTTTAATTGTGCAACTTTTTTGTAGTTATTGTAAAGGATGCTTGCGACATTGTTAAAATCTTAATCACCTTGTTCATTCTTGTTAAGAATTCGAAGTCGCCTAGAACAGTGGCAATGGTAAAGAATATAGTGATAGAAGACAAGTCAAATTACAATAAAACTCGATCCATAATGAGTTTTCGAATCCGATAAATGTTGTGTAGGTGTGTGTGAGAGAGAGAGAGAGAGAGATTATTTTGGCATGTATGTGTTTTATTAAGCCTCTTTAGGAGTCAAATTTGAGGTTTAACGGTTTTGTGATGTATACATGTTAGGTCGTAAATCCACATCACTAACCAATTAATTATTTCCTGTAATTTAAGTCAGAATAATTGCCAAAATTATTTTCAATTCTTTGTATATTTTCATCCTAATCTGATCAATAACTTAAAGCCCGTTAAGAATTCAACTGAAAAAAGTATGATACCTGTATCCAAATAGGTGGGATCACACTTCATACTACTAGAAAATAGATTTTTTCTAATTATTGAAATAAAATATTTTGATGCTTTTAGACAGTCGAAATTTAGTATGACATAGGAATAAACTAACATAAGACACTGTTTTTGGAATTTCGACCGTCGAAGACTTAACGAACAGTCGAAATTTATTTGTAAAACAGTGTAAAAAAAATTTAACCGGGCGTTGATCAGCACCAAAAGCATGAGCTCCATGGCAGAGCGATCTAGTGCCATTGTTGCTGGTGGGGAGTTCGACTCCAGGAGAATGCATGTGTTTGGCTTCGGCGCCTCCTCTTGTAACCCAAAAACAATAACAGGTGGAGTTCAATTTAAGAATAACTGGATTGAAATGTGAATGAAAATATGGAGTGGAGTGCGTTCTGTAAGGTCCGATTAAGGTGGATTCAATAAAAAGCTATGATTGACCTGAATCTTATCAGATGTAGGGCTGAAACCGACCTTTTGAGACCAGGCCCTATTTATTTCACAATTAATTTTTAGAAGATATTATTTTTTGGTTTTTGTTTTGTGATTTTGAAAATTAAAACCGATTGGTGTAATTGATATTGTCTAACTAGTTAATCAAATTTGATTCTATTAGCAGGTGGTCGTTCAGCAGAGATCGACAAGTGTAGTGGTTCTGAAGTCGTTCTTAGCTACGAGTTTGGGATTAGTGGTGTATTATTGTGTTAAGTTAATTAGATATGTAGGCATTTCAAGCAGGGGCAGATTAATTTGGGACGAGGTGAGACAAGTGTTTTACTTGAAATCTCAAAAATATTATAGATAAAAAAATACAAGTATTATGTAGACATGAAATATAATGTCTCACTTGAAATATACAGGTGTGCCTCACTCAAAAACTTCTTAAGTTTGTTATATGTGAAAAAAATATAAGTTATTTATGGACATGAAATACAAGTATACCTCATTAGAAATATAAGTGTACCTCACTCAAAAAAAATCCTAAGTCTTATTACTTTCCTTCCTTGGATTGTATATCCGAAAGAGAACTCCCATGCCTCACAGTCATGCTTAATAGAACCAACATGCCTCGGTGAATTAAAGTGGTACTTTTATAATGTAAGAAATATCTTGTATTTGAGAAGATATATCAACCCGCGACTAAGAGAATCGATCTTATTGCTCGAATTTAAGCTTTTAATTTTCATTTTCGGGTATAATGAGCAGACCACACCCAAGATGCATTCCTCCGGTATCAAACTGATGACCTGCAACCTGTAAGCAGCTCCCCTAACCTGTTGGAGCTATTGCTCTGTGCGCGTTTCTAAATATTTTTATTTGCTAAAAAAATTTTGCAGATCCCTCAAATATTCAACATGAAAACGAGTCGATTGATAAACAGGTTTGACAACATTAACTGAAACGTCGTTTTAGAATATAATCAACCGCTCAGCCACGACTGAATTTATCTGCCAACCGGATTCTTTCCAAGAGAAAGAAGCAGAAGAGGCAGAGAGATGTCTCGTGGAAGACAGAGACATCTGCCATGGACATGGAAGACAGAGAGATGTCTCGTGAAACAGCCCAACCAGTAGTTGGTATTCCCGAAGACAGAGAGAGAGTGTTGTTGTGTCATATCTGCTGCAGGTCAAAATGTCTCGTCATTTCTGTGATTTACTGATCTTCACTTCCTTTTGATTGGGCCAGATTCTCGGTTCTGAATCCCTAGGAGCAGAGAGGCAGAGAGAGAACCCATCATGGCTCTCACTATTTCTGCTATGGTTTGTACCCGACTGAGAGAGTCATGTCATTAATACACTGCCCAAAATAGCAGCATCCCCCCCTTGTCTCTCTCTCTCTCTCTCTCTCTCTCTCTCTCTCTCTCTCTCTCTCTCTCTCTCTCTATATATATATATATATTATAAAAGAATGACGAGAAGGTGTAGACCTTTTACCTGCCCACGTCTCGTGGCACTTGAGCCACTGAAATACGCAATGTCAATGAATCCTTTAAGCATCTTACGGAATTTCATATTCTAATGGTATGAATGAATGAACCCTATTCTCTGATAAGATATTAATCGTTGATTCTTCTCAAGATCTTTATATGTCATGAGTTCGATACCAGGAAGGAAAGTGTGTATCCGGTTGAGGTTTCATGGCGGGTTTGGAGCCGGACCTGCAGTTTTAATCGGAACTAGATCGGACCATGAACCAGCCAGAATCAAAACCAATCAGATCGAACCCAAAACTGAAGCTGAACCGGCGACCCTTGATTTTGTTTCGGTCCCATCTTCTCTTGAACCAGAACCGAAACAGGTGGTGCAAACGTTTGGTTCTATCATTTTCTATTGATTTGTTGGTTTGACACTCAAACTTAAACTACAACGGGAACCTGAACCTGAATCTGAACCAATCCGGTCTTGGTTTAGTTCTGCTTCTTGGTTCCTTACGAACCAGAACCGGTGGTTTGAAACCACCGAAATTGGCCATGTCTTTGCCTAACCTTAGCTTGCCAATTAAACATATATATGAGATAAGAAAGTAATTTTTTTATAACAATTTTTACATTCCAGCTGAAAATCAGTATTCGATATCACTTTAGACCATTTAAAAGAAGTTGATTTTGTTAAAAAAGAATGTTCAACAATTGGTTCTTCAAAAGAATAATAGTTTGAAATTTATTATTCCTTTCAATGATCCGGTCAAAGTCAAGGTGTTTAATTTGGCAAATTTATGTTCTTTCCATGGTGTTAAATACGGCTGGTAAATGAGCTGAATGAGCCGAACAACCCTCGTGACTGGTTTTCTACAGAAACAAGCCAAGCTAGCCGTCAAACATGTTGGCAAATGGCTTGCCATCCTTCCACGAGAGAAGCTGAACCAATTTGAAAGCAAAATTTTCTGAAATACCCTAAATAAAATTACCCTTCATTTGACTTAAATCTTGCAAAAGCCTTTAAAAAATGTGGTTCTTCATTTAGCTTAATTACCATGATTCATCAGTAAAAATAAATCAAGAAAGAAAATCTCATGAAAATTGTGTTATACTTCATATAAGAACTTTGTGGGGGTGGCTATAAAAAACACCTAATTTTAGACATGATTTTCATAAAAATAAATAAATTCAAGCATGTTTGCAGCTTTCATCAAGAATATAAATTAATATACCACAAGTGTTCAATGTTACACAATTCATAAAAGATGTGGGAGATCCAATATTGTCCTTGGTCCCTTGAGGAAGAGTGGATGATATGCCCCAAATGAAAAAGTACTAGGCCATATGGTAAGTCTTAATCACATTAATGCATTTTTAGCAACCACGTAATATTTTAATGAGAGCAAATTGTTTATCAATTCACTGCTCTATGGCCATAGTTTGTGAAACCAGACCGTACCGACCCGTCGGACCGGTTGAAGTTTGAAGTGTGAAATAGTTCGGACATTGAATATATATATATATATTAGAAATACATCTGTCTATCATTAACGTTGTTTATTCTTGACAATTTTGTTGTTAACGGGGTAAGTGTAATTTTTAAGATTATAAGAATATTTAAAAATTAATTAAAAACAACTTTATTATATTCATATCATAAAAAAATAACGATTGAATCACTGATCACTCTTATATATAATTGTTATTTAGTCAACCAGTGCGTTCCCCAGTTCATTGACCGGTCGAGTTCGTGAATGCTTTTTCTGGCCCACTTTTTGCTTCTTTATCTGCCGTCCATTAATACAAATTAACAATAAGAGAACACTAAATGAGCGGATTAAAGTGGGTCCACTAGGTTGGCGAGTTCACCAGCATTTCAACCCCAAATTATATACATTAATTCCAATGTGCAACTTGGCTTTTAGCTTTTATTACATTTTATTCATGGGCAATAGGAGCAAAACCCATGCACCAGGTATCGGACTCAGGACCTTCAACTTGTGAGTGGACCCCCTAGCCCGTTTAGCAACTTTTCTTTATTGATATGTATTATTATTTGCAGTAATTGCTACATTAAATTAAAACCCAAGTTAAAATTGCATCATTAATATCTGCATTTATATTCAAATTCTTTCATCTGTCCCATTTACGGCAATAGAAATGAAAATGACCATAACATGCATAGGGTGGTTCATGTTTTCGTGTCTTCCTTCATGATACTTTCCTGGAAGTTAGGCCTTGATGCAGTATTTTTTTTAAAATTTGGTGCTTTTACATGGAATTTCATGTAAAATGCTCGGCGTGAGGTATATTTTTCATACTAAAAAAAAAGAAAAGGAATAAAACAAATATATAATATGTTCAAGGACTGACGCAAGACTTACCACAGAATAGTTCCCTGGTATTAAACCGGGTTGCCCACCTATCTGGACTTGGACAGTCTTATTAATTGAGATGTGAGTGATCCGATACAGTATGGTTCACATGGGCCTGGTCGGACCCAACCATGAGTTGAGTTGGAATCTGATAAACTTGTAATATCATTCGTATATCAGGGGCATTGGGTCAGTCTAAACAAAACAAACAGCATGAGAGGCCCACCCAGATTCTAATCTGGGTATGGAGCCAGATCCAGGGCCCAGTTGCACCTTACCTGATCACCTGCTGGTTATTTGCACTTGCGCCAGTCATATGATTGCGTCCAAAAACACATCTTTCACACACGTGCATACACACACATAGAGAGAGTCTTAAATACATGATGTCTTTTTTATTAAATAATGAAGATTTAAATTAAAAATATCATTATAACTTTGTACTTTGTATTTAATGTATATTAAATACAAAGTAATTCAAATATCTATAGTTTATCTAAAAATTTGAATAATAGAAATATTTGTGTAAGATTATATACCAAAAAACATGCAACTAAAATGTCTCTCTCTCACTATATATATATATATATATATATATATATATATATATATGTGTGTGTGTGTGTGTGTGTGTGTGTAGAGTATTGATATAATCTAATATGAGACATTAAAATTTCTCTCATGCTGTAAAAAGTAGTTATTTTCTTGTAAAATCAAATATGAAATGTTACTTTAACATTAATTATGATTTTCCCTTTAAATAGATCTTTTAATTTTACCATAGAAAGATATGTATTTTCAATAATAGTCTTACATTGTTTAGTAGATGAAACTTTTTAATCATTCATTTAATATGAAACTCAATGGATTTAATGTTAGATAATCCTACTTTAATACAATCATATACGTGGGTGAGTATAAATGTCTCATAATAAACTCAAGGATAAGACAATGCATTTCCAAATTAAGAGTTATATTATGTTAGCAGCTAGTGTAATTCAAATCTTTTATCTAAATGCTTGATTTAGTCTTAAATCTGGTGTTAAACAGTTTGCTTTCATAACTTCTTGCGACGGACTCGAAGGCTAGGTTGAGATTAAGCCAAGCAATATTAACATCAGCTTGTCAACGATGAACCCATGTCAAATTTCAGCAGGCGATTTATTTTTTCAAAGTAAACCCTATTAATCATGTTTTGCTGGAATAAGCATGTAATTAATTTGCAAATCTTAGAAAAACCAAGCTAGACTACTTATGATCTATTAAAAAAAGATAGAGTGGAAGCATCACAATCAATTCAAGAATGGCTTCATCATCTTTCTTCTTGGATTAGGCAAGCTGGGCTTGGAAAGACCTGTATCAGATGTGCACCCCCCTTGATATCAAACGTGTGACCTTCAACTTGAAGATCTTTCCGGTTGACCCCCTAAGAAAGAGAGTTGTGTCTCCTTTGCAATTAAATGGGTCGATCACAGAGCATTAGGTCAACCGAAGGGGGCCGTAGCACCCTTGCTGGTTGTGGGGAGTTCGACTCCCACAGGGTGCATGTGTGTGTTAGGCTTCGGCCTCCTCTTTTAACAAAAAAAGAGAGGGTTGATCATGTATTAAAAAGAAAAGAAAAACGAAATTCAGTCATTTTCATAAGATTATTATGGTTGTGAACAAAATAGCAATAGAATAAAGACTTAACTTTAGCAAGTGGCATTTTAAGGCTATTTATCAAACTCATTAATTAAGCGTGGCGTAGATGTTTGACTAAGCATAATAAAATCTTGCATGCTAGCACCCAAGGCATTATTAACTCACACAATTTTTGGGCAAGTATACCCGGCTTGGCCTCCCATTGTAACAAAAAGAAAAGAAAAAAAGCATGCATGCATACCAACAATTGCTTGGTTTAAGTGGGTGCTCAGATAATTAAGTTTTAATGAAAAGATAAACTATCCGAGTGGATTCCTTCTGGTTTGAGATCATTGTAACCTTCTAATCTAGTATAAATCATGCTGTGCATGGAGGCAATATATGTGGGTTTTTACCTGCTATTTTCAAGTTTCCCATAGCACAGTATAAATCATGCTGTGCATGGAGGCAATAAGCTAGTTGATTTCCTTCATTGGAGCTAGCTTACACCTTGCTGTGTGGCAAAAGAACATTCTCTTAGGTGGAATTGATTTTCTGATTCATATTCTTCTAGTTTTCCCATATAATTTCGAATTATAGGCAGATTCGGCTCCGTTCAGGTCTAGATTTATGATGTGAGTCCTTTGAGAAAAGACCCGATCGGATCACCTGACTTTGACAACAATATTGGGTAGAAATGCTTTGATATACCTTTACTATGGGAAACTTGAAAATAGAAGTGTTTCAAGATATATCTTAAAATGGCTGAAACCTAAAGTTGTTTTTTAGCAAATACGGGTCCTTGTTTTTACTAAACGATTGGAAATAATAAATTACACTCAGCAACTCAGTATTCAAGAGCAATGACAAGCCAACGGTGGTTGTTTTGATCTCAAAAGGGAGAGAAGAGCTGCTGTTCGGCTTCCCGTTGGTCTCTCTCTCTCTCTCTCTCTCTCTCTCTCTCTCTCTCTCTCTCTCTCTCTCTCTCTCTCTCTCGGGAGTTTAAGAGCTTGAATGGAAAGCAGAAGACTCCTTTTGTTTCAAGAGACAGCAGTGGTCGTTTAGCCTACCGCAACCTTTTTTTTTCTCTTCTCTGCTTTCTATCTGTCTTTCGGGAGTTATTAGTAAGTTTTTTTTTACAAGTGTTGGTATATCCAAAAATGAAAGCTTTCAACAAATGGTTATTACGTCTCTAAGTGATGCCTTGGTAAGATGGTCGACGATGATGATTGCGGATTTTTTCTTTTCTTATCATTTAAGATCGTATAATTTTTTCTCTAAGAGATTCTCATTTCTTTGTTTGTGTCGTTGTTGGTTTGTACGCTGGGCTACAAACCCTCTTTGTACTTCTCTGTTGATGAACGAAGTTTTTACCTTTTGATGGAAAAAAGACAAACAAAAGGTGTATTGCTCTTCATAAAGGGGATTTTCAAGGACACACACATACATTGTCCATTTATTCAGATGGCTAGCGTATGGAGCAAACCAACATAATCTGTTTCATACAAAACTGATACTTAAGGGACTAAATCTGGTTCATTTTCTAAAGCTTGTATCAATAAAGTGGTCGAGCAATGGCTAGTGTCGATCGGTCTGATCTTGGATTCATTAAAAATCCATCAAGAATGGCAAGATTAAGGTGTTAAAAGAACAAAAGTTTATGGCAAATTCAGGCCCAAATCACCCTAAACTTTATTACTTTTGCTTCTTCTTTCACCTAAAAGGGAAAGTTTTGAAAGTGCATGCGTGGTGGGGAGTTTCGGCTGTAAGGAAGTGCATGCGTGGACGTGTATTAGACTTTCGCCTCGTCTTGTAACCATTATATATATGTGTGTGTGTGAGAGAGAGAGAGAGAGATGTTCAATCTAATAACTTCTTCAAATGTTTTTATCGTTTGATATTAATGATTAATTATGAAGATTTGAATGAAAAAGTAAAATATAGAATTGAGCATTAAATGTGTATGAAAATATTTGAAATTCTTGAAGACCCATGAATACGAAACATGCACTAAGTCATATATATATATATATATATATATATATAAAGAAAGAGACTCGATTATACTCAATGAGTTCAATATTTAACAAGTATTCTAGTGTAAAAGTGGTGGTTCCACCGTAATAAATGTAAGGAAACCCACATTTTACTGATATATGTTCAATCTAATAACTTCTTCAAATGTTTTTATCGTTTGATCATAATGATTAATTATGAAGATTTGAATAAAAAACTAAAATATATTATTGAGCATTAAATATGAGTATGAAAATATAATGTTACATTTGTATTTTTGAAATTCTTGAGGACCCTTGAATATGAAACACGCACTAAGTCATATATATATAAAGAAAGAGACCCGATTATACTGGATGAGTTCAATATTCAGGTGGTTCCACCGTAATAAATGTAAGGAAACCCACATTTTACACCATCTTATAACTATTAAGTATAGTATGCATTAAGTATATCGTAGTTTATATATATAGCCGAAAAAAATCTTCAGTAAATTGGCTTTTTACAACAACAAAAAACTCTCCAATAAAGAAATGTTTTCATGAATGTGACATCCCATCAACGTCAAATCGTTCTAATTGAAAAAGAAAAAGCTAAAGAAGAAAATAATCCGCAGATCTCATTGCCACGGTTGATTTGACGTTGATGTGACAAATCAAGCCCACGAATTAACCTAGTCACACGTGGCCAACTGAATCTGTCGGAGCCTTCGAGACCGGAAGCCTTTGGTTTGTGATGTGACATGACAAGCTTAAGACCGTTGCGGATTGGGTCTCGTATTTTGATCCGAAACCGGTTTGGAAGTCCAATCCATATATGTAGAGAGAGAGGCTATTATACACTAACACACTTAAGTGCTAGCATATCAAAATAAATCTCAATCACTCATCTTAATTTAATGGATGATTGAAATTTAAATTAAAAAAGCAAAAACTATGTACATGAATAAAGTAACGTCATGCACTTTTTTACTTTGAATTAAAATTTCAATTATACGTCATGTATCATGTAAGATGAATGATGGTTGAGATTTGTTTAAATATGCTAACACCTAAGTGTGCTAGCATATATCAGATTCTCCATAATCCTCATTTGCATGTCAATTTTCTCAAGGGTGTTTTAAACGTTATTACATAATCGGTTCTTGATATGTCTTGAAAAACTTCACGATGAATTTTCAATATCTAATACATTGGTTGTGTCAAAGTTTATCAGTTTCGCTTAATATTGGGAGCCCACCTGATAACTGGCCCATATAAGCATGATTGAAAAAGAGAGAAAGATAAGATTGCACTCCCACACTTATATGCATTCCAGCAATAACATTAGCTTTAATTTATTAAAAAAAAGTAAAAAGGGAAGAAAAAGTTTCCTGCTTTCGAATAGTTTTTTCATAGTAAACCTAACCCATGATTGCTTTAAATTAGATGTGGGGCACAACCAGAGCAGTAGTTTTATGGTAGGGTGCTCTAGCACCATTGTTGCTGGTGGGGAGTTCGGCTCCCAATGGTGCATATGTGGGTCCTTGGCCTCTTCTTTTGGCATTTATGACCATATAGTATCATTGTATTCTTTTTTCTCAAAAATTTTCTCAAAAATCAGGTTATGGTATAGAAAAAGATTTTTACTTGACCTGAATTTAGACCGGCAAGCAAACAGTTTGAAACCTGACTTGGTGCCAATGGATTTCATTCGAAACAATGTTTAAATAGTGGGTAAAACCTTATTTTGCAAGATGTATATTGTATTATGTTATCGGGTCGAGAGAAACAGTTCATTGGCATGCACGAGAGAGCTGACACTAACGTCAAGGAAGTTTCAGCTCGAAGATACTTTTTTGGACCAACTTATATATTTTGGGTTTCTTGTATGAGTTGCAGGTGACCTGGGGGTCCCGTACAAGTGTGCATGATTTGGGTCTGTGTCTAGCTCAGGTTGAAGGGTCCAATAATCGGGTTGGGTTAGTAACCGCCTCATATAGGTTTGATGTAACCGGATCCCTTCTGTTATAAAAGAGAACCAGGTAGCTCTTGTGAGGGGTTCAGTCATTGGGCTTTGAGAGAGAGAGAGAGAGAGGGGAGAGCAACGTGAGTGTCCGAGACTCACTTGTTGGTCATCTTCTTCATTGTTATCCTTGGAGGGTAGTTCTGGGCATCAAAAGAATTTGGCCACCGAGCGACGCCAATTGTGGTATCGAATGGACTCTTTTCTAGGGTTTTATATAGACCAACCATTTGATAATAAAGAAACCTCCTTTTAAGACTTTGTTACTTCTTATGTTCAATGGTAATTCCTTGTACAAACCGTGATTACATGCTTCCGCATCATAGTAAAAAATTGCATATGTCCGTGTGTGTGTGTACGTAGATTTGGTTGAAGGACTGGTTAGCACCAGGTGCTAACGCCGATCACCTTGAACAGCCCGGTGACATATCATATTATTATACAGAGAGATACTTTATTGTTTAATGAAGAAAACTTGTTCCAGAAACAAAGAAAATATATTCTACAGTATGATGCAATAAGTAAAATACATGTATGCTCACATAATACAGTATCGGACTCAGTGTAAGCTATATTATCTTATGATATTTATAACATTGATTTAAACCTCTCAAAGACCGACATGGCTCATGCACTAGATCATCCAAGGGAACAGCTCGTGCATATAATTTTATGAATTAGATCCGATTTAGACAAGAATAAACAACAACGATCATGGTGGATCTTTCTTTCTGATCATTAGTGGATTGGTAGTGTTAACAATTACAAAGCCCAGTTGTTTTAGCAAGATCAACCTATCTTTATACATAAAGTGCGATTACTCTTTTCATGAATCCAATAAAAGAGTCATAAGATGTGATCAAAATGTTTAAGGGAATGAAAAATGGCGTTCAGTATATCTTCTAGTGTAGCACTTAGTAATAAATTATTGGTGTCATCTGTTTGAAGCGCGCAAAGGCCAATTACTCCATGGTGTATATTCTTTTATCTTCAATGCCTTGCCATCAAACATGGGAACAGCCAAACCCATTGTTTTGATCATTGGAGCCCAGAGGGACGGAACCGAGAGTACCAAGAATTTCCTTTTTCTAATTATTTTTTTTATGACAACAGCTGTATCAGATTCACGGCATACGAAAGTATTTTATAGGTCTCCCTTAGACGCAAGGCTCCTCATGAAAGACTCGAAACCTTTCACGCAATTGATTTTTTCTGAACTTTTTTTTTGTTACACGGGAGGTTGAAGCAGGGTGTGCACGGAAGTACCAGTATTTACTTTCAACGGTTCTTTCAAATATTTAAATGCCTTTTTCCAGCAGTAAGAAATGGTGGAGAATTTCCGATCGTTATGCATTCATTTCGAAGATTGTCGTGACTTTTTTTACGTACACTTTTCCGGCGAACTTTTTTCGACAGTTTTAAACTATTTCTGATGGTCTCAACCGTTGGAAATGCTCGGATTTGTACTAGTGAATCAAATTCGTGGTCAGCCCCCATACGAATCGAGAGCCCTGCCAAGTGGGAGTACCGTCCTGAGTGCAATATTTAAGTTTTTCCAAATCAATATTGCAATATTGGATAGACAACGAGTTCGGTTTATATCTACGTGTGTATGGACACAATGGATCGGGTTGGCAACCTATCAGGTTTAGATTAAGGAGAGCAAACAGATTGATGATGGGTCAGATATTGCCAGATCTGTGTCTAAACTTGAAAAATGAAGAAACATACATTGAGATCGGGTTGTGTCTCCATCCACACGCACATGGAGACACATATACTGATATTTCTTATCTTTATTTGTTTGTTTTTGCAATTGTCATTTTCAATTTTCTTCCCCTTCCACCGGCTTTTCTTATCTCCGCATGCTACAAGCCAAACAAATTCGGATTCCATGTTTAAATTTTCTAAATCAAACTGATAACTATAAAATATATATCTACAAAAAAACTCTCAAGACAAAGGGTGAGGAATAATATGTCAATGATTGTCGATTCAACTTTGTTTAACGAGAGAACATAACAGAAACGAATCACAGTTACATGTTGAGTAATATTCACGACGGGCCAAACTGACAACTATAAAATAAAAACAAGATACGCTAAAGGAGAGATCACAGAAGTACACATGCGATAAGACAAACAAAGGAAGTGGCCTAATCTCTACAGTATCCACAGTTTATGTGTGTGAAAGGCAGCACTTTCTCTCTTTGATAGTTCAAGAGAGAAGGCATCGACTTTTATCTATATTTTACAAAGTTCAGTCAGCATAAGAAAATTACTTGAATTACACGTGCTGGCCCCCTCTATTACAAAGTCCAAGAAGGTTGGTTGTACTCTTTACATTGGATGCCAGTTACTCTTCTGCTAAAATTCGCTTTCAGCGGTTCAATGAGGAGCTCCTGTGCATGTTGGATAGATCCTTTTCCACACTTCCCTGAAAGCTCTCATCAATGGGATTGAGCTCGGACTTGATGATGTTGAACTGAGGGCTTGCCGTGGTTTAGTAAAAATCTGAGGCAAGTAGTCCCTTCCAGATATAAAATGGATTTCTAATCCTCCTTTCTTGAATTTTTCTCTAACTAAATGAAATATATTATATATACTTACTTGGGCACGAATAACTGGATTGGCAGCAACTGGAGTGGCTTTCATATTATCACAACAATCAATAGAAACACTTATCTGGGATACCTTAGTTCCTCCACCAAGTAGCTAATCGATATTTCTGAACTACCTTCGTGATGCCGTGTATTCTGCCCTTGTACGTTATTCCGCTACAGCACGTAAGATTGTCCCAAGAAGGTAAGGCACCCACTTATAGATTTAGTATTTGGATCATCCAACTGCATCTGCATATCCAGAGAATTGAGATCACTAGACATTATATCTTTGCAACTCTTAAGTAAATGTATGTTTTATACACTGTCGTATACTCTTTACATAACTACTAATTCTTTATTGGTACATGCATAAACAAAGAGCCTTTGTTGATTGCATAAGCTATGTCTGGCCAAGTAAAAATTAGTGTAGAGTTACAAGTATGCTCCTGTAATTTATGACATGCTTGTGATGTTCTGTCACCTTTTGACAAGAAGACGTTGACTTTAACCGGTGCAGAAAGCTGTTTAACTTCCTAATTGTGTGTTAAGTATTTTATCAATGTATTTTGCCTTCGAAATAAGATTATAGGATCAACTGTTGATTCCCAAAGAGAGGGGAGCAGCCCCAGATCTTCAGTTGTGTTATTTAACGATTTCCCTTTCAAGTCTTCGTACATCAATCAATGAATACACAAAGACACGCACACACACAAACACGGACATATATGTATATATAGTATCTAGATGCATTATACACATTAATAGACATACATAGATATGTGTGTGTGCATGTGGAATTAAGTGCAAAGTTGTATCCCTATTATTTTGTTGTGTCATAACACGTTATCTATAGCTACATCCATGTGGACAAGTCCTGCTTTATTGTGGTATATGAAGGTATATGATCTTGTGATGATTAACATGCATAGTGGGGACGGAAGACAAGGCACCATACATTCGCCTCCTTGATCAGTGTCAAAACCTTTAAGTTCAAAACCACATGTTTTTGCATAGTACATTTTTATGCTTTCAATAAAATGCAAGGTATCAGATTCTTTGCTAGTAAAAATTTAGGAAAGAAAAATGTTCGAAATAGAGTTGGTATTATTATAAATAAAGATTTAAAGGATAGTGTAGTAGACATACAACGATATGGTGACCTAATTATGATAATGAAATTAGTGTTAAGAGTAGAGGCTTTGAATATAGTTTGTGTTTATGCACCCCAAGTAGGATTAGAAAATAGTATAAATAAGGCTTTTTGGGAGAAGTTAGATAAGGTAATTCAAAGAATTCTACAAAAGCAGATGAATTTTTTAGAGGAGACTTAGATGGACATGTCGGTAAGAAGGCATTAGGATATCAAAGTATTCATGGAAACTATGGTTTTGGGGATATAAATGAGGAGGATAGGAAGATTTTAAATGTTACTATGACTTTAAAGCTAATACAATTTGAACATTTAATTACTTATAAGAGTGGCTTGTCACAAATATAAATTGATTATTTTGTTTGTAGGAAAAAAGATAGATCATGTTGTAAAAATTGCTAGGTAATTTCAGGAAAAAGCTTAACTAATCAACGTCGACTTTTAGTAATGGGTTTGCAAATACAAAAGTGGACAAAGAAGAGTAGAGTGCATAGAGTTATTTGGACTAAATGGTAAAACCTTAAATGTGAGAAAGAAGATATATTTAAACACAAAGTTTTTCAAGGAGATGCTTGAAATTATCTAGGCACATCTTCTGATATGTGGAACAATATCACTATACATATTAAAGAAGTGACAAAAGATGTGTTAAGTGAATCTAAGGGAGGCATACATTACCGACATAAAAAGAAGCTTGGTGGTGGAGTGAAGTGGTGCAAGATAAAATCAAGGCAAAGAAGACATGTTACAAATTGCATTATGCGAAGAAAACTAGTGAAATTTGGGAGGCTTATAATAAAACAAATAAAGAAACAAAAAAAGGTCGTTAGTGAAACAAAAGCCAAATTTTGAGAGGATTTATATAAAAGGTTTAACTTACAAGAAAGTAAAAGAGATATTTTTAGGATAGCTAAGACTAGAGATAAGAAAACTAAAGATCTTACTTTTGTTAGATGCATCAAAGATGAGGACTAAAAGATTTTAGTGGTGAATGATAATATAAAAATAGATAAAAAAATTATTTCTAGAAGCTTTTTAATAAAAATACAGATGGTAGTATTAGCTTAGGAGGGTTAGCCAAATCAGAAAAGTATAAACCGCAATTTCTATCGGCATATTCAAAAGAATAAAGTCAAAGAAGCTTTTAAATATATGAAGATTGGTAAATCTATAAAATTAGACAATATTACTATCGAAGTATGGAAAATCCTAGGAGATATTGGGCTCACTTGGCTCACAAGACTATTTAATGAAATATGGAAAACCCAAAAGATGCCTGAGGAATGGAGAGTGAGTACACTTATACCCATATATAAGAACAAGGAAGACATTAAGAATTGTGTGAATTATCGAGGTATTAAATTAATAAGCCATACTATGAAATTATGGGAAAGAATTATCGAATGTAGATTAAGACAAGTATCAAGTACAACAGAGAATCAATTCAGATTCATATCCGGTAGATCTACTATTAAAGCGATTCACCTATTGAGATTCGCAGACTCATTTGAAGTTAATATTGGGTTCCATTAGGGATCAACTTTAAGTCCATATTTATTTATATTGGTCATTGATGAGTTAACAAAACATATTCAAGATGAAGTACATTGATGTATGTTATTTGCAGATGACATTGTATTCGTCGATAAGTCTAAAGAAAAAGTTAATAGGAAATTAGAACTATGGAGAAAAACGTTAGAAAGTAAAGGCTTCGGACTTAGTAAAACAAAGACAAAATATATGGAATATAAGTTTGATCATTTGGGTACTTCAGAAGACATACAAATTAATATTGGCACACATTGCATCTCTCACAAGGAAAGTTTTAAATACCCGAAGTCAATTTTTCAAAGTGATGAAAAAATTGATAAAGATGTTATGCATAGAGTTAATGTCAGTTGGTTAAAATCGAGAGGGGCATAAGGTATTCTATGTGATAAGAAGATACCATTGAAGTTTGAAAGGTAAATATTATAGAGCAACAATTAGACTTGCTATGTTTTATGGTTCTGAGTGTTGGACAGTTAATCATCAACATGTGCAAAAAATGTTTGTAGCAAAAATGAAAATGTTGAGATGGATGAGCGATCGTACAAAGAAAGACTATATACATAATGAGGTTATTAGAAACAAATCGGGAGTAGCACCAATAGAGGATAAAATGAGGAAAAATTGTTTAAGATGGTTTGAACATATAGGAAGATGACCAAGGACACTCCCATAAGAATATATGAGAAACTAGATTGTGAAAATGTTAAAAAGAAGAAGAGAACGATCACAAAAGTGTTGAAAAAATAATAATAAACAATTATCTAGTTTATATTGAGTTAACTGCTAGCATGGCACATGATAGGGCCCTATGGAAACAAAGAACCCATCTAGCCAACCCCATCTAGTATGGGAAAAGGCTTAGTTGTTGTTATTGTTATAGTAAATGCAGTTGTCCAGGATCATGCCAAAGTTAATATAAGTACCAAAGGGGCATTTCATGAAAATAACACTGAACCTTTTGGACCAAAGCTTGATTTCTAGCATTATATCGGCTTCCTCTTTGCACAACACCCAAGCTGGCATAGCCACTACCTGTCCCCGGTAAAGAAGGGTACATGGTGACCTATTAAAGCACATACAATCCAACTATGAAAATCTCAAATTTGGATAAGGATTGAAAAGGTAACACACACACACATCCATCTATACACACACACACACACACACACACACACATATATATATATATATATATGAAAAGCGTCTATTATTAATTTATCCAAAAACAGAAGGTGTTTATTCATAACATGTCTTTGCATGTTGGGTCAGTGTCGTAACTGTCGTTAAGTTCCGCAACTTCAACAGCATTATTACATTTAACCCAACTTTCCTTTTGCTGGAGAAGAGAATTCAAAAATAAAAACTTTTGTTCGTTAGTTGTGACCACTGAAACATTGGACATTTTTGCAAAATTGATTACAAGTTCATCTTGGGAATAGTCATCTGTTACAGGATTTCCTGTAAATTTTAAGATCATGCCCTTGGGAGTGAATGTAACAATTAGTGTATGAGTCCCCATATTTCAGTTTATTTCATAGTAAATTGCTATCATGAAAAATTTTCATAGTCCTCCACAAGGAAATAAAGTATCTACAATGGAGTTTAGCTAAGCACAGCGCGAAGGTTATGCAACAAAACACAAAATCATATGCATGCAGAAGTACCTGGTCGATCAATCTCAGAGCATTGCCGAACCAGTTTTGGGAATATATCCTGCTTCCCTCAGGTCCAAAAGCAAATTTCTCAGTAGTAGATAAATTTGAGAGGATTCTGGGTGGGAAGTGTCAGCTGAAACAAACATTGTTGACGAACTGCCAATCTCAATCCAGCTGCAACCAGGTAGTTTCTGAATCCCTCTCTCCTTCATCAAACTTCGCACTTTAAGAACATCCTCCCAACCACCAGTCACAGCATGAGTATTAGCCATGAGAACATAGTACCCGGAGTTAGTTGGATCCATATGGAAAAGTTCCACTGAAGCCAAGTCTGCTATCCGAACATTACCATGGATGTGGGAAGCTCCAAGCAGTGCACCCCAGATGCCAGAATCTGGTGCAAATGGCATGTTTCTAATTATGTTTAGGGCCTCCTTCAGACGGCCTGCACGACCAAAAATGTCGACCATGCAAGCATAATGCTCCATACAAGCCATAATCCCATGATCCCTGCTCATACATTTGAAGTATTTGAATCCTTCATCAACCAAACCTGCATGACTGCATGCTGAAAGAATTGTAAGGAAGGTGATGTGATCTGGATAAAGTCCCGTTTCTTGCATTTGTTCAAATAAAGTTATTGCACTACTAACATGTCCATGAATCCCATAGGCAGAAATTATACTGTTCCATGACACTTCATTCTTCTCATGCATTGTGTCAAATACATTGCGTGCAAGTACCAGATTCCCTCATTTTGCGTACATGTCAATCAGTGCACTCTCAGCAAATATGTCCGTTCTTAAGGAGCCTTTGATGACGAACCCATGAATCTCCTTTCCATAACTCAAGGACGGTATGGCAGCACACGCAGTTAAAGCAGCAGAAACTGTGACACGATCATAAGTTGCCCCTTCCATTCCCATGCGGCAAAAAAGTTTAATAGCTTTCTCTGGTTGTCCATTCTGAGAACAGCTAGTGATGATTGTATTCCATGACACAGTATCTCGATGAGGTAATTTCTCAAACACATCATAACCAAGATCAAGTCTCCCACATTTAGCATACATATCTACCAGTGAACTACCCACAAAGCAAATATTACTGTAGTCATTCTTTAAGATGTAACAGTGAAGCTCTTTGCCCACTTTCAAAGCTGCTAAACCAGAACAAGCAGGTAAAACGCTCGCCAACGTCACAGAATTAGGTCTCAAACTCAACTGCAGTAACATCCGAAATATCATCAAAGCATCAAAGTTCATGCCATTCAATACATAACCTGAAATCATTGCACTAAGTATAACTACATCAATAGTACCTATCTCATGGAAAACCTTACGTGCCAACTCCACATCCCTGGATTTGCAATATATGTCAATAAGCGCACTTTTAACAAATGCGTCAAAGCATACACCATTTCTCAGAATATAAGCATGAATCGCCTTACCTTGTCCTGAACCTGCCGCTTCTGAAAATGATGGAAGCAAGCTAGCAAAAGTAAAAGAGTCTGGCTTGATACCAGCCAACTGCATCTCATGAAACAAATCCAGAGCACCGTGGTTACACCCACTTTGGACATACGCCGCAATGATCCCGTTCCAAGAAACCAAATCTTTCTCAGGAATGATATCAAAAGCTTGTCGCGCATCCAACAAACATTGACATTTCGAATACATTGTTAGCAGTGTGTTTGCAACAGAAACCTCGACATCAAATCCACAACGAACTGATAGCCCGTGAATCTGCTTTCCACCTTGCAATTCCATAGCTGAGGCCAACATCGCCAGAACACAAACAAAGGTCACTGAGTTATGACGCACCTGAGAACTCCTCATCAAGTTAAACAACTTACAACCTTCAACAACATAGTGATTCCTTGCATACCCATCGACCATCACATTCCAAAGAACGCAATCACGTTCAGGCATCTGATCGAACACTTGGCGAGCATCTTCTAAACAGTCATTTTCAGCGTAAAACTTGATCAAAGAGCTGCCGACAAACAAATCTCCAACAAGACCCATCATAACCACAAACCTATGCACAAACCTACCAAAATTCACAGCTGAAAGGCTGCAACAAGCCTTGACCACATAAGTAAATGTGAATTTGTCCGGCAAAACACCGGAATCAACATCTTAATATACAATAACAAAGCAAATTCAAACCGACGTATCATCACAAATCCTCGGATCATCCAATTCCAAGGCAAAGTATGGGTTTTCTTAATACCCAGAAACGCATCTTTTGCATCACGTAGGCTACCACACATAACATAAACACCCAAAATCTTGTTTCTAAGATGATCCATTTCATAGTACCCGTTTGTGATGATTTGGGCGTGGATTTGACGCCCGTTATGGAGAGATTTCGATTCTGAGCACTCTGATAGTAGAGAAGAAAATCTGTTCTCCAGGGAATCATGAAAGCCATGAAATTGTGAAGAATTCATGAGCGCAATTGGGAGGACTTCGATGTGATTAGTGGATAATTTGAAGTACCCAAATAAATAAATGCGGTGCAGAGGGTTCCACAGTGGAAACAGAGTTCTTGCATGCATAGCACTCGCGTAGCATGCAACTGCCCTGCGGACGTTTACCTCTCAACGGTTCGAAACACCATTTCTGGGCTCACAGGATTCCTACATGATATGGTAACTAAGAGGATCAGTCCTTGTTAATCGCAGACCAGAGTGACGCGCTATTTCCAAGACCTTGTATTCGATCACGAACACTTTGGAAATACGCATCAAGGCAAAGTACTCGAGTTCGTACCCAGAGGTCAATTTTGTGCCCCGCATCCATCCCGTTACCCAAAAAAAATTACAACCACATACCCCTCCAGTAGACCACCTCGTACTGTTTGGCTTTTTTTTATTGAAGATTTGAACCGTTGATCTTAAAAATCGAATATTTAAGGAGATTTATGTCCATAGTCAAATCAATCGTAATTGGACATTTCAAATGCCTGTTAATTATAAATTAAAACCAATATTATCTGAAATTATTACAATTGAGAGGTTGTAGTCAGGTATGCATGTTTCAATTATGGAACTCAAGAATATATTATTAAAATTAAAAGATATTTGTAATAGGTAGTTATATAAAAGATATTCATGACATAAACAAAAATATTGAAGTAAATGAGTGATTGCATAAGAAAAGATAGTATATATAATAAGATTATTATAAATAAATTGGAAGTGACACCGATAAAATTAAGAAAAATCATTTAAGATTATTTAAACATATAAAATAAAATAAGAAAATCTAATAAAAATTTATGAGAAACTAGATATTGAAAATGTTAATAAAACAAGACTACAAAAATGTTAAAAGAAAATAAAAAAGATTTAAGAATGATCTAACTTGTTAACTTTAAGCATGACACGACATGTCGGGTTCTATGTAAACAAAAGATACTGAAAAAAAGACTTGTTGGTGGTGGTTTGAAAATTAAACTTCAAAAGAATGAATGAAATATAATGATCGCATCAGATGAGGCCAAAGAAAGGCTTACTGGTGTTGGAAAAAAATGATATTTTTATTATTATTATTTATGTTAAATGTGAACAAACACAAGATCTAAATACAATGATGACTATAAGTCATGCACGGAAATCACTTAGGGTGAGGAAAGGTTTGGTTTCAGTAGTATCATTTCCTACTAATTTGGTTCCATACAAATACATCTTGAATGGCGACGATATCGATGATGACCGTCGGCGTTCCAAAGTCGACACCGGGTGATTGGGCTGTTATAGGGAGCAGAAACGAAAATGGAACACCAGAGACAATAAATCTCTTTTGAGATGGGAAACATGAAGATGTTTATATGTAGAGAGAGAAAGAGGTAAATGCGCACATCACATTTATGCATAAAAGTAATCAATTAGGTTGACTTATATTAAATTTTCAAAAGTAAAAATGTATTTTGACACTTTTTGAGGTATAATAAATATATTTGAATAATTTTTACTTTTTAACTTAAAGATCTCAATCGTTATAATTGAATCTTTTAAAAAGATTAAAGCACGAATAAATACAAGCATGGACTATTTTCTCTCTTCCTCTCTCTCTCTCTCTCTCTCTCTATATATATATATATATATATATATATATATATATATATATATATATATATATGTGACATGGTATATGATCATACACTTGCTAGTATACCTATCCAAATCATCTATATTGAAAAATAGGTGGTTGAGATTTGAAGTGAAAAATAATTAAAAAGAAAATTCATATATTAATTGAAAGAGAAGGGGTTACCATTGGGCTCCATGCCGATCTACCCCTACAATCTTCTTTTCCCTTCCTACTTTTCTTAAAGACGGGAAAAGTTTTTTGAACGGTGGAATGGTGGTTGTTCAACCTTTTTTAACAAATTTATCTATTATCTTCTTTCATCCTTTTCTTTGTCCTCTTCATCTCATGTATGAATATATCAATAGAGTAATTTTGTATCGGGGGAGTGGGGATGGTCTTTGTTATATGGTGTTTGTGTGAAAGTAAAGTGTTTTTTGGGTGTTTAATTGCTATACCTATCTAAGGTGATAGATTTTTGTTTGCGGTTTCGTTTTTATTTGTCATCTTATATATGATTTTAGTTCACTTAACTCCTCGTTTTGTGTGTTGTCCTTTGATTATATTTGTATTGTTGTTGATTGTACACTTGCTTTATGGAGTCCCTTTTTTAACAATAAATAATTTAAATCTTAATAATCTATTTTTTATAGATAGTTGAGATTTGTTTGAATACGTTGATAATTAAAAATACTAGCAAACATTAGTCTCTCTCTATATATAGGAAAACCAGATCCCGAAAATATTTTATGTTCATGTATTGCTTTTGGTAGCATTAGTATAATTTAAAAAAGAATTTTCAAAAAGTATATAAGGGGTAAGTGAACATGTATTATAATAAAATGTTTTGAGCCCAATCGAAACATGGACTAATGTTTCGTACTTGAGGTTTTCTTTTTGTTTCGAAACACGAAATGGCTAAGCCTTCCATGTTTCAGAGCCTTGCCAACGGTGAGGATGATCACTCATTCAAGATAAATGATTATGATCATACTCTAATTGTTTGTATAATTTTTTTTCTTGTTGGATACCTGATTTTTTTTATGAGATGTTTCCCGTTTTCATACACATGGGAAACACCACATAAATGTTTTCTTGGAGTTTTTCTTCTTTGAGAAACATTTTGTTAGAGTTTTGTGTTTTGGGAAGGTTTCCTTTTTAAAGGCCAACAATCAAATTCTATCTTGTTTGATCTAAAACCCTTCCACCGCTTCCGTCGATTTTAATATAGTTTTTGCTCCACCCAAGAATCAAACCTTTAGACTCTCCCTCTTTCAATCCAAAACCTCACCACCATTGCTATTGTTTTTGTTATAGGTTTTGCTCAGCTAGAGAATCAATGTTTTATTTCTTGTTGTAGAGAGGAGCACAATTCCTAGTAATGACACTTAAAAATATATGTTTTTTTATATTTATCAGTTTAATGTAATTATATATTGAATTCATTAGTGAAACGTGTAAAGTTCTTTTGATTTTCATTTGTTTACATGATCTCATGCGTGCATATATATATATAAACTGTTTCCCCAATCCTTAAGTTTTGAAGATTTGCCATTTGCCATTTTCCATGTCCTGTTTCGGTTTTTATTTCTGTTCCTGTGCAATCTAGTCGGGTACAATCGGGTGAAAAAAGGGAGATACACACCCCGAGTATCGAACTCTTGACCTTAACTTGCAAGTCGACTACCTAGCCAAGTGATGTGAGCTATTGCTCGAGAACTTTGCTTTCTTCCACACTGGATTGCCGATTTGCATGTGTTTGAAGTCGGGTCTAGTTTGGAGTTGGATAAAAATCGGATTCCACTGAATTATATAATTTGCTTTTACAAAAATGGTATGTATGGTTCTTATACATTCACAGCGACGAATTTGGATTTGATAGAATTTGGATTCGGATTGATAATGACGACGTCAATTTGGCTACGGTCTCTTGGAAACCGAATCTGTATGAGCTGAATGGGAATTTCTACACGAGTAACGTCTCTAAGCGAAGAATGGAAAAAGTGAACTGGACTCAACCATAGATTCGATTCAGTTAGGTTAATCGGTTTTAACTGAATTATACTCACCGATACTAGAGACAACGTGAGACAAGCCAACACCAGGACGTGGGTACACTACTTCTGGAGCCAGCGGCGGATCCACATTGTGGTGTGGTGGAGCGACGGCCCACCTGAAATTCTGAAAATTTTCAATTATATATTGAAATTTCCAAAAGACTTTAAATTTTTTTAAATCCCATTCACCCCAAAACAAGCTTTGAAACTGTTTATGTTAGTCTGAATACTGGGCATATAGAGTAATTTTAATGCGATCAAGTGAATAACACTCTTCTCTTCTACGAACTTGTTGATATTGATTTATCAAATTAAATAAATAGATAAATAAGTAAATAAAACTACAGATACATATATCGGTGTGTGCTCAATGAGAAAAGGTGCAGCCATCCAACTAATACCACGCAAATCTTGGAAGTTGTAAAGTAGAATCGGATCTCGGGTAGTGGATCCATGCACCAACTACCGGGTCTTGACCCGAAAACCCGATCCGACTCTTGGCTACCTTCTTCTTACGCGGCTATGGTGGGACCCGTAAGTTCACACCTGGTCGCCACGTTCATGCTGCTATCCAGCTGGACCGAAAACGTGTGGTCCGCAATACTCGCCACTGCATGCTCCTTGCAGCCACCGATACGTACCGGTCTAACTCGTACGGCCAGGTCGGTGAGACGGTTCACATAAACTTCTTCTGTGCGCCAACGCGGCGTTGGTGTAACCGGCTCCTCCGGGGATTAACAGTAAAGTGGGGTCCACGTCAAAGACGTGGACACGCCACCATCAAGGGTAACTACAAGTTACTATAATGCCCTTATTGTGGGCAAAACAGAAGAAAAATATAAGAAAATATTTTCAAAGTTTTTAAAAGTAACCATTTTATTCTAAAAATTTAAAATACACAAGGTTTTAAGTAGAATCGACGGTATAAGACACGACACGAACTCGACACGGACACACAAAAAAGGATACCCATACCCACCCAAAGTAGCATGGGAAGTTTGTCACGGACCGAATGGCGTTGCGCAAATATGACACAAAACACGAAATGACCACCCTTATTTTTTAGCACAAACCAAAGTTCATTCGTTGGGTGGTGCAGCAAAACTTGATGACCTGTATTCGGCTTACCCCGGCTCATGGCAAACTCATTTGCGCTGATCTCATGTGTCGTGCAAGACAAGCTGCATATTGGAATGGTCAAGTTCGAGAGGCTTCACACACCGACACATGTAATTTGCATTAATCATTGTTAAAAATATGTGCTAAACCAATTTAGAGTGTTATTTTCAAAACGAAGATTGTGTTGAGATACTAATTTTCAACTAAATAAAAACTTATTTTTTAGTGAAAATTATATAAAACATAATGCATTACTAAATACACGTTATTTTCACTAAGTGCAAACCTCCTAATCTCAATAAATTTTAAACTACATTTTATTGGAAAAATATGTATGAATACATGCATAAAGAACCAATATACAACAATTATAACATACCCCAATCAATATAGCCGTAGATCCAAAATATGTTATAAACAAACAGTATGGAAAACACAAACAAATGATAACCAGAATAAGAAAAGCTTATATGCGCGAGTCACTCTTTTAGACTTATCTTAAAAAAATCAAGACCCACTATATAGTATATAGTGGTATCTACATTATTTCTCCAAGATAAAACGCACACACAAATGAAAGCACGTACCTTGCTTCGAATCATCCTCTACCACCTTGATAACCTTTTTTGAAAAATGAAAGAGGACAAGAAAGCATCCACAAACCATAAGGAATACAATCATATAAGAGCGCAAAGAGCATAGACAAGAGGAGAGAGTGTTAATCGCAAAGTACAGATTAGAGAGTCCTAACCCCCTATTTGTAGAATAACATGGTGGATCATTAATCTCAAATCCAATCCAACCCAAGCCTAGTGAGCACGTGTGTGGTTTGTAACGGTTGAACTAAGGTTCACGAGCTACTAACTATTTAAAGGGACTAAACTTTGTCTCTCTTGGTCTTCACGTATACAAATCCCTCACATATGACTTTTATATTTTAGGACTTTCACATATATCAATGATTCATCAATTTAATAATAAGAGATACTAAATATAAATTAAATATTATTTATATATATGAGTTTAATTAATTCAACCTTAATTAACATTAAATACAATAATCCCCACAAAGTCTTATCCTACACTTTGAAATATTTGAGATATATTTTTTGACTTTTTCAAAACTCAAAGATACTATTTGAGAAACTCCTCAAGCTTTTTGATCTAAGGTTCATCCACCAACTATTTAAAAGGACATGTAAGTTTGTTTCATCCTTCAATAACCAACTAAACTTTGTTTTTCTTGGTCTTCATGTGTAGTGTAAGGATTTGTAGGTTAGTTAACTAAGGTTCATTAAGAAACTCTTTAGCATCTTTTAGATGGTGAACTTACTTATAGGATGATTCATTGATAGAAATAGTTTTTGAGGTGTTTTTTGTGGACAATAAATGGCTTAGGGTGTAACTCACAAGTTGAAGGTCACGACTTCCATACCTGGTATCGGGCATACATCTAAATTCATCATTGTACCTAGAGATGTCAAAACGGTCTTGAAAAAAATGTAGAGCCGGGCCAGACATCTGGCATACATGTATAAATATCCATGTAATCGAAACACGCATATATGAGCTTGGCTTGAGGGACTGGCCTTGGCCCGGTGCATGGCGCTTCAAGGGCCGGGACAGCATTTTAGAGACCATATATAATGTGGGATGGCCCGGCATCTCTAATTATACCCCCAAAAAAGACGAAGTACTATCAAGAGGATATTCAACACATAAAATATACAAAACCAACAAAGCCAAGTCGCGGGTTACACTAGGTGGGGCTGGCAACCTGGATTATTAGTTAGGCAAAATAAAAAATTGTGATATATGAGCAAAATGGTAAATTTGTAATATAAATAACGTTAAAAAATCTAAAACAACATAAAATTAAGAGAAAACATCAAATAATATTAAAAAAGAAAAATTGTGAAAGAATTTTGGATAAGAGCAAAATGAAATATATTAAGTAGCTGAGTTAGGCAAAATATATCAAGGCAAAGCTGGAACATACAAGGAAAAAATAAAATACATCATCGTAATATGTTAGGGTGGGGTTCAATGCTACTCGAACACGAACACGAACCCGACCCGGTATTTTCAGGGTTGCTTAGGGTCTACCCGGACCAACCCGGTTTTTTCTGATCGGGCTGTCGATATTACCACCCACGATTTAGAGTATTTAAGTTGAAAAGCTTGACTAGAAAACTGTGAAAATCAGTGAGGGCATTGATGCCATTTGCTTTAAGCGCCGCAGTGCAAGCTTCGAAGAAGGGGGACGGATGCAGAAGATACACTTCTTCCACTCTCTACGTCTCTCTCTCTCTCTCGTTTGTGCGCTCGCGGTTTCCGACGCCCAACTCCTGATTTGCGGCACTCCCTTTTTTGGCGGGAAGCGTTTTGTGTTCGTTGTCTCCTCGGTGGCTTCTTCTTTTCCTCATCTTAGTTGCTCGTGCCGGGACTTCCTGAGTGTTTCTGTTGTTGGGTTTCTGGTTCTGCTGGAAATGAGTGGTTTTTGATTGCGGGATTTCCTTGGTGTCTGAAATTCGGGCGTTGAATGTGGATTTGAGGTTTTCACCGAGTGGAATTGATTGGAATTTGTTCAAAGTTTGTATATTTTTTTTGGTGATTTCGATGATCTTGGTCTGCGGTTTTGGATTGTTCAAGGTCAATTTGGTAGTTAGTTTTGGGAATTAATTCTTGCTGAATTGGCCTCTTGATGAATTTAATTTCTCCTTTCCCTTTTATCTTTCATTCTTCTTGAATTGATTAATTTAGGAGTGATGGTTTCGATGAATTTGGTAGTCTTTCGCTGTCTTATATGATCCGAATTTTCTTGTTCTTTGCTTCAGCAAGCAGACTTTAGTGGAATTTTGTTGGTTCGTGTGAGTAGGCTTCGACTTTTAGGGTTCTTCGGGGGTGACATGTTGTTTTTGAGGAGAATTTTGGGTTCCAGTATGATGGTTATTTGCTAGTCGCACTCTGATGGATTGGTTTAAGAAACTCAAGCGTAGAGTAGACAAAAAGAAGGAAATGGAGAAGGATTGTCAGAAGCAGGTCTTCGATGGGGCTCCATCAATCATGACGAAGCAGAAAGTTGCGGCTGCGAAGCAGTATATTGAGAACCATTACAAGGCACAGATGAAGAGTTTGCAAGAGCGGAAGGAGAGGCAAGGATTTGTATATTGATGAACTGTATTAACTTGGTGATTGTGGCATTCTCAACTGTTTTCTCTTGGTTGGGAAGGGTCGATATGTTGTCAAACTTTTGATGTTCTATTTTTGTTTTTCGGATTTCTGTTCGAGTAAATTTTTTCTGGAACCTTTTGAAGTATGAGATAAAGAATCGCCATTTGAGTCTTTTGTCATAAATGACCGAAATGGTAGCGCAACATGCTTTCCCTTGTATGTCTATGCTTAAATTATTAGTGAATCCCGAATAACCTTTTATTGTAATTACTCGTTGGTTAGAAATGCCTGCTCCAGTATTTGAGTGGGTACAATAAATTTTATCTAAATAAAGCTAGTTGTGATTTACGCTGTCCACTGATATCCAACTTACCATGCGTTTGCGTCCCGCCTCAATGTAGAGAAATTGGAGGAGTACGTGTAGTCTTATGTGTGATGAATTGGTTATAGTGCTGCTTACGCATCCCAGCATTTGCTTTTTAATTGCTTCGGACGATGACTGAAGTGGGAAATTCTTTCTCCATAGAATGTTATCAACTATTCATGATAACAATCATGTCACCGTTTGTTTTCTATATTTAGTTAACCATGGCTTTAAGCATGTAACCATAAATATCGATGTTAATCATGGATTATTTGACTACAGTCTGTTTTATGCTTTGCAATAGGTAGTGCCTGCATTCAACACGTTCTCCAGCTTTTCTTTAGAATATTTGTTTCTTGGATTTTCAATGAAGCTCCTTTGTGTCAACTCTGTTCCTTACTATGTTCATCTTGTTCAGGCGTTGGATCCTAGAAAGGAAGCTGGCTGATTTAGATGTATCTGAAGAAGAACAGTACAACCTTCTTAAGTATTTGGAGAAAAAGGAGACAGAATATATGCGTCTCCAAAGACACAAAATGGGTGTTGATGACTTTGGTCTTCTTACTATCATAGGGAGGGGGGCGTTTGGAGAGGTACTTTTCATCCCATCTCTTTCTCAATTACAAGCTTTCAAGATAAAAAGCCAAAGCCTAGGTCGTTAGTCGTCATAATCAGGATCTTATTTTATTGTGGATATCTGAAGCATAGGTTAGTGGATATTTCTTTTCCTATCAATAAGAAAATGGGAAGCCTGAAATACAACATAAAATAAGAGTTAGCTGGCTACAATTGTTAAGTAGATAACCACGATGTCATAAAATTCTTTCTGTCCCTCAATGTAATTGATACTAGTCGTGGGTTATTATAATCATTTCTGTGATTTGTTATATTGAAAAAGAGGATTTGTATCCTGTATAATTGACATTGCTTTCTCATTATGGTTGAATTTTGGCTAGTGCAGAAGTTCTCCTGCACCATTTTTATCCGGACAAATGGGAGGATAACAGGTTTACTTTAATACTGAGTTGCTTTTTAATAAAGCTACACTTATCTCTTCTATCATCCCACAAAGCAGTAGCTTGTTTTGCAAGCCTATAGTCAGGCTCTGTGCTACCCCTACCCTACAGTAAGGCTCCCCATGGGTGTAAGGCCACTAGAAAGGCTACTATAAGCTTACAGTAAGGTTACCTTCTAGTATGTGGTTACTGCCCCGTTACAGTAAAGTTACCTTCTAGTATGCCGCTACCGTCCTGTGGGAGTAAGGATCGCGTTACTTGACTACACTGCTACTCACTACTGCCCTGTGGGATTATAGTAGTGGGTAAAGGTTGGGAGCTGCAATACTAGCTCACTCATGTTGGCCTTCTTCCAATCTGATAAGGACCTTGCTGTCCATTCTCATGTTCGAGCATTCTTGAGTAGATAGGTCAATAATGATGCCGCCCTTCTTTAGAAGCAATCAATGAACTAACTATAAGGTTGACTAAGTAGAGGAACCTTTTTGGTGTATCCCAGTCCACCACGGCTTGCACACACCTTCTCTTGATCCATCCAACTCATGCCGTTTCCAATGCAGTGCCAAGTTAAGAAATCTGTTTTGTTCTGCAAAGAAAGAGAAATGAGTTTTCGCTTAAAATCCATTTGTCTTAGAGATAAAACATTATTATTCTTAAGCTTAGTTATTGGAAAAAGGATATTTTATTTTCCACCTTACCCAATGGGCACTTTTTTTTCTTTACCACTAGGCATATAAGAAATTTCTTTAGTAAAAGTTACTGCTTAATGTGAATTATTTTGTCATTCTAATCCTCCTTTCGCTTCCCATATAATAGGGAATAGGAACAAAAAGATTCAGAGAGTCTAGGACTTCCAGTTCCAGTAGCCAACTGAAAATATTTCTAACATGCTGTCCTGTGGCGTGCACAATTTTTACCTGAATCATGTTATCTGGTTTGTCCTGTTGTCTTCTATGAGAACATTAACAGTGCCGTCAAATTTGTCTAAGACCCAATTCTTTATGCAATCATTACACAATCATATTCCTTGATCTATAGAATTTTATTATTTTTAGTCTAGAGGTTCAACTTTTGCCTATTTCATTTGGGAACTTTCCATTAAGCTTATTTGTGCTTAATTTGAACCTGTGTATCTACAAGTGGATCAGTGTATACAATTCTTTCTGAACCAGATGTCAACATTTATTTAGTAGGGATATGTCTGTTGCGTGGCATGGATATCAACTATTGTTACTCTAGGCCTACAGCTTCATTTCATCTGCAACTTGTTGGGTGACACCTGTTAACTGTTGGTGCAATCTTGTTCTTATGTCCTCAGCATCAGCATCATTATTGTAATTGTTGTTGTTTTGGGCTTGTTTTACATTGGACTTGGTGAACTTATTTCTTCTGATTTGCTTGAGGAGCATTCAATTAAAGTTTATTCCTATTTGCAGGTAAGACTTTGCAGAGAGAAAAGCACTGGTAATGTTTATGCAATGAAAAAGCTAAAAAAATCAGAGATGCTTCGGAGAGGCCAAGTATGCATCTGAGACTCTGAACAGTTGCATGCTATTTTTCTGGTCTATTTTCTTTCTTCACCTGTTCTTTTGTTGACTTTTTCCAATGCTTGCTCCACAGGTAGAGCATGTCAAAGCGGAAAGAAACCTTCTTGCTGAGGTTGATAGTACATGCATTGTGAAGCTTTATTGCTCCTTTCAAGATGAAGATTTTCTATACTTGATTATGGAGTATCTTCCTGGTGGTGACATGATGACGTTACTGATACGGAAAGAAATTCTCACAGAAGATGAGGCTAGATTTTATGTGGGTCAGACAGTCTTGGCTATTGAGTCGATCCACAAGCATAATTACATACACAGGTTTGCGGTTCATTTTGTCCTGTTGGCTTTCTGTTGTTGATTTCATTGAATTTCTCCTCTTTCCTGTACTACATTACAACTGATTTGATCTGTTGGGCCTTCTTTGCAGAGATATTAAACCAGATAATCTATTGCTTGATAGATATGGACATATGAAGCTCTCAGATTTTGGATTATGTAAGCCATTGGATTATAGCAGCCTTCCAAACCTTAGTGAGAATGATTTAGAACCTGCAAGAAGTCTTAAATCTTCTCTGGAGAATGATGTGAACTCGAACAATTCGATATCGCATAAACGTACACAACAAGAGCAACTATTACATTGGCAAAGGAATAGGCGAATGCTGGTAAGTTGATGCATTTTTATGTTATGCCTTTTTGTTTTTCTTTTTCCTGGAAATCAATATGTTTTTACTAATCATTAGTACTCTACAGCATATAAATGCATTAGTATGCTTTCTGTGTCAACATTGTGATGTAATTCATGTGAGTTACATGATAACAATCTAATACGTGGATCCTCAATGAGGTCCAGCATTTCAGTATGCTGCATCGTGCTCCTTGATGTAGCAAGGATATTCTGGACTCTGGAAAAGAAAGTATCCCAACTAATGTACACAACTAATTGTTCCTGTATTCACTTTTCTTGATGTGTATACAAGACAAACATGCTACATGAACATAAATGCTCTCTTACACTCTCACACTTATGCGTGATACCAAGGTTAGACATTGGGTATCTCTTGATATTATGTTGATATTTGATCAACATAATATTATATCCTGAAGGGGCTTGGAAGTTATAAATTAGCGAATAACTCTTTTATGCTGAAATTCATATTTAAGGAAAACCTACAAACAAAAAAGAATTTACTGGGTTTTATGCTCAACACAGATGGCTAAATTACTAATTGCTAGCAATAATGTGTTCTTTGTATTGTCACATGTAATATGCATTCCCATTTCCAAAATGAAGCATAAATTTTTCCATGTTCCTGCTTTTGTGCTTTGCATTAATTGTTGGACCAAAGCTTTTGGCCATGTCCGTTAAGGTGCTCATTTTTCTGACTATTGATATTTTGGCTGAAAATCCAGGCTTATTCTACCGTTGGCACACCTGACTATATTGCACCTGAAGTTCTGTTGAAGAAGGGGTATGGGATGGAGTGTGACTGGTGAGTCATACTGGTAGAAAGAATTTTCTGCTTTATGTTGTGGATTAAATGGTTCTCATAAGTTCAAGCAAATCCATCTCATAGGTGGTCACTGGGAGCTATTATGTACGAAATGCTTGTGGGATATCCACCATTTTATTCTGATGAGCCCATGTCAACGTGTAGAAAGGTATGTGTCCATACTGCATGCATATCTAGACATATATGTCATGTATGCTTATGAGCTCATGCCTCATGGGTAATGATAGTACCATAATGGAGAGGAGGTCATGCACTATAACATGAGGTTCTTCATAACATCCATTAGGAATCATGAAGCTCCTAGCCTCCCACGTTGATAAAAATAGTCAGGATGAATAACCATGAATAACAAAATTGTGAAATATATGTTATTGTTGAGGTTACCCAGCAACTCCGACAAGAAGGCATAAAGGTTTTGCCTGGTAGTTGTTCCCTATGCTAATGATTGAGCTGCAACAAGGATGAAAATCAAAAGATCCTTGAAACTCAAAAGACTTCAGTTAAGGATGGATGGACTCCATGTAGAAGGGGTCTCTCTTTGTCAGTCCTCTCTCTCTGCTGGCTTAAGGTTTGCATGACGATGACATGCTCTTAATAACCCATTGACGTATCAAAAACTAGCCAAGTTGCTTGGATGCATCTGTTTTGTTACGTTGTATATATAGGCATATATATATATATATATATATATATATATATATATATATATATATATATATAGTTCCTATTTATTGCTACTTTATTTAAAGACTTTCTTTTTTATTCTCATAAAAGAAGTATCAAAGCCCGGATAAAGGAGGAGGGTTGCAGTAGGCTTTCGACAACCAACGTAAATCTTTGTTGGACTTATTTATCATGGATTCTATAAATTATGACAGGGCTATGTGGAAACAAAGAATCCATGTAGCCAACCCCATCTAGTATGGGAAAAGGCTTAGTTGTTGTCTCATAAAAGAAGTATCAGTAGGAATATTCTTGTCCTTTGTATTTTCTTTTCATACTTAAAAAATTAAACAATTGGAGATCTTGTCAACTAGGTTGCATGGAAACGTACCATGAGGGACATTTCCTGTTTCGGAAATGTACCAAAACGATATTCGCTTCCGAAACATGGTTGAAATATTTCGGCAATGTTTCAGTTTCGTTTTTTGAATATTTATATATATTACTTCCCACTATAAGACATAAAATGCTTATAGAGCAAGTGGTTGAACGTGGCGGCTATCCCGTGGTAGGTGTCATTTTGGAATGTCAACAACTGTGATTCTCATGTACTTTTTTCTTACAAGTATATATTTATACTCATACAGTCATGCTATTTCTTTGGGTATATACTTATATATTATATATTTCAAGATATTTGCATAATATATCTATTTTCTTTATGTATACATATATAAGCTTTCTCATCCGACTTTTTTTACGAGTACATATTTATGTAATATCTCCATAAATTCTCCCATCACTCTCTAAAAATGACCTTAGGTATTTAAAACTTTCTTTATAAAGGATGCAATGTGTGCCAATCTTAATTTTTATCTCATCTAAAGTAACCAAGTTATTAAACCTATATTATATATATTCTTTTACTTTCTAATGTTTCTTTCCATAATTCTTATTTCCTCTTAACTTTTTTCTTAGACTCATCCACTAACATAATATTACATACTTAAAGTTTATCCTTGATGTAATCTAATATTAACTTTCAAGAAACCCATAAGTCCTTCATGAGTCATCACACATGTTTGTGCACCATCATACATGTCTCTTATAAAATTGATATACATGTCTCTTATAAGATTGATGTACATACATGTCTCTTATAATATTGATATACGTCAATGATATATTTTTTTCAAGATTTTTCAAAGAATATTTCTATGCACCCTATCATAAGCTTTTGTAAGTCCTTCACGAGTCCTCACATATATTTGTATACCATCATACATGTCTCTTATAAGGTTGATGTACGTCAATGGGATACTTCTTTTACAAGATTTTCTAAAGAATATTCCTATGCACTCGATCATAAGCTTTTTGTAAATCAATAAATATTATGTGAAATTCTTTTTTCTTGCTCTAAGATATTTCATAAGACATCTTAATATATGAATACTTAAATAGTAGACTTCCCTTGCATGAAACCAAATTGGTTCTAAATTGTATTCCTTAAAAGACATCCATTAGTTCACTCGGTCCCCTTCCTATTCCGCTTTGCTATCGGTGCAATGGTGGTCCCGTTCCTAGTGGCCCACCTTTAGTCCTTTATTATGCTATTAATAACGGTTAGTAGGTTGTTAGCGGTTGATTCTATATAGTGGTAACGGGATATAGTGAATTTAGCGGTACATTTTTATTTATGATTAAAAAATTATATATATAATGAATTATCTAATTTCTAAGAAATATCAAGAAACACAACCACTTCTTTCATAAATATGAATCAAACTAAATAAACAAATTCTACTTCTAAATTCTAAGGAAACAAACAATAAAATTCATGTGGCACATGCATATTGAATTGTTAACCTTAAATTAGAAAACAAAAACATAAATATAACAAATCTATTCTAAGCATTAAACAACTGAATTAAAAGAAACAAATATATTATTTATCTGCCCAAGTATGGTGAATATGGTGTCAATAAGCTTGACCTCTCTCTTACTCTGCCTGTATACACATTACACGTTTTGCTCTAGAATTGTCCGCAATCAGCTGTGAACGTGAAAAAACAGTTCACATGTACTAATAAGTAATCACATGAAAAAACATATGCAGCAAACTCTAGACAATAGAAACAAAGCTCGAGACTTGCATACTTTGTGTTATAGTAGTCTTCCGTTATCTACTAGTAAGAACTTCTCATGCTCTTGAATATCAACTTATGTCATGGAAATCTTTTTGACCATATTGTTACGTAGTAGTCTACACAATTTTATATCAATTAAAACTTTTAACACAATATAGAATCACAAAAAACAATATTGTTACGTATGTATGAACATGGTTTATTTCATGGTATGGTACCATTCAATATTAAGCAAAGACTTGTCCATGCTTGTGAGACAACTTAACTTCGATCATTAACCATGGCTTTGTTCAGTTCAATTAATTTTATTTGCATTATTTAAAGAACCCAATTTGGTCAAAATCAATGATAGGAGGACATCTTGTCACGTGATCCAATTTGTGCAACACAGGACGACAACATAAGGAGAGAAACCACTTAGAAATTGGCATATAGGTTAAACTAATGACAACCCATCAACTTTTCGTGGTCTATACAAAAGCCGCCTTCAAATATCTAATTTCAGCACCTCTGCAAATGAATGTGGCATGCACAGAGAGAGTATAGGTTTGGCTGAAATTTTGCAGTTATGGGATATCATGCTCCATCTTTTCTCATAAGAGGCATCTTTACCATCTTCTTCGTCTTCACCTATGCTTTGGAAGAGAGAGCTCACTCCAATGGGAGTTCTGCCTTGCTCTGATTTAAGCAAGGTCTTGACCTCCAACTTGGCAAACTCATTTCGTGGAAGGAGGGTTCTGATTGTTGTCATTGGGAAGGAGTTGCCTGCGACAACCTCATCGGCTTCGTCACTGTCCTCCAACTTTCCACCATTACTATGTCTTGGTTTGAAGGTATCGTTAGTAGTAGTCAAGACTCTTATCTGTTTGAGCTTCGCCATTTTCATCCGTTTCATGATACCATTAGCGGTATTGAAGACTCTGCTCTGTTTGAACTTCAACATCTCCAGCATCTCAATCTCAACCACAACGATTTTAGTAGGGAGATCCCAAAGGGTTGGGGAGAACACACTAGCTTGATGCACCTTGATGTGTCCCGATGCAACTTCTTTGGCCATGTTCCCTTGGACATATCATGGATGATACAGTTGGTCTCCCTTCATATCTCTTATAATAGTGGCCTCCGATTTCTGAACTTCACGAAGCTCATCCGGGGCTTAAGCAATATGCAGGAACTCTGCCTTGATTGGGTCGACATCTCCATGAGCGACAAAGATGGTTTGGCGCTATCGTTGTCACTACCCAGACTACAAACTCTGAGCCTGAGATATTGCAACATTCTTGGGCCAATGGACAAATCTCTTGTTAGTTTGAGGTCTCTTTCCTACCTTAATCTAAGTTCAAACGACCTAAAATGCATAACAGAGTTCTATGTAAATTTCATCTCCTTAAGGGTTTTGAAGTTGGCATACTATGACCTCAAGAGCAAATTCCCTTCATTCATATTTTTGCTGCCTCAACTAGAGGATGTTGATATAAACAACAATGAGTTGGTGATGATGTGCCCCTTGATGCTCGTCTCAACACCACCAACATTCCCTCCTTGGAGCTTTCAAATATTAACCATACGTCAAGTACCACTCTTATGACATTTTCACGAAAGAGAAGATGATGGAGGTGGAGAAAGAGAGAAAGGGAAAGGGAAAGAGAGAGCTTACTTGCGGTGGAGGAAAACAACAAAAGCGGTGACTGTCGGTGGAAGAGAGCAAATGCAATTGCAAACAGGCAGGCAAGAGAGAGAGGCAAGATGCAGACGCACATAACCTATATCGACCCGATCCAAATATTATAAACACTATACTACACGCTAACACCGCTAGCGGTGCTAACAGTGCCCTAGAGGGATGCCCGTTATAGCAAATGCGCTATAGCTGGTATCTATTGATAACATAGATACCAATGACCAAACTCATAGCTTTCGTTACCCTTACTCTCAAGGGGCGGTAGCGGGTAGCCTTACTGGTTGTTGTGAGGTAAGGGTAAGCTACTACCCAGTGTTATCCGTATCGCAACGTATCGTACGATATGGTGCGATACGTATCATATCGTGGGAAGCCATGATATGATACGGTACTGTATCGTACGATACGGCCTGTATCGTACGGGCGATACGCCCAAATTTTTTTTTTCAATTTTTTTTTTCAAAATTTTTTTTTGCATGTTTCTGCCCTCTCTTCCCCTCTCTTCACTTCCCTTAAAGGCATCCTCCAATATACTTATAATTTGGGTTTATAATTTCATTTATTTAATAAGAATAATGTATAAAAAAAAATTTATGACAAAATCATTTCCTTTTCTGTTACAACTTTTAGGTATATTTTTACTAACAGTTTCTAATTTCATAAGATCGTAAACAATTAAAAACATTTAGTTATCTCGGTTCATTGAGTAGGGATTTTACAACTTCACTATTTTAGGGTTCACGTTACATGACTTCTATTGAGTTGAACATGATCAATGTGTGTGAGGCTTAACTCAGTCTGTGAAGTGAGAAATGAAGCTCAAGCATTAGTTAAAAAGCTAGTCTCCAATAAGAGAAAAAGGGGACATCATCATGTAATAATATCACATCATTGAGGTGTCATAGACTCAATAATCAAAGAAATTGAGCTCTTTGTTTTGCTCACATATGAAAATTAGCAAATATGACAACTACATGTACAACGATAGCAGTTTGTTAATTTTGATATATTACATGAGTGGATTATGGAAGATAACGAAGAAAAATAAAATGCACTCCTAAGTCCTGACTGAAGAAGACATTGCATAAATTAATTTGAAGTGCAACAATATCATCAAGGAGAAGGTGAAGATTATTTAGTTAATGATCCTGATACAAATTTACAATATGTAAAATATAAATGTATTTCATTTTTTGATTCAAAATATATAATTTTGGATGCAATTGTTCAATATTAAATGTTCAATTTGTGCTAAACTTTGCATTATATTAATTTAAAGCAATTACCAGATTTTTCCAGATTTTTCTTGATTTTTTTCAGATTTTTACTAATTTTATTGATTTTTAAAATAATTTTTATAGTTTTTTAATATTAAAGTACGATACGATACGATACGCCCGTATCGTAGAGCCCAGCGATACGCGATACGATACGCGTCATACAACACTGCTACTACCGCTTCGTGGGGGCATTATTTACCTCCCTAGGTTTGCTTCTTACCACCATCCACTCCTGTTTTATATTCATGGAACACGGTAAAACAAACTAGAGAGGCCTTTTCAATTCCTGACAAGGTTGGTGAGAGTAGGTGGTGGAAAAGGCTAAGGGAAACCATACCCAATATGTGCACTACAAGCACAACGTGGCTATGTGCACCAAGACCTAGGTAGCGACAAAATCTCCTTTAGCATCCCACTACCCTTGACTTCAAGGGCACTCACAGGGTTGTAAGGCTAGAAAGTTTGGCAAGTGGTCGGGCCTTCACAACATTGTTGGAAAACATGGTTGCGCTGCGGAGATTGAAAATTACAAACATAAAGAAACATTGAAGAGGAATATGGAGATCGGAAGCCCCCTCTTTCTCTCTCTTTCTTAATCACATTCACTTAACCCTAATACAACATATCAGCCCTTATATAATGAGCTGTAAAACATAAAATGACCAAAATACCCTTAATACAGAAAATTACCAAAATGCTCTCAGTACTCCGAACAATTACAATAAGACCTAAAACATCAAATTTACTATCCTAAAATATCAAATTTACTAAATCTGACTCTAAACTCATATTCTTCAACAAACATGACTAAGCAAAGCGAGCTAAGCAAAGATCAAGAAGTTTCAAAGGCAGAGTCCCAAAGACCAGGTGTTATGGGTAGGTAATGAGCCATAAAAAGATCCCATCTACTCTAGCTGTGCTGAAAGAGTGGTGGTAGCAGGTGGTAGTTAAACTATAAGATGAATAGTGGATCAAAGCACTAAACTGATACTTGTCTCAACCTATGTTGAATAATTCTTTCTTATAAATTGTTAGTATGGTTTATCAACTTTAACACCTCGATAATTCACACAATTCTAAATGTATTTCTTGGTCTTATATATGGGTATAATTGTATTCTCTCTCTATTCTTGATGTATCTTTTAGTTTCTCTATATTTCTTTAAATAATCTTATAAGCCAAGTGATACATGTCTTTCTTAGGAATTTCTACATTTTTTCATAGGAATACTTTTTGGTCCTATTAATTTACCCACCTTTATAGTTTAAGAGCCTCTTTGGTTTTATTCTTTTGAATACGTCGATAGAAATTAAAGTTTATATATTCTTTTGAGTTAGTAAACTCTCACAAGTTAATGCTAGTATTTATATCTTTGTTAAAAAGCTTGTGGAAGTAGTTTTTCATCTATTGTTGATGTCATCACTTGTCACTAGAACCTTTTCATCTTTATCTTTGATGTATCTAATAAAAGTGAGATCCTTAATTTTCCTATTTCTAGCTTTAGATATCTTGAAAATAAATATCTCCTTCCCCTTCTTTTGAGTTAAGCTTTTTTATATAAATTCTTCCAAGTTTTGGCTTTTACTTTATTGATAGTCTTTTTTTGCTTCTTTATTTGTTCTTATAAGCGTCCAAAGTTTTATCGTTAACATAATGTAATTTATAACATGCCCTCTTTGTGTTAGTTTGCCTCCTTTAGATTTAACTAACACCTCTTTTGACACTTTTGTAATATGATTGTTCATATTATTCCACATGTCATAAGCTATACCTATATAATTCTAATAATCTCTTTGGAGAGCTTTCTTTTTACAACTTCATTATTAATTTTGAGGTTCTACCATTTAGTCAGAGTAATAACTCTTTAACTTGCTTGATGAGTTTTCGCCAAATTACAAATCAAGAATTACTAAGAGATCGATGCGCCAAATATACCAACCACTTGTGTTTAAATCCACAAACCGAGTCAAAAGAAGAGCCAACGAAACAAACCAAATATCAAAGAGCTGCAAAACAACTTATTTATTAAGGAATAAATGAGCTATATTTATAGAGCAAGGGTGAAGGCAAAATACAACTTAGAGTGTATAGGAGAGAGAGTGTCCCAACGGCTATCTCAACTAGTCGTTGAGAGTTGGATGATCAGCCCCACGGGCTCTAATGGCCCATGCCTATTACATGTCTTAACAACTCTATGTACTCTTTGCTTCTTAGTACACTTTCTTACATGCAAATTCATAACTAAAACTTGATGTTGGGTAGTTAAGCTTTCTCTTGAAATTGTCTTGCAATCCTTACAACATGATCCATCTTTTCTCCTACGAGCAGCAAAATAATCTATTTGTGGTTGTGACAAGTCACTCTTATAGGTAATTAAATGTTTATGTCATTTTATGAAAATTCCATTGGTTATAAAGAGATTATATGCTATAGCAAAATTTAAAATTTCCTTATCTTTCTTGTTTAAATTGTCAAGCCATAGTTTTTATGAATACCTTATATCTTAATGCCATTTTGGCTATACGTCTATTTAAATCTCTTCCCAAATAAATCATCTCTCATTGGGAAATTCTTTGAATTTGCTTATCTTGAACTCTTTGTAAAATGCCTTATTTATGCTATCTCCTAGTCCTAATTAGAGGGGCATAAGCACAAACTATATTTAAAGCATCTACTCCAAACCAGTGTTGTCTGACGCGTACCATATTACATATCGCTGGGCTCCACGATACGAGCGTATCGTATCGTATCGCTCGTATCGTAAAAAAAGAAAGAAAGAAAAGAAGTAAAAATCCGAAAAAAATCAAGAAAAATCTGATAATTGCTTTAAATTCATATAATGCAAAGTTTAGTACAGATTGAGCATTCAACATTGAACAATTACATCCAAATTTACATATTTTGAATAAAAAAAATGAAATACATTTACATTTTACAAATTGTAATCAGGATCGTCAACTAAATAATCTTTATCTTCTCCTTACTGTAGATCCTCATCATCATCAGCAATAACACCTTCTGCTTGGAAATCAAATTCTTCATCTCCTTGATATTGTTGTTGCGCTCCTTCCAAATTAATCCATGCAATGTCTTCTTTAGTTAGGAGGGCATTTTCTTCACTGTCTTCTATAACCCAATCTTCTAATATATCAAAATTATCCAAACTTATTGGATTAAATTGGCTTTCTTGTCTATTTACTTTTTTTAATTACCTACAACAAACAAAGATAAACAATTAGTAAATAATATGAACAATTGAAGTTAAACAATTTATTGAATTGAACATTTAAGTAACAATAATACAACATTACCTTTCACGAAGGCGTATGTTACAACGAATAAAAACTAAATCATTTAGTCTTTTATGTTTCAACCTGTTGCGCTTCTTTGTATGGATGTGTTAAAAAACACTCCAATTTCTTTCACAACCTATTACAAAACAGATTTGGTTGAAGACTCTTACTGCAAAATCTCTAAGGTTTGGACAATCAGTTCCAAACCTGTACCACCAAACATCTGTAGAAAAAGATATAATCCACAGTAATATAAGATGCAACTTAAATATGAAAATAAACAATTTACCTGGACGCATCGTAGTGCGGTTGCGAATTGCTACAGGCAAACCCATCAAGTGAAGAGCATTATCATTAGCAGTTAACTCACAATAAGTTAGATAATTTTTTATTGTTTCTTTCCAACACTTTTGTCACAAGAACCCATTAGGGACTAATCTATCAATACAATAAATGATTCCTCGATTAACCTCACCGTCCCTTTTGAAGGTTGCTGAGTACTCGAATGATGGGTTTAAATAATAGGCTGTCGCATGAGTAGGCTGATGCAATTGTTTATTCCATCTATTATCAATTATTTTTCACACGGACACATAATCTCTCTTTTTTCTATTAAAATTATTTCTGATGGCTTCTTTTGCCCTATCCATGGCTTTATAAAGGTAGCCCATAGATGGTTTCTCCTCGCTGTCAGTCAATCTCAAAACTTTCACTAAAGGACTGGTAATTCTCAACAATCTAACACATGCATTCCAAAATGTACTTCTGAAAACTCTCTGCAATCTCATTCAACTTTCTATTTCTTCTATTCTGAGGCAACTCTGCAAATTGTTGCCACTCATCTGAGGAGAACATTCTCTTCAATGCTTGCTTCTGTCTCACAATACTCTATACAGATAAGAAGTTTGTTGCAAACCGAGTTGCAGCTATTCGAAGAAACTCTGCACCTTCTGTATATCTCCTCGTCATACACAAAACAAATGCATGGTTGTAAATGAATTTTGTAATATCTTGGCAACACTTAGTTGTTGCCTTTATTTCATCCATCTCACCAATGTTCTCAAAGATGAGATCTAAACAATGAGCTGCATATGGTGTCTAATAGAAAGTCCCATAAATATCAGCTAACTCCTTTCCAACTGCTTTGTAGTTAGCTGCATTATTTGTAATCAATTGAACTACATTCCCTAGCCCAACCTCTTGTAGAACCTTATCAAATTCTTCTCATAGAATATCTGCAGTGTGCCTCTCCTCTAATATATCTAAAGATCTCAAAAACATGTCTTTTAGGACAGTATACAAGAAAGTTTAGCAAGGTCCTTTCTTGCCTATCTGTCCATACATTTGCCATGATAGTGCAACCTGTTTCCTTCCATGACTCTCAATATTGAACAGTATTCTTGCACTTCAATGATGGTCTTATCTAAGATCTTTCCTCTCAACTTCTGATAGGAGGGCATATTGTATCGTGGACAGATGTTAGCAATTGCATCTGTCATTGCTTTAAAATGAAAACTGTTTGCTGTATTAAATGGAATGCATGCATAATAAAAACATCTGCCCACTGCAAGGTCTGCCTGATCATGCAACTGTTCTGAAGCCATAGCAGCATGAATTCTAAGTTAAGCACCAGGTGTAGTAGTAGGAGGAAAAAATGAATGTATACTAGAAGAAACTCTTTCTCCACTCCTTTATGAACTTCCTCTTCTACCACCTTCAAAGTCTTCAGCAATCCTCTTTCCCCTCCTAGGTGCTCGAGAACTGCTACTACCAATCTTTGTTGTAGTATCTGAAGGCAAACTATCAGTGAATCCAAATCCAGTAGCATCATCATCTTCTTCAAACATCTCCAAATCATCCTTTTGTTGTCTCCTTTCTTGTATACTCTTAATCATCTGCAGACATTGCTATTTAATACCTTCTGCCAAACTTCTAACTCTGCCTGTGCATGGAGCATCTTCTTTCCTAGTCCTTGCTAGGTGATGTTTTAACCGTGAAATTCCACCACTAACCACCCTCTCACAAAATAAACATTTGATATTTAATCTGGAACCCTCAACTGGTGTACCCCACTGCCATACCGGATCATCAGACTTAGAATGGGAGTCTCTAATAGTCCTTCCTGCCTTCTCAATTGAGTACTTTAATTCAATAAAAAACCTAAAAATAAAAGCACTTCATAAATCCCTAATCATCACATAACACTCAAATAGAGTGTCTCCCACTTCATTAATGCAATAAAAATCATATCCACACACTTATTAACTTCATATTTTGTCACTCAAAAAAAGAAAAATACAAATAAACAAAAAAAAACAAATAAAAGGAAAAAATGAAGAAAAACACTAAATATATACCTAAATCCGAGATAAGAGGCTTTCACGGACACCGTAAAGCACGGTTTTTGAGCCTTGAACACTAAGGAGGCGAAGAATGTCAAATAGGAGGATTGGAGAAAATCGCGGGTTTCGGTTCAGCTGCGTATCGTGCGATATGGTACGATAATTCCTTAAAAATGATACCCTATGGTGTATCGTATTGTGGTGGCGCACGATACGATACGTATCGCCGGTGCGATACGGATAACACTGCTCCAAACACTAATTTCACAATCATAATTCGGTCATCATGTCATTGTATGTCTATTATACTATCTTTTAAAATTTTATTTACAATAATACCAACTCCATTTCAAGCCTTTTTTTATCATCCTAATTTGGTCACCATGTCATTGTATATCTACTATCCTATCCTTTAAATCTTTATTTACAATAATACCAACTCAATTTTTAGTTTTTTCTTTTCCTTAGCACTATAATTTAAGACTTTCATTCTCAATCTTCTTGGCTTTTTCTCCAACTTACTTTGTCTCACCGATGCAAATCTTGTTATCTAGGACTAACTTTTTTACTTCTCGTATCCGTCCATGCTAAAATGTGAAGACCTTCTTTGCAATATGTTCACTTTAATTGGATGACAATGTAGTGGGACTAACTTCCTTTTCTGCGGATGCCCGTGCCATGGGAATCCTCTCTACAATTGATTAAGTAAATCCGATTATAGATGTAAACATCCTTACTTTTTTAATGTATTTGGGCTCTTCAATGTGTCATTAAAAGGGTATGCCTCAACGGAAAGCTCATATTGTCTAGAATTTATGGTAATAAATCCGACAAAGTTTTATGCTAGTTGTTGGAAGCCTATCACAACGTTCCTCTTTTTGCATCCGGGCTTTGGATCAGCCATGGCAGAGTTATAAACTTATATATATATATATATATATATATATATATATATATATATATATATATATATATATATATATATATATATACAACTCCGCCCATGTAAGGGATCACTCTTGCATTGTCGGTCCCAAGCCCGGATAAAGGAGGAGGGTTGTGTTAGGCTTCCGACAGCTAGCGTAAAACTTCGTCAGATTTCTACAACATGGATTACAAAAATTATGAGCATTGCTTTGGGGCGTCTCCGCCTAGCGACGTGCTGCAGAGCTCGAATGCAGTAAGAAGTAAGCAAGGGCCACTACATTTTCGCCCGAATGTAGTGAATCAATTGCAGAGAGGGTTCCCACATCATGGACGGGTGTGGGTAAAGAAGTTAGTCCCGCTACATTGCCGCCCGAATGTAGTGAAAAATTTTCAGAGAGGGTCTCCGCATTTTGATTATGGACGGATGCGGGGGGTAAGGAAGCTAGTCCTAGATAATAAGATTCGTATTGGTTCTTGGAATATTGGAACATTATCGGGTAAGCTAATGGAGGTGGTAGATACTATGATTTGGAGAAAGATTCATATTCTATGTTTACAAGAGACAAAATGGGTTGGAGAAAAAGCAAAGGAGATAGAGGATACAAGTTTTAAATTATGGTACTCAGGTAAAGAAAAGGCCCGAAACGGAGTTGGTATTATCATAAATAAAGATTTAAAGGAGAGTGTAGTAGACATACAACGATATGGTGATCGAATCATGACATTGAAATTAGTGTTAGGAGTAGAGGTTTTGAATATAGTTTGTGCTTACGCACCCCAAGTAGGACTAGAAGATAGTATAAAGACAGTTTTTTGGGAAGAGTTAGATAAGGTGTTTCAAAAGATTCTACAAAAGGAGATGATTTGTTTAGGAGGAGATTTAAATGGACATGTCGGTAAAGAGGCATTAGGATATCAAGGGATTCATGGAAACTTTGGTTTTGGGGATATAAACGAGGAAGGTAGGGAGATTTTAAATTTTGCTATGTCATTTGATCTCTTTATAGTCAATACAATCTTAAAAAAACGAGATGAACATTTAATTACTTATAAGAGTGGCTTATCACAAACACAAATTGATTACTTTATTTGTAGAAAAAAAGATAGAGCGTGTTGTAAAGATTGTAAGGTAATTCCAGGAGAAAGCTTAACCACCCAACATCGACTTTTAGTTATGGATTTACAAATAAAAAAATGGACAAAGAAGAAAAGAGTGCATCGAGCTATTCAGACTAAATGGTGGAACCTCAAAAGCGAGAAAGAAGATATATTTAAACAGAAAGTCCTTCAAGGAGATGTTTGGAATTATGTTGGCACACCCTCTGATATGTGAAACAATATGGCTATACATATTAGGAAAGTGGCGAAAGATGTGTTAGGGGTATCTAAGGGAGGTGTACCGGCACAAAAAGAAGCTTGGTGGTGGAGTGAAGTAGTACAAAATAAAATCAAGGCAAAGAGGGCATGTTACAAATTACATTATGCTAAGAAAACTAGTGAAACTTTAGAAGCTTATAAGAAAGCAAATAAGGAAGCAAAAAAGGCCGTTAGTGAAGCAAAAGCTAAGATTTGGGAGGACTTATATAAAAAACTCAACTCAAAAGAGGGTGAAAGAGATATTTTTAGGATAGCTAGGGCTAGAGATAAGAAAACTAAAGATCTTAATTATGTTAGATGCATAAAAGACGAGGATGAAAAAATTCTAGTGGCAAATGATGATACAAGAAATAGATGAAAAAACTATTTTTATAATCTTTTTAATGAAAATAAAGATATTAGTATTAGTTTAGGAGATTTATCCAAGTCAGAAAAGTATATAAACCACAATTTCTACCGACGTATTCAAAAGAATGAAGTCAAAGAGGCTCTTAAACATATGAAGAGTGGTAAATCGGTAGGACCAGATAATATTCCTATAGAAGTTTGGAAAATACTAGGAGAAATAGGAATCACTTGGCTCACAAGACTATTTAATGAAATATGGAAAAACCAAAAGATGCCCGAGGAATGGAGAGCAAGTAGACTTATACCCGTATATAAGAACAAGGGAGACATTCAAAATTGTGCGAATTATCGAGGTATCAAGTTAATGAGTCATACTATGAAATTATGGGAAAGAATTATCGAACGTAGGTTAAGACAAGTATCAAGTACAACAGAGAACCAATTTGGATTTATGCGAGGTATATCTACTATTGAAGCGATTCACCTTTTGAGACGTCTTATGGAACATTTTAGAGCAAAAAAGAAAGACCTTCACATGATATTTATTGATCTAGAAAAAGCTTAGGGTACCGAGGGAGGTTCTTTGGAGAACTTTGGAAAAAAGAGGTATCCCATTGACATATATTAACCTTATAAGAGACATGTATGATGGTGCAAAAACATGTGTGAGGACTCATGAAGGAACGACAAACTTCTTTGAAGTTAATATTGGGTTACATCAAGGATCAACTTTAAGTCCATACTTATTTATAATGGTGATGGATGAGTTAACAAAACATATTCAAGATGAAGTACCTTGGTGTATGTTATTTGCAGATGACATTGTATTAGTGGAGGAGTTTAAGGAAAAAGTTAATAGAAAATTGGAACTATGGAGAGAAACATTAGAAAACAAAGGCCTCCGACTTAGTAGAACAAAGACAGAATATATGGAATGTAAGTTTGATCATTTGGCTACTTCAGAGGACATAGAAATTAAAATTGGCACACATTGCATTCCCCAAAAGGAAAGTTTTAAATACCTAGGGTCAATTTTCAAAGTGATGGAAGAATTGATGGAGATGTTACACATAGAATTAATGCTGGTTGGTTAAAATGGAGAGGAGCATCAGGTATTCTTTGTGATAAGAAGATACCATTAAAATTAAAAGGTAAATATTATAGAGCAGCAATTAGGCCTGCCATATTTTATGGTTCTGAGTGTTGGGCAGTTAATCATCAACATGTACAAAAGATGTCTGTGACAGAAATGAAGATGTTGAGATGGATGAGTGGTCATACAAGAAAAGACCGTATACATAATGAGGTTATTAGACACAAATTAGGAGTGGCACCAATAGAGGATAAAATGAGAGAACATCGTTTAAGATGGTTTGGACATATAGAAAGAAGATCAAAAGAAGAACCTGTAAAAAGGTTAGAAAAACTAAATTTGGAAAGTATTAAAAGAGGTAGAGGATGACCACAAAAGTGTTGGAAAGAAACAATAAAGAATGATCTAGCTTATTGGGAGTTAACTGCTAACATGACACACGATAGGGATCTGTGGAAACAAAGAATCCATGTAGCCGACTCCGTCTAGTATGGGAAAAGGCTTAGTTGTTGTTGTTGTTGTATATATATATATATATATACACATATATATTTATATATGCTGATATATTTAAGAATATAATTATATATATTTTATATAGTGCAGTTCCCTGATTCCTAATTTTTTTAGATTTGTTGTTTCCAGTGTCCCGTTTACATTTTCGTTTCCGTTTCGGCACAACATACCTTGTCAAGAGTAACAATTTTGGAAGTTCTCTCATAAAGTTGTTGAACTAGAGAATAGAAAACAGCATAAAATAGATCCTCAACTTCTCTAGCTGGATGAGAGAATCATCTTAGAAACACTTTACATGCATTCAATATATGAAGAGCGCATTAATCATATGCTATAATCTGAAGCTGTGATGGTATAATGTATACATTCTCTTTTGCAGATTGTGAACTGGAGAACCCATTTGAGATTTCCTGTGGAAGCAAAGCTCTCTGCTGAAGCTAAAGATCTCATATGCAGATTGCTTTGTAATGTTGAACAAAGGCTGGGAACAAAGGGAGCTCACGAAATAAAGGTATGCTGCTCTCAACTTCCAAAAGATTCATTTTCCTTTTTAGCTGATCCTGTTGCCTAAGATGAGTTGTTTGATAGGCACATCCGTGGTTTAAGAATGTCCAATGGGATAAGTTGTATCAGATGGAAGCTGCCTTTGTACCAGCAGTCAATGATGAGTTAGATACTCAAAACTTTGAGAACTTTGAAGAGGTTTGGCCCCTCTTGATAATTTTCTGAATCTAGGTTTCTATTGCTTCCCATGAAACATTTGTTACTAAAAATATCTATTTTGTTGACTTAGAACCTTGTAAGTTTTCTATGTCTAGTTTGTAGATACGTATTTATGGACATAAGAGGGACATAGAAAAGCATGACTCATAGGGTTTTGCTTTTAAAGAGTAAAACAGAATTCGATTAAAAGTGTGAGGCAGAGATTCATGTAGGTTGAGTATCGGGCCATGACACAAGCTACAAATTAGATTCTTCACACTACGGTGACTCGGTAAGATATGAACATTAAGTTGTATTATGTCTTTCTGCAGTTAATCAGGGTGCTATCTATGTAGTAAAGGATCTCGTTTGAACATAAAGAGACTGTAATAACTTGTGCACTATTGGAATTTGGAATTATCCAATACCCCTTCTGGATGTTACTAACTTGCTAGACTTATTTGGATAAATGAAATTAGGCATCCTCAATGATTGGTTTGGATATGTTTTAAAAATATTTGAGAAATTCTATGAATGTTCCTTCCGTATGGATATCCATTTTGATTAGAGTGTATTCATTAGGGTTATATGTATTGTCAACTATGTCTGAAATCAACATGATACACCCTTTAATAGATTCTATTTCATACAATATGGTCTTGTATGGTCCATATTGCACGATTCAGCCCAGGGCTTTCACCTTTTTTGTATGGTTTAAACTCCAGACCATAGGTTGATTCCTACAGTATTAATGATTAAATCAATATCTAGATTGTTGGATTCAGTAGTTCTTAACACAACCACAACTCAGAGTTGGAATATACTGATTTTATTGTCTTCATTTCTTGCCATCATGTCACTGCTCGTGGTCAGTAGGAGGCTACCAAATTTTAAATTTCACAGGCCTATCCCTATTCCTTACAGACCATCTTGAGTTTGAAGGATTGGAATCTAGAAGGTTGGACTTGTGTTGGCTATAGTATAGTGTACCATGTCTAACAAAGCGAAACTCTGCTAGTGCTGATTCAGATATGAACCGGAGCTGGAATGTGAATTCATTACAACTTTATCTGACCTTAAATCTAGAGGATTTTAGTCAATTTATGCAAAAAGAAAAGCAGCAAAGTGCATGGCATGTTTGTACTCAGGTTACACTCAATGTTGCCTGTGAGATATTTCAAAGATAGAAAGTCATTATTTAATTATTTTGCAAATTTTCCTTATTCATTCAAATTTGCTTTTTCCGTGCAAGTTTTTTAAATTTTTTGCATCATTAATTTGAACTTCATGTCTTTTGCAGTTGGGCCCACCTATGCAAACTTATTCAAAATCTGGTCCATGGAGGAAGGTGAGCATCAGATCCACTGATTCCATATGCAGTAAATCTAAAGCTCTTTTTCTGTTTTATAGTTATTGTTTATACACAATTCTTATCTAACGTGTATACAATGGGGGATAGGTGTGTTCTTTCTTTTCTTTTGGGTCTGCATGTGTGTGGGTGGGGTCATTGTGTTTGGGTGAATAAAGGGAGTAATGGCTATAACAGAGGATGTCTTAGATAATTAGGGTAGTGGTTTTGGTGTTGCAGAAGGGAGTGGCAATGGTGATGCATGACATCATGGTGCCAATCAAAGGATTGATAGTACTTGTGGTGGTCATGATGATTGTCTTGTTCTTAAAGAAATGGTGGTGTTGACAAGACTAAATGAAGCTTAGGTAAAAGGGTGTGAGAAAATAGACAATTCAACACTTCAAAAGAGGAAGAGGAAGACTGCAAAAGTATATGAACGAAATTGTTGAACATGATACGGCCTTTTTTGAGTTAACTACTAATATGGCACAATATGACGTCAAAAAATCCATTATCAGACCCCACCTGTTGTGGAAAAACTTAGCTGTTGTTGACAAGACTAGACTATTAGTAATAGTATTGCGGTGCAGGGTGGGGGCACGGGGGTATAGATACTGGTCGTAGCTGATTTTGGTGTTGCAGGAAGGTGGTGGTGGTGTAATTAGAGCGATTCATTATGGTCATGGTAGTAATGTAAACCATCACTCTCTTTTTTGAATTGGATCGGACCTTGGAATCATTACACCGGAGTTAACATATAATATAATAGGTGATGTGGTGGAGGCATCTTTTTTAAATCCCTCTAATATAATATGTTAACCTACTTTTTTGGTGTTAACATATCATTATGGCCTTGGAATCTTTTTTAAATTCAGCAAAATCATATAGGTGTAACCTGAGTAAATCCCCTCGCCCCCCCAACACACACACACACACAAAGTGGAGTTTAATGGCAAGAAGAAATAAGTAGGTTAGAAGTTTGTGGAAACCTTTCTGGTGGAAGCATGACAGTTACTACTCAATGAAGAAAGGGAGAGCAAAAAGTACTCATGGCTTTCCTATCAATATATTATCTTCTGACTACTTCTGATCTTTGTTACTATTATCTAGTGCAATCATTTCCCACCTTGCATTGTTTATTCTGAGAGGCTAGGTATGCCTACATTTATAACTAGTTACATTCCAATCTCTGCACTTTGCTTTTGAAACGATGATTTCTTTCTTCTTTAATACTTCCGATGGCGATCCCACTGCATTTCGTTCTCATTGTTTGCAATGTTGCAGTCCAATAACCAGTTGTTGTGCTTATTGGTTCTGAAAAACATAATTGCCTTCGGTTGCAAGGTTTTATCAAATATGTGGGCTTCTTGAAATCTATTCTGATTTATGGTTTTGAAAAATTATAGCTAAAATATCAGTTCTGGTTGTAACGGTGATTTATCTACAACTTTATACTTTTGAGTCATGCCATATAGTGACATTCTGGGACTCCTGTGAGCTGTCTGGCCTTACCCCAGTTGAATAATTTCAATATTGGACTCATGTCCTCACTTCAACAAGAGCCTTTGTGCACGTGAAAATGGTTCTTAACTTTATAAGAAGGTTATGACCAGTGTTGTCTGACGCGTATCGTATCGTGTATCGCTGGGCTCCACGATACGGGCGTATCGTATCGTATCGTATCGTATTTTAATATTAAAATAATGTAAAAATTAATTAAAAATCAATAAAATTTAGTAAAAAATTGAAAAAAATTGGAAAAAATCAGGAAAAATCTGATAATTGCTTTAAATTCATATAATGTAAGTTTAGTACAGATTGAGCATTCAACATTGAACAATTGCATCCAAATTTACATATTTTGAATCCAAAAAATAAAATACAGACATAGTTTACACTTTACAGTACACTACAGTTACATATAATGTTACATTTTACAAATTGTAATCAGGATCATCAACTAAATAATCTTCATCTTATCCTTGTTGCAGATCCTCATCATCATCAGCCACGCCCACACCTTCTTCAAAATCAAATTCTTCATCTCCATAATGTTGTTGCGCTCCTTCCAAATTAATCCAGGCAACGTCTTCTTCTGTTAGGAGGGCATTTTCTTCAGTGTCTTCCATAACCCAATCTTCTAATATATCAAAATTATCCAAACTTATTGGATCAAACTGACTTTCTTCTCTATTTACTTTTTTTAATTGCCTACGACACAAACAAAGATAAACAATTAGTAAGTAATATTAACAATTGAAAACTGAAGTTAAATAATATTGAATTGAAAATTTGAAAGTAATACAACATTACCTTTCACGAAGGCGCATGTTACAACGAATATAAACCAAATCATTAAGCCTTTTGTGTTCCAACCTGTTGCGCTTTTTTGTATGGATGTGTTCAAAAACACTCCAATTTCTTTCACAACCTGTTGCACTACAGGTTTGGCTTAAGATCTGACTGCAAAATCTCGAAGGTTTGGACAATCACATCCAAACCTGTTCCACCAAACATCTGTAAAAAAAATACAAACATTAGAGACATAATAATCTACAGTAATGTAAGATGCAACTTAAATATGAAAATAAATAATGTACCTGAACGCATCGTAGAGCGGTTGCGAATTGCAACAGGCAAACCCATCAAGTGAAGAGCATTATCATATATCTCCATCTCTCGATGTATCGCATCTGCTATGCTCTCATCAGGGACTAATCTGTCGATACAATCAATGATTCCTCGATTAACCTCACCGTCCCTTTTGAAGGTTTCTGAGTACCTGAATGATGGGTTTAGATAATATGCTGCTGCATGAATAGGCTGATGCAATTGTTTATTCCATCTACTATCAATTATTTTCCACACGGGCACATAATCTCTCTTTTTTCCATTAAAATTATTTCTGATGGCTTCTTTTGCCCTGTCCATGGCTTCATAAAGGTAGCCCATAGATGGTTTCTCCTCGCTATCAGCCAATCTCAAAACTTTCACTAATGGACAAGTAATTTTCAATAATCTGACACATGCATTCCAAAATGAACTTCTAAAAACTGTTTCTGCAATCTCATTCAACTTTCTATTTCTTCTGTTTTGAAGCAATTCTGCAAATTGTTGCCACTCATCTGAGGAGAACATTCTCTTCAAAGCTTGCTTCTGTCTCACAATACTTTGTACAGATAAGAAGTTTGTTGCGAACCGAGTTACAGCTGTGCGAAGAAGCTCTGCACCTTCTGTATATCTCCTCATCATACACAAAACAAATGCATGGTTGTAAATGAATTTTGTAATATCTTGGCAACACTCAGTTGCTGCCTTTATTTCATCCATCTCACCAATGTCCTCGAGGATGAGATCTAAACAATGGGCTGCACATGGTGTCCAGTAGAAAGTCCCATAAATATCAGCTAACTCCTTCCCAGCTGCTTTGTAGTTAGCTGCATTATCTGTAATCAATTGGACCACATTCTGTAGCCCAACCTCCTGTATAATCTTATCAAATTCTTCTCGTAGGATCTCTGCAGTGTGTCTCTCTTTTGACATGTCTAGAGATCTCAAAAATTAATTCATGCAATGTCTTCTTCAGTTAGGACTTAGGAGTGCATTTTCTTCGTTATCTTCCATAATCCACTCATGTAATATATCAAAATTAACAAACTGCTATCTTTGTACATGTAGTTGTCATATTTGCTAATTTTCATATGTGAGCAAAACAAAGAGCTCCATTTCTTTGATTATTGAGTATATGACATCTCAATGATGTGATATTATTACTTGATGATGCCCCTTTTTTCTCTTATTGGAGACTAGCTTTTTAACTAATGCTTGAGCTTCATTTCTCACTTCACAGACTGAGTTAAGCCTCACACACATTGATCATGTTCAACTCAATGGAAGCCATGTAACGTGAACCCTAAAATAGTGAAGTTGTGAAATCCCTACTCAATGAACTGAGAGAACTAAATGTTTTTAATTGTTTACGATCTTATGAAATTAGAAACTGTTAGCAAAAATATACCTAAAAGTTGTAACAGAAAGGGAAATGATTTTGTCATAAATTTTTTTTATACATTATTCTTATTAAATAAATGAAATTATAAACCCAAATTATAAGCATATTGGAGGATGCCTTTAAGGGAAGTGAAGAGAGGGCAGAAACATGCAAAAAAAATTTGAAAAAAAAAAATTTGAAAAAAAATAAAAATTTGGGCATACGATACGGGCGATACGGGCCGTATCGTACAATACAGTACCATATGATACGAATAACACTGCTTAATAGGATTTCCTTTTGTTGCTAGTTTGAAGGAACTATTTTTTTTGAAAAAAGAGCCTAAAATGTTTGAGCAGGAAATAAGTATAGTGCTGGTCAATGCATTTTTAAATATATTTTTCATCAATGTATAGTTTGTTTAAGCAAAAGTTTGCTTAATTTTTAGACCATTTTATCCTGAACATAGCTTTGCAAAACTTCTTTAATCTGTCACTAAGGAGATTGTTTTACTACTGATTTTCGGCATCTGCCATTATCCACACACTAACACGCATATATAGTATAATCGGTAATGGATAGATGTTTCTTCTTTTTTCTTTCCGTCTTCAGTTTCTCTTTGATGGCATTAGATTATTAGTTAGCATAGTGCTTTGTTTCCCCATGAAGTACTTTAGTTAATTCCAATTCTTGACTCTCCTCAGATAAGCTTTACTCTGTAGTTATTATGCATGGAAACCTATTTTAAGGTGCTTGCTTAGTGCAGATAGTTCAGATTCTACTGTCTGCTTTGTGTCATTGCTGACATTTGATTCAATATAAAGTGTAGATTTTTTTTGCAGCCTTGGGATTCCCCTTCTTCGATGGGTAGTAATGTTACTTTCCTTTTTCCATTTTTGTCCTGCAGATGCTTTCATCCAAAGATGTAAATTTTGTGGGATACACATACAAGAACTTTGATATTGTGAACGATCATCAGATGCCTGACATTAGTCTCTCTCTCGCCCCTGCTTTCCTTTTTGTGTTGTGAGTGTGATACTCATTTTTGCAATATGCCTGAGATGATTGGGTTTTGTTGAGTGCAGTTGAACTGAAGAAAAAGAGCAAACCAAAGAGACCATCAATCAAGGCATTGTTTGGTACGGCCTTTAAAGCCTAAGTGGGAGCTGTTTGGATTTTTAATTCTTAAATCTTTCAGTGTATGCCTTATTCAACTGTTTTTTTCTTCATCCTTTATACTTTGCCTGCAGACCCTGCAACTAGTCCCAATCCACCCGTTCAAGGAAGCTTCCTGAATCTGTTACCTACTCAACTGGAAGTCTCTGAGAGTCCTGAGCATTTACCTTCGCTCAACTGTAAATCTCAATTCCAGCATCAGTCTGTTCAGAGATAGCACAAGCCAATTCTGAATTTTGTATGCGATCACATTCAGAATTTCAAGCAGAAAGTTCACTTCATACCTTTTGGTCTTCCATACAAGCTTCCAATATAAAGGCTCTAGAGTGGGGGCCATTAATTGCAATTGCAATATAAAAATGAGCGGAAGCTGGCTTTTACTGCTATTGCTGCTTTGTACAATTGGTGCTGTGGAAAGGAAAAATTGGTGGTCTCTTGGTGTGTAGATCTCTCTCCCTCTCTCAATGATTGGATTGACTCCTACTGGTGATCCTCGTTGTTGTGGCTGGCGGGCGGACAAACATGAATTATGTGGTCAATCGGCATTTATTGCAGCAGAGGATTGGATTGAGCAGAGAGCTTTAGTAAAGTTGAATTTCAATATGCGGCCATGTTATGCCTTTTAGATGTCCCGTGCGATGTTGGGAACAAAGCCACCATTCCCCTGCAAAAGACTTTCGTGAAGGGTCTTTGCTTTTGGAGCTAGTGGTTGAGGATATCGCCACAAAGATTCTGCTTGGCGACTCCGGGAAATTTCTCGGAGATAATTTGAATCCTATGTTGTTCATTTGAGGCATAATCTTTTCATTTATTGTTGTACCACTCTGGATATTAATCGAATTTTTCACGAGAGGTCTATAGTCAGTTTAAGCGCTTGGTTATCTCTATACTACCAAAGTTATGTGCATATTTTAGCTCGCTGTATGATGCCTTTGGACTTTTGATTACTACTTTCTGTCTGTTGAGTATTGCACATTGTGGATATGATTTCGACTTGGGAAGACCATTTATTTCATCTTCACAGGGCCACTACTGGCTTAGAATGAGATGGAAGAGTCGGACCATAATAGAAAGGCGCATCAGGTATGAAGGCATAATTGCATACTATGGTTGCAGGAAGGTCATAGGGATCCATGTATCACTTGCGATGGACAAGGCTTGATTTTAGTTGGTTTCATTGTGTAAAGTTGCTGGTTCCCCTTCCGAGACCTGCCTATTTTTCCTTCCCTTTCGTAGTTCGCATCCTTGCTGCCACTGGGAGACATTTTCCAACCTTGATGTTATTTACCCCACTTCTTGGAAGCCATGGTTTCAAGCCGCTCCATGTTTAAGGTGGTTTGAACATGTAGTGGCATCCACTTGAGGCTCCAGTGACTATGCGTGATCGATAGCCACTTGAAGCTCCTGTAACAATGCGTGATCGATGAGATGGTGAACACTTTGAAAGAGGAATACGAAGGCCTTTAAATTATTGGAAGGAGAATATTCTACATGCAGATGTAGAAACTATTTTCCTTTTTTTGTTTTTATTTTTTACTCTGACTGCTTGGTTTCAGGGTTTGTTATCAGGTTGGACATGCTAAGTTGGCCAATGCCATGCGCAGATGTAGAGGTGCAACACTTAAATTGTGAGGCTCATGCCTCTCCCACAAGGTATTGTTACAAGGCTTCAGCTTATGCACAGGCATGAAGCCCTCAGACCTACCCCTGTCTTCCTGCCTAGTTGTGGAAGCTCCTCCTTGCAAGGCCATTGATAGTTGGACTAAAGAGAGGAAGTCTGTTCCGCAAACCCAGTATAGAGGGACCGATGGCATGATAGCTTCGAAACTTCACTTTGTTTGAAATGATTTGGCAAAACGACCTCCAGTGTGTTCCCTATTTGGATGGGAGATACTCCTTTTCCTTTTGGTTCCTTTACAATGATGCAGGCAGCGAGCACTATTTGAATTTTGTGGGTGGGCTTGGTTTCTTTGCATAAATGCAAGCATTGCTGGAGAGAGAGAGAGAGACAGAGAGATTTTCTTTAAACCTGTTTTCTCGTTGAAATTGGAAAGCAAATACTATAAAAAAGCAGTAGTACTATCAATGTATAGTACTGAATGTTGGTCAATCAACCTTTGCACATGTAAAAGATGTTGGCGGCAGTGAGAATAGTGAGGTAGATGTTTGGTCATACTGAGGAAGCCCAACTCATAATGAGTTTATTAGAGAAACTTATTACTAAAGTAGTATAAGATATAGTGAGAGAGATGCACTAAAAAGTATTTTGAACATCAGACCGGCATGAAGATGTGGGATGTTGGAGGGTAGAACATGATCAATGATCATCCTGTGATGGATTTGAATGTGTTCATGATGCAAAACAGATAGGAATGACGAGTAAGAGTCCTTTTAGTCTACCCTGCCTAGCATAGGGAAGGCATTAGTTTGGCTTTAGCTTTCATCAACACTATGTAGATTGTGATCCTTAATGCTTTTTCAGCGAATATTATACACCTAGTTTTAGTTTTTTCTCAGAAAGTAATATTGAAAGAGGATTAAACGGACACACTCAAAGAGAGATACACGTACACAAAACATAATTGTGGCTGATCAAGCACAAAAATGAAGCTGAAAATTGCAGAATGTTGTGCAGAATTTAGATTGTTGCATGTAATTTGCTTTTCAGATTATGTGACATTTAATTTTTGATGAGATCTCGTTAAATTTTGAAACTAGAGATTGTAGTATCATTTTAGTTATCCCTTTGCCATGCAAAAGAAGTAAAAGTTGCATTCTAGTACGTTTGATTGATTAGGAAAACATTATTACTTCAAAAGAGTTCAGGGAAGCTTCTTTCCAGCAACAAGAAAATGATGAACCCCAAATTAGTCGAGACACTACACATAGTGAGTGATCATGCCAATCGGCGCGGACTCGGGTCACAGTCCGAAGCCCGAACCGAGCTGTCTACCTAAAAAGGTCTTGTATAAATTCCTTTTGCAACACATGCCAGGCTCATTGGATTCCCTGCTTTAAAGTCACAATCGGACAACCTGCATGTTATGTCATGGCTCTTTAGCCTACTTTTCTCCAAAACCAAGAACATCCCCAAACTGCACTTTAGAAGATATGTTTTGAATCTATGTAATACTTCAAATTTTAATTACAACCAAATTAGTTTTAACAATCCTAACATGCATGAGTGCCTGCACACACAAACACACACTTGAACAGTAAGCATCACACAACAAAGTTGTTGATCCATTCTGTTCTAAGGCCCAAATTACCCTAAAGTATTATTCCTGTAATTGCTTGTAATATCCAAAATTAATTACACGTACTAGGTTGACATGGTGTAAGCCGGCTTACAGAATAATGTGCTTAGTTAGTTTACTTTTTCTTAACTAAAAAAATCCAGAATGGTTAAATATATTATATATAATATTGAAAATTTTAAAATTTCTAGAAAATCAAACCTCAAGCAGAAAACAGTTTGAAACTTAGAACGCGAAAACAACTTTAGCAATTCCAACTCAAAATATTAACTTGAATATAGTTTCAGAAAATTCAATAAGAACTATCATTCATTGATGGACAACTGATTTTTATGTGTAAAAATTAAAACCCCTTTTGACGAATAAAAAATTTCAAGTGCATGGTCACGGGTCGTTACTAAAAAGTGTTTGGAACTGATGTCTTTAGTGCACATCACTTAAAGAGTTGTGGCAACTTAGAACTCTATCTGGACCATGATCATATATACATATCGGACCATGGCGTGATTGGAGCTTGCTAGGCCGATCAAGTTTGACATATTGTAATTTTGTCACATATAAAGTGGTTTCTGTTTTATAATTAATATATCACACACACACACACACACACACACACACACACACACACATATATATATATATATATATATATATATATATATATATAGAGAGAGAGAGAGAGAGAGAGATTAAATTTGTCTACGACTTATGTTGCTTATTCATGTTTAACTATTGCTTATTCATGTTTAACTTTTTTAAATTACACGTACCACCAAAAACCAATGAGTGAGCATGTAAAAAAAGTTTTCTACTTTGAGAAACTTCTATACTAGTTTCCCATATATGAATATATCTGCATGCCAAATACTTATTTTCTACTTTGAGAAAACCCTGTACGTTGGGTCAGCATGAATTTTGAACAGATATACTTTGGAAATGAATGTAAAAATAAGTTGAAGAACATAAAGCCATAGCGGAGACCTTATGTTGTATACGTACAAAGGCTTCCTTCATGGTCCAGAGTTTTTCTTTTTTCTTTTTGATAAGCAGACTAGAGCAAGGGTTCATGCCCCTACAGATGCACACTTGTGTACTGAACTCTGGAAACACCGGCAAGAATCGACCGGTACACCAGATGCAGACCGGGGCTCCGGGTAATTGATTAAGAAAGACAAATAAGCTGATGTAAACTCCCAAATTAGCACACTCTAACAAGACCAAAATCAACCTTTCTTACTAAGTGGGGTAGCGCTACATGGAGATTTAATTAGTGGCAAACACAATTCGAAAATTTCCAAACGGGTGCATATGACACCAAATCTGTTCTCTTCTCTTGGCGACTGCTAACTAATCGTAAAGAAGTTTAACACAGATGCTTGATGGAGTTGAACAGCGGCGGATCAACATTTGTGGTGGATGGGGCAATAGCCCCACCCTAAATTCTGAAAATTTTCATCCTCATTGAAATTTAGTTCTTGAAGCCCGCCCCACAGGAACCTGAAGTCTGCTCCACCTGAAACAAATTTATGGATCTGCCACCGGAGTTAAAGACCTCTTTTTTGGTAGAATGGAGAGCCTGAAGGCACATGCATGTCCTGGGTATGAGTCGACCCCTTACCCAGGTGAGCTATTGCTCGGTGTGCAGTTAATGACCTTTTTTCCATAATTGTAAAAGTTTTACTGCTTTTACTATGGTGTAGATAGAAACTAACGTGAACCATCAAAGATTTTTACTTCATTAACATGAGATGGTGTTGCTTTAAACCAGTTGTGTCACCAGACATAATTTAATTAGTGAGTTTAAAAAAGAAGAAGCAAAATTTAGTGATGAAAGCTGTACAACTAGAATAAATTAAGAATTAATGCTAGAACTATTTTAACCAGCACAGATTCTCGAAACACTGTGGATGAGCTCAATTCTTTTATAACCCTCCCCATAAGTCGACCTTATTATATGCATTAGAAATGCACCCGCAATTTTATAACAGAAGGACACTCATAGAAGCACGCTTAGTATTAAATGAGCTGATTCATATGAGATCGCATAGTTGATGAATTGACATAATCAAGGTCGTCTAACTCGAAAGGATGAAAAAAGATACTGTGCGTGCCCGAATGTTGTCAATTATCTTCTTCAGATGAATCGTCATCCGCTCTCCCATCTAAATTAAACGAATCCAGTACAAGGAAACAGCTCTCTCTCTCTCTCTCTCTCTCTCTCTCTCTCTCTCTCTCTCTCTCTCTCTCTCTCTCCATGCGTGTATACGATGCAGTAAATGTAAAATCTATTGCAGATAAAAACCGGATAAACTATGGTGGTACCCATTAATCACTTGCATTTGAACCTCCTAGATCCAAGCAAGCTGGTATGTTTCTATTGTTTGTTTAGTATAATAGAGTTAATGCAGCTACATCCGAAGCTAAAGCTATGACTCTCCTGTTAAGGGGACGGGTTGATTACTCAAAAAAATCTTCAAGTTGCAGAGTACGAGTTCGACCCAATTACGCAATTCGGGTAAGGGTCTCTCTAACTCCAACTCATGGATCAAATCCTCATGCAATAAACAATGTTGAATATGACCCAACAGCTAACTTTTGATAGTTCGACGATCAATCGGTGTAAATCAAGAGTCCTGCTCTCACCTGTCGCAACGTATGTTAGAATGTGGCCATCCTCTGTAACCCATCACATGTAACGGCGGGACTGGCAGCCATTATCCGTGATTTGGGTTTCAGGAGAGATCATATTAAACATAAAAATATTAACAGACGGACCGTTATCGAAAATCACGGTAACAATCCAGATAAGGTTCTTGAAGAGGAAAACCCAGTAGGAGAAACTGGGGAAAAAGGAGGAGCTTCACTCCTCTATAAACACAGAGCGGAGCATACATTTAGAAAGTTATGAGAAATATATATATTCTGAAATATACTCATAGAGACTTTTTTCCGAAGAAATCCATTAGGAAACCTCAAACACAAAAAAGGATCATATTCACCTTTTGTTGTAGGCGTACTTGGAAGGGCTCGACGATAGACAACCAGAAGCTCGGAATCAGTTGGAATCAGGAAAGTAAAAACCTTCATTTGGTATTAGGAACTTGTTGTTGACCCTACAGAAACAGGTTCGCAAGTTACTGTTTTGAAAAAAAAGGGGAGAAAAAAAGAGAGAAGAGAAGAAAGAAGAAGAACATTTGCGGCAAAAAGCCGCGAAGGCCGAAAGGTAGTAGGCTAGAAGGCTGGAAACCACCACAAAAGGCCGCCGATCACCACGGAGAAACACAGGCCAGGAACCAACCGTTACTCTCTCTCTCCCTCTCAGACACTCTCTTTCTCTCTCCTCAGGGTTTTATACCATTTGAAAACCGTGGGCTGAAACCAGTGGTTTCTAAAAAACCACCTCAGGCAGCGGACTAAAAAGTTTGTTATGCCTCGATCAGTTTTCAGATATTACCAAACTGCCCTTGGACAAAATTATGAAAATATCCAGATATTTTTTGGTAAAAAGATTGTTTTGCCCTAGTTGAGCGGAAAGTCTAATTTATCCTTCGTCAGTTTGTGAAAATTACGAAATATCGGGTTGCTGTTTCACATGATTGTCCTTTCCAGTTTAAATTATTATATTATTGTCATTGTGTCAAAAGACAGATTTGTCCCTATACTTTTCAGAAAATTCTAGATTCGAACGAAGGGTTAAAATTACAAATTTAACTCGACCAGTCATGAATTTTATAAAAATACCAAGAGTAATTTTACGGGTTTGTCTTTGAGCATTTCAGAAAATTACAAAAGTGGATAGATAGTCAAAATTATAGTTTTACCCCTAGTATTTTTTGAAAAATGTTAAGGACAATTTTTTTTGAAAAAATTACAAATTTATCCTAGGTTGTTTATGAGTTATTTTTAGCTTGTTTTCTCATATTATGCATCGTTTTAACAAGATTCCTGCTATGTGTATTTGTTGCTTATTGATTGTTTCCTTTTTAGACTGTCTAATTGTTATAATTGCCAAACACATAAAAATGAATTGAAGAATATGTGTGTCGGAATTAGTAAAAATTAAAAAACTAAATGGTCTGAACTTCCAAATATGGAAGAGGAGAATCCCACTTGCTCTAACACTTGAAGGTGTTGAGAATGTATTGAAGGATGTATAAAACATTTATGAAAGATGACACAATAGCAAGAACAATCATGTTGACAAACATGGAGGATGACTTGATTAGAGTCTTCGAAGAATATGAGACCGTAAAAGAGTTGTTCGATTCAATAACAAGCAAGTATGACACAACTGCCAAACTACATGTACAGTTGCTACCACAGAAGTACAACTCCTTTAAAATGAGAGAAAGGAGATAACGTAGTAGAACATGTAAATCACATGTTGGTAATAGCTAGGGACTTTGCTGTGGTAAAGTCAGTCATCCTAGAACCAATGCAAATATCAACAATCCTGATAAGTCTACCCTCGTCATAGAACATGATCACCACTGCCCTCAGGTTGGGGCCAGAAATTAACCTTTTTGAGTTGCCTCTGAAACTAGCAATAGAGCAAGAACACATGAATAAAAATAAGAAAAAAAATTACTAGTGGTATAAGATGAGATTGGGTCTAGCTCCAAAACCAACCAAAAGAAAAATAAACCAAACAAAAAGTTTGGCAAAAATAACAAAAAGGGAGGTCAAAATTTTAAAAAATCCCAAGAAACCGCTTTTCGGGTCAAGTGTTTCAGTTGTGGAAAGATGTGACACTATAAGAGGGATTGCCGCAACCAGAAAAGTGGAGAAAACAACCTACATCGCTGACAATCAGAGAAACATGATATAATCTCTGTGATATGAGAATGTCTGTACATGGATCGCTTAGTGACAGGTTGGTGGATCGACTCCGGAACTACCAAACATATATCAAAAACCAAGGAAGGAGCAATGGATCTAAATGAATACAAACCAGGAGAACATCGGGTGTACATGGGATATAATACTTTCTCAGATGTTTTAGAAACTAGGTCCATGAAAGGACATTACCAGGTAAACCCTGCACAAGTGGGTGGAAAACTAGTATGTCAATACACTTGACTCGAATGACCAAGTGGGAGATGTTAGAATGTGGCCATTCTCGGTAACCCAACACAGGTAACGACTGGACTGACCATCTAGCTGTTACCCGTGATTTCATTTTTAGGAGAGATCACATTAACGATAAAAATATTAACAGATGGACCGTTATCGAAAATCACAATAGTGATCCAGATAAGACTCCTGAAGAGGAAAACAAAGCAGGAGAAACCGGAAAAAAAGGAGGAGCTTGCGCTGCTCTATAAATAAAGAGGAGTGCGTACATTTAGAAAGATATGAGAAATATACAAATTCTGAAATATACTTATAGACTTTTTCCTAAAGAAATCCGCTGTGAGGAAACCTCAAACACAAAAAAGGATCATATTCACCTTTTGCTGAAGGGCTCGACGGCACACAAATGGAAGATCGGAATCAGGCAAGGAAAAACCTTCAATGTAAAGAACATAAATAGTAAAGCCTTGCTCTATGCTAAAAAGCACTCTCAAACCTGCCTTAACCATATTGTTGCACAATAAAGGCAGCATGTGGTGTATTGCATTATCCTACACTCTACTTTCTTAGATAGTTCTGCAACTCATTTGTCTGACCGCAAACTTATGATAAGCTTTTTGTGAAAAAATGCATGGGTTAAGAATTAGAATGCTAGAGTCCACTTCTTTCAAATTTATACTGACAGAACAAGGTGTGATTAGTTTACTGGTAGAAATGAGGGTTCCTCCGACAGTCATATCTCCCAATATTCCGACTATTCCCAAGTTAGTGTTCCCTCCCAAATCAAAATAGCAAGAACTTAGAGGCCTTCCTCAAATGAAAGATTACCATAAAGATGACAACCAAGTCCCAAAAGATAAACTTTCCAACACTCATCTAACTTATAAACCTGTTGATATTTTTAAGTCAGGCTGTCTCATAGGGAAACAAATGATGTAACAGATGGTCCGATGCCAGATTCTACTACACAAAGGAAGGGACTAACAAATCCTCATCAACAGAGATAATTCTTAAGAAGATAAGCCTAAAAACAAAGACGGTTTCCCTGCAATGATGTATTCACCACAACAAGTAAGTATATCAACCGGTCTCCCCGGATTTTTCCTTTCGCCCACCATTCTTTTCGGACTTTCAGTAAGTGTGAATTTGTTGAGAAGCCTAAACAGTCTGCTACGCACACTAGAAGGAGCACTGAGGGTTTAGTGGAGGCATTGATTTCTTGTTATCTCATGCTAGAATAAAGGGACTTTACACTGGTCATCTATTCACATCGTTAAAAGTACTGCAATGGGCCACAATTTGACCAGGCTGCTCCCTCACTTTTCCTTTTGTGCAAGTCTCAAATCACAGGGCACTGAGGGTGGTTTGACTTTGGACACATGAAATGGGCTGCTGTTCTAGGAAGCTAACAAATTGTCCGCAGTGAGAAAGTGGCTGATGAATTGCATTAACCATGTGACACCGGGCTCTTGTGGAAACTAGTCCACAGGCCCGCACTGGGGTGAACCCACACCCACCCACCCACCATAATATTGCCCTTTAAGATAATCACTTTGTTAAGAATCGTAGTTAATATACAGACACCTTAGTGCCTCATCAGAGTTTGAACTCCAAATACTGATGTAAGAATCCAATGCCATACCGTTACGCCATGCAACTGTAGATTTTTCATGCAATTTTTTTTTACAAGAGGAGGCCGAAGCCTAATACACCCACCCACACATGCACCCTCTGGCAGTCTAACTCCCCACCAGCAGCGACCCACTAGAGCGCCCTGCCGTTGAGCTAACGCTCTGGTACACTTTTCATGCATTTTAGCGGTTGATTTTTTTTGAAATCTCAAAAAGCTGGAAAGAACATTGAATTATTTCGTGATTTTGACCAATCAAATATATGTATCACACCACTAGCTAGTTTCTCTAATGTAGAAAGAGAAGAATGTTCTGACTGTGAAGTTGGTGAACATAAATTTCTCGTACAATTAACATGGATGAACAGCCTGCACTTGTACGTAGTCCAAAACCCTATCTACCGCCCAACAGCTAGCACAAAACCACGTGGTCACTCACCTTAACCTTAGACGGCTTTCAGGCTTTAACAGTGGTTTTGAGCCAACCCGCCAGCCAAGAAGATAGCGTGCTTTGGTAAAGATGATAACGTGTTCTTCCTCCCATTATGAAAGGAAACAACAGCGAGGTAAACTTCAAATGGGGATAAACCCACTGCGTGTTTTCATCCCTATGCATTCAGCACCTTTATTTGAACGCCTTCTACAACCTGCCGTTCACAATACTCTTCCTTGGTTATAAATGATCAAGTAGATTTATACTCTCTCTCTCTCTCTCTCTATGTATATATACATACATATGTATGCACATAAATATAAATAACATGTCATCATTAACTTCTGGGATGTAACTTAACGTGCAAAGCAGTTTGGATTATTAAAACCTAGGGTTAGATGTATGTATCATATTGTCAGTTGCTTCTGGTTCTTTGGGTTCTATAGAAGCTCAGTGAGTCATTTCCATCGAAGCCGAGGGAGAGGAATCAGCAACAAGTATGGTGTCTGTGTTTGATATATGTACATGTGAACAAGAACATGCATAACCTAGTGGATATGTACATTTTTTTATCGATTACTAGTGCCAAGTTTGTTAGGGCTTAATTAGTTGGACCCCTGCAACTTAATATGGTCCCCAAAAATCAAAATGCCATTTGTAACAGAAGAAAAAAATGCCTTTCGCTTAATAATTTATGATCCCAAGTAATATTCTAGTTATGAAATTATTAGTACCACTGTAGCTTCTCGTAGAAGCATCAAAGCAATTAAAATAGGGAGTACTCTCTCTCTGTGACTATTGTAAGGGGGCCCACTACAATCAACCAAGGAAATGAGGTTGGTGATTGGTCCATTAAAAGCTTACAGCCAATCAAACTGTTGTAGGAGGACCACCCCTTGATGAAAGACAATCAGTCTCTCTCTCTCTCTCTCTCTCTCTCTCTCTCTATTATGACTTTTTCTCTCTAGCTAAAACTCATAGAAAACGTATTTAGAGTGGTTTATTAGGAAACAATCGAGATAGGTTCACCCTAAAGTGATGGTTTAACAAGTAATATATTTATCACATATTATGGACCGGTGGCTTTTGAACTCTCCAGAAAACTGCTTATACGATAAATTTGGAAAATATGAATCATGCTTTTGATTAACGAAACCAAAATATGAAGACCAAATATCAGGAGATCATGTAAAGTTAGAGAGGATTTCAACAGGGGCATGTGTCCACTGGGGAAAACACCCGCCTATGGCACAATGAATATATGCCTCTACATACCTACTCATTCATATTTTTTAGCGAAATAGATCAAGGATTTTAAGGGTTTGAATTCAATCAGCCAAGCTCTCATCTGATGGTTCAAGAATAGAATCTTATTAAGTTGTATAGAAAGAGCTGGGAGAGTCTCAACTGTGGCACGTTTCGTTTAACTGTAACAAAATTGTTTTTCAAAGCGTAACATTTAACTTCCAAGCTGGCTTGAACATGGAGTTCCATGAAGGAGTTTCATGATCACGTGTGTTCCGCTATTTCCCAACTCTAAAGTGGTCACTGTTAAATTGGAGAAGCGTGGAGCATGATGCTCAAGGATACTCAAAATAGAGCAAAATTCACTTATTCTGCTAAGAATTGTGCTTCAAAATCAAGGATAGATAGATTGTTGAGTTTGTCTAGGACGCAGACGGGATTTTTTATTCTGTTTATCTGCTTGATTTAGGAAACCTAAGATCTTTTTGGTCTCTCTTCTTTTATAAGTACTATGTAAGCTCATAAAATAAGGTATGGTGAAGGAGAAAGTTCTCGCTACTTTGAGTTGAGGACGTGAGCAGGTAAACCATTAATTTGTCTGAAAATTTTGTTCTCCTCCCTGTGGCGTAGGAATAATCTGATTTGGCCGACTGTCCAACCATGTGTTCTGTAACGTTGAGCGTTACTGCACAGGATATGAAGGGCCTTTAAAAGGGGGCCCTTCATAGTGCATTTTTCCAAGGAGCTGGGCAATCTTGAACTAGTCGGAAAACAGGAGGAGTCGGCCGGAATCCGGTGAGTTCAATATTTTTTTCAGATTTTCGTTTTTCGTTTTTATTTTTTGATGAAAAGCTTGTTGAAAATCATAGTTTTGGGCTTGGATTGGAAGTTTGAGGTAGAACTAAACATTTTGGTGGGGTAGGTAAGCAATGGCGTCGATTTGGCCGGAAAACGGTTATGCTTCGCCGGAAACCGACGAGATCGATGCCGAAAAAAAAAACTTTTGGGCATGTCCTTCATTTCCGTGTCGTGTCATGTCTGAATTGTCATGAACCGACACTGGTTCGTGTCGTGTCCTCGGGTCGCGTGTTAAGAACCAGTTCTGTGTCAAAATAGGTTCTGTGTCGGAAATGGGTCTAGTTTGGGTCGTGTCTTGAAATGGGTGTCTGGGTTAAGAATGAGACATGTATCAGTAGTTACAGGTTCTGTGTTGATACAGTGACACAAACTACCTATTGTGTCACTCATTCGGATTAGGTATGAAATTGGGTATCGATTTGGATCTCGGATAGCTTAAACGGATCCAAATTGAGGTTTGGGATTCGATTCGGATATAGTTTGTTTCGTTAGACTTATAGTTAAATAAATTTTAATGTTTCAATTATTTGTAATTGTTTAGAGATTAAAATTAGAAGATTTGGTGGTGATAAGAGTGGCCCAACAGCTTGGGGACGGGATCTTAACGTTCTTTCAGGTAGGGGGTTATGCATTCTTTTACAGAATCATGCTAGAAGTGATTTTACTGTTTTAGATAGATTTAAATGTGCATGATTGATAACTGTTTTATTGATGTTTATGAAATGTTATTCGCAATTATGAGTTATTTGATATGCTTTTTAAATAGAACATGTTTATGACACTGTTTGATAAAGAGCATGTTTTGATATGCATGTGTTGTATGAACATGGTATTTAAATATTGTTTAAATGTTGTGTGGATATGAGTTTGATTTTGGATATTCATGGATCTTGATATGATTTGTGAATGTGATGAACTGTAATTGGTTTTAGAAATGTAATGATGTGTGAATATACGAGCTGTACTTGTGTGGTTTGTATGGGGTCTCTAGAGACTTGCAGGTCCCTCGGGCGATCTGGCTTGGGGCAAATACAGGGTGTGTTCCCGGGCACTCTGCCGTGAGAGTCGGCGTGGCTACCGTCGTGGACGGGGTTACCGAGGTCACATTAGGGAGGGCCGGACGACTCCCGTGGCCTTTGGGGCAGACACAGTATGGGCTGTAATTATCGAAACTAATGATGTGTGTGTGTGAGTGTGTGCATATGAATTTGAGATCATGATTTCAAGGTAAATGTGTTTTGCTATGAAATGGTTGCGAACTATGCATGCTTTTAGTATGTTTTCTGTTTAAAGATGCTTAACCTCTCTACTAAGCTATGTATAGGAGCTCACCCTATTGTTTTACAGTTCATCCTAAAGCTAGCACTTCGAAGGCACACGGAGCAGAATAGGAGTTTGATAGAGCAACATTTTTATTTTAGATGGTATGATAAGTGTTGAATAATTTAGAAAGTCTTTTATTCGGGGTTATTGTTAGGTAAGCCCCGCACCATTTTGGACCTGTTGTTTAGAACTTCGGTATGAATATTTATTTCAGTTAGATATTTCTTGAGTTTGAATTAAATTGGTATTGTATTTGTTTAATGCTCACCATCACGCCCGTGCAAGAAGTGGCCACGTGGCATCGGCTCGGGCCGGGTCGTGGTCGCGACCCGTGCGGGTGTGACATGTTCTCTTTTGAATGGTCTATTTCATAGTGTTCAGTTTGATGATGTGCTGTGTCTGTTCAAATCTGATTTCAGAATGCTCGCCTGAGATGCCGATTGGAGTGGAACTGATAATTGAGAAAGGCACAGGATCGAGCTGATCTGTTACTTACAGCAGATGTTTGAGAGAAGAAGAGGTTCTGGCAGTCCAAGTGATTTATTCTCAATTTTTATTTGTTTTCCATTCTATGGATTTTGTGGATGCCACTGGCAGCTTAAAGAATCGAGGATTGTCAATCTCTTGGAAAGACGTAACTAGGAAAATCCATTGCCGTATGGCACAGATGTATCAGTTTTGTTAGGAGTCAATCTAAATGACTTCAACATGATTGCCGCTAGAAGTCAGTAGTAAGCTTTTAAGGCCAAGATGCAAAGCAAGTGGACAATGAGTGCACAGTTAAGCTAGCAAGCTTAAGAAATGAGAGAAGAGACCCTTCTCTTAGAAGTTTGAAGCGAGGTCGATAGTCCTCCTCCAATTATTATACGGTAAAAGCGTTTATACGCTTCGTAACCCTCCGTTCCCCCATCTTACCGTTTAAAGATTCCCGAAAACAGATGGTAATTTTGAAAACATTTATTATTTTAAGAGGTAAGGTTAAAAGGTGTGATGATTCTACAGAACAAGTTTGAACTATTCATTATATTTGAAATGCTTTGATTTGCACTTACAATCAAATCAGCCCTCTTGAGTGTGAATCACATGATCCACGATATTTGCCCCACTAGTGGTTTTAATATCCATTACACATAAATACGTAGACACACACAGAGCTTACTCTCTTGTTAAAAGTAATTTCTTTTATATTGGATGAATAGTAAGAGAACTTTGTCTCCATGATCAACCATTGGGTGCATTTGGCATAACCGTATTATGAGAACGGTTGACCTATTGATCCTTGTAAATGTCGTATCAAACCTAGTGTCTTTAAGACATCAATATATAGATATTGTAACATATCGTATATTGTATACGAAATATGCTTTGTTTTTTAAAAAATAAAATCTGATAATTTCAGAACAAATTAAAAATCGCCTGATGTATTAATATCATATGCTACAGTGTGTATCTAAGCACCAATAAATAGATGGAAAATATACTTGTATAGATCAAAGTCTTATGACACTATCTATCGTATTAATGTGATGCCATATTTGCAAATCTCGATGAACTATGCAGTAGCTGATTTTAGAGTTGCTTTGCCACATAGCAATTGCAGGTGCGATTGATTCTCTCACAAACTAATCACAGCCACCCAGATCAAACTCTTCCGAATGACGAAATATCAATCTAAATTGGTATGAATTTAAATACATTAAAGAGTAACAGCATCTCTCAAATAAAAAAGTTTCATTACATGTACTTATATCATTTTCATTTGACAATGACCACGTCTAAATTCTCCATCGATGGGTGAGGTGGAAGCTTGAAGAAAACTGTCCTTGCCTGAGGTGGTAACTCGAAGAACTTGCCGCTCATCATTAATAAAAGTAAGTCAAGGGCCAAGGTCACGATTCATCACAATTTTATCTCAAAAAGAAAAAGAGGAGGAAGATTCAGTTCAAGAACACCCCTTAATGGTGACAAGGGCTCCATTCTATTACCATGACTAGTATTTGCATCTTTTTATATGAGTGATGTTTATTTTCAAGCAGTCATTCCCCAGAATACTTCACTTGCTGCTAAATGTCAGAAACAATCCTGTAATATTTCTTATAGTGGCTGAGATAACAGGCTAATCGGCCACTGCAGGCCGCCATGGGTAGGGCTGGTAAATGAGGAGACCTAATGATGTTCATTCTCATCTTGTTAACCTCTAATAGTCTTTGTGATCATTTGCTCATTTAAAGAACTTAATTTGTTATATTTTCATCAAAAGAATTTAGCTGCAGCTTGTTCAAGTAAAATAGTTTGGTTCTAAAAATCTTAACCCTGAACTTGTTGACAACATCTATACCCATGAAATCCATTTGGTTATTCATATTTTTCTTTAACATATAGTAAGAATATTATGAATATTAGTCAATTTCCAAAGTCGCTAATGGAAGCTACAAAATTTAACAAAATGATTGCATTTATAATAATTCAAGGAAAAGATGGTGTCATAAATAAGGCAAGGGTGGCTACCTTTGGCAATAGCAAATGAGGGAGGGTTCCGTTTGTAAAAAACACTTATTTTTAAAGCTGTTGAATGACATCAAATGGGTTTAAATCGGATGACCCACATTTTAAAAGTTCCTCCAGCTTGTTCATCCCATTACATTCATACCCTTTTAATTTAAATTGACTTAACAACAATAAGTTGTAGATGAATAGTTTATAGGATTAAGATAAGAGTGCCAAATTCGGACGTAGGACCCTCGTAAACTTCTTTATGTATTGGATGACTTCAACTGGACCCGATGATAAGATGTATGGTATCCCTTATGTAAGCTATGGTCATGCTGGAGAATAGAAACATGAGAACTCTTTATGGCCAAAGTCATAGACATATACCTAAATGCATGCTTCATTTATTCTATAATTCGTTAAATGATACCAGTAATTTTGCATATTTCATTTCCGATATTGATTTTTTTCGGTGAAACATCATTAGTTCTGTTCTTACTGAAATTGCTTTTATCCTAAGAACTGTCATAATTTCTATTCTCTTCTTGCATTTTGCTCTATCTTTGATAAGAAGAAAAATATAATAAATGATAAACGACATAGATACACATGCACACATACACGTGGTGCATCTATACATACATACATATATAGTCATTGGATCCTGCCCACTCATGCCAAACTATTACTCTTCATGGGGCATGAGTATAATAATATTATCCTTCATTATTTTTTGAAAACCTTTAAAAATTTTAAATTACACTCATATAACAAAAAAGCAATGAGTAGTCACGAGTGAACTATGTCACATGTTGACAAGATCCTCTTTTCACACACACACACACACACATATATATATATATATATATATATATATATATATGTATGTGTGTGTATGTATGTATATACACACTCACACATGACTACTTATGATCTCCGAATGATAGAAATTGGCTGCTCATTTTCAGGGTTCTTTTAGATGCTTATAGAACTTGGTGCTCGATCTTTTGCGAGTTTAAGCATGTATCTTTTAGTGATAGGTTTGTGTCAGAGTCTCTGAAGTTTGATTTGGTCTAACCAAATCTTACCTCATCTGATTCATATACGAATGATTTAGCCTTAGATAGGTTTCCCAATTTAATCGGGTTGAGGCCAACTGTTTTACACTTTCCTTTTTGTTCAACGGCAGGGCGCTTTAGCGCGTGTGCTGGTGGTGGGGAGTTTCACTCCGAGAGGGTTCTACAAACATACATACATATATATATATATATATAATATGTAGTTTCTATGAACTCTTTCAATGAACTTTTATTGAAATAAGTAAAGAGTAAAACGACTTAATCTTTATTTAATTAAATAAAAGTACTTCATTGAATATAACGAAGAAGCTAGATGATTTATTTTGTTGAACAAAAAGGAGAACGGAAAAAGGCTTGGGCCTCAAGTGCGTCTTAACTAACGTTGGGTTTTCCCATCTTCAGTGTGCGCCGCCAGCTAGGGGTACGTACAAAGTGAAGACTCCTAAGATGTTAGCAGTACGCTCACCTTAACTTTGGAGTTTAAGGCGATCTACTACGCTAATTGCAGGGAAGGCCTTTTGTACGTCAAGTGTAAACAGATCCGAGAAGTTTACAGCGGCCTTCTTGCTGCTAACCATGCAATAATGCTCAGTTCATTTATGTTTGGCTTTAGACCGGCAGGCTATGTACACATAATAGGGCCACCGGAAGAGAAGGACGCTCAATGCATGTCTAAATTCACTTCGTGAGGCTAGCAAGACGATCTATGCACAGTTCATCTCGGCTTACCATGTGGGTTCATCAAGTTGCCCAGCTCATTTCTACTTAGCTCGTATGGGCTTGTTTTATAATATATATGTATACACATACATCTATATATATAGAGAGTGATTGGATCCTCCTCACTGTGATGCTATCCACTTATGCCGACCATTGTTTGTTAGAAACATAGTGTAATAACAATTTTTTTGTTTTTTAAAAAACTCTTTTTCAAAATTGTACTCATGTCATTGAAGAAATGAGTAAGCATTAATGGGCATGTCACAGATGAGTAGGATCTGATTTTGCATATATATATATATATATATATAGAGAGAGAGAGAGAGATATAGAGAGAGAGAGAGAGAGAGAGAGAGAGAGTATTAGATGCATAATGTTTAAGTTGCATAATCATACTTAAACATTTCTATTGTTAGATCTTTTACATCCATGGTTGAAACCTGAATTAAAGTATCATTATATTTTTATACATTGTATTTAATGTACTATGTATATTAAATTATACTATAATTCAAATCTCAAAAGTCGAATGATAAAAATATTTATGCAAGATTATGTACCGAAAGACATTATCCATTTACCCCTCTCTCTCCCCTTTCTCTTTATATATATAGAGAGAGACACACACATACTTTAAATGGATAAAGAGCTTAATAAAGATTGCATTAGAAAGCTAGCTTGTTTCTAAGTTCTACTAGCTGGCTCATGTTTGGTACGTAAACTCATCGAGTCGAGGACGATGGGCTCAGCTTCAACCAGACATGAGTCAAGCATGCTGAGCCATGAACATGCCAGCTTGGCTTGCTTAGCTGCTTCAATAAACTCTCACCATACGCGAAGCAAGAAAACAAACCACAGAAAGGTGATAGAAGTTCGCCAACAAACAGGTAGGTAATAGAAATTCTTCCAAACAAGACAGCTGTATGTGAATACCTTGTTTTGACCTTGGTGACGAGGGGAGTGCATCGATTCATCCATGACTAGAAACACATCTTCCTGCGCATCGAAGGACACGGTTTTCAGTCTTTGTTTCTCTCTGAATAAAAGTCAGCCCTCTTAGATGTGTTCATCACAATTAAAAAAAGAAAACAAAGGAAGATGTGCGTATTGGGAGGTGGGGAAGCCCCGCAGACATCACCATCAAACATTCATCATCCCCACCATCACCTTCATCTTCACCTCTCCTTCACGCACAGATGCCATTCCCCACCCTCACATGAAAAACCACATTTTCTGTAACATCATTCCCTCAGTAAGAAAACTACCCACCTCAAAATAATCTCTTGTTTTATTTAAAGTTTCATAAGAAAGTGTTTTTGAGTTTCCTCTGCTGCAATCACAAAGACTATAAAACAATAATCTTGAAGTCGCTTCTCTTCTTCATGTTACCAAAAGATGTGTAGTTTGTTTTGGCAGATGGAAAATGATCATGGTGATCTCTCAGATATATTAAGAGCTAATAGTGGTGGTGGCGGCGGTGCTGCTGGCAGTTATGGTGCTACTTCTTCAGGTTATGACTGGAATTTTCCGCCGGAACCTATGAATTTCACGGTCTGTCCTGACGATCGGATCGACGATCTCAGCACTATATTTCACAGCGTTCGTGATCCATCGTTGCATGAAACGGAGATGGTGAATTCGATGTTTTACCCGGGTTCCAATCCCTTGTTTCTTAAGAAGGATGATGCTAGTTTCTCTGATCATGTTTATAAAGATACCATGATGGGTCAGGAGATGAAGCCCTTGCTGTCAAGGATGATTCAAATTGGACCGAAGCCGAAAGTTCCGGTGCCTGCAGGTAACAGTGCTTCGCCTTCTTCTGTCTCTCCTGGTGTCGTCAATCCTCTGAGTGATGTTGTGAAGGGGAGTTCCTTGGGTAGATCTGATGAAAACGGTGGAGTACAAATGAATTGTCCAAGAAATCCTACTAGCAAGAAAAGGTAAAGAGCTCTCTCTCTCTCAGAGACTAAAGTTTTGAAAAAAATACTCTCAAGTTTGATAAAACGCATGGTACTTCGGGGATCATACGTTTCAGCTTGACCCAAAATCAAATTTCACGGTGGAAACTTCGTGAAGAATGATGGTCTATCATCTGATGTATACGATGAAGGAACTTAGAAGATTCTCTCTGATATTTCATTCCCTTCTCTCCCTCTATATCAACAAGAATTTCCATCGGTCGTTCAGTTCTTTTACTGGGTGACGAGATTTGCACCACAGTAATGTAAAACTCCAAGACTAGGATGCTTTCAGTCAGGCCTATGATCGGGGTGCCTTAGCAGAAGGCAGACAGCATCCATGGACATCCATGGAAATCCTCTCTAGATAGTACTCGTGAACCCCTTTGGGCTTGCTTCGATCATTAATATATCCATGAAGTTCTATCCTTTCGATGTGCCTTTCGTTTTCCCATCTGTTTCTGAGCAATTTCTATACGTGTAGTTTCTTTATTGCACATGAAGATAGTTGCTATATTCAAATTTTTATCTGGTCTGACACAATATATATACGTCGTCTTCTTCTTATTGTAGAAAGAATCAGATCAAAAAGGTGGTGTGCATACCGGCGCCTGCAGCACCGAGCAGTAACAGACCAACGGGAGAAGTTGTCCCTTCAGATCTATGGGCATGGAGAAAATATGGTCAGAAACCCATTAAAGGATCTCCGTATCCTAGGTATCTTCCTCTGGATTATAACTTTTAAAAGGAAAAATCGTGAAAAAATTGGAAAAATAAAAAGTAAAGGAGAATACAGTGACTAAGAATGATTGTTGTCTAAAGAGATTGATGTATCTTTTCTGTTTGGTACTCTTTACAAGTGCAACTACTAAGATGTTTCTAACAAAGGAGGAGGAAATGGAGGCGAAACAGGTTCTCTATGAATCAGAAAGATGGCAATTCTATTTGTTAATCATGATTATATATTTAACCTGAAATCTCGCATTGAGTCACAGCATGAACTCTAGCAATTACACAGTTGTTATGGAATATTAGCTTTAATTTCTCTTCTCTTTTTCTTTCTCGAGAAGCAAATCTACCAAAAAATGAAAGGTTTTGGGTTGGTATGACTATTTGGTTTCTCTCACCGTGTTCCCCTTCGTTTCTCTTTTCCATTAATGTGGTTGTGTAGATGTTGATAAACTGTTTACTAGAATTGCTGACACAAAAAAAAGATCCACCAAAATGACGATAAAAAGAAGTGATTGATTATAATTGTTTTTCTTGGTCGTGCAGAGGGTATTATAGATGCAGCAGTTCAAAGGGTTGCTCAGCAAGGAAACAGGTAGAGAGGAGCAGGAACGATCCTAACATGCTAGTCATCACATACACCTCAGAACACAACCATCCATGGCCAACTCAAAGGAACGCCCTTGCAGGTTCAACACGATCGCAGCCAACGAAAGCTGCCTCGGCATCCAAGGTATCTCCTCCTCCTCCTCCCCACACACCCACAGCAGAAGAAGCCATGAATGAAGAGTTGATCAAAGATAACAGTAACAATCACAAAGGAAATGAAGAGTTGATCAAAGATGAAAATGGCAAAAAAAGTCTAAGTGTTTGTGTGAAAGAGGAGGCTGGTGATGTAAATAAGTCTCTGGAGATGGGTGATGAAGATATGAATCAAGATTTCCATTACGGTTACAGGTCATTTCTACCAGAAGGTCAGTCTGATGACTTCTTCGCTGAGCTTGATGAATTGGAGCCAAACCCTCTGAAGCTCATCTTTCCTCATGGTCTCAACTATGAGAAATCAAATGAAGACTCTGAGAGCAAGGGATTAGACCCGTTTTGGTTTATATGATGATTGGACTGGGAACTCATCTAGAGGTCCGAGGAAGGGTTTATAACAAGACCTTGATACACCATCATGGAAAATTTTCACTCAGTTTTTCGGTGCGATTTCATTTCAAGGTCTGGCTATAAAGCTTTTGAATTCAAAGTTGGAGATGCATGAGAGTTTTTGTTTTCATTCTATTTTTGTTTTTACTGCAATCTTAAAACAATCGTGGGATTGGTTGGTTTGAGACCCATATAATTGGGATATAGTGAAGAAAGTTGAACGATAAATATGAAGAGCAGTTGCACAAGTACCTGTTCGGTCATGACCTACCCCTCTACAGCGAGGAATAATTGTGCTCAGTCTATTCTTAAGAAGTTTTCCCAGATGGCAGTTGGGCTCGGAAGAAATAATAGGACATGATAAATGTAGGTTACTCGAAGGGAGAGGGCTGTTTGTATTTTTTTTGTGAATCCTTTTCCCAAGGAAAGCCTGCAAACACACGACTGTGAGTTCTGCAGTATTTTTTTTGGTCATCAAAGAGTCTCGTTTATGCAGCTGCAGATGCTGCGGTCCAATATAAAAAGTTATTTGTTACTCCGGCACACTGGACTGAATCATGTACTCAAAACGTTCCTTCCAAGTGTTTTCATTTCCTTCTCTCTCTCTCTCTCTCAATGTTTTGATACATTTGGAGACTCTCCAACCCCACAAATTCTATGATACTTCAAACCTGTTTTGCAAGTATTTGCTCTCTCTCTCTCTCTCTCTCTCTCAGGCCAGTCTGTTTTTATAGAAACCATTTCTCAAGCAGCTGGAACAACCCAATGTAAAGCTCGAACTTAACCTCGTTGCTCTTTGCGTAGAGGATGCAAAGGGAATTGAACAACTCGGGTCCTGTGTAGCAGCCTGAAGCCCTTGCCTTTGCATCGTTGCCGCATTTAATGCATGTCATGTAACTTAATACTGAACATTGATGATGAATACTTATTTATTATAATTAATTCCACATAACAAGAAGAATTGGTAGCGCTCTTTTCTGATCATAAAGAAAAAAGAAAAGGTGAAAGGGTGAGTTGTGCCGGAAAGATGATCCATAATTTGGATCCACTTGAACATGATGGTCACTAACTCGCACGAACACTTGCAATTAAGGCTTCTGTCTATCTTAAATGTTTGCTGGGTCTGGGGATTTCCACAATATTGTTATTTAAATAAATGGTTCTGAAGATAAACAATATAATATATATATGTATGTATAAAATAACTTTGATACATATGCATGGTTGGTTGGTAGAGAGTTTGTTTTCTCTCTGTTGGTAACAGTGGAATGCTGATCATTGATAATCATCACAAATTTTGAGTCAGAGGCTTTCTTTTCGTTTGACAGCCAAAACAGGCTTAATCCGTCTGCCAATTTCTCTGAACAAATATGATGAAAACTGCAGTTTGCGTATTTCCTTAGGTGCAGTTGGATAGCCATACTAAAACCTGTTCTATCTTTCTTTTGGGGAGAAGAGACCCTAGTTATCGTTTGAATTTATGTCATTTGAAAGACTAATTAGGTGATTTATGCTTAGTAAAAGATACAAAGAGTCTAATTATCCCATCAAGTACTTCGTTTAGAAATCTACATTCCCTTAGCTTCACACAGAGTCAGGGTTTAGGAACAATATCACGAATTTCTCCCTCTCTCTCTCTCTCTCTATATATATATATATATATATATGTGTGTGTGTGTGTGTCTGTGTGAGCACGTGTAAAAACTGGGTTCACTCATGTCCACCTAGTGCTATTTTATGGTATACCTGAGATCTAAAAATGTATGAAGAGCAATATTATTATATTTATGCTTCAAAAAGAAAATGAGTGAGTATTATGGAGGGGAGGATTCAATCTCTCTTTCTCTTTCTATATATATAGATACATATATATAAATAGATAGATACATATATATATATATATAGCAAATACGGCATAAGCCAGCCACCAAAAGCAATGGAGGGACGTGCAGCACTACTTTGCTACAAATAGCAATATTTTTGTTCGAAGGCCTTCACAATAATTGCAAGAAAGGACGGCCAGCAACCAAAAATACATAGAAAAGCAAAATGTAACATTTGACCGCCCAACTATTAGAATACATTCGCATTCGTCCACCTAAATTGCAAAACCTCGTCGCTTGAGTCCTTAAACGTAAATACGGCATAAGTCAGCCAACAAAAGCAAATGTTCTAAAACTATAGGGACTAAAACGTAAAAGTTTAGCTTTTTAATGCGCGGTGCTAAGAAGATAACTATAGAAGGTTGTCATGTGGGTACTCACTTAACGTCACAACAGTATCATGTGGTAAATGATAATGAAACCCAATTTATCTGTGGAGCTGCATTTTATAATTTTTACTTTTACTTTTTATTTTTGATAAAATTGGAAGGCCAAAGCTAGATTCACGCCCTTCGGTACCGAACTCACAACCTTCATCTTGTGAGTCGGCCCTCTAGCCAGGTGAGCTATCGCTCTTTGTGCGTATTATATTGGCTAATTTTGTGTTATACGGATACTTATTTGCGTATATCACCATAACATTAATCAACCTTTAACCTCAATTAGGCTGGGTTCAATAGATTCTTGGAAGGTCATTTGTCTTAGTATTATTCTTGTGTAGGCATGTTTAATTTCACTTTTTATTGAGATCATTTTTTTATAAAAAAGTTCTAAGTTGGATGCCACCTACCTAACATAATTCTTTTCCTTTCATCCCGTCGACGGTAACCCCTTATATTTTTCTATAAAATTGTTCTAAGTTGGATGTCACCTACCTAACACAATTCTCTTCCTTTGATCCGGTCCTAAGACCCCTTACCATGGGTTGAATTATTTATTTATTTGCAAACTCGCCGAGAAACCCCCTTGAAGTGCTTTGCACGTCATGGTAGATGGGTTGCTTAGTGAATTGGCTCAAAGGCCCAGCGTGGGCACCAGGTAACTTAGAGGCATAGCATGTTTCCCTGGCGTATGTCATTTCGTGCTCGTGTCAGGAAAACAGGTCAACCTGATCCAAACTGATATTTTTGTGTTTCTTTGGGGTCTGTGTCGTGCTAGGTTCTGACGTTCTCTGAAATGAATGCCAGCAATTTCGTGTTCTGGTCATGTTCGTATTGTCTTAAACCGGCAGCAATTTCATATATTGGGTCATGTCTATGCTAATAACATGTCGACACAAACATTTTGGATTCCTAACACGGAAAAGTTAAAGAATGTTAAGCATCAATATTTCAAGTGGTTCAGCGTTTGTTTCTCTTCAGCAAGGTCTCGAGTTCGAGTTTGGTGAATAGAGAAAACCAGTACTGGGAGAGCTTTACCACCCTAATGGGTCGACCAGGTTCGAACTGATCTTCGAGTTTTCGGATACAAGTGGTTCAAACCAAAAAATAAAATCATCGCATATTAAAATTTTCCAGGTAAAACCGAACGGTAAAGCTATAATTCCATGGATCTCCTTGCTAGGTAGGTTGCCTAAAAAGGCCTTCAAAGTTGTAGGTCTTGAGTTCGATACTCAGGGTTTGCGCATCTGTTAGGGGTCTGCCCAATTTCAGCCTGCCATAAGAAAGGGTCCGGTTTCTTTGGCAGTTGAATGATTTATGAGCAAACTCACCTTTTCGAGGTGCCAAAAGGGGGAAAAGGACTCATTTTTCAGGCAAAATTGACTGCAATATGTCATAAATTTTTAATTGATGATTAGATCGTTTTAGCATTAGCTATTATCTCATAATTGTTTGTTAATTGCAACAATAGTATGTGTCTTTCACACACACACACACAGAGTTCATGATGATATATTTTAAAATAAGCCATATATTCCTATGATCTTGGTCGACTATTTGGCCGCACAAGAACTTCATCAACCTGATCTTCGATTCTAATCCAGTTTTTGGTGATTCCCACATTTCGTGGCACATAATCAATAGAGATGTCAATGCTGGTCTATGTCACAGAGACACCATTATCATAGTTTGTTCTTGGTCACATCGCTTGGATATTTACCAGCATTAATCTTACATATAAATTCATTTTTATCTCAAGAAAGCTAGGAAGGATTTACTAATACCAAACAATCTCTTTCTCTCTCTATCTGCGTGTGTGTTCGTACACATATATGTTCGTGTATGTATGTATATACCTATGTGGTACTCTATCACAGGATATCAGATATTGATAGCTCTCGCACATGATCCACATAGAGTGTGAATTCAGAGTTCAAGGTATCATACTTAATTTGGATTTGATTTAGTTTAGAATCATTTGAATCATAATTCAAGTAAGATATTTGGATTTGGATCAGATTGTTGGAAATCCACATTAGTGTTACTGTGTCGCATTTGATGTTTATAGGTTAAGTGTATTTAGTCATTAGTATCATGTCATTATATTCATGCGATTAGATCTTTTTCACATTTTGGCCCCCAAGCTATATAAGGGTACATGATATTTATTATAATATTTATTGAGTGTTTTCGAGTTTACCAAACTCCGTCTCTTGACATACTCTATGAGCCTAACACCAGCTTGAGGTTAAAAAGAAAGGCGTCGTATATAATTGTTGCATTGTACAAAAGATGATTTGACTTCATATCCGATTTGCATATTGGAGAAATAAAGTAAGAACCTGCCCTGGGGCGTTAGCGCACCTGGCATGGCTCTCAGTTTGCGTGATGGCTGGCCATGAGTTCAAATTGCAGTGGTTGCGCATACCCGCCTTTGCTTCCCTTGTGCCTAGGTAGATGACCTTTCATTGTGGATTTTGTTAAATGTAATAATATGTTGGATTTTCAGCATGAACAGACACGGGGTAAGGAAGCTAATAATATGTTAGATAAAAAGATTCATATTGGTACTTCGAATATATGAACATTGATTGAAAAGTTAATTGAGGTGGTAGATATTATGATTCAGAGATATTTAGATTTTATGTCTATAAGAAACAAAGTGGGTTGGAGAAAAAGCAAAAGAAATTGATAATACAAATTTTAAATTATGATACTTAGAAAAGAAAAACGCTCGAAATGGAGTTGGTATTATTAAAAATAAAGATTCAAATGATAATGTAGTAGACATACAATGATATGGTGATTGAATTGTGATGGTGAAATTAGTGTTAGGAGTAGAAGCTTTGAATATAGTTTGTACTTATGCACCTCAAGTAGGATTAAAAGATAGTATAAAAAAGGTTTTTTGGGAGGAGTTAGATAAGGTAATTCAAAGAATTCCAGTAAGAGAGATGATTTGTTTAGGAGGAGACTTAAATGGACAAATTGGTAAAGATTTATTAGGATATCAAGGTATTCATGGAAACTATGGTTTTGGGATATAAATGAGGAGGGTTGAGAGATTTTAAATTTTGTTATGCCTTTTGATTTTTTATAACCAATACAATTTTCAAATAAGAGATGAACGTTTAATTACTTATAAGAGTGGCTTGTCAAAAACACAAATTGATTATTTTGTTTGTAAGAAAAAAGATAGACCATGTTGTAAAGATTACAAGATAATTATAAGAAAAAGCTTAACTACGCAACATCAACTTTTAGTAATAGATTTACAAGTAAAAAGTAGACAAAGGATAATAGAGTGAATAGAGCTATTTGTACTAGATGGTGGAACTTCAAATGTGAGAATGCACATATATTTAAACAAAAAATTCTTCAAGGAGATGTTTGAAATTATATAGGTACACCTTCTCATACATAGAAAAATATGACTATACATATTAGAAAAGTGACAAAAAATATGTTAGACGAATCTTAGAGAGGTGTACCGATACAAAAAGAGGCTTGGTGGTAGAGTGAAGTGGTGAAAAATATGTTGAACTAAACAATATTTTTATATATGAAAAATTCTACGAAAGATATAGATCACTTTGCTCACAAAACTATTTAATAAAATATAAAAAAACTCAAAAGATGCTCGAGAAATGGAGAGTGAATACAATTATACCCATATATTAGAACAAGATAGACATTTAGAATTTTGCGAGTTATCAAGGTATTAAGCTAATGAGTAATACTATGCAAATATGGAAAAGAATTATTGAACATAGATTAAGACAAGTATCAAGCATAACAAATAATCAATTTGGATTCATGCACGATAGATCTAACATTAAAGCGATTCACTTATTAAGACGTCTTAATAATATTTTAGAGCAAAAAAGAAGAACCTTCACATGGTATTTATTGATTTAGGAAAAGCTTACGATAAGATCCCAATAAATATTATTTGGAGAACCTTGAAAAAGAAAGATATCTCATTGACATATATAAATATTATAAGAGACATGTATGATGGTGCAAAAATATGTATGAGAATCCATGGAAGAATGACAGACTTCTTTAAAATTAATATTGGGTTATATCATGATCAACTTTAAGTTTATATTTATTTATATTGGTCTTTGATGAGGAATTAACAAAACATATTTAAGATGAAATACCTTGTGTATATTATTTGCATATGACACTGTGTTAGTGGATGAGACTAAGAAAAAAGTTTATAGGAAATTAGAACTATGAAGAGAAACACTAGAAAGTAAAGACTTGTGACTTAGTAGAACAAAGACAGAATATATGAAATATAAGTTTGATTATTTAGTTATTTAAGAGGATATAGAAATGAAGATTGACACACATTGCATCCCTCAAAATGAAAGTTTTAAATACCTAAGATTATTTTTTCAAAGTAAAATGAAGGTTGGTTAAAATGAAGAGAGACATCATGTATTATGTGACAAGAAGATAGCATTAAAGTTAAAAGGTAAATATTATAAAGCATCAATTAGACCTATTATGTGTTATGGTTTTGAGTATTGGGCAATAATCATCAACATGTATAGAAAATGTGAGTGATCACACAAAGAAGACCATATACCAAATGAAGTTATTAGAAACAAATTGGGAGTGACACTAATAGAGAATAAATGAGAAAAAATCATTTTAGATGGTTAGGATATGTACAAAAATGACTAAAAGAAGCTTTAGTAAAGGTATGAAAACTATATTGCGAAAATATTAAATAAGAGGAAGATCACAAAAGTATTGAAAAGAAACAATAAAGAATGATTTAGCTCATGTTAAGTTAACTATGCAACCAACCCATCCGGTATGGTAAAAAGCTTAATTGTAATAATATGTTGGATTAGACTTCATGAATTGATGATGGTGATGGTAAATGAACCAAGCCCCTTGTTCGTATCTTCAAGTTTCAGCTCATTCGTGTGAAAAACGGGCTGAGTAAATCTATTAGCTGTTTACTTAGGTGTCATCCAAACCTACCACCTAAACTACGATCCAAACGACTCTAAATCCACTCAAATTCAAATCATAGTATGATGCTTCCAAGTCATACTAATTAATAGTTAAACTTTAAAGATCATTCTGCTTGTAATGACCCATCTTGCAACTTTAACAAAAAGAAAAACCTCAGCTCAGGCGGAGTTGGATCACAGATTGAAGACAATAACCACCGTGACATAGAAATAAATAATCCACTTAATTTAGATTACATCACTAAGGATTCTCCGCATTTGGGATCCATTATATTCACCATATAGCTGATGAATTAAACACTCAACTTCCTCTAAGTGCTTTATGACAATTCTCCAAGTACAAAAAATCAGGCCTGAAACAACAATTAACTCTTCTACTGTTTTGTGACACCCTTAAGAACTTCGAAGTAGTCGGGGAAAGTCTTGCGAGTGCATCGAGGATCCTTTATGGTGACGGGCACATCTGAACATGCGGCCAGAGAAAATGCCATGGCCATCCTGTGGTCATCATATGTATCGATAGCAGTGACGTTCAATCGCTCTGGAGGAGTAATTATGCAGTAATCTGGCCCTTCTTCTACTTTCGCTCCCAGCTGCGAAAAGACAGATGCTTAAGTACACCAACTACGTTTGGAATATAGCCTAGTTAACTTGAAATATCATTAAAAAACCTTTGTCAGCTCCGTGCATATAGCGACCATCCGTTCCGTCTCTTTCACCCTCCAGTTTGCCACTGTAAATGACAGAGTTCAGGTTGCTCACATAGTGCTTGATCATGGGGCTACCAACAATGACATGAGCATAGTGGAATCAAGTTTCCAGTTCATACCATCTCTTATGGCTGTAGGTCCATCCGCAAAAAGTGCGACAACAGCAAGAGTCATGGCAACGTCAGGCATCTTGTTCATGTTCACATCAATAGCACGCAAGCGGCTCCTTGATCCATCCTTTGGTGGACCAGTAACAGTCACACTGTTCGCAGTCCAGCTAACCTTTGCCCCCATTTTCTCAAGAACTTCGGCAAACTTCACATCTCCCTGTATTTAGAAGGAAAAGAGGCAGTTGTAACTGTATCATGAGCATAAGGTAATGAACATACGAAAGGTAAGGTTCACCAACTGCAGTACACAAGTTCTCAACTAGAAAAATATCTTGAAGATCAATTTATCCACTCAACATGGTGGCTTCCTTACCTGCAAGCTACTAGTACCACAGCCTTCTACAGTTATAGTGCCGCCGGTGATTGCTGCACCTGCCAAAAAGTAACTTGCACTGGATGCATCACCTTCAACAAAAGCATTTCCAGGCGACCTATTTCATATTTTCAAGTCCATCAGTAAAGATATCCCTGTTGATTGATTCTCTGAAAACCATGCAACCTATGCATAATTCTCTGAACTTACTTGTACATTTGTTGACTCCTTATCAAAAATCGGTCCCAGGCTCCACCATGCTCCACAGCTACTCCAAAACGCTCCATCAATTTCAGTGTCATCTCCACATATGGAACAGAGACAAGTTTATCAATCATCTCAATCTCTACATCTCCAAGAGCCAAAGGTGCTGCCATGAGCAATGCTGTGAGATATTGACTGCTTATTGATCCAGATAGCTTTATCTGCAATAGAAAAGCAAAGTTTAATCAGTACCAGATAATTGCAAAAAGAACCCTGAGTGCACGGGTCTGCATTGAGAAGGAAACAAACAAATTAATCCTAGTAGGGCTAGGTCAACTAGGTCATGACACATTATACCCTGCATTGGTCACTGATGAACAAAACCTATTCTTTAACTGCAAAGTTGTAGAATTTAGGATAAAATCTCACAATTACAACTGCAAAAAAAAAAGCGATTGTGCTGGTTTATTTGTTAAGCATCGTCATATACAGTTTCCTTTAGCTATATTGATGTTTATGGTGGCAAAAAAGCATGATATCACGTACAATCCTTTAATTTGAATGAAAAGGTATCATTTCTAGTCAATACATAAGTTTTCTTTTAGCTATTACTAAATTATGCTAAAAAGGGCAACTGTTTTGCTAGAGATTCTAGCTTAAATGTTCTTGGGATGTTAAAAAGATTCAACCATAATAGAAAAGATGGAAAGCGTCACACATGAGGCACCATGGAAACTTCTTTATTCACAGCAAGCATCTCCTTTCCTAATCGAGGTGTCAAAATCGTGCAGTAGGTTGAAACCAAATAAAATTGTTGCAACACTAAAAGTGGCCTATCCGATTTCTCTACCAGCAGTCAAACTCCAAAGATTCCCTTGTAGAAAAAGGAAAATGGAGTTTTGATGCTCAAACACATATTTCATGCCATAAGCTTCTGCTAATCAATTATTTTGATATTTGTTGGAAAAATTGTGTTTTACTATTTGTTGCAGGATTTTATGTCCTCATCTACTATAGTCTAGAATTTAACAGGATGAAAAATTCAACAATACGAGTTGGCTTTCTGATATATGTGAATCTAGTTTTACGAATGTCTCAGATATATATGAATATTCCATCACTAGCAGTTAGCTTCCATGATAATCTTATGATTGTCTTCAAAATACAGACTGTTATTATATCACATATTGTGATAATAAAAATGAAGGAATAGATCTTACCAGAAAAAATGAAGCAACAGAACAATAATGTTTTAAAAGAATCAAACACAAATCCAACGATTCCATATCTTTACCAAGTTTAAGCATGAAATAATAGAATCACAAGAAACTGAGGCTTGATTTGTCCAAGTATATTTACCGTAAGTTAGTCAAGAGTTGCTTGACAATGCTTTTGAAGGACAAGTTAAACTGCACGTGCTTCAGAACCTTATCAAACTTGATAAAGCATATTGAGAAGATTATGGAGATAAACTAATTCCTAAAAGGCTACAATTGTCACTTTGTCAGCAATATGCTATAAAGATATCAAAATTAGCTTAATGTTGCTGCCACCAGTATCATGCTTGTAAACTATCATTTCTATTGGAACTGAGATTGCTCTTATTAAACAAGCTTAATATGGAGCTGCCCTCAGTTATTGAGCACAACGTATCAACATCCAGAGTTTTCCTCCATTTCATTGTTACGCTACTCGTTTGCCTACACATCAGCTATGCCATTATCAAACATGATCCGAAGGAACTTCAAAGCATGCCACAGGCCCTATTAAAATATGTGCCACAGATAAATACAGGACAGTGCAAGTACGCTTCTTTGAATATGTTGTTGAGGCTCAACTACAACCTAACCGAATTCTTCATAAACTGATTAGTCACAGAGATGCAGCCTGCTAGCCAGTAAAAAGTGCACACAATAAAGACAGGAGGGGGAGAAAAGAAATTTAAACTCTGCAAGCCTGTAAGCTTTCTTTAACATGGTTTATTTTAATCGGTGAAATTACAGTATACAGAAACAGGAATAGAGAACTACCTGATTATGCTGTCTGGAATAGAAACAGATAAAAATCAACAACTTCACTATGTTCAGATCATGGAAGGTGGAGAAATGTTAATTCTACAACGATCAAGGAGAAAACACTCTCCAACCAGAAAAATTGGGAAGCTTCAATGCTTCTTTACAGAGCAAAATATCAAACAACATCAGTGTTCAGGCAAAGTTTGAACTTTGTGAAAAGGCAATATAATCAACTGTGTGATTTATGCATTGGAATCATATCAGAACACAACTCAAAAGTTCATGTCAGAGGCGATGGCAAGAAACCTCACCTTTCCTCCTGGAAGGCCTCCCTGTCCATTTATGTATACAGGAGGGCAGTTGGTACCTAGTGTACAGCCAATGTCTGCGCCCAGCTGCTTGAGACCACTAACCAAATCTCCGATGGGTCTCTCTCTCATTCGTGGAACCCCATCAAGTATATATCTAGAAATGAAAGGTAAAGTACTCAGTGACTCACAGCATCAACACAAAATTTAATCTTCCACTTGATTCTATGAAGTAACAACAGACCTTTTATTTCCACCAGCAGCAACAACTCCAGCAGTCAGTGGGCGCATCGCAGTCCCCGCATTTCCTAAGAAAAGTTCAATCTCGTCTACTGATCCCTTTGCTACTGGAAACAGACCACTGCAACCTTGAACAGTAGCGGTTTTCTTCGCCCTATCTTCCTCCACATTCAAACCAAGTGTTTTCAATGCACCAAGCATGTAATGTATATCATCACTGCTCAATAAGTTCTTCACTATCGTCTCTCCCTGGAAGAATGTCCAATTGAAAAACTTAAGTTTCAGAGACTATGTCTAAGTTTCAGAAAGGTGTGAGGAATCAGACGAAACAGAGGGATAGGAAAACCTCTAAAGTGTTGGAAAGAAACACTAAAACATCATCTTGCTCTCATGAAGTTCAATGCAATTAACTGCTAATATGAACGGGATCGAGCCTAATGGCAAACTAGAATCTATCTAGGCAGGCCCACTTAGTATGGGAAAAGGCTTTGTTTTGGTTTAAGTTTTAAGAAGTGAGTTTCAGCTATTCAAGTTGCATTATGACGAAAGCTTGATATCTAAAAACAAATATTCATGTCTGATTGAGTTCGTAACAGAACAAGCGTAGTCGATCCATCTCGCACATTTCATACCATGCAGAAAGCATCTTCTATCAATTACACGTGCAAACCACCATGTAAAGGCATCTAAATCCGAGATCTATCTTCTCAAAAAAGGGACAGAAAGCACGAAAGTTCAGATATCGAATCTATAACCAACAACCAGTGGAGATTACACAAAGTCCAAACAATGATAATAGAGTGCAGTTTCACCTCGGCGAGGGCGGCAAGGAGAAGGGTACGATTGGAGAGAGATTTAGAGCCAGGAAGCGTCACAACGCCGCTGATTTCCTTGATCGGCTGCAAAACCAACTCATCCTCTTCCTTCTTCTTCTCAGTAGCAGCAGCCACGGCCCTGACCGCAAAACTCTTACCCGTTCCACGACAAGGGATCCTCCCCATTGTCGGTATGCCAGAAACCCTGAATCTCACTTGGGGAACCATCGTCTTCATAAGGTTCCTTGGCGCCGTCCCTTGGAGAGAAGCCATCACAGAACCAGAAAACTCTCAATCTACGATGAAGGTATCACCGATTCCTCCTTCTCGCTCGACAGGGAGAAAGAAGCTATAGAACAATTATTGCTCTGGTATTCAGGATGAACAAGAACAAATATAACCGGGAATTGGGTTTAGCAATGGTTGGTGAGAGAAGAAAATGTGGGGAACAATGAAGATGAGAGCCACTGAGAGGAAAGAAGAGGGGTTAGGTTTGTAGAGTGTCAGGTTTCGGATGGCAGTCACACACACGCACACAGAGACCAGTCTAAACTGGCTGGAGATGCCACCAACCCCCGCTACCTACCATAGTGTGTCATGGTTGGTGGTTGTGGTTATTGGCACACGCTCACATTTTGGCGTCTCCCACGTGAGACTTGCCGTTGCTATTAGAGTCGGCGAAAATCATGTTTAATCTATTACATCTGCTAAATATATAAAAAAAACTTAGAAGACAACGATAACACCAACAACTCAGACTTTCTGAATACTAGATTGGGTCGGCTACATCAATTCATTTTGATAGAATTGGATCTTGTAACATGTTAAAAGTTAACTTAACATAAGTTAAATAATTATTTATTGTTTCTTTTCAATATTTTTGTAATATTTTAAAATATTTTTATCATCTAATTTCTCATATTTTTTTATCATAGTTTTTTTCATCAATTTTTCATATTTTAAAATTATTTTAAATGATTTTATTTTATTTTATTATCTATTAGTGTTTCTTCCATTTTTTTTAATCTCACTATGTGATTTCACATGTATTTTAGCATCTTTACTTCTAACACATACATCTTTTGTATATATTAATAATTATTTCTCAACACTCAATAGCCTATACGAGTCTAATTGTTATTCTATAATATTTACCTAATTTTTTTTTATCACATAAAATACATCATAGACCTCTCCATTTTGTATTTGCTCTAAAAACTAACACTAAGGTAAATAAAAGTTAACATTTTTAATTAAAAAAATCTTTAAAATCGTTAACATGAAGCCAAAGTCCGAAAGAAAAAGCAGTAGTGTTAGATTTCAAAGTGCCTACATGAATTGGAGTCAAGGTCACGTCGAGGTCCGGGTCCGGGTCTCGTTTGCCTTCCTCCAAAATAGGGTTCTGTCCTCTTAAACAACTAAACCAAGGTTATGCATAGGGAAGGCAATGTCGCGGGTTAGCACCCATCTCGCACCCGATCCGGATCTACAGGTTCAAGATTGAGCCCACCTTGTGCCGTTTCGTAGGTGTTTGGATCCAAAACCCACACCCCACCATTACAAACCCGCTCATTATATACAATTCTTTTCAATACTATAAATTGTTGATATTTGATTTTTAAAAGTGAAAATACATATTTTTCAAGTATAATTAATTGAAAAGCCAAATTTTTTGCTTTTTGAATTCAATCTTTTAAATTAGATGGTTGGAAAATTTGTTTGGATATGTTAGCATATAATATTGTTATATCCCATTCTCTCTCTCTCTCTCTATATATATATGCGATCACACTTACTTTTTCTTTTTTAATATAGACCGTAGAAGAGTTTAACATGAATGATGAACTCTCTCTCTCTCTCTCTCTCTCTCTCTCTCTCTATATATATATATATATATATATATATATATATATATATATATTGCAGAAGGGATTGACGATTAATCTTAAAATCAAGCCATACCCTGCGGGTCGGGTGGTGATTGCCGTTCTCAGTTATAAAGACACCCATCAAGTGTCTTCACCTATCGTTTGCTAAATTTAGCTGATAAAATCAAGACATCCTAAAATTTTATCAGAATTAGATGCAAGATTTTACCCGAAAATAGAACCTTTTTCTTAATGTTTTTAACAAGCAATTTTCTTCCTCATTGTAGTGCCTGCTTAACATTTCTTCTTTGCACAATTGATTTCACTTTTCTTGGTACAATGAGGAGTCCAAAGCCAGACGCGCACCCTGGGCATCAAACTCATGACCTTCAATACTTGATTCAACCCCTAGTTTGGTGAGCTATTGCTCTTTTGTGCAATAAACATGGTTTCGCTTTCGGTGATTACTAGACCGGATGCGGGGTTTGAACCCAAGACCCGTGGGAGTGAGTCTAGTAGGCTCTTCCTGGTGCTGGGCGGGTGTGGATGGGGTGAAAACCCACCATACCCTACCCTATTGCCATCCCTGACCCTAACACCCTAAAGTTAGAGCTCCAAACGAGTCGCATGGACTTACTGGAAGCCGGTTGGAGTCATTTGTTACTTGTATTTGATCTCAACATGACGACGACCATACTTGATCTCTGAACTACACTAAAACCAGAGCTTTGCTTGTTTAAGAAAGAAGCCATTTTGTTAGATGCAAGGTTAATCAGAGAATACACTGACTGAGGCCTCTGGCAAAAAAAAGGTCAGGAGTTCGATTCTGAGTTCACATCTTAGATAACTCAAACTGAACAACCTGTCCGTATGAGTCTAATGAGGTGACCCAGATGAAAACTACATAGTACATACCCTGTTCTAAGTATCACCCGAAATCCGAAAAGTTCTTGGATCCACCTGTTTTGTGGATGTGAAATACAAGTACACCTCACTCAAAATTCAAATCCTACTAACACTTCTGCGCTGGATTCTGATAATGCAGTGTCGCATACATTTCAAGACACATAAGAACACTAAGATCATCAAACCTACTCTCAACGACATCCCGCAGCATGCAAAAGTAAGATCATGAAGGAGACTGGCGGTTTGTTTTACGGAACCTATGAAGCCAAACCAAACCCTTAGTACCGAATCAAACCGACAGTTTGATTCGGTTCCAAAAGCTTTAAGTTTGGTTCGGTTCACTTGGAACAGTTCTAAGAATTTTTCTTGGTTCTGTTCGCGGTTCTAGGGTTGGAATGGAACCATAAGAACTGAATATTCAATCAACTTACAAATTTTATTATCCAAAAATTACAGAAGCTATTACTCGTATTTTGCTTTTCGTAAAAATCAAATTTTGGCCACCCACAAAACTTTCATGTCTAATGTGGAATACCTCAAGTATAGCAGCCACTTTCTGAAGGAGCACACTTGGGCTCCCATTTTTGTATGGCTGGTAAAATCAACCGAGCCAGTTGTAATTTGGCTTGTCTGCGGCTCGGTTGTGTTTGTTTCCGTTAAATCTACTGTTAAGTGGGGTTAGTGAATGACATCTTTACATAAATCGTACTCTCAAGGTAATCATATTATGATACAATAACAACAACTAAGCCTTTTCTCATACTAGATGGGATCAACTACATGGATTCTTTGTTTCTATAGAGTCTGATCACATACTGTTAGAAACTTTCTTTATTGTTTTTTTCCAATACTTTCGTGGTCTTCCACTTCTCCTAACATTTTCAAAATCTAGTAAAGTAATTGTATTATGATATTTAAGATAACGAAGTGATAATTTCTTTTAGCTTTCCTTTTTCACAAAGAATGAGTTAAATGGCGGGTCATTGTGTTTAGGGCATTTAAGAAAAATCTCTCTCTAAACTCAGTCCAGCTTAGGTGATCAAGTAGGCTGAGCCGTTTATCAGCTAGTCGTTTGATCAGATGAATATAGCTATTAGCTCAGCCTGTTCATATTGAGAATGAGCCAAAGAAGCGGACAGGTTTGGTTCGGCTCATTTCGGGATGTATTGTTAGTCCTTGTGAACTTAAGTCTATTCTTCAAATATCAACTGGGCTAAAAACAGGCCCTGACATAGGCATCACTCATGTGCATCTGAGATAAACTGGGCCTTCAAACAGGTCATAACTTAGTCATTACTGTTCATATCAACTGAGGTTAAATATGTAAAGAATTGAATGGTGTGAGACATTCTTTTGGTACAATTTGTTGAATAAGTCAAGTGGAAAAGGGTGGCACCATGTATAAGAGACAAACCTAGATATTGGTAATAAATTGTGTGAATAATACAATATTTATTGCCTGTTGCGAATTTGTCATCTAGCTTCATTTCTACTTGCATCTCTGCAACCATATATTCGTAGGACTAATGCCAAGAGATTTAGACTCCAATATTCTTTTCCTCCATGGATCCAAGACCAGCACATTATCAAATTCATTGGTAATATGATCCAATCCACAATGTTTAATTTCATCAATGTTGTAAATACTGGAACCTGTATTATAGAGGGTTACCATACAGTACCATATAAATAAGATACAATCCTTGTTTTTCTTCTTTTAATGAAAAAAGTCATTTTAAAAGGACATTTTCTTAAAAAAATTTATCATGGTGTGATATAATATGATACTTGTAGCATTGGATTTCTAATTGAATTCAGATATAACTGAAGTCATCAAGTGAAGAAAAATCTCCATGTGGGTGCAAATGGACCAAGGGAGTTGAATCCATGGATGGTTTACTGAGCCAGCATGGTTCATGGTTGGCCAAGCACATCTACATATTAGGCTAGTGGTTTGACTTGATAGCTTGAGATGAAAGGATGTCCCGAGTTTGAAACGCTTTGGGGTTCTCATGCTGAAGCCAGTAAAGATATCCAAGGAAGTTCTATAGTCAGCCTAATAGAATCATATATATATATATATATATATATATATATATATATATATATATATATATATATATGTGTGTGTGTGTGTGTGTGTGTGTGTGAGAGAGAGAGAGAGAGAGAGAGAGAGAGAGAGAGAGAGAGAGAGAGAGAGAGAGAGAGAAAGAAAAGCTAGTGTTTGCTTTCCAAAGCTGAGAGTTGTAAATGTCTTCCATAATTTATTTTTTAATCGAAGAGACAGAAGCCATTTAAAACTTTTTTATTTATACTTAAATCAGCCATTATTCTGCGGTTTAAAACCTGAGATCTTACACAGAAGCCTCCTAACAACTAAAACAATGATTTTTCCTCTCACCATAAGCCGTCCTTCAAGTTTCCACCAACTGAGGGCTCATAATTAAACAAGCACGATCACTTATAAGTAGGCTATTTGGGCCATAACTACTATGAAAAATGCAGGTATTGAACTCCTGACCTTTCTGTCAGAGAGCCAACCCTCTAGCCAGTGAGCTTTGCCCCTTCACTGTAGATGAATATAAGTTTATTTAGAAGTGAGAGAAGAAACACAGAAGAAGGGGAATGAAACAACTAAAAACCACAGCATAAGAAATTTAAGACCTTGTTTAGAAACATGGGAGCTTAAAAATGACTTTTCAGCCATATTTTGTGGTCTTGAGGGGAGACTTTGTTATTTGATAAGAGCAATTCACAGAGGGTCCAGTTGGTGTTCCAAATGGTTCTCGATGCAAGATCTCAACACCTTCATTAGACGTAGTTATGGCGAAAATGAGGATTTGGAAACGAGGTGCTTAAAGCTCAAGTTGTTCGAAGCAAGTTGTTGCTAATCTCCTTCATCAGTTTTGGTCCACCATGGCCACTTCTTATTTTGGTTGTAATAAAAATACTTTCAGAAACAAAGCCTGAACACACTAATGCATATACTAGAACAAGAGCAAGCTGCTTGGGTTGATGTCTCTGCCTGTCACCAACTTCAAAAGCTGGTTATTCACTTCAACTTGAAACCCATCATCATGAATGGACACTGGAGTACATCTTATGAACAAGGTCCATGTCCGCTAATGATACATGGCTTTCCAAAGTTTTGTTGTTTGCGTGATCAATTGTTACCAAGTTAAATGGAGAGAGAGAGAAAGAGCATTACAAGTTATGCTAATCTTGGTACATTGCGTACCCTGCATGCTCTGATGCAGGATTTATGTATTAGTCAATTCAGCAATAAATGCATGCTAGCAGGACGTGTCAATCTCCCCCAACACGCATCAAGACTTGCCAGAAACTGCAAGCTGATGCAAGTTGTGTTGTGGATGGTACGTTTTCAAAACCAATGGGGTCAAAAGAAAGGCCTTGGTGCAATTCTGGGACAATACATCTGCAAAAGGATTGCAGTCATATGACAACGAGATCCTGAATTTTTTTTACCTTACTACAGGATAGTAAAAGCATGGTTGCATTGCACACACACAGAGTACTTGTAGGGTTGAAGACTTCTAAGTCTCCAAACCCTTCAAACTGCAATTTCATGTATGGAATCTTGAGATACCTTTGTTAACTTGATGTTGATTGTTCCTTACGGAAGAACAACTAAACATCATTATTGCAAACCGAGGCAACTTCAACGGATTCCTCGAGTTAACCCACTACATATGGGTTGAAGCAGATGACTGTATTTCACTCATGTATTTTTGTTTCTTTCAAGATCAATCTTCCAATAAGAGGTCAAACCGCCGACAGTAGTGATTCAATCACAGTATCTACAAAGCCAACTCTCAAAAAAGCAACGATTGTCCTAGAAGGCATGGCATAAACACAAAAATATTCAAAAGGTTCTTGCAGAAACACAAAATCCACGTTGCATTATTCCTTTTTCTTCTTGCATCCGATGCTACATCTTCTACACATGAATCAGTGCTTGCACAGCAAGCTTTGCTGCATTTAGGCAAATGGGCTTTAACGGTATGATCAAATCTTTCAAAACAACTAATGCTCTCCATTTCCGATCTCTACCTTCTAGTGTTGAATGACAGGGATAGTCAATCAAGTCAAATTCATGATCTTGCTCTTCGAATAGATTGAAATGGCATCAATGAAATGAGCGGAGGGTACCACATCGGATAGAAGGCGACCCGAAAGGTTGTGATCACAAGCTTCACTTAGATATAACATCCAGTGTGCAACTTAGCTCGTCTACAGAATTGCTCACCTTACAATTCAAAGCTCATTATCTACCTTCTCATTGCTGACTTCTTCCTAAAAGATGTCAAACTAAGGTTAATTTTTTCTCCAAGTGCCACCTTTGTTATTCTGCAGGCACTATAATTTCATGGATTCAAGCGTAAAGTCTTTGTTTAACTTACTCCATTACAGGATCATTTTTCTGAAGGAACATTTTCAATGGTTTTGTGTTTATGCTTCATTCTGCCTTTAGCAAAAACGTGGATTAATATTCCGAGAGAGTTGGCTCTGTAGACACTGTGATTGAATCGCTAGTTTTAGCTTTTTGACCTTTTATTGGAGACTGCATTGACCTTGAAAGATACGAAATATACATGCTTGAATGCTTGAAGACCATCATCTGCTTCAATTTCTTCAATCATATCTAGAATAAACTAGGATACAAGAATAACAAGATTTTGTTTTCATAGAGCTTGATTATATGCTTGAAGCGATTCACCTTTTGAGACATTTTATGAAATATTTTAGAGCAAAAAAAGAAAGACCTTCACATGATATTTATTGATCTAGAAAAAGCTTATGATAAGGTATCGAGGGAGGTTCTTTGGAGAACCTTGGAAAAAAGAGGTATCTCATTGACATACATTAACCTTATAAGAGACATGTACGATGGTGCAAAAACATATGTGAGGACTCATGAAGGAATGACAGACTTCTTTGAAGTTAATATTGAGTTACATCAAGGATCAACTTTAAGTTCATACTTATTTATAATGTTGATTGATGAGTTAACAAAACATATTCAAGATGAAGTACCTTGGTGTATGTTATTTGCATATGACATTGTGTTAGTGAAGGAGTCTAAGGAAAAAGTTAATAGAAAATTGGAACTATGGAGAAAAACATTAGAAAGCAAAGGCCTCTGACTTAGTAGAACAAAGACAGAATATATAGAATGTAAGTTTGATCATTTGGTTACTTTAGAGGACATAGAAATTAAAATTGACACACATTGCATCCCCCAAAAGGAAAGTTTTAAATACTTAGGGTCATTTTTTGAGAGTGATGGAAGAATTGATGGAGATGTTACGCATAGAATTAATGCTAGTTGACTAAAATAGAGCGGAGCATCAGGCATTCTTTGTGATAAGAAGATATCATTAAAGTTAAAAGGTAAATATTATAGAGCAACAATTAGACATGCCATGTTTTATGGTTATGAGTGTTGGGCAGTTAATCATCAATATGTACAAAAGATGTCTGTGACAAAAATGAAGATGTTGAGATGAATGAGTGGTCATACAAGAAAAGACCGTATACATAATGAGGTTATTAGAAACAAATTAGGAGTGGCGCAAATAGAGGATAAGATGAGAGAATATCGTTTAAGATGGTTTGGACGTATAGAAAGAAGATCAAAAGAAGAACCTTTAAGAAGGTATGAAAAACTAAATTTGGAAAGTATTAAAAGAGGTAGAGGACAACTACAAAAGTGTTGAAAAGAAACAATAAAGAATGATCTAGATTATTGTGAGTTAACTGCTAACATGGCACATCATAGGGCTTTCTAGAAACAGAGAATCCATGTAGCCGACCCCGTCTAGTATCGGAAACCCCTCTCAAAATCACATATCAGGTTGAAATTTTTCGAATACGATTTTCCTTGGACTACATTACGGTACGTGTCCTTCTGTTCTTAAAAGACTTAGTTACGATAGTTGTATAACAAAGAACTATTGGAGTAATGGAGTCACTAAATATGTTTTTCTTGTGGGTGGTGGCGTTGCCACTTGAAAATCCAAGAAACAAATTATTTTGGCATATTCTACCTTTGAAGCAAAACTATTCACTTTGGATGATACTGAATTAGAAGTTGAATGACTTAAGGGACTTATGTCCAGTTTACCCATGGTAAAAAAATTGCTTCTTTTAATTTGAGTATATTGTGATAGCATAAATACAATTACTAAGATTAATAATTTCAAGTACAATAAAAAGCAATGGAGATAAATCCAAGTCAGACTAAAGTCTGTAAGAACTCTTGTTTCTGATTGGGTCATGTCTATAGATTTTGTTGGATCTAAAGATAACATAATTGATCATTTGACTAATGATCTATCAATAGTCTTAGTCGAGAAATTCAAGTTGGGATGAGACTGAAATCCATTATTTATTCGCAAAACAGTGACAACAAAACATAATTGATTGGATATCCCATGAAATAGGTTTAATGAGGTAATAAATAGTTGTTGGGTGAATAGGATGAAACTTTGAATTATGTGATACTTTCAGTATTTGTGTGTGTCCCCTATAAACTTAAAGTGGCATGACTACAAGTTTAGCAATGAATTATTATCTAAATGGGATCGAGTCTTAAGACATGATACTAGCAGTACATCCTTTGAGATGCACAACTAAGTGATTGACATTATGTGGTCGCAATAGAAAAAAATGAGTTGTTTCTTAAAGTCAATCATGATACAGGATATGGATGCATGGTTATTAATGCATAACCCTAAAGATCACGTCATAACCCTTATTATGTTATTACCAATAAACAACTTTACACCCAAGGTTTAGGTTAAAATGTATATTCACCTAATTCTTGTAAAGGTAATATTGGATAACTTTAGGTAACGGTTTAAATTGAAAGGTATCATTACTGAAAACATAATATGGAAGCTAGTTTGGGATGACACTTTTACACTTTAAGACTTTGTGGAGATCGTTGAATTAATGTTAATTATAGTTTGGTTAATCAAACTCATGTGCATTAATAACATTTAATTCATGTTGGTATCTCTAAATGTTCAATTGATGTATTATTGATATATGTAAAAGTTCTAAAGTATAAAAAGTCACATGTGAGGAACTTGTGCATGTGATGACTTAAAGGAAATAAAGTTTAGTCCCATATTAAAGAATGAGACAAACTCACATGTCCTTTTATATAGTTGGTAGCTCGTGAACCTTAGTTCAAAGAGCTTAGAGAGGACATGCTAGGCCGCACATGTGCGATGGGTGAGACCAGACTTGGGCTTGGGTTTGAGAATTGTTCGATCTATCTTTTTATATGAAAATTTGTTAATCTAACGATTAAAAGTATCTATGTATGAACGATTACAAGACAAAGAGGTGTGTTGTTTCGATCAGATCTATGATCCATGATCTATCACGACGTCTATAAATAAGAGATCAGGGCTCTCCAATCTCACACTTTTACGTGCAACGCTTTCTCTCCTCCAGCATCTACTCTTTGCTATCCCTCTACACTTTGTATTCTCTGTGGTTGTATGGTTGCTCCTTGTTGTCCTTCCCCTCTAGCCAAAGGTGACTGGGGTATGGTTGAAGTTGACTCAAAGCAAGATATGTAGTTTTGAGTTCTATGTGTGTTTTATCCTTAAAGGAAGGTGCAAGTACCTGTACGCACTATATAGTGGGGCGTTGATTTCTCTAAGGTAAGTTTGCAAGGGCGACTCACATAGATAAATTTCTCTTTTGATTATTGCTTCGTTTGTTCATGACTTACTTTGAATTTGCGGTTGTTATTGGTTGGGGTATAGTTATAATTATTGTATATTTGTTTATTAAGCATATATTTATATGGCTATTTCCAACAGCCTAAGCCTAACACACATGCATCTTTTGGGAGTTAAACTCCTCACCTGCAACTGAGCTAATACTCTATGTGCAATAGGTCCATTTAGTTATTTGGGTCAGATCAACAAGATCCGACTAACATATAGAGCCAAATATGGTTATTGAACTTTCAACAAAATCAATGTTCAACCCTAGTTTTGGGTCAAATAGTATGATATTAGATATTCTCCATAGGATTTGTATGGTTTTCCTCATAGCATACCTAATAGGACCCAAATCCTTAGCATTCTAGAATGACACTTATACCTAGACTTACCTTGATTTGGATCGAGTCTGACCCATTGACACCCCCCCCCCCCCCCAAAAAAAGGAAAGAAAACTCACCTCTTGGTTTACACTTTTGAATTGGGATAGCCGAGCTTTCTTCCTCAATTTTGGTTATTATTCAACATAAATCTCTAAGATCGCCCATCACCAATCTGAAAGAGTATAGCCGACGGTTAAAGACGTAGGCTATAAATAATATGAATAGTTTAAACTGTAGCTACTTTCCAAGCCACACAAGCCACAACACCTTACCAAGCAACCAAATCAAACAAAGCCTTTTTTTTCACATTAAGTGGGGGCCAAACGGATTCTAAACTGTAATTGAGCTCGATCTTGAATGATATTAGCATCTAATTTCAAAAAACTAAGATCACGCTTTATGGCCTCTTTCTAATACCTTGGTGGCCTTCTTGTTCCTCTTTAAAGTGTTCATTCATCTTTTGACTGAAGCTTTACGTGAGGGCTTCTCTTATCTCATCTTGTCTCCTTTTCATGCTATACCAACTCTTCTTCTAACAATCTTGTTACAATACTAAATAATATTGATAGTCTAATGCTGTAATATAATGTGTACCTCACCAAAGAAGTATTAAATGAAAATGTATGGCCGACGGTTTGATCACAAATCAAGTTTCATGTTTGTGGGAGAGTTATGATCGACCTCACTGGAAGTCCTCGTGTTGCATGTTCTTAATCAAATGATCAAACTTACATTCCATATATTTTGTTTTTGTTCTACTAAGTCGGAAGCCTTTACTTTCTAGTGTTTCTTTCCATAGTTCCAATTTAATATTAACTTTTTTCTTAGTCTCATCCACCAATACAATGTCATTTCAAAATAACATACCCCAAGGTACTTCATCTTGAATATGTTTTGTTAACTCAATCAATATAAATAAATATGGACTTAAAGTTGATATCAGACGTAACCCGTATGGATGTCCCCCACAACCAAAATAAATTGAGAAAAGCAATGAAGTTGCTTGGGATGATCACCAATCGGTGTAGGTAATTATTTTAATTTCTACTACTAAAATCATGCGTTCTCTAATGGTAAACCATTAAAATAAATATTATACATTGTTTAGAACAGTCAAAATAAGTTATTAAGTGTTGAGAATTTTTTTTATGATCATCTTATTTCTTTGGTTGATATAAGAGTTTAATAATAAACACTATGTGATTTGGGTCCAATTTAGAACCAAATCCAAGCATCGTATCACATTAAGGATGAACTCTTAACATTCTAACAAAATTGAACTGCCAAAGCGTCTAAACTATTCTTGAACTCTTCTTGGTTTTCTAGATTTCTTCAGGCGTTGTGCACACCTATGAGAACCACTGCTAGGTCGACCACTGATTAGGAACCCGAAGATTGGAAGATGTGGGGCATCTACAATCTCATAAGGTTTGGGGAGTTGGATAGTTGTCGAGTTGTGACGTGTGGATGTGTTGGAGCGGCAGGTGAGGGGTGGGGTTGTTGCTGGAGTGCTTGGGTTCTCCGGTTGTTGGGTGTGGGATCAGCGTCGGAGTGGTGGCTTTGCTGCTATACCCTCAGCTAGACATGGCCGGTTTCAAACCAACCCGGCAGCTTCAACTGGAATCAAATTGGGTCAGGAACCGGCTGGAAGGAATTAGATCCAGTTCGGTTTTGGTTCAAACTTCTGGAGAGCCGAAATCGTGTTGGAACTGGAATCTACGGTTTGGAACCACTGATTCCATATTTTTTATCAAAATTCAAAAAAAAAAATATTTTTTTGGTTCCAACCAGTTTAGAACCTAAATCAAAATCATAACCAGTCTGATCCCAATTCTGTTCTGGTTCCTGGTTTAAGGTAAACTGGAACTGGGGGTTTGAAACTGCCAGTTCCTGTCATGTCTACCCTCCACTACTTTGTTCCAGGACTATCCTTGATGTAGCGGCCACCACCGGATTACCTGTCTCCGGGAAGGAGATTCCAATTCATATTAAAAGCATTCTCTTCAAATTTGATTCTTGATTTAAAAAACAAAAGCCTTGAACAAGCTCTTCCTCGATGTGGTTTAATGAGTTGAATTCTGCATTTGATTGAAATGAACCTAATTCCTGTCAAACACCTTCAAACAAGAATCGTGTTGCAAATAAACCAAATAGTTTCTCAACTTGATTCATAGTTCAGATAGACTAAAATCTTCCATATCAAAGGTGGAGTGCCTAAATAATATCACCACAGCAGTTCCATAGCAGCATGTCCTACATATCAGATATTATAATTCATGATATTATAGACCCAGTTTGGTATCATATGGATTAAATCAATCCAAATCCATTGATTTTCAAATTTATGGAGAAGGATTTTTTTATCTCAGTGGGTTTGGATCGTGATTTGTTGTGAAGCCTTTATACCGTGGTTACTTCTAGCTCGATCAAAGGAGACACATGCTCAACCTCGCTGGATCATTTCTGGTGGGCCCATAGACATGGCCTAGCGGTTCCAACTGGAACCGGCTGAAACCACAACCGGGTTTGGTTCTGGTTTCACCTGAAACCATAACCAGACTGAAACCACAAAACTGCCGGTCCCCGTATTTTATAAAAAAAATCCTTTATATTTTATTTTTTTAATAATTTTAACCAATTCCGGATTCAAGTGGTTCTAGAACCAACCCCGAGCTGGTACGCTATGGTTTCAGGTTCTAGGAACTCCGGAACCAGGGGTTCGGAATCGACCATGTCTATGGTAGTGGCTCTGACTAACCCCTGCTAGCGTATGCAAAGAAAAAAGAAGAAGAGGGCTTTGGCAGGCCAGTACCAGATCCTCATCTGGATCCAATTGAGCCTATCACCTAGGATAATAAATAAGCGTTGAGATCTCTTGTTTCTGGTCGTGTTGGTTATTTCGTGTTCTTTCAAGAGCAGGTCATGGGTACGCGGGTAACATTTTCATGTTACTTCAGCAGGCATGAACATGGACTCTCGGTTTGTTCATGTTGGGTGCTTTGTGTATGTTTGAAATTGTGATTTGTGTCACGTTCCATGTTGGGTCTGAAACAGGTGAACTTGAACATGAACTTGATTTTTTTGTTACACTTTGGGTGGACACGAACACATCTTGTTTATGTTGGTTTTCCCCTAAAGGAGAAACCTAATTCTTGTCATGGAAAGAACATATAATTCATATCAATCGGGTAAAGTGGCATGAAATGAATTGAGTTGGGTTTGCGTTTGACTTAACACGAAAATGAAATAATATGACATAAACACAACGCCGAAACATGAAATTGCTGGCAATACATGAAATACTATTCAGGTCGACCTGTTTCGACACGAATGCATATGACACGACAACACGAACCGAAACGGGGTTGGTGCCCCTACCGTAGACATGGTAGGTTCCGAACCGGTGGTTCCGGTGTCCTTACGTGTTTTGATTAGGGCCAGGCTAACACTTCCATTTTCAGGATGAGAGAGCTACGTCTAATACCGAACGTGGGACGGACGAAACCAGGATTCTGGGCGTCGAGGGCAAGAAATGAGGAGGCTCTGCAGCTCTCTCATGGCCTTTCTGCCACTACGCTTCTCGGTGCTCTCCGGGCCCTCTAGGACGTTCGGTAAACATTTTTCCTGCCATTCCTCGTCTTCTTCTTCTCTGTCCACGTTGAGGTGGTGCGATGGGGTGGTCTCCATGGTGCAGGGAGCCTCCAGGGGTATCGGTCTCGAATTCGTAAGGGCCTTCTCCTTCGGGAACCTTCTCTTCGTTTGGAGGTTCTAGATTTTTCGGGTTTCTTTTTCAGTAGATTCCATTTTCGTTTCTTATTAGCTTGAGTGAACAAGTGGGTAGTGATGGAATCCGTCTTTTTCTTTCCTTAAGAAACATTGGACAATGTGAGTGCAAGTTATATGCATAAACTATCATTGTAGTGATACCGGGATGCGTGTCTTTGGAATGTGAAGCCATGAGTGAAATGCAAATGGCTTTACATCGGAATAGGGTTATTTTGGAGTTCGCTAACATGTTCTTAATATTTGAAGCTCAATTTTGTCTCGCATGAGCACATGTCTCACAATCTTTAATCATGTAACTGGTGAATTACCCAATGCGGATGTATATGTGGGACCGTGGCATTGTAATGCAAGCATAGCTACCGATATATAACATGCTTGAGTGTTATCATAGTTTTGGAACACCAATTTTCTCTTTTGTCGGTTTATGCCAATTGCATAGTCATGCTCATTTTCCTAATTCATGAACTAAGGATTTTAACATACACCACAGTCCTTTCTGAGTTTAAACCATTAGGGCTCATTTTGCAATACCAAAACCATCTGCTTTGGATCTCTGTAGCACGGCACAATTCAGCTGGTTTTGGAGGAGAAGTTGATTCTTTCTTTCTACAATATGTGGCTATATGCTGCATCCAAGTCCTTGTTTGGGCAAAAGCTACCCGCATGTTGTGATGGTGGTATTTATGGACTCATCACCAGAACCATACCCGTCCTACCAGCTCCAGCCACTACTACACTAATAAAAGTTTCTCTTGCACACGCATTTTATGGCAGAAATGCTGTTTCCTGTTTCATTCTTCCTAAGCATACTCAATTTCTCGTAAACACAAATATTTGCAACTGGAAACACTGTTTCTCTGGAACACAACCTAGATTATCACAAATTACAACTGCAAAAGAAAATTGTGATTGTGCTGGTTTATTTGTTAAGCATCATCATATACAGTTTCCTTTAGCTATATTGATGTTTATGGTGGCAAAAAAGCATGATACCACGTACAATCCTTTAATTTGAATGAAAAGGTATCATTTCTAATCAATACATAAGAAGTTTTCTTTTAGCTATTACTAAATTATGCTAAAAAGGGAAACTGTTTTGCTAGAGATTCTAGCTTAAATGTTCTTGGGATGTTAAAAGATTCAACCATAATAGAGAAGATGGAAAGCGTCACACATGAGGCACCATGGAAATTTCTTTATTCACAGCAAGCATCTCCTTTCCTAATCGAGGTGTCAAAAATTCACAATTGTGAATGCTATGAGCTCTACAAAATGCACTTTTTGCGTTATGGGAATAAGTATGTTGTACCGTCTTATGGTCTTCATAGGACATAGTATGGTGTTTTTCGTTGTAGGCTCAATTGCTTCCAGATCAGGCTCTCTTGCTGGCTTTCCACCACCATATCAGGGCCTGGGCCCTACTTGGAACTATCTCATTAAGAAACAAGAAAAAACATTCAAAATTGTGGAAGTTGTGTACTCTGGGAAGTACACTTTTGATCTTTTTCTTTATTGTGATGAATTTTGTCATGGCCTTCTCGTCTCATCTTATAGGCTCCTTGTCATGTCCCTAGAACATTTTTAAACCTTTTGGTGCTCAAATAAATGTCATCTGCTAGTAAAATGTAGTTGATATTTTCTAGGACCATCACCACAAACTTGAAGAAATTTAACTTCCCTGACATCCTCATGAGCTATTATTTTCTTTAGGGGAAAAGATTCCTTGTCATGTCCCTAGAACATCTTTAAACCTTTTGGTGCTCAAATAAATGTCATCTGCTAGTAAAAAGTAGTTGATATTTTCTAGGACCATCACCACAAACTTGAAGAAATTTAACTTCCCTGACATCCTCATAGGCTATTATTTTCTTTAGGGGAAAAGGCTTCTTTGGTTGCGTTCTGATAAATTCTAAAGAATTTGCTTAAGAGAATTATCAATGCTAAGAATTCTAATTAAAACTCAAAGTCGTCATTGTTGAAGAATATGCATAGTTAGTGTTCTTAGTGTTAGTTTTATAATTTTTGATGTTTTTAGGTATTATTGTAATTGCCCGAAATACTAAGGGCATTTTGGTAATTTTCTGTACTAAGGGTATTTTGGCCATTTTTCGTTTTACATTTCCTTATATAAGGGCTGGTAGGTTATATTAGGGTTAAGAGGCTGTGATTAAGAAAGAGGGGGGCGACCTCTATTGGAGGTCCGTCCCTTTCTTCGATCTCCACATTTCCTCTTCAATATTTCTTGATGTGTATGATTTTTACTTGTCTGCTGCGCAACTGCATTCTCCAATAGTCATACCCCATGTTCGTCATTTCATATCTCAGACTCTTAAGGATTGTAGCATCCACACCTAGTTGTTGTGGTTCTGTAGCGGTGGGAATCTAGAATAACCACTTAGGATGTGGGAAATCTCCACAGGAACTGTGAAGTATTGAGGTTTCAAAGTAATATTATTAAAGTGAAATCCAAATACTTAGTTTGAGTCAAAGGGTAAATTAAATTCTATTTCATTCAAATCTGCTCCAATCAAAGTTCACCTTTAATGTTCAGTCTTTGACAGGTCCAACAACCAATGTTGTAAAAACCATATCGGTGCCCGTATCGCACTGGGCACCGATAAGGCTATATCGTACTGTATCGTACGGTACGGTATGTTGCTAATTTTTTGTATTAAAAAATAAATCAAAAATCAAAATTTTAAATTAATGAACAAAACATATATAACACAATGAAGAAGCATCCATATTATAACAAAAACATTTTCTAATGAAGTTATAAGTAAGGCTACAAGCATCCATATTGTATACTATTAACTATTAAGTAACGTTAACAGAATACTGAATAGTGAATACAGAAGGAATTTAACTTAATAAATAACAAAGTTACAAGTATAACTTTCAATCATCAAAGATGAGAACATTACAAAGTTACAAATAAAAGTTAAAACAAATTACAATAATCTACAATGTGGATCATAATCATCAAAAGCATTATAATCAACATAGTCAAGATCACCGCCATCACCATCATCTCCTCTCTCTTCTTCCTCCATAATAGGATCGGCCCATCCAATACCTTCATTTTCATCATCTCCAACTCCAAGTTCTGCTTTACCTTAAAGTGTTGTCAAGTTTTCATCATCTAAAATGATAGGGGGCTCCTCCTCTTCAACCAAATCGTCAAGAATATCAACATTTTCGTAATTCAACGGTTCATATGGTATCTTCCTTGCTCTTCTTGCATCCTTTTACATTTGTCTATAAAGAAAGAATATTTAAATTATAAAAAATATCAAATACAATACAACCACATCAATCATTCATTATTAATAAAATTAAGAAAGAACTAGGCAACAACAAAAATATATATTTTAAAATTATTACTTTTGCCTTAACTTAATGTTATAGGCAACGCATATTAAATCACGCAGTCGAGCATGCTAAAGTCTGTTTCGCTTTTTCGTACGAATGCGTTAAAAAAAACTCCAATTCCTCTTGCACCTACTCGAACTACTGTTTGGCTCAATATATGTTGAGCAAACCTTGCTAAGTTTGGTGCATCTACACCAAAACGAGTCCACCATTCATCTAAAATAAAATACGATAATGATTGATGAGAAACATATAGAGTCAATCAATTAATAACTTAAATAAATATCAGTAAAAACACAATACTTGGTCGCATCTGGAGCGGATTTGGATTGCAATTGGCCTTCCAAAATCTCCAACACTATGTATATACTTGCTTAACTTTAAATGGATATTACAACGAGTAGATGAATTTTCAACAAGGTCAATTGCATTTAATATACCCTTTTTCACTTCTTCATCATTCACAAGTTTAGGAGAAAATCGAATAGAAGGGTTAAAGAAATATGCAATAGCATGCAAATCATGATGCATTTGACGGTTCTAACCTGCATCAATTATCTTCCAAACCTTCTTTAGAAGTGACTGCTTGTGGTCAATGTTTGCTTGTATTTCCAATTTGGCTTTATCCATAGCATCATATATATATATATATATAAGACATAGTAGGTCTATCTTCACTATCCACCATCCTCGTTACCTTAACTAAATGTACAATTATCCTAAAAAATTTACTGTAATTTTTCTAAAAATCAGCATTAAAAATAACATCTACCACAACAATTCCCTTCCTCTTACTAGACCAACTAATAGAGGCATATGCAAATAATTTTTTAAATATATTTTTTTATATGACAGGACTTTTCACAATAATAACATTTGTAGAAAATCTTGTCAATAAAGGCCTAATCAATTCCCTTTCACCGGTATGAATTCGCATCAAATGCAATACAGAAGAATGATTATAAATAAACTTTGTAATATTTCTGCATGCATCTATAGTCTCTCTTATTTCATCTATTGCATTCAAATCTTTAAAGCATTAAGTCTACTCAATGTGTAATACATGGAGTCCATACTAAGAATGAATGGTTTACCTCAAGCATCTTACCAGTTGCTCTAAAATTTGCAGTATTAACAGAAATAAATTGAACAACATTTAAAACACCTATTTCCTTAATAACTTACTTGAAAATATGAAGTAAATTATTTATAGTTTTATCAATATGGGATAAATTATATGATTTAAAAAATAATGTGCTTTTGGGACAATAGATTAGGAAGTTTACTAAAGATCTACGCTGCTCATCTGTCTAACCATCAACCATAACAGAACATCCCATATAATTTCACGACTCCCTAAATTCAGAATTCTATGCATTAACAATATCAACCAATTTCTACGATAATATGCCCCTCAAAGCATGATAAGTTGGAACTCTATAACCTTATCCCACACTGGTAATAGCATTCGTCGTACTTTGAAAAGAAAATGAGTTTTTAACATTGAAACGGAGATAATTTTAATAAAAAAATTTAATACACTTCAAATCTACTTTCTCAATTACCTCATTTGAAGTCATACGTGATCTAACGTTGACTGAGCTCTAAGAGTCGTATGTGGAGGAAAAATGAAGGCATCACACTAGGACCACTACCTCCTGTAGCTCTTTCTCTAGTACCCCTTGTAAGCATCGGGCGAGTAGGAGCTCTTCTAGTGGAATAAGAGTCAACTTCATTACTATTACCAGAACCTATATTTTTTTCCTTTCTCGCCTTCTCATCTCCTCTTCAACTATCTCTTCTTCCATCTTACCTGCATCATGGAATTCATCACCACCATAACCATACATCTCTTGAGCAAAAGCATCTTCAAATATTTGAGACATATCCCAACCGTCTATTTGTGCCTTATTTCTCACTCTTAATCTTTTTTTCTCCTTTGAAGCCTCTAATACATGCTCAATCTTGTACTTCATTGTTTTGGAAACTCAATGATATGCATTAGCATCCTTCTTCGTTCCCACAAGGTAGTATTTTATACGAGAAATATCATCATGTTTTACAACATTACAAAGCATACACTTTCACAAGCCTATTGTCTTAATACAACGGAGTGTAATATTTTCATGCCAGATCGACTCGATCGAAAGCCATTAAGAAAAGAGTCGACAATCAACAAGAAGTAAAAGGCTTTTAGAGGTTAAGAATCACGTAATCTATAAACCTTCCAAATTTTTCAAATGAAAAATATGGTAGAATGCTAAAAGAAAGGGGTATAACACATATTTGATAAAAACCTTAGAGATTGGAGTTGAATTGGGTGAAATACTTGAGAATCTTGTGAATAAACCATGAAATCAACAAAAACAAGGTAAGAAGATGATCTGAAAGCAAGAGAATGACGTGAAAAAAAGTTTTGAAAAAAGCAGAAATGAAATCCGTAAGCAAAAATGAAATCCGTCTAGTATAGAAAAAGGCGTAGCTGTTGTTTAATGTTTTAGCCCTTTGGCTTGCTTCCTCGTTCTTTCAGCTCAAAGTGGAGATGCATTATTTTGGCACCACTAACCATGTGTGACATGTATCATTCTCTACAGAATGTGGGCGTGTTTGGGCTGTTTTTTTAATTGTTGCCGCTAGTCCCCTGGAGATCTTGCCATTGGAAAGACGCATTCATCGCCTAATGAACCGACACTTTTGTAATAGCACGAATTAATAGATTAAATCACCAACAACCCGAAGTGTTGAACGCTTGTCTTGAACCTGAATGTCTTAACCTTGTTGTTGACAAAGAATTGGCACTGAGATTATTTGGGGGCCATAAGTGGATGCCCATGACCTTCCACCTGAAGGTTCGCTTTGGTCAAACTCCTAACCAGGCGAGCCATGGCTTTATGCCGCTTTACAACTTATATCTGGTAAAGAAATTATTGGTGCCCATGCGCATCCTACATTTTGTGGTATTTCTAAATAAAATATATTTGTAAAAGGGCTAGAAATACAAGGCACTTCGTGGCATCATCAAGTGAGAGCTGGGTTTGCAAAACAAAGTATGGTAACGTTGATCGATGCTGCTTTAGCCAAGATTGCTTGAAAGTTAGATATCATTTTGTATGTAATTATTGTGTTGAGTATATCAATCTCCCTCATTGATCCGTACTCAGTTCACCAGATAGAGGCTTAGTATTAGATAGAAAGAGAAAATGGCAGACTCTATATGGTTTTCTTTTTTACCCCACTGTGGCATGAGGCTCTATCTTGGTTTTTACTTAAAGAAATCTCTGTACTTGGCCAATTTTAAGGTGCGCCAATCAACGTGTGGGTTTTTAAGGTGCGCCAATCAACGTGTGGGTTTTTTTATCTTTTCGAAATGTAGAGCCGAGCACTTTTTTTATTTCTACTAGGTTCACGAAGCGTGCACGACTAAAGGAGCTTCTTCTTTACTTGGCTGCAGGATTTGGTCCCTGCACCTTTATTCTTATCGCAGCCCCTCATCAAACCTCCTTTGGAGCAACAGACTTTGAAATTATCAACAAAAGCAATAATAATCTCCATAAATGCAGACAAAGTACATCAACTGTTCTTGGGAACAACAAAAAAAACTCTCAAACCAAAAGGAAAAGCTTACAAGACCACTAAAGAAAAGGAACATGGTCCATGGACAGACCTCTTTTTATCTATACGCAAGTTGGGTTTTGGCACACTTACCAGATGCACGCCCTGGGTATCTAACTTGTGAGCTTCAACCTAAAGGCTCTTTCGAGGCAACCCCCTAGCCATGAGAGCCATGGCTCTTTGTGCACCTCCACAAATTCTTGGCTCTGCTTCTTTTCATGCTTCTGCCTTCCTTTCGTCCTTTTATGGTCTGTTGACAAGTGGGTCATACTATTTCTACAAGTCAGCCATGTTTAGAATCAGCAAAAGAGGGGGTCTGCTAATCGTCCAAGCAGTTCTCTTATGAACTATCTGTTAGCTCATGCGCTGCTGCTTTCATAGCAGGAAGAATGCCATAATCAACGGTAAAACTGTAAGGATGAGGGCGCTCCCTGATGTCCAAGATACGAGGAATCTTGCTGATATATGTGGTATGTGTTTTTAGTATAAACTATGACCTGAGAAGCGTTCTTAGTTTATGATCCATTCTGCCATGACGTGACAAAACACTACATGTATATATGTAGTTATATTCGTATACTTAAGTCAATGGCTGTTTGTATTTCATCACGGAATCGAAATTCAATTTTGCCCAGCCTCGAATCTCTCCTTGTCACTCTATTTCCATATTCTAAGAATCATGGCTGCCTTAAGATGGTTTTTCACTTGAGTTATCCTTTATTTGAGTTTGCTTCTCTTCAAGACTTGACATGCAGACTTGTTTACGATTCATAAGAATTGCATATTGGGTTTTAAAGGTTGCCATGGATCATGTTGAGTATAACTTTGAATTGAGACGACAATTAGCGGTTCTGGCAGTGAATTCCAAAAAGAAATGGTTGCTTTCGATGTTTCTTTTCAGGAGATGCACATCCTACATCTGCTAACATAAAATTGTGATTGTAAAAGACTGGAAATGCAATATATTGCAATATATCAACCAGTGAAAGTTGAGCTTTGTGGTTTGGTAGGAAATAGAACGAATTCAATTCATGCAAACAAGATAGGGCGTTCTAGCAGGGCAGAAAGCGTAGCGGCTAGTGGATGGTGATGATGCAGGAGATGGAGGCAGGAGAACATCAGAAGGTATTGCAGAGGGTGATGTTCATGGGATGCACAGAGCCGAAGCTTGCACCAGAGCATTCTGTTTTTGTTCCTGTGCTTTCAGATAAACGAAATCCTTGGTTTTGAATTCCCAGTTTAATGGACATACTCGAACATCCGAGATCAACTTATCCGGTTTTGTGGTGAAAAGCAAGCCAAGATGCTACAATTGTTTGAATGCTCAACTAAATATGCAAATGAAAAATCATCAAGCTTGTTTCTGTGCATGTCTTGTTGCTTGGGTTAATGCCCAAAATTTGCATGATTATGTTTTCCGATGTTGTATCAATGTTATTTATGTAAAAATAACACCAATATCTTACCAAAGTAATCCACAAACTCAAACACAAGCAATCACGAAGGATCCTCAACTAGCCAAATCACCAAACACTTATATAAGCCAAACCGAATATCAAGCAACAAGTCATGCGAGCATGGAAAACTCTAATTTATTAATAACACGTTTCCTCTATTTATAGAGATTTTAAATGAGAGATCTGATTTTACAAGCAACGGCTAGTTGTGTTGTAGCCGTTGGGAAGCAGGGGACTGGCCCTTGAGGCCAGGTCCCAATGGTCCTAGATGGACCTGTTGGGCCCTACTGGCCCAGTATTATTACAATTTAACAATTTAGGGCCTTTATGTATAACCCTCAATATCCTGGCAAGTAGGATATTGGACAGAAAAACATGAGAACTTGATGTGCAGACGTGAACCCACAATTCAATCCAAACGCATAGGTAACTCAAATCTGAATACCGGCAATATTCATAGTAAAAATGCATACATACAACGTAAAAAAAATTATAAAATAGAATTCTGTTCCAATGGCCTTGAAGCAAATAATCATTTTCATGAGTTGCAGTGTAAGCTTAATGAATCAGTTACTCCTTCCAGTCAATGAACCTCATCTCCAACAAAAATCTTAGCTAAACATGATAATACATTCTCTGCAAGCTTATGAAATCATTAAATTTGGCAACTTCAGTTGAATAAAGGGAGATACCATTAAAGTTCAAAGATAAATACTATAGAGTAGCAATTAGACCTGCCATGTTTTATGGTTCTGAGTGTTTGGCAGTTAATCATCAACATGTACAAAAGATGTCTGTGACAGAAATGAAGATGTTGAGATGGATGAGTGGTCATACAAGAAAAGACTGTATACATAATGAGGTTATTAGAAATAAATTATGTGTGGTACCAATAGAGGATAAAATGAGAGAATATCATTTAAGGTGGTTTGGACATATAAAAAGAAGATCAAAAGAAGAACCTGTAACAAGGTATGAAAAACTAGATTTTGAAAGTATTAAAAGAGGTAGAGGATGACCACAAAAGTATTGGAAAGAAACAATAAAGAATGATCTAGCTTATTGTGAATTAACTGTTAACATGACACATGATAGGGCTCTATGGAAACAAAGAATCCATGTAGCCGACCCCATCTAGTATGGGAAAAGACTTAGTTGTTGTTGTTGTAGTTGAATAAAGGGAGATCCTCATGAACTCTGGAGATGTTTTATTCATGATGATATACTTCAACATCACCTAATCTTATGTCGCATTAGAGGAACCAATGCTCACCGTAGAAGGCGTTCAAACAGAAAATTAGGAGCTTAACATGGTGCACTTGGTTTAGTAAGATAGAGAGTTCATTCCGTATCATCCAAAGTTAAAACTATGAGCAATTAGGTGCAAAATCTTATTAGAACTATTGTCATCAAAATAATGAAAGAGATGGAACTTCTTTCAGCACCCACTCTCAATATAGAGGGTCCACAGCTCTGGGGAAATTCCGATGAACGATGCAACATTTTTGAATCTCAACTTAATGTAATGGGCGGATGGCCATCAGTTCCAGCATGCTCAACTGCTCAGTGTTCATCAGGTGAGCCTTCTAAAGCAGACAAAAAAATTGCCAACAAAAATGGGAAAAAAGTATCAATTGTTAGCACAAGATTCTGTAAAATACTTTGTCAGCGGTATTCAGATCACATATTACTTTCTTAATGCTGATAGAAAAAGATCTTTTATATATGTTAAAGAACTATACTCCACCAAAAGTAAATGCACATTACTAAATCAATTAGGGTTCATTCAACTGGACTGGACTGGCCAATACGAGCATGCAGTGTAAACTAACACAACTCCATATTGTTAAGGAAAGTCGTCTTGGCATGTAATGAGAGTCAAGTCATGTAAATAAGTCTTGTCTTATGTTAGTTTGTCATTTTGAGTCTTATGTCTTCTTAGAAATAGTTAATTCTAAGTAGGGGTAGATTAGAAAATTAAGTTAGATAGGGTATTAATATGTGATTAGGGTTAGAGAGAAAGGATAAGCAAGAGAGGGTGACGGCTGCTAGGGTGAAGCCGATTTTGGGCTTAAGGCAGATTGGAGGACATTGTAAGTTCCTTTTGTTATGTCTATTGAAATGTTTAAGGATGAAGTTCATTCACAATATGGTATCAGAAGTCCAGCAGCCTTCCCTTGCGATTCTGTGTTTGCTAGCCTATCGGCAGAATTTTTTTGACAGGCACTGATCATTGTCTCTTGTAGTGCCCTCGCTGTAACACTTCTTTTTCATCCCTTCAACCGCTTGTCACTTATCATTGCCATTTTGGAAGACCGATTCCATCTTGCAATCCGTTAAGCAGTGATTACTTCAAACCTGCTTTCACACATACTCCTCGCTGCTCCATTCTTCAACTTGTGCCGCATTCCACTTTTTGGTGTGGCTGTCCTTGCGAGTTCCCTTAGTGCAGCTTGAATACTGCCCTTATACTTCGCATATGATTCGTCTGTAATGGCTGACAAGGGTAAAGGCATTGATCTTTCTTCTCCTCACGGTGAATCCTCTGGTTTCTTTGAAAAAACGGAACCTCTTCAGATTACCACGACTAAACTAGATGGACGTAATTACATGGAATGGGCGCGCTCTGTGGAACTCGCCATTATAGCAAGGGGGAGATGGGAACATTTGATGGGTCACTCCTCCATTCCAACGCCCAATTACAGTATTTATTTCACCTGAAAACGAGAAGATGGCTTACTCTCATCGTGGTTGCTCCAGTCCATGATTCCATCTATCGCAAAAACGTTTATGTTTTTAGATTCTGCCCATGCCATTTGGTGTGCTGTTGCTGAGGCTTATTCCCGGAAAAAGAATGTTGCCAAAGAATATGAGATTCTGGAGCGAATCAGAAAGTACAAACAAGCCAATCGATCTATCAGTACATACTATGCAGATCTCCGTGGTCTTTGGGATGAACTCTTTTACTACACGAATATCCAGTGTTCTACTTGTTATACTGAACGACAGGTTGCGCTTGAAAAAAAGAAAGTCTTTGATTTATTGTGGGGAGTAAATCCAGAATTTGAATCAGTCAAACTAAATATCTTAGGCCTAGATGAACTGCCATATTTGGGCACTGTTTACTCATTATTAATCAGAGAAGAAGACCGCAGAAATCTTGAGAAGGATCAGCTTCTTACCCCAGACCAACATCCACTTTAGGTTAGAGAGGACAATTCCAATTTTCGTGGCAGAGGAGGTCTTCAGAGTCGTGGTTGTGGCCGTGGACGCCCTCCTCCAGAAGATAAACATAAACTGGTCTGCTCCCATTGTGGTAAATCGCGTCATACCAGAGAACATTGCTGGGAATTACATGGTAAACACGATTACTATCGACCTCGCAATCCTTCAGTTCACTCTGCAGACAGTTCCACTCCCAGCACTGATGGCCTTCAGGAGATTCTCAAACGCCTTGAGGGTCTTGAACAACGATTCTCTGCAAAACCCTCTACTCCTCCCACCCACGCCACAATCACTCAGGCTACACATACTGTAACGGGTACTCCCTTCTCTTCTTCCACTGCAAAAACTTGGATAATTGATTCAGGGGCTACAGATCATATGGTTGGTGACTCCACATATTTTTCCACTTACCAGACTATTACAGATCAGGCACCCATTAAACTGGCAGATGGTTCTATTACTTACATGATTGGACAGGGCAGTGTCTCTACATGTCTTTCCGATTTATTCTCAGTCTATCATGTTCCTGTTTTCCACTCAACCTTCTTTCTGTCAGCTCTTTAACTCGTACTTAAATTGTTGTGTAACCTTTCATCCTACTGGTTGTGTATTTCAGGATCTGAAGACGGAGAAAATCTTTGGACATGGTAAATTACAGAGAGGATTATATATTCTTAAAGATACATCTCCGCCTCCCCCTCCTGCAGTGTCTCCGCTCTTGATGTAGATATTTGTCTTTGGCATTATCGTCTGAGTCATCTACCAGTATCCAAAATTCCATATATTGTTCCTCAGTTTCGAGTCAAGTCCAATAAATGTCAGCTACAATGTGAAGTTTGTCAACGTGGGAAACACCAACGGGTCTCTTATCCTTTAAGTGATTCTCGCAGATCTCAACCTTTTGAGCTTATTCACTCTGATGTATGGGGTCCTAGTCCAGTTAACTCTTTGTTTGGTCATAAGTATTTTGTATCCTTCATTGATGATTGTACTCGACTTACCATCGTGTACTTAATGAAATCAAAGTCTGAAGTTGCATCTATTTTTCTCATTGTGCATAAATTTATTTCTACGGAATTCCATGCCACTGTTAAAATTCTTCGGTTTGATAATGGGGGTGAATATGTTGTAACTGAGTTAGCCAAATATCTCCAAGCCCATGACATTGTTCATCAGACTACTTGTCCTTATACACCTCAACAGAATGGTCTTGCTGAATGAAAGAATCGTCATATTCTAGAGGTTGCCCGAACTCTTCTCCTTCAAAGTAATGTTTCCAACTTCTATTGGGGTGAAGCTGTCCTTACTGCTGTTTATCTTATAAATCGTATGCCCAGTCATACTCTTCAGGGGGAGAGTCCTATTCATACTCTTGATAAATCCTCCAAACCATTTCATCTTGTTCCTCGTCTCTTTGGGTGTACCTGTTTTGTATATACTCCTTTTCCTCATCGTGATAAACTTGATGCGAAGTCCGATAAATGTATATTTTTGGGCTACTTGACCTCTCAAAAGGGCTATAAATGTTATGATCCCTTGCTTCAAAAGCTATACATTTCCAGGGATGTTACTTTTTTTGAACTGACCCCTTATTATTCTCCTTCTGTGGAAGCTTCTACACCTCCGAATTGTGTCATTCCACTAGTTCCTAGTAAGGGGGAGTATCATGAGCTAGTTTACAGTCAGAGTGCGAATCAACAGCCATACAAAGAGATTCTAACGTATAAGAAAGGACACCGAAAGATTGTGTACACTCAAGAAGAACCATGTGCTAAAGAGATTTCCCTTGAATCAGATCCTCAAGTACGAGTGGACAATGACCTTGAGATTCCTATTGTTGTTCGCAAAGGTAAGCGCGCATGTGCAAAATATCCAATTTCTAATTATGTGTCATATGTCGATACTTCTCAACGCTATCAAACCTTCGGATGTTAAGAATGCTTTCCTAAATGGATATATACAAGAAGAAGTGTATGTTGGTCAATCCAATTTGAAATAAATAAATTTCCTAATCATGTGTATAAACTCACTAAAGCCTTGTATGGACTTAAACAAGCTCCAAGAGCTTGGTATGAAATAGCTAAGTAATTTCTTACTTCAAAAGGATTCATAAGAGAAAAGTTGACACAATACTATTTACAAAAGAAAAGCACAAAACATACTACTTGTTCAAATTTATGTTGATGATATGGATGCAGTGTATAGAATTCTTTGATACCTCAAAACAACTTTAGGAATGGGTTTACTTTATTTGAAATCATCAAATTTGGATATTGAACTTTATTCGGATGCTGACTGGGCAGGTTCTTATGATGATCGGAAGTCAACTACTGGATGTATTACTCAAAAAACAGACAGTGGTTGCTAGATCTACTGCAGATGCTAAATATAGAGCTATAGCCCAAACAATGTGTGAAGGAAAGTGGATATCTTCATTGATTACTGAATTGGGTTATTCACTTAACCATCCTATAACCTTATATTGTGATAGCATTGCAGCAATTCAGATGGCATCTAATCCAGTATATCACGAAAGGACCAAGCATATAGAAATTGACTGCCACTTCATCAGAGAAAAGATATCTAATAGAAAATTCTAGCTAGAGTATATTCATACTTCTAAACAGATGGCTGATTTTTTAACTAAAGCTACTACCAGCAAAATATTAAAGGAGACCTTATCCAAGTTGGGTGTCCTCAACATTTTCCACCCAACTTGAGGGGGAGTGTTAAGGAAAGTTGTCTTGGCATGTAATGAGAGTCAAGTCATGTAAATAAGTCCTGTCTTATGTTAGTTTGTCATTTTGAGTCTTATGTCTTTTTAGAAATAGTTAATTCTGAGTAGGGGTAGATTAGGAAATTAAGTTAGATAGAGTATTAATATGTGATTAGGGTTAGAGAGAAAGGATAAGCAAGAGAGGGTGACGGCTGCCAGGGTGAAGCTGATTTTAGGCTTAAGGCAGATTGGAGGAATGCCTCCAATCTGCCATTCATTGTAAGTTCCTTTTGTTATGTCTATTGAAATGTTTAAGGATGAAGTTCATTCACAACACATATTTCTGCTTCACCCATAGGGGGTCACGTGACCGAACTGAAGAATGACTGAATCTAACTGAACTACAACTTTGAGATTTGTCTGATACATTAGCTGGAGAAACCATGATTTTAGCTTTAGCAATTGCTGCAAAGCATGAACAGGAACCATGTGTGAACTAAACCCAAGACCATACTCATGGTATTGATATAAACTTTTTCTCTTGCAAATTCTCAAAATGTCGTTGTTAATTGCAAAATCTTCTTGATATGTGGAAATCAGCCACCGGTCAATGAATTGAAGATGAATTAAAAGAAGAGTTGAGCAGATACAGATAAAACACCTAATAAAACACATACGTTACTCGTGCATGAGCAAGCCCTGATTCTTGACCGCTACAATAAAGAGTTTACTGATTGAGCTTTTCTTAGTCCAGTTGGAGAAACACCAAACTCGAAGGGTCCCATGAGTGGTACAGCGACCTCAATTCCTTAAAATTCAATTTGACGTTCCTCAAGTTCCTGAGCTGTGGACCACAAATCTTTAGATTATGTCTTACCGAAATCTCTGTGCAGGATTAAGCTTCCAAGCTGTAGGAACAACATAGAATATGAGGAATTTCAGAAGGAAAAGTTGTTCAGAATTAGGCTCTTGTCAAGAGTTCATCTCGCCTGAAGCAGCACCTTCATAGCAAAAAAAGCAGCGTGTCAACTACTGAATGAATAAAAAAGATTGTATAGCATTGAAAGAGCCGTTTATGAGACATTTTTTGAGACTTAACTCTTCAACTTTCTTTAGTACAACAACATAACACAGCCAATGGTAAATAGTGTCCTCTCTTAACTATTTAACAAGTCATTGGCATCGCATATCTGCAATTATTTCCTTCATGACATATTAAGAACCGGTTTACGAGATTCAATCAGCCACTCACAAATTTCTGATCAAACATGCCCATGTCATCATCAACCATAAAAGCATGAATTCTGTTCTTACTCTCAATCCAACTGTATGCTCGATCTTTAATCAGTCCTCGATCATTCATCAAATTTAGGATATTAGATGCCTACTCCCACATTCCTAAACCAGCATACATGTTAGCAAGGAGTACATAGGAAGAAGGATTATGTGGTTCAATCTGAAAAAGCTGCTCTGCTACTCGTTTTCCAACACTAATATTAGCATGAACTCTACAAGCACCCAGCAACACCCCCAGTGTAACTGGATCAGATTTATGCTCCAATCCTTTAATAAATGCCTCCGCTTCTTTAAGACGGCCTGCACGACCAAGAGAGTCCACAATGCATGTATGGTGATCAGCTGATGGGATTATTCTGTGATCTTCCTTCATGGAATTGAAATATTGGATTGCCTCTTCAACCATACCACAGTGGCTGCAGGCAGACAAAACTGAAACAAATGTAATGCTATCAGGTTTTTCAGTGGATTTTAACATTTGTTCAAACAGTTCAATTGCCTCCATGCCGTGACCACTCTGTGCAAATCCATTCATCATCTCATTCCAGCAAACTACATTTTTCTCTGGAATGACAGAAAAACAGTTATACGCATCTTCTATGCTACCAGATTTGGTATACATGTCTATCAGGGCCGAACCCACAAATATATCACCAAGGAATCCATCTTTCATTATGTGTGAATGCACTTGCTTGCCTAGAGCCAAGGATGATAACCTAGCACATGAACTCCATATAGTTGTAAAAGAAAACTGTGTCAGATGAATGCCTGCCTCCAGCATCTGCTTAAACACCATATACGCTTCATCATGAAGAGCATGGAGACTAAGCCCATTCATCATCGAGTTCCATCCAACCACATCTTTTTCTGCCATTCTAATGAAAACTAATCTGGCTACATCAATATTCCTGCACTTAGAATACATGTCAACTAGTCCACTACCTACGAAAACATCATGATGAAGGAAAGCTTTTATTGAAGCAGCATGCACCTGTCTCCCAAACTGAAGAAGACCTAATCCAGCACAAGAGCTAAGGATAACAGCGATGGTCATCCGATCAGGCCGAACCCCAGAAGACTGCATCCTCCTAAACAATTGCAGTGCCTCTTCATTTTGTGCTTGCTGACAATACCCTGCAATTAAGGTGTTCCAAGAAGTTAAGGATGCGTTCACCATCTTATCAAACACCACCCTTGCAGTATTCATATTCTTGGTTTTGACAAAAGCACCGAGCAAGCTTCCATAAGTAACTTCATCTGGTTCAAAACCACTATCTTGCATCAATTGCATCATCTCCTTTGCTTTCTCAGCTTTGCCTTTTTGCCCATAACCTGCTATCATTATGTTCCAAGACACTGTGTTATGTTGAGGTATGTTTCCAAATATAGATTCTGCATCATCCATACTGTCAAATTTTGCATACATGTCAATCAAACAGTTTCCAACCAAAAGATCCAAATCATGTCCAAATTTAGCAGCTAGGCAGTGCAACACTGCAACTGTCTACCTAGTGAATTCTCTGCACTGTCACATGTATGGGGAGAAACCATTTCTTTTTTATCAGTGGCAAAAGCTACTTCCAATGCTTGGTCCGAGGCATATTTGTATACACTCTGGCATTTCTAGCACATATGCCGAGAATGCTCGACAATGCAACTGCATCAAGCTGAACCCCAGTCCTATGCATTTTGCCAAACATATGAAATGCCTCATTGACCTGATCTGTCAATGCCATCCCAGTCATCAACGCAGTGCATGATACCTCATTTGGTTGAGCCATCCCATCAATTATCCCGTATGCGTCAACCAAGAACCCACATTTTGCATACATACAAAGGACTGCATTCTCAACGTACAAATTTGAATCAAAGCCAGCTCTAACAATCTGGCTGTGGCACTGTCTTCCCATGTCAAAATCTCCAAGTTTTCCAGCTGCACTAAGAACACTTGCAAGAGTAAAATGACTAAGTCTAAATCCTTCCCTGTTCATCTCTTGATAAAATACGAGCCCTGTATCGACATAGTCACCCTCAACAAACCCACTAATTATAGTGTTCCAAGAAACTACATTTCTCTCAGGCATTGCAGCAAATAATCGGTGTGCATCGTCAATAAATCCATGTTTCACACATGCACTGATGATGGCATTCCAGGAATAGACATTTCTTTGCGGAATCTTCTCAAACACTTTGTGAGCATTTCGCACATCACCAGATTTTGCAAAGAACTCTATGAGTCTGTTGCATAAGAATGTGTCATGAAATAAGCTGAGCCTAAACATTTGTCCAAGAGTAATTCTACCCCATTTCGAGGGGGATTTTCGGCTAATGAATGATTGGAAGAGGTTGGCAATGTGGGTGGAGTTCGAAAGCACTTCTCCATTGACCAAACCGCCTCTTCCCATTGCAGAACAAAAATATATTCTCTTTTTCTATGCATATTGAACATCACTATGCATATCGATGAGCAGAAACCATGGAAACAGAGAACCAAGCATGACTAACAAATGGAATTATTGCATAGAACTACGATGGCTACTTTATATCAAATACCACCTTCTCTAAATCGCCCAAAATCAAAGGCTTCGTTTCCTGTTCTTCCTCCCTTCTGATCACAAGCCCCGCGAGATACTCCCGCGGTATTTAAACTTTGGAATGGATTCCACAGTGATGCGTCAGATTCGACACGAGACACGTGATGTTGAACGGAAACCTCAAGCCGACGGTCACTGAAGTAAAAGCTTCAAGGGGTGATGCGATACTTTTAAATTATTCTTCACAGTGACGCTAAAAGACGACTCGAGACACGTCGTGTTGTGCCGATAAGTTGCTGGTCATGCGAATAATTTGGAAGCAGTTATGAAAAGCTTCTCTGTCTTGTACGACATTGACACGTAAAGACGACATGAAACACGTAATGTTGAATGGAAGCATCAAGCCGACGGTCGAGCATGTAAAATCCTGAGTGGTCACAGAGCTGAGCACGAGCGGGAGAGAGTGTGTGCATGCGATCGGTGGCAATGAAGGCTACCAAAGAGCGCTCCGACGCCTGAATCCCGAGTACCCATTCAAGATCTTTTCTTCCTCGACGACTACTTTGATCCCGCTCGACGCTTGGCCATCTGCAAATCAAGGTGACTGCTCAAAACACTAACCGTATTCGCCCCTAACGACGATCCAAGCTTTTATTTTGTGCTCGATTGCTTTCACTATGAGGTTTCGATCTTCCAATCACTGGGTCAGAAACCGCATCTACTAATGAAAAATCATTTGAAAATTTTGGGTCGACTTTTAAATATTGGTTTCCTGGTCAAGATTTACTCAGATTAACATAAGATTAGGGTTCAATCGATTCTCTCTCTGTCTCTCTCTCCCTCTGCTCAAGATATAGTGAACACCATGTTTGAAGTGAAGGTCAATCATATTGGCAGCAGCATGTAGGAGTTTGAAATAAAAGGGGAATCAATAAGACTACATGCCACTAAAAAGATTAAAACCTATAATGTTCATTTTCGTAATGTGGTGAATAGCATTATCCTATCTATTATCTTTCATTTTGGTTAGTTAATATAATCATTAACCAAGATTTTAGTCTACCCAGCTTAGTAGAGTTGGCAAATTTGCACAACTCACAAAAAAGCAAAAAGCAATTTTGATGTTGGAGATGGTAGGAAAAGAGGAGAAAAAGCGTAGAACATGCCCCCAACTCAAGCAAAACCACAAACTTGAAATTTGGAATTTGATCTTGGCAACTGCAATTTATTAGAAGGGTAAGCAAATAATGTTTTAAACTCTGACATGGAAACCAAAAAGAAAGGAGATCCATGAGAAACAGACTTTGAACCATTAGGCCACGTAGCATGCTACCAAATTCTCGTTGAATTCCATAAAAAAATGCAAAACATTGGCTTCCAAAGGTTAACAAGAAAAATAATTGATCCTCTTTCATATATATGAAAACCATAAGCCTCACAACGATGGTTGATGTGAAGCATTAATGAGATACACTACCTTTTCTTTGCAAAGCCGGTGCTGATATTGCCATCACAAAACCCTAAAGCTAGGCTACTTTGTGATTTTATCAAGAATGGAACTCCAATTCCTGTCGAAGATGGTAATGAAGATAATGATGAAAAAAAGGTGATAATTGTAAAAGAGCAATTTATTCAAAGAAAGGGAAAACAAAATATATCAAGCGTGCTATCGAAAACAAGACACCATGTATGACTGAATAGGTTGGGGCCTAAGTCTAAAAGTTTCAGCCTTTTGGGCATTACTATAACAAGTTTAAAATATGGGGGCTTTAGGTTGTTGCATAAGCCCGTTAGCAATGACTTATCAATGGTACGCACGGTACATTTTGTTCTCTTTCTTTGAACAAATTATTGTTACAATCATCACCTTTTCTTGGTTATCATCACTACCGTCGTCATTATCTAGTGATTGCCTTATGTCACCATGCGAGTTCCAGTGATCGGCATTACAGCCTTCCAAATTCCAAACCAACGAAAGCTATGCAAAGATAGGATCTTTCAACTGTAACGCCTTGTGCTTTAGTAATTTCTTACAGCCATATCAGAATCAAATTTGTGAATGAAAGATAGTTAGGTCCTCAAAATTACAAGCTCTTGTTTTAGTGGTTAGCATCTGACATGGGTATGGTTTTGATCTATGTGAAATAGGTTTGATCAGCATTTGACTCTACATCCTTTCTCAATAACCTTTGACGGCTAAGGTTTTGTTTCTTTATAGAATTTAAGGGGAATTGGTAGCAATGGCCTTGTTGCTCAAAGTTTATTCCTCATGGGGTCCCCATTTTTCTTGGTTTTCATGTTAGAATTTGAAACGTTCTTTGCTTGGAGATGTCTCTCTTAATGAGTTGCAGTTGTTAGAATCAATTCCCCATATTGACAAACTTTCTTTGCTTTCCCTTCTTTTTCTAGCCATTTGCGTCAAGATTGCTTCCATGAGTTGTACAAATTTGTCAACTCTATGAGGTGGAGTAGGCGAAGATCTTTATTGGTGACCACCATTTGGTTAACTAAAAAAAATGGAAGATGATGGATAGGATCTTGCTATTCACCACATCAGTGAGAATGAAAGTTGTAGGTTTTGATATTTTTGGTGGCGTTTAGTCTTATGGATTCCTCTTTCATTTCTTTTGTGGAACCAATAAATAACCCTTTACAAATTGTTGCCTAACTGTTTCTATTTTCCATACTATGGCCTATGCTTTTGCATAGTGTGGAATAATTGATCATGCTTATTCGCAGCAAAATATGTTGACCGGCCATGAAATTGGAGGGTCTACTACTTCATTTTCCAATATATTTGATGGATATTGTGACATTACAAACCTCAATATTGATCATGCACATGTTTGAATCAATTCCCCAGGTTGATAAAAAATTAAAAAAATATTAATAAATCAAAAAATGAAAGAATTGAAATTAATGAACAAAACATGTATAACACAATCAACATTAAACAAAATTGAATCCAAAAGCTTGATTTGAAATAGATAATTTCTAGTAAAATTATAAATGACTATGACTCTATAAAAATAGTGAAAGAGATTTGAGAAGAGAACACTCCGAGCATAACAAAGTTAAATAACATGTCATAATGAACAATCATCCATACCATAATGTGAATATTAAATACCTTTAATTAGTAAACAACAAAGTAACAAAGTTACAACTTAAATCATCCATACCAAAACGTTACAAAGTTATAATTACATTTACAACAATCATGAATAACGTGGATCATAATCAACAAAAGCATTATAATCGACATCATCATTATCATCTCCTCCCTCTTCCTCCAGAATTGGATCCGCCCATCCAACACCTGCATTATCATCTCCAACTCCTGTTCTGCTTCATCTTATATTGCCCTCCAGTTTTCATCCTCTAAATTGATAAGGACTCCTCCTCTTGGACTCAATCATCAAGAATATCAACAATTTCTTAGCTTAATGGGTCATATGACACCTTCTTTGCCCTTCTTGCATCTCTTTACATTTGTCTATAAGGAAAGAGTATCCACATTATCAAGAATATCAAATGCAATATAGTATATTGTTATCATTACCTTAACTTCATGTTATATGCAATGTATACCAAATTACGCAGTTGAGTATGCTCCAGTCTATTTTTCTTTTTCGTGTGAATGAGTTTGAAAAAGCTCTAATTTCTCTCGCACCCACTCGAACTACATGTTTGACTCATTATACGTTGAGCAAACCTTAACTAGTTTGGTACATCTACACCAAAGCGAGTCCACCATTCATCTGAAATAAAACATGATAATGATTAATAAGGAATACTCAAAATCAATCCATTAATAACTTAAATGAATATCAATAAAAACATATAATACCTGGTCGCATTTGGGAGCGGAGTTGGATTATAATTGGCCTTCCAAAATCTCCAACATTGCGTATTATATACTTGCTTAACTCTAAATGGATATTGTAACGAGTAGATGAATCTTGTAGAAGGTCAATTGCATTCAATATACCTTTTTTTACAAGTGACTACTTGCGGTAAAGGTTTGCTTGTATTTTTAATTTGGCCTTATCCATAGCATCATATATAATGCATAACAGACATATCTTCATTGTCCACCATTCTCATTACCTTAATTAAAGGTACAATCAACCTCAAAATTTTGCTGCAATTTTCTAAAAAATGAGCATTGAAAACATCTACCACAACAATCCCTTTTTTCTTTCTGGACCAACTAATAGACCTCATTCATCAGATGCAAACATTTTTTCAATGCATTTTTATGTATGAGAAGACTTTACACAGTAATGAGTAAATCTTGTCAACGAAGGTCTAATCAATTCCCTTACACATGTATGGATTTGCATCAAATGCAATACAAAAGAACGATTATAAATAAACTTTGTGACATTTTTGCATGCATCTATAGTCCCTCTTATTTTATCCATTGCACTCAAATCTTCAAGCATTAAGTATATGCAATGTGCAACACATGGAGTCCATACTAAGGATAGATGGTTTGCCTCAAGCATATTACTAGTTGCTCTAAAATTTGCAGCATTATAATGAATTGAACAACATTTAAAACACCTATTTCCTCAACAACTTACTCGAAAATATGAAGTAAATTATCTGTAGTTTTATCAACATGGGACAAGTTATATGATTTCAAAAATAATGTGCCTTTGGGACAATAGATTAGGAAGTTTACCAAAGACCTACGTTGACCATCTGTCCAACTATCAGCCATAATAGAACATTCAGTGTCATTCCACAACTCCTTAAATTCACTCCATGTATTAACAATATCAACCCATTTCTATAATAATCTACCCCTAAAAGCATGATAAGTAGGGACTCAATAACCCGATTTCACATTGGCAATAGCATTCACCATACATTAAAAAGAAAATGAGTTTGCAACATTGAAAGGGAACAATTTTCATAAAAAAATTCTATGTACTTTAAATCTACTTTCTCAATTACTTTCTTTTAAGTCATAGCTGATCTAATGCCTAGTTGAGCTAACAAGAATCATATGTGAGGAAAAAATAAAGGCATCCTACTATTTTTGGCTCCTCCTTTAGTACCCCTCATAGGAGTCAGACGAGTAGGAGCACTTGCAGTGGAACAAGAGCAAACTCCACTGCTACTATCACTAGAATCTACACTCTTTCCTTTTTCCATCTCAGTTGCACAAAAAAATTCATCACCATACATCTCTTGAGAAGCATCTTCAAATAGTTAAGACATATCCCAACCACTTATTTTTGCCCTCTCTCTCACCCTTAATTTGTTTCTCTCTTTTGAAGTCTTCAATACCTATTCAATCTCATACTTCACTACTTAAGGAACACGAGGACAAGTACTACCATTCTTCTTGGTTCTCACAAGGTAGAGTTTTCTATGAGAAATACCACTATACTTTACTTCATGCAAAACATGCACTTGTTCACAAGCCTATTACCTTTGTATACCCGGGTGCAATATTTTCATGTTATATCAACCCGAGCAAAAGCCATTAAGACTAGAAGAGACAATCAACAAGAAGAAAAGTCTTTTTAGAGGACAAGAATCACGGAATTTGTAAAAGCTCTAAATTTCAAGTGAAGAATCGGGTAGAATGCAAAAGGAAATGGCTATGCCATGGATTTGACAAAAGTCGAAGATATTGAGAGTTGGATTGGATGAAAAACTTGAGAATCTTATGAATAAACCACGAAATCAAAACCAAGTATGGGAAAATGATTGGGTAATAAGGGAATGACATGAAAAAGGGTTTGGAAAGAAGCATAAATGATTTCTGGAACTTTGAATTCTCGGATTTTATACCAAAAAAAATCAGCATCGACTCGTATGATATGTGATGTATCGTACGATATGGCACGATACATACCCGTATTATATGACACGGCACGATAAGTCGCTTCTTACGATACGTGTGCCTGTATCATAATTTATTCTCATACAATACACGATAAAATCATATTGTATCATACACTCCGATACAATTTTTTCAGCATTGGTTGGCATTGGTTTTTGTAGTTCAACTCTGCACTTAGGGTCTTATGAATATTCGTGTGATGTGGGCATATTCAATTTATGGAAGCCATTTTGCTTCATGGAGCTAGCGCATGGATTTAGGCATGTTGGACTTGAACAACACTTTACAAATTGTTGGATAACTGTTTCTATCTGCAGTTTGTTGTCCATACTGTGGCATGTGCTTTTGCAGAGGCGTGGAACAATTGATCATGCTGATCCTCAGCAAAATCAGCTGACCGTCCTGGCAACTGGACGGTCTACTACTTTCTTTTTCTATATATTTGGTGCATATTCTGACATTGCTACATTGAATTGCCTCTAGGATGTGCTTGTAGTTATTCTTAGAAGGAATTGGACATGAATGACTTAATTGAATTGTTTGCATTTAGTGTGGTCTATTTTGTTCCCTTTGTGAATGCCTATCTGTTTTTCTTATTCTTAACAGTTGTCTTTTTCTAGAAAAAAACTCACAAAATCTCGTCTTCTGTTTTCTCAAAACAAATCGCTATCAAACTGCATTCAGGATAATGGTTCTCGTTTTGGCATCTTATTTTTTTCATTCAAATGTTTTGTTCTTGTCCTTCCAAGTGTCTTACGTTTGACCATATTGTTCTCTTTCTTGCTCACAAAGAAAAGTATTGAAAGAAAGAAATATGAAACCATACTTCGGTGCCCAACTGCACATGAAGATAACATACAAATCTGGTGAAAATTGGGAAAAAGGATGTAATCTTTCATAGTCTGCATGACTAGGCATGGTACATGGTACGTAAAAAACAGCTATGTTTGCTATAAATGAGGATTCATATTCGGTAGTGTCACCATAGTTTGCAATATCCCATTACTTTGTGCGGACAAGAAGTTCATCACCTTGCGTGGGAGACATTAGAAGCGTTAAGCTACAATCCTGGTGGATAAATGCTCCTGACAAAAAAATGAGCCTTTCTGTGACTGCAAGTGTTTGATTCATCATTCTTAGTGCGTGGACACCAGTACATCTTTTTGTTTTAATTGCGCCTGATAAAGTGTAGGCCCTCTAACAAACAGAAATATCTGGTAGCAAGTAGACTTATTTTCATGCAGCATTTGTTCAAATATGAACTATTTATTAAATATGCACCTATTCTGGGATATAGTCTGAGGGGTTCTATTCTTCCATTTTATTAAACTTCTACTTTATGTATTTGACTAACGATGTCTCCTTTGGTTTCATACCCTTCTAACAGCCACAATGTCTGCATACGAGAACGTGGTTGCTGGGAAGCTAAAATTGAAAGGCAAGGCCTTGGATGTCAAGGCTGGTGGGGTAAAGAAGAAGAAGAAGCATCATAAATCGTCTTTGATAGAGCATGAACCATCTGGAGGTCTGTAACTTTCATTCCATCTATTCCTTATATTTTTGAACCTTTTGTAGTTTTGCCAAATAAAGTTCTCTTTGGGCTTCAACTTTCTCTACAATCTGTTCATTTGGTATTTCTGGTGGTTTTAGTTGAAGCAGTCACTTCAGTCGATCCTTCAAAGGACATGAATGAAGAGGAGCAATTAGGAAATGAAGTCAGTCAACCCACTCACGATGATCATCTTACACCAGCCGAGATGAAGTACATCGAGCAGCGGGCTAGACTCGACACAAAAAAAATGGCGAAAAACGCCAACAAATCGCACAGAGATCGGATTCAGCATTTCAACGAGTACCTAGCAGATCTCAGTGAGCACTATGACATCCCTAAGGTTGGCCCTGGTTGATTTGGTGTTGCTGCTAACATAAAGGGGTATGGTTTTACATGTCCATTATCTTAATGCAATTTCTTATTATGTTCCTGATCCAAACCATAGAACTACTGTGTTCCTTTTGGTTATCAGTTCGAGCTTGCCTTGAGTGATGCCTGAAGGCTGTGTATTTTATGTTAGCATGATCTATTCTATGTTTCTCCAAGGACATCTATCTTCTAATAAACCTGAACAATACTGGGAATGTAGCGTATTTGGGTAATTTGGTGTTAGAATTTATATGATACACTGGCTGGGGTCGACTCACAAGTTGAAGGTCATGAGTTTGATACCAGGGGCACGCATCTGGCTTCAGCCTTTCCATTGTACCAGGGAGTGATCTCTCTCTCTCTCTCTCTCTCTCTCTCTCTCTCTCTCTCTCTCTCTCTCTCTCTCTCTCTCGTGTGTGTGTCTGCACATTAATATTCATTTGTGCGTGTTTGGTTAGCTTGTGTTCCACACACACACTTGCGTGTGCACCCCATGCCAACTCCTGCTCAGTATATATTACTCATATATCCCAAACTGAAAAATGAAGATGCATGGTTTTGATGTATACCCACATTAGCATGTCTGTTCACAACTGGCTTTTACATTTCATAAATAAAAGCCAAGAGTATTATCAATATATGACATTATATTGCATGTATGATTTATATAATATATGTGCCATTCGGAATGAATTTCTTATACCATTGAAACAGATCCTTGAAACTGCGATGTGAGCAGCTTGGTTTTCTCGCAGCTCTCGGTGTTTCAATCACCTACATGCATTTGTTGTATTTAATTTGAAAGAGCTTGGAGTTCTAATTAGCATCTTATAATTGGTGTGATGTCATGATTTGCTACTTAAAGGCCCAAGGCTAACACACACACACGTAGACATGCTGGTTCCGGTTTACCCAACCTGGAACTGTAACTGAACTGACCCTGGGTCGGTTCTGATTACAATTCTGGAATTGTCAGTTTCAGGATGGTTCCGGTTTGAGTTCAAAATCGGTAATTTTATTTTAAAAATAAAAAATGTATTGTTTCAAGTTTTCTGGTTCTTGTTGGAACTGGCCATGTCTACACACATGCATGCGTGCATACCCCTTATTTAACTCACCAGCTGTGTCGCTGAAGTCACAAGCCCTGTCAGATGAGTCAACACTCTGCGTGGAGATAATGAAGACTTTAAAAGGAGAGGAAGCTCTCTCTCTCTCTCTGTGTCTGTGTGTGAGTGTGAGCGTGTCAATCAAATTTAAACTCAACACCGTGTCATTTCAGTTTCCAAATTTTCACTAAGAATAAATATTATGGTGCTAGTAAACCACGGTTGGAAACCGAACTGATCTGGGATTGATGGTGTGGCTTGCTTCAGCTTTATGATAATGGTTTGGTTTGGCTCCTCAAAAATGAACCTATTAGATTGGATTGGTTCAACTTTCAAACCACCCAAACCTAAACATACGGCTATTAAGAACCTATTATTCTATTAGATTGGTTTGGTTTGGTTTGGTTTACATGCATATGGTATGGTGTTATGATTCAGAAAGTGGAGATGGAGTTATTACTGCAAGTAATAAGTTGCATGCATGAGCAAGAAAGTGCACACCGTACACAACGAATCTACATACAATATCCCCTCCACACTTTGCTTAACTCACTGGGTTAATATGGGACGTGATTAAACACAATAGCCACATAGAATACTCCATTGGCATGAGAATATATATAAAGAGAGAACCTGGTATATGCTACCACACTAGGTGCTAGCAAATCTAAATATTTCTCAATCATTCATCTTATATTATATGATAGATGGCTGAATTTTAAAAAACAAAAAGTAAATATATAATTATTACAAATGTATTTTATTTACACCTTAATTTTTGAATTTAAATTTCAATCATTTATCAGCACAAGATAGATGGATGAAAATTGTTTGGATTTACGAGCACTTAAGTGTCGCAGTATATACTAGGTTCTCTCTACTTGTGTGTGCACCGGTGCATGTGTATAAAGCACGAAATTGAATAAGGGCCAAATGAATTTGGCTTTAGATCATTGCTGAGAGAGGTATTGATTCTAAAAGTTTCATTCACACAATTGGTTTTTTATAAAACTGCTATTGATGCATATGATTGCTTCTTCTTTTATGGGACTTGGATTAAAGAAAGTTTATACTTTTTGTGACCTCCAACCTTTAAACTATGAATCTTTTTAAAGACTTCGATATAAAACTTAGCGATAGCTTTTGGGAAGCCACGTTACGGTTTAATTATTAAGTTGTGGAGTTCCTTTTCTCTCCACCCAGCCTTGTTTGAAAGATACACGTGACCTGCAAAATGATGGGGAATCATAATGAAATCGTTTTTGAATGTTGGATTTGGGGTGGCAATTTCAAACCGGATCCAAGCTTAGCACAGAAAATCCTGATCATAGCCGGAATTTTAACGCTATTAATTCGGCGTGCGAGACTGACGCGTCGCTTTCGTTTGGGCGTAGAGGGAATTCTACGGCGCGGGAGCGTGGAATTCGCGTTACCGACTCTCCGTTTAGCTAGAAGCAGTGGAAACACGGTCCTTACCCCTGATAATTTTCATCCTCTTTAGCGGATCTTCTTCTTTCCAGGTGAATTTCTTCAATCGTTTCTAATTCGCGCTTCTCCGAGTCGCTCGAATTTTGGAGTGAGCGTTGGCGAATCTTTTTCTTCGAGTTGATTATACTGGAAAGAACACTTTTTTGAGTGGAAAACTTATCTTTGGATGACATTGGTAAATTGATCGGGTTGGCGTTGATCCTGCTTATAGGACGAAAAGCCGAGGTTTTTTTGCGAAATTTTCTCATTTCAAGAGATCAGAAAATTCGTCGAAGTTATGGTGAGTTGAAGGAGAAAGGAAATTCCTGTTGATTTTTTGTGAAAAGTTTCTCGTAATTCTTGCATCTTTCGAGGATCTTGTGGTTTCTCTGAAATTTGCGTGGGTAGAAAGTGTTTCAATTAGATGTTATTTCTACTATCCGTAATGTGCCTTATGTCTGTAATTTTTCTGATAGGTGGCTTACGAAGTCGTGAATTTTGTGGAGAAAAATTGAGAGTTTTTACGTCTTTTGGCAATTGAACGAAAAGGTGGATATATGATGATTATTTTGAAGAGTTTCTCTGAATTCTTCTTTACCATGGGAAAGACAATTGGAGTTTTTGCTGAGGACTCGATGAGTTATCATTCTGAAAGTTAGATAGAAGGAGGGAATCCACTATACGCATCTTGCGAAGTTTTTGGACATAATTTAGTGAAATTATTCTTAATTTTATATAGCTTTAATCTTCATTAGGTTGGTGTTCCTTCACATGCGGCAACGGAAGAAAATAAATTCCCGTTGTGCTTGAATTTCCGTGAAATGGAAGTTCGACCATTTTTTTATAAGTATACAGAATTTACTGAAGTAGGTTTGAATCGTTTATTAAGATTTTCCTGAATTTTGGTAATTCTTTTGCATTTTATCCTAAAATTGTCTCTTTTTGGTAAATTTTTACTTATTTCATTTATAAAATCATCATGTTGATTTTCTAGATTTACAATGTTTCGAATTTCAGATGAAATTCACGATCCATTCCCTTTTCTAAGTTTTGGAATTCTTTCCTTTTCCTTTTCCTTTTCCGTTTTTGGAGGTTTTTCTGCATGAGTTAAACTTCAGTTCGATTTATTAATTTCTTTGCTATCTTTATTGCTGATAATGTGTTTTGTCTTGAAAAAAATTTGCAATCAGAATTTCTCAGAATTGTTATTGTAGGGAGCTGAAATAAGGCTCACAGCACGCTGTTCAAATTTTATTTATTTAACCTATTTAAGAACCCAAATTGTCTTCTGAAAATTACGATGCGGTTTACTCATTTCAATAATTTCTCTTCAGTTGCTTAATTCTAAGCCCTTTCAACGTGTCAATGGAATCCTTTCTTCTGTAGTCAATCAATGAGATGGATGTAACTCTTTCTTTCTACCTGACTATGGTTTGTCCTCTTGTTTCGGTGTCTCTTCTGCGGTTCTACAATTTTTTCCAGGTCGACAGATCTGGATGACGTCCAATCTCTCAGCTTTAGTGGATCTTCTCAAATTGATTCATTTTGTTCTCTCTCTCTCTCTCAAGCATCATGTACGGAACCCAGAACTCATCGATTCAGCCGATTCTTTCTTTATTATTAAATGACGAATCATTGTACATGTCTGGATAGGACAGAAAGTTTGTCGTCAAAGTTATCAATAATTTTCTTATATTTCCGACGAAGTGCAAGTGGTGCTACTCGTAGATCGCGGAGGAATTCACACAAATCATGACAACCTTTAATTATCACCAGTCCCTTGTTGAATCTCTCTCTCTCTCTCTCTCCGTGTGTGCGCAATTACTAGGCTGTTCAAAGAAAGAAAAACAGTTGTTAATTTTTCTCTCATTTTCAATATTTTTTTGGTTAAAGAAGAATTGATGAGTGTAGAAGAAGAGGTTGGACTGGTTTAATGGTAATTTTTCTTTCACGACTAGCTTAAATTTCTTTTTCTTGTTTCGTATAGTAATGAGTATATCCTACAAAGGGTGAATTTTACCCCATCAACAATACACATTTCAAAGAGCTAAGCTGAATGTTGTAGTTGGAGGCTAGTATACGTGTTTTTCTGCTTTCCTTATCATTTGCTTGGCATGCTAGGCAAAAATATTTTTTTAGTTTGTTTCTTGATTGGTGCATTTGTGGGTCTTGCTTGCGCGTTGCGTAATGCTTATTGCTTATTTTTGCAGCTTCATTTCCTGTGTTCTGAAATTTCTGACTGGAGCTACTTATCCTTTTTTTGTCTTCAGTATCTTTTACTATTTCAGGGTTAAACTGGAACCGCTCTGTGTTTTTTTCGAAGCCAATATAATACACGGGGATGCTTTTGTTTCTCTTATTAGGTGGTTCAGTAAAATATCTCGAATTTACGTTTCAGTCAGCAACAGCAACAGAGGTAGACCCCCATGGCTAATCCCTATGACAAGTCCAAAACCCTAACCCTATACCCTACTATGTTAGAGTTTTTATGGCTTCGTAATGGTGGACTGAATTTTCTGATAAAGGCAAAGTCGCATCGGTTTCTGTTTCCATTTTTATGAAAATGTTGAGATCTGTGGGATTTTCTGTCTCGATTCAGATACAGATGCAACTTCTGAATCTTCTCTCGTTGATTTCATGTTTGGCTTCCGGCTAGAGTGGTTAATTTTCAATTTTCACAGCTTCAAATTCATTTGAGAGCAGAGGGAAATGCAGAGACTTAACATTTTGTTGCCTACATGTACTTTAAAGAGATGCCTTTGATTTTTTTTTTTTCGTTTTCCCAACTTTTTCTCTTTCCACATGGTGTTCATGTAAGTGCTACGAAGTTGTTGAACTGTCCCTGTCCTCGCATAAATAAACACCATATTCGTGTGTCTGTGTTGTGTGTCTTTGTATGTTTACGTGAAAAGAATTGGCAAGTTTCTCACTTCTCGATTCAGATGTCTGTAAGCTAATTTTGTGTCAGTTGATGATTTTTCCTTTTTTTGGGTTTTCTTCTGTTTGCAGGCTAGGCAACTTTCAAATACTGCCTTGGGAAAGAAATCTTTTAAGCATGAAAGGAAGGAGATGAACAGAAACTTCAGTGATCTTGAAAGGGAAGTCTTATCATTTGTCTGAAGAAAATATTGAGCAGATTCGACGATATCACGGTGAAAAGGCCAAACGTTCATTTCCCTGCAGATATATCAATGTTTTAAAGAGATTTGGTTTGGCCAGTTGCTCCTAATTACAGAAAACCGGAACAGCCAAGGTCAACGTGACGATCGTTTTTTGACGGTTCATATTTCAACTTTTTACATGATCTTCAGTTAGTTATTTCAGAGCTGAACAGTTACGTAAGGTAGCAATTAGCGCGTAGGAGGAAGAAGCCATGCCTTTTTTCTGGAAGAAAAAGAAGAAAACTGGTGAAAAGAAGGAAGCCCAAAGCAAAATCATCCGGATTTCTCGCCTGGTATCCGACTTGAATTCTAAGCGAGACTCATTGGTTCAGACAGGATTTCCTACATCTGTTGCCGGTCTTGTTGTGAACTCGAATATCAGTTGGATTCCTCCAATTCCTGAAAGGAAGAAAATCTCCAAGAAACCTTACAAGAAACCCTCGATTAATGGGGCCAGTCCACCTTTTCTAGACCCGCCTGCTATTCACATCTCAACACCTGTAGTTGAGTTCGAACGTCCCTGCACGCTTGAACCAGGTTCTATTCGGCTCCCTGTGGAAGAAACTCGAACAGACACAAAGCCATTGGTCAGTATAGAAACTGATGGAGATTCGTTGCCGACAAGGAAGCAATGCAAGGTGATACCTTTGATCTTTCTACTCTCTGCTTTGGCATTGGTAACAAAGAAGCTTACTTTGGCCGTTACCACATTGGCTTTCTTAATGTTCTTTGTCAAATATGTCGGTAAACATTTCTGCGATGCATCAAAGCTTTGCATCGTGAAACCAAAGAGTGAAGGAAATTCTCACCAGGGAAAATCTCCTTTTGAAGGGATTAATACTTGTTGGAGTGAGTGTTCTTGGAACCATGAAGTAGATGAACCAGTGGCGGTCTCTCTGAGTATGGAAACCTCATCACGTGATCTTGTAAGCAGAAATGAGAATACTGATGCTTTAGGGAGTCGAAAAAATGAACCAATGACATTAAAACAACGGATGCTTCAAGAGGAGGAGGATGGAGAAGAGACGATACCTAAGATGAATCCAAAAAATGGATTGAAGGCAAAGTTGTTGAAGAAGTTATGTGCAAAGTCTAGTTGTAGCTCAAAATATGGGGATTTTGGTGAAAGAGTTGAACCTCCCGCAGATGAGATATCTGTTTCAGACTGGCTACAGGACGCACACAAAATAGAAGAAGAGAAAGAACAATTGCTCTCATTGGAAGGTGATATTCTCCCATATGGTACACAAAGAAACGACATCAAAGAGCGGTTTAGCATAATTAGGAACTTAAATTTGAGAAACTTGATCTCCATCAGTGTTATCTTATCTGGTCTTGTTGGAGGCCGTCTGATTGCACTTTTAATAACCACGACCTGGTACCTATTGGTGAAGTGCAGACAGGCAGCACCCGAGAGATGCCGATATTAACACGACTACTTTATACTATTGATGTTTCGGGGTTCTTATGGGCAACCAGAAGTTAGATAGCAAGCAACATGCCTTCATCTGCCAAGGCACCAATTTTCACGGAGGAGAGTTATTGTTTATGAACAGTTTGGTTCTTCTTCAGATGTCAGACAACCAGTCCTCTGAAACCAAATCTCAGAACTTTTGCTTAGCTGTACATCGTGGCACACCTTTCATCGTTTCGATGACTGCTCGGAACTGTTCCGCAGCTGTACAATATCACACAACTTGCGTCGGTTCCATCACTGCTCAATATAGCTTCTGTTTCAGCTGGGTTTACTCATGTAGACAAGGTAATGTATTCTGGCATGTGTGTGAAAATGATCTGGAAAATATATAAATCTTTTTGTTTTCAAGATGGGGTTGGGAAGCAGGAAGATAAATGCATTCCTCTGATATTTAGATTTATGCATTTTTTGTCTTCTTAAAGTTTTGTCTTGTAGGCCATTTAAGAGGATTTACATTCCTCTGATACTTAGATGTATGCATTTTTATATTCTTAAAGTTTAGTCTTTTAGGCCATTTAAGAGGATTAATGTTTCTTCTGCGGTTGAACAACACTGATCGTTGTGAAACAGTGCCATATTGCATTATTTGTTCATCTTTTTCAGGAAAGAACATCAAATAGTTTTTCGTCTAATTTCATAAATTAAAACTGAATCCTGATTTCAGTGGCTGTACTCTCATAGTGCCATGCATTAGCAAATACTTTTCTGCTGTGTGCTAAGGTTGCCTTGACCTGTACGTTCTATGGTAGGCGACTTGCAAATTGGCGCTCGAGTCACTAAAAGGCTTCCCATTTGACATCCTGGAAAAGCTTCCTCCCATTGCTTAAATACAGTTTCTTGTTCAGAGTGCACTCTCTTTATTATCTTAGTGCAGGACAAGTTTTGCTTTGGTTTTGGTTGGTGAACTTTCTTTGTTGTTTTTATTGTTCTGGATGACTAGATTCATTCAACTTCTCCACTTCTGTTGCGGGCTTGAAATAGCGTATGTTTTGGGCAATTTATGATCAAATTTAAACTTTCTTGCCGATTAAGTGGTCGAACTTGTGAATTGTTACATGAGTGTGGTGACTGCGAGTTGTATGTGCTAAGAGAAAAGGATATGATCATCTGCGTCCATATGGTCTCAATTCATGTGCTTGTTTTGATTTGTCTAAGCTGTGGATGAAAGTACACGCCTCATGATACATTGATAATATCTTGGAGATGTGCCGTTGTTCCTAGCACACTGCCGACTCGGCCCCAAAACAATTTCTTGATAGCATTTCAGCCTGTTTTCATACTGATTTGATTTTTTCCATTAGTTTTCAGAAATTTAGAACCATTAATCCAATTCAACTGATTGAGCGAGTTGTCTTGTAAAGAGATCTGAACCAGAAACAGATTCTGACGAGATCGGTTCAGTGTCTCAGAGTTTGTGCAGATAAGAATGCAGTGAGGCATGTTCATGTGCATGGAGTCTGCCGACATATGCGTGAATGCTGTTTTTCTTGTACTCTTGTGATATAACAGACTATGACAGAGACCCGACAAGTTATGTGTTGCATGTTCGTATTGGATAACGACCCTGTATCGTTCGGCGCATTTGAGGCCCTTGTATTTTTTGAACCGTGACAGCGTATGGGCATGTAATGTAGTTGCATATGGATTCAACTACCATTGGCACTCGAGGTGTTAGCCCACCTGGCAGAGCTCTCGACTCACTGTTAGAAAATGGGCCACTTGGGCCCGGTCATGGCAGGCCCTAGCCCAGGGCCATTAGCCGTAGGGGGCCCAGGTCTTCAACCGCTAGTTGATTAGCCGTTGGGGGCTTGGTTGTGACCAGCCCCTCTCCACCTCTTGTAATCTCTTCTCTCTCTCTTTTCACTCTCTATAATTTCAAGCCTTTTGTGGTTAAATAATATTATTTTTTAATATTGTGCTTTTGTTAACTTTGCCCATATAAGGGATCACCCTTGCATTGTCGGTCCCAAGCTCGGATAAATGAGGAGGGTTGTGGTAGGCTTCAGACAGCCAGCGTAAAACTTTGTCGGATTTTTATAACATGGATTACAAAAATTATGAGCATTGCTTTGGGGCGTTCCAGCCTAGCGACGTGTTGCAGAGCCCGAATGCTGTGGATTGCTGCTCGGGTATTTTTGCCCGAATGTAGTGAATCAATTGCAAAGAGGGTTTTTACATCATGGACGACTGTGGGTAAAGAAGTTAGTCCCGTTACATTGCTGCTCGAATGTAGTGAAAAATTTTTAGAGAGGGTTTTCGCATTTTGATTATGGACGGATGCAGAGGGGTAAGGAAGCTAGTCCTAGATAATAAGATTCGTATTGGTTCTTGGAATATCGAAACATTATCCGATAAGCTAATGGAGGTGGTAGATACTATAATTCGGAAAAAGATTCATATTCTATGTTTACAAGAGACAAAATGGGTTGGAGAAAAAGCAAAGGAGATAGACTCGAAATGGAGTTGGTATTATCATAAATAAAGATTTAAAGGATAGTGTAGTAGACATACAACAATATGGTGACCGAATCATAATGTTGAAATTAGTGTTAGGATCAAAGGTTTCGAATATAGTTTGTGCTTACGCACTCCAAGTAGGACTAGAAGATAGTATAAAGACAGCATTTTGGGAAGAGTTAGATAATGTGATTCAAAAGATTCCACAAAGGGAGGTGATTTGTTTAGGAGGAGACTTAAATGGACATGTCGGTAAAGAGGCATTAGGATATCAAGGGATTCATGGAAACTTTGGTTTTGGGGATATAAATGAGGAAGGTAGGGAGATTTTAAATTTTGCTATGGTATTTGATCTCTTTATAGTCAATACAATCTTCACATATTAGGAATTATGTTGGCACGGCTATACATATTAGGAAAGTGGCGAAAGATGTGTTAGGGGTATAACAATATGGTTATACATATTAGGAAAGTGGCGAAAGATGTGTTAGGAGTATCTAAGGGAGGTGTACCAGCACAAAAAGAAGCTTGGTGGTGGAGTGAAGGCAAAGAGGGCATGTTAAAAATTACATTATGCTAAGAAAACTAGTGAAACTTTAGAAGCTTATAAGAAAGCAAAGAAGGAAGCGAAAAAGGCCATTAGTGAAGCAAAAACTAAGATTTGGGAGGATTTATATAAAAAAACTCAACTCAAAAGAGGGTGAAAGAGATATTTTTAAGATAGTTAGGGTTAGAGATAAGAAAACTAAAGATCTTAATTATGTTAGATGCATAAAAGACGAGGATGAAAAAATTCTAGTGACAAATGATATAAGAAATAGATGAAAAAACTATTTTTATAATATTTTTAATGAAAATAAAGATGTTAATATTAGCTTAGGAGAGTTAGCCAAATCAGAAAAGTATATATACCATAATTTCTACCGACGTATTCAAAAGGATGAAGTCAAAGAGTCTCTTAAACATATGAAGGGTGGTAAATCGATAAGACCATTTAATGAAATATAGAATGGAGATCAAGTACACTTATACCCATATATAAGAACAAGAGAGGCATTCAAAATTGTGAGAATTATCGAGGTATCAAGTTAATGAGCTATATTATGAAATTATGGGAAAGAATTATCGAACGTAGGTTAAGAGAAGTATCAAGTACAACAGATAACTAATTTGGATTCATGTCAGGCAGATCTACTATTAAAGCGATTCACCTTTTGAGACGTCTTATGAAACATTTTAGAGCAAAATGAGACGTTTTTAGAGCAAAAAAGAAAGACCTTCACATTATATTTATTGATCTAGAAAAAGCTTATGATAGGATACCGAGCAAGGTTCTTTGGAGAACTTTGGAAAAAAGAGGTATCCTATTGACGGTACAAAAACATGTGTGAGGACTCATGAAGGAATGACAGACTTCTTTGAAGTTAATATTGGGTTACATCAAGGATCAACTTTAAGTCCATACTTATTTATAATGGTGATGAATGAGTTAACAAAACATATTCAAGATGAAGTATCTTGGTGTATGTTATTTGCACATGACATTGTATTAGTAGAGGAGTCTAAGGAAAAAGTTAATAGAAAATTGAAACTATAGAGAGAAACATTAGAAAGCAAAGGCCTTCGACTTAGTAGAACAAAAGACATAATATATGGAATGTAAGTTTGATCATTTGGTTACCTCAGAGGACATAGAAATTAAAATTGGCACGCATTGCATCCCCCAAAAGGAAAGTTTTAAATACCTAGGGTCAATTTTCCAGAGTGATGGAAGAATTGATGGAGATGTTACGCATAGAATTAATGGTGGTTGGTTAAAATGGAGAGGAGCATTAGGTATTTTTTGTGATAAGAAGATACCATTAAAGTTAAAAGGTAAATATTATAGAGCAACAATTAGGCCTGCCATGTTTTATGGTTCTGAGTATTGGGCAGTTAATTATCAACATGCACAAAAGATGTCTATGACAGAAATGAAGTTGTTGAGATGGATTAGTGGTCATAAAAAGAAAAGACCATATACATAATGAGGTTATTAGAAACAGATTAGGAGTGACACCAATAGAGGATAAAATGAGAGAATATTGTTTAAGATGGTTTGAACATATAGAAAGAAGATCAAAAAAAACTAAATTTGGAAAGTATTAAAAGAGGTAGAGGACGACCACAAAAGTGTTGAAAAGAAATAATAAAGAATGATCTAGCTTATTGTGAGTTAACTGCTAACATGGCACACGATAGGGATGTATGGAAACAAAGAATCCATGTAGCCAACCCCGTCTAGTATAGGAAAAGGCTTAGTTGTTTATTGTTATTTTTAATATTGTGTCTTTGTTGCATATGATTTATTATAACATTCTTTTCTAAAGCTTTTACAAGTGATACTTTGAGGTGATTTTTATCGACATTTCGCTATTACATTAAAGCATTGTCTTCATTACATGGTATTAGAGTTATTTTGCAATCGTGAGAATATTATTCATCACCTCGAAAAGCATGCCGATCATATTTTGTAAGTTTACTTCTTTAGTTTCTTTTTCTTTTTAAAATAAAGAAGGATTCAACTTTTGGATATAAACTCCGTTATATAATTTCAAGCTTTTTGTGGCTAAATAATATTATTTTTTAATATTGTGCTTTTGTTGCATATGCTTTATTATAGTATTCTTTTCTAAAGCTTTTGCGAGTGATACTTTGAGGTGATGTGTTCATCGACCTTCTATTGCCACATTGAAGCCTTGTCTTCATTACACTGACTTGATGGTTGGGTGCGAGTTTGACCTCTCGGGCATTCATACTGGCTTTGGCCTCCCGTTGTAACCCAGAAAAGGCATGTATTGGCCCAGTGGCAGGCTTAATTGAGGCGGGGCGATGTCTCCACTTCACTCAAATTTAAAACAATAAAGCAAAGAAGAGAAAAATCGTGCACGGTTGAAGCTGTGTACTGCAATGGTAGTCCAGAGTTTATTTGACTCGTGGCTTCACTGTGAACATGCATTTAGGTCTGAAGATGTTGACAAGATTGAAAATAGAAAAAAAGGAAACATAAAGGATAATTCACAATGAAATTCTAGTGTGAAATTGAGAGTGCATATCCATCTTATTGTTTCCCAGAAAGTGTTTGCTGCCTCCAATAAAGATTCAGTAAAAGTAAAGTCTCAAAAAGGAGTGATCTATCTTGATAATCCAAGTGGGCCTGCTCTGTTCCTTTAGTAGTTCTGGCTAATGTTGATTCAGTGTCGCACCTGTGTTAGAATAACCCAGTTCAGCGAGTTTGTTATTCTATCAAATCAGAGCTGGTAAATGAACCAAGCTGCTCATAGTTGTGCTGCATTCGTCTCGTCCTTCGTTTGTTTGTCTGGTTCGTTAAACCATATGAACACAATATGAGCATGGGTTGTCCAGCTCGGTTCCGCTTCTTAAAGCTAATATCAACCTTTAGAACAAAATTGTTGCTTTAATCTTATCCCCAAGGTATTGTACCAGGGCACTTGAGGTAAATCAAGGATGGTTTGTAAGTTTTCACAAAGGAGCACTTTAGGTTAATGAGGAGCCATTTATTTACTGTATTCAATGAAACTTCTCTCTTAACTTGGTTCGGTTTGGCTCACCGGCAAACAAGCAAGGGTTGTTTGGGTCGTTTGCTGCCCTAATACGAAGGCCTAAGTCCAGTCTTTTCTCTAGAAGATGTTTTCTTAGTTGCCATTTTCCTGCTGTTTTTTTTTTTTTTTGTTGCCCTTGAGCTTGAAAGAGCAAGCTCAAGTATTGCGTTCCCCAATTTGATATTGTGATTCTCTTTTGTTGATAGTTGTATTCGCAGCTCACCCCACCTAGGATGGAAAATGCCTGGTTTTGGTTTTTACATTGTTAGGTTCACCGACGTCTTCGCTCCGACCGGGACTTTGTTATGCTTCTCAATTTCTACCGAGCATATAATCCACTTAGACATGGTCGGTTCCAGAAACCAGAACCAAACGGGGACCATGCTGGTTCCCATCCATTCCTGTCTAAGTCTTGAACTGTTTGGAACGGCAAAATTCATTAAAGAGTTTTGAAATTAGAAAAACATAGAATCCAATTTGATTGCGGGTTCCCGTTTTAGCTCCAGGGAAGGTGGAACTGGAACCAATGTAGATAGTTTTTGGTTTTAGTCCAGTTCGGGTCCAATTTAACTGGTTCTGGTTTCAGCCGGTTTTGTTCCAGTTTGGTTCCAAGCCGGTCATGGCTAAGTCCACTTGTTTGCCTCTCCAACTCTAGAAATGTCAGCTGTTTGGACTTAGATCTAAATCCAATCAGTCAGTCTAATAACTGAAACCGGTTCGACTTTTTAGGGAGTGTGAACTTGAATATGCAGTTGTTATTCGAGTTCCGAACTAAATCCAGATCTATCATATCATGCTACCTGGTTTCATATCAATATGTGCTGCAAATTATTCAGATTCAGATGTGGTACTAAAATATGGATCTGAATCCAATTAAGCAAGACTCGATTTATGTTCAACTCCTTACTGACTGTACCAACCGAAATCCAACGACATCCCTACCCATCTTGAGACTAATTCAGGTCTAAGTCAAGCAATGCTTAGTGTTCCCCAAATTGTTGGCCCATTTAGACCTGGTCTTGTTTTGGGTTATGCTGGTCTGGAACCGATCCAAACTCGACCCAACCATGCATCCATATGAACTTACTGGGATTCGACTAACAGATGTATATGTATGTGACATAAATAAATTCACCCCATCCTACAAGTATTTCTAGATCCATCACTGGGTTGAGGGTTTGGATCAAGCACCATCTGCCTCGACTTACTCTAAGATTTGGTTTCCCACCTAAGGAGCTGAGAAATCTGAATAAATAATTTGAAGTGGACCCACACCCGACCCGACCAAAGCTAGGTCGGCCTAAATTATTCCAAAGTTACCTGACAAAAGCTTTGTTGGGTCTGAGTGGACCCACACCTGACCCGAAATGCTTATACATAATATATAATATAGATTATATTTATAAGATGTATATTTTTCTTGCTTCTATGGATGTATATAAACACACACATATGTGCACGTACTATGGGTTGTAGTCTGCTTGACCCAAACCAGACCTGGATCATCAACGGTCTTGAAATTGAACACACCAAAGAAAAGCTGGTTGGGTTTGGGTCAACCTGATTTTCATCTGGACCCGAAGTGATCCGACCAGTAAACCTGCTTTGCCACATCTAGGTAGATCTGGAAAATTTTCAGGATGAGACAAATGACTCACAGCCCAAAGTTTTAACATAGGATGTGTAATACAGGTTAGCCCACGGCTATCAACCGTTAGTGATCCGTGGTTGGTGGAAGCTCAAATAGCGGCCATAACCCTGGGCATTTTCAGGGGAGGCGAAAGTTCACACAATAGCATACAGTTTAAACCGTAGACTATCTTTATAGCCAATGTGTTTAAAATGAGTGGTACTAACATGAGCATATTGATCCTTGTTGCAACTCTTTTAGTTCATGAACGAGTTGCAAACCTAGGTGCAGATGGAAATGCGTAGGCAACAACCGATGAACATGCATCATGTTATAGTGATCATAAAGTCATTGGTAGATTTTTGTGTGATGAAGAACTCCGAGGATTCTTCTCGGTCGAGCCCAAACAAAGGCTCTAGAGCTAGTTGCTATATTTGTGGTGGGTCTCAATCACATGAGTGAGTGTCTAAAGTGCCATGAATTCAAACTTTCTAAAAATCTAGTGTTTTAAAGAATTAAAGAGAGAGAAAACTAAAAGATAAAATTGTAATTTTTGAAGGATAGACCTTTGGAGGGAAATACTTTAAAAGGTACATTAAATATGATTTTCTAATTAACTAAAACCAAACATTCTTTTGTACTAAGTGGATATCGACTTCATGGATTATCAGTCACCATTGTGATTGATCTTGTGTCATATTTTTATGACTCGCCGTCTAATTTCTTTTACATAAAAACAAATTTTGAATTCCTATTTACAAATAAAAACAACATTTAAAACCATGACCTGATATCTCAACTTTTACTGAAAAAATTGATGTTTTTTGGTGATTATAAAGTTTAAATTCTTCTCCTTTAGGCTTATTAAAACTGATCTTCCTAAGAAAGAGTGCTAGAGACCTCGAAAGTGATAAAGCTCGCACCCACTTGACGTTCAGCAAAATTTCATGTTGTAAGCTCTGTTTTAATGTAAGTCTACTAATCAACCAAGCAATTAAGCTTGCCAACTTGAAGAATATAAACCAAAAACTAAAACCAAACCGCACCCAGAGCGTTAGCTCAACGACATGGCGCTCTAGCACTCGTTGCTGGTGGTGGGGAGTTCAACTCCCAAAAGGTGAATGTGTGTTAGGCTTTGTTATTTACTATATTTACAACAATTTTAACTTACTATTCTCCTAAATTAGATATTTTGCATGCGGGATCTTAATATATTCAAGAATCATGTTGCATGATTAACAACTATTTTAGGGAGGAAACCAAAGAATCCACCTGCTTTGAAAGTATATGTTTGGAACAAGTCACAGAATGCCCACTTCTTTCTTGGTACAACTGGGGTTGCCAAAGCCATATGCACGCCGATCATCGAACTTATGACCTTCAACTTATGCCCACTCCTGACCGTGTCCGGTACGTGAGTTCTCCAGTTTTGCGGGTTCACATTTGATGTGCGAATCTTGGATCAGGTAGAGATGTTGGTTATTACAGGCTTGACATTTTTTTTTATGATGATTATTATCGTTTACATGAACCCGGCTGTTTCTCCCTTCCAAACCAAGCTAATTTCGATAGGCTTTGGACTTCATATGCAGAACCATGCCGACTCGAACCTTAGACGAAGACCCGACTCCAACCATGTCCGGGGCTTCCGTTAGGTGACTTCTCCAGCCTTGTCCAACACACACATGCGCGCGCGTAGGGGTGAGCATTATTCGGATAAAAGTGAACCGAAATTTCTATTTTGGTTCGGTTCTACTGAAATTCAGTTTCGGTTTAGCCTTTTATCAAATATTGGTTTAATTCGGCTTTCAAACCTTGAAAACCGAATAACTGAATATATATGTATATATATGCATATATATATATATATATATATATATGTGTGTGTGTGTGTGTGTGTGTGTGCATATGTGTATGCATATGCAAACAGACATATATATATATATATATATACATGCACATATAGATATAAATATATAGTGTATATATTTATATCTATACATATATGCGCATATGTACATGCCTAGAGAGAGAGAGAGAGAATTCAATCATAGAGGATAAACCAAAATAATTTGGTTCGGTTATGTATACAATTTGGTTCCGGTTAGTTTTCAAATTTAAAGAAAGTTTGGGTTTCGGTTATTACAGTTCGATTTGGTTATTGAACCGATGAATGCACACCCCTACACACAGGCGCTACAAAAAGCATATGAATAGTGTCCTAGTGGCAATGCTCTCTTTGTTACAGCAATTCACACTTTTTGGAGGTGCAATGCTGAAAAAAAAAATTCAATCCGCACTTGCCGAGCGCCGCCAGAGCCCTGGTGGCCTGAGAAAAATGTCGGCCGGACTTGCTTACATTTTTTATGAGCCAGAATTTGGAAGGCCGGAGCTGCCCGAGTCTCACTGGCCGTCCCATATCATATCACACACATTTATAATTCATACTCAATCGCTCGTTTTACATGATTTTACCATTAATTGTCGCCTTCCATCACCTTCTAATACTTTTTTTTCTTTTAGAAACCGCCTTTCACCCATCAAAAAGGCCGCTGCCGTCCCCAAAACCACTTTCAAAACCTAAATAAAACTACATAACTATCTAACTTCTGAAAAATCTTTTGCATTGTTAGAACCTTTTGCACTTTCAGAGTCCCAATATATCACCATATACATTCTTAAATTGTTATAACATCTTTTGGAACAGTAGCCGACCTAGAAAATCTTTCGGACAAGGCGAAGTTTAGTTGGGTGAAATGTGCTCTACCTAACTTCTGAAAAATTCAGACAGATTGTATAAATCTTTTGTATCTTTTCGCATTTCGACCCACTGTTTTAGATCATAAGTGTTATTGTCACATGGAGCTTGAGTTATTCTCAAAATAAAAAACCAAAACCAAAGAAGCTTCAGTTTTTCTTCGCATTATACATTTAACTGTACTGTCAAAGTTTGTAGATTAATACACAGCGGAATTCCCCATTAATAGCTGGGTGGTAGAACAACTAGTTGTAAACTGATTGATCATAGGTTCAAATCCTACTTTGAGAAGATTTGATTCAAGGCCTTGCTGCTAACAGCAATTGTTAACTGATTGGCTATGTCGAGCGAGGCGAGGCTGCATGCGAAGAGGAAAATAAGTCACACATATGCATGCAAAGCGAACCACCAAGGTAGTGCAAGGTTGAACTTCAAATGCCACTGCATACTAGCAGCATTCAATACATTGATAAATAGACACATCCCATTGCACTGAACTTTGGTTAAGTTATGATTTGAGTACTAATTCGATCGACGTTGTCCAATGACTACGCCTTTCGGCCTGATCTTAGATCCTGACTCGACCTCGAAAGAATTAAGACTTTTTTGGAGATTGGATATACCTAATAATTTATGATGTGGCATGTTTTAGAGTCAAAACTTGAAAACGTCATTCTGGGTCCAAAGAGAAATTTTATGAAAGAACTGAATCTGGATCAGATGCATGTAGATCCAATTTTAGGCCCAATTAGGGTCCGATGCAGGGCCATCAATTTTAGATCGGATCCGTGTCCTGATCAAGCCCACTGTGATCCGAGTTCCTGTGGACTATGTCGCCATCGGTTTTGCAAATCCAATAGGTTCCCGCATGCTTGGGGTATGGGATCCACAGGATCCGGAACCACTCAGGTAGGTACCGATGCATCACATGCGAGTCATAGTCGTATTGCAAGTGGATCCCTTTCAGCAAAGACGACGCAGGGCATGGCAACTAAATTTCTTAGTAAAAAAATAACTAAACCACTATCCATTAATCGAAGAAAATTGTGGAGAAAAATATTGAATAACGTATTGAAAAAAGGGTTGTCATTATATTCATACTTATTATATGCAATGCTTTTCTCTGTATTACTGGACATATATATATTAATCGGATCATGTTTATTATTAACGTTATTCACTCATGCACGATAATTATTTTTTAAAGGCATCCGTATAATTTCATTGCTTAAAATGTAACAACGGACACAAGTGAGCAGGTTTTCATATATATATATATATATATATATATATATATATATATATATATATATATATATATATATATATATATATATATATATATATATATATATATATATAATGAAGTTATCTTTTAAGTTACGTGACTTATGGCTAGGGGACAATTCAAGAATCTTCGAGTTGAGCGTTCAGAGTTCGATATGCAGGATATGCATATCAACACCAGGGGTGGTGGTTTTGCACTCAAAGCGTTACTCACCTGTCAGGGCGCTCGCTTTACAGGACGCAGGTTATGAGTTCGACCCTTTGGTCTAGCTTTGGCCTTTCTGTTGTTAAGAAAAAATTTCGTGTTTGAGGTTGTGTTGATGTCGTGTCAGGTCAACCTGTGTCATTTTAGCTTGGCATTAGGATGGATTTGCAGGTAGGGATGTTCATGGGGTGGGACGGGCCGGGATCAAAGTCTCCACTCTCGTCTCTGTTTTAAAACCTCATTCTAGTGATGGGGATCAAGAAGGCTCCCATCCCTGTATCTTGTGTGGATCACCACGAAAACCCATCCGGAAAAAGAAAGACGTTCATATGCACATTAGAACTTACTTTTACATATAAATGAAACCTCAATTTACCCAAACTGTATTCAAATTCAAGTATATTATTACCAATGAAATAGATAGAGATAGAGAATGACAATAAATTCACGATTTAAAAACAATAAATGATACATTTTTTTATCGTCATAAGAGTCGAGATTCGCGTTGACCTGTTGTTCCCGTTCCGTCTTGATCCCATCGGAAAATTTTCTATTCTCCAGTCTCTCGAAATCCACCTCATTCAGAGCTGGTCTCAAATCCAGCTCGTTCAGAGCGCGTGTCCGTGAAGGAAAGGGATCCTCTTCCGTAAACATCCCTACTTACAAGTCCGCATGACGTTTGTGAAACCGTTAGCATTTTTGCGTCCTATGGCCTGTCATCTCGTTTTCATGTTAGTTCTTCCGTGGCGTAAACCAGACTGCACGAACCGGATTCAGAATCCAAGTCCAAGTCCAACATATTTGTTAACGATAATGGATCGGGTGACCGGGTCCAGCTATAGTGAGGGACGGAGGCCGAAGCCTAGCACGCATATGCACCCCCAAAGAAATCGAACTCCTTACCTGCAGCAAGAGCGTCAGAGGAACCTGCCACACGAGCTAATGGTCCGGGTCCAGCTATGGCCGATTAATTGGAGTTCCTTAAGAAGGGGAATATTCAACTCGGCGATGCACGGATTCTCTCGTCATCCAAGCTGGCACGTCCGAACCCTTCCATGCATGCCAGCACGCATGCGGGGAAGACACTTCACAAGTAAGTTACGAAAACACCCTTCGGCTTTCTGACTCTTGTAGATGGACGAAAATAATCCGGATATTTCATAATGACGGAAAAACCCCATCATGCCAAAAACAGACGGTATCGTTTACCATGCCTTTCTCTTTATTAGGAAGGAAAAGAAAGAGTCAAGAGGCATAGACACCTTTATTTAGGGAGATGCAGATGGATGGACATGTGAGGAACGTATTGTGGAGGAAACTCGCTTGAATCGGTACGGTCAATCCACTCGCAATTCCGCCACCAGTGGAAGGCCTTGGCCGCCCCCGTCTATCGGTCGGCTCGCAGCCCCGAACTTCATAAGATCGTCAACTAACAGCCTGATTCCTCGCTCATTTTCTAACTGATGTTGTGAGATCTGAGTTTGAATCTTAATCACAAAGACAGGAATTTGAAGGGTGTTTAGGGAATTGATAAAGGAATAGGATTGTGTTAGGTGTAAAACTTTATCGGTATTCTATATATTGTATTGTTTTGTTTAGTTTTCAATATAGCTTTATATATATACAAAACAACATCAACTAAGCCTTTTCTCATACTAGACGGAGTCGGCTACATGGATTCTTTGTTTCCATATAGCCCTATCATGTGCCATGTTAGTAGTTAACTCACAATAAGCATCATTCTTTATTGTTTCTTTTCAACACTTTTGTAGCCAAACTCTATCTCTTTTAATACTTTCCAAATTTAGTTTTTCATACCTTCTTACTTTTTTTTGATTTTTTTTCTATATGTCCAAACCATTTTAAACGATATTCTCTCATTTTGTCCTCTATTGATGTTACTCCTAATTTGTTTCTAATAACCTCATTATGTATAAGATCTTTTCTTATATGACCACTAGTATGTTTTCAATATATATATATATATATATTCAAACCATCTTAAAGGTGTCTCTCATTTTTATCAATACCATCTAATATGCCTCTTCGTATAGCATCGATGGTCGTATTACTCGTTTGTAGTATTGGCAGTACCAACGCACGGTCCAATGGTAGATACCGGAATATCCTTTTGTCTCGAATGATGCAGCTCTTTGTTTGAGCCAATTGACGCTAATTCTATAAGTATCCTGTACTCATCAACTGTTTCATGTTGTCAAAACACTAAGTTTTAAGTACTTAAAAGTATATGGATTTGGAATGTTTATCCTAATCCCTTTGTTAAAATCAATTAAAACAACCCATTTGCATGTAAAAGATTGCAAGTGTTAGATTTTCAGTCTATTATGAGCTAAATTGGACCTAAAAACAATTGGATTGAGTCTCAATTTGAATAAGAAATTTTGAACAAAGCGTCTTACGTACCTATTAAGTATGAATTTGATAATATTTTTAATATAAAAATAGCATTTGTTTGATGCAAAGATTACCTCTTAAATAATGTCTTATTGGATCTTGATATAATGATTTCCTATCTCTTTATATAAATAAAGAGAAGATCTTTGTCTCATGAGAGTTCACTTGCATTATGAATCCTCTATCCCTTACAGCCACACCAAAGGGGCTTACCCCGGTCATCTTGCTCTATTAAGACCGACTCGTGAAAGTCATAAACTGACCATTATACTTGAACTGCAGTATATAAAATAAACATGTCCAGTTTTGAGTAAACTTTAAAACCTTATTTAAGTCTTTCCCCACACTAAATACGGTCAACTAGATGGTGCAACCCGAGGACTCCCTAAGAGATCATCCATCATAGTACTATTCTCGTTCAAGCATGTTTAATCCTTTAAAGTTCAAATGAAATTTGATGTATTCATGCCCAAACATTGTATTCTTTAATATACGATAAAGTTTTATGCTGTCACTATTCATCTAAGTTCATTTAGATCAAATGACTGATTTTTCCAAACCCACCATGTCTAATATATACTTACAAAATTATTTATTTAGTTTTAAGTGAGGTCAAAAGCTTAGCACTTTGGTTAATTCCTTGAGTTGATAAAGAGAAGATTGCTGTTTGTTGCTTCTCAATCCATCATTATAAAGATTATCTCAAATGGCAGCTCAATAACTATTTTTACGATGAGATCTAAAAGAGGCAAATAGCCCATGGAAAAATTAGAGGGTTAGTTTCTTATTTAGCTTTTGAAGGGTAGGTTCAATGAAGAAATTAGCTCACGGTTTAAACCATAGTAAGAAGAAGACTTCGTTAGTTCACCAGGAGGGCTCTTTGACGCTCATTCGAGGTGGTGAGTTCAATTCTGAGGGGGTTGCGCATTGAACATTTCATGTAGCCGATCCTATCTAGGGTATGTTGTTACATGACCGGAAACTTTAAGAACCAGTTATTCTGTGCTCACCAAGAAGTTCATCTCTTTTGGGCATGAGTAACTAGGTCTTGGCTCAAGGCTCTCAAGTTTTTTTTGTTACAAGAGAACACCAAAGCCTAACATACACGCGCACCTTTTGGGAGTCGAACTTCCCACCGGGAACAACGACGCGAGAGCACCGTGCCATTGAGCTAATGCTCTCTGTGCAACGCTATCAAGTTGAAGGAGGCACCGGTTCAATAATGCAGGTAGGGCCGGTAAACTAGCTAAACAAGTTTAGCTATGGCTGTTTGTTCTCGTTTTGTTAGCATGCATGTTGTTTCCTCTTGTATCGATATCTGCTTGTTTAAGCCACGCTGCAAGAAAGCAAACAAGAGTTTTCTCATTAAAACACTTGAACTTTGTTATATAGTTTTCCTTGGATAATAAAACATTCCCCATATACATCAAAAATGATTCTAGCGCACCTTTTATTTAAAACAAAACTTTTGACTCATTGAGTCCACTGGCTCCGGAAAATCAAAAGATAGTTCACTTAAAGCATGCATATCAAATCCAAGCAGTTGTGTTTTTTTAATTCTATCATTTTTATAAAATCTTTGTTGTTGAACTTTTAAAATTTAACAATAGATTTTTGAATTAAAAATAATATTGTATTTTTGAATCTAAAGTAATAAAATCTTCATTATCAATCTCAAAAATCAAACAATACATATCTATTTATAAAATTATGCACCAAAAGTCATCTTTCTTTATCTATTTATATATATTATATACAAAAGTATTATAAATTTAATAATATTATATATATATATATAAAAAGAGAAAAGAGGTCAATCAATATATATATATATATATACCACGAGCCAGAGTGAGCATGCTACGTGACGTAGCTTGCCTCGTCGAGTCAATGTGAGGGCCAGAGTGAGCTCGCCACGTGTCGATATGAATTTATGCAATTATGCTCGTCTAAATAAAAATCAAGGAAAATTTTTCTATAAAAGGAGGGTAGTTTTGTAATTCTCGAGTAACAGTTGCATTCCTTATTTGAGGTGTATCTGTCATCGCCTAAAAGGGGTGAATGGGTAATTTTGTTTCTCCTATATACGGACGAGGACAGGTTTCGGGAGGAGGCGCCCGTGGTTCTCCTTCGCTCGTTTTCTCGTTCCTTCGGAAGAAGGAAGAGGGGGAGGGAGAGAACGCAACGTCTCTCCTCTGCGTCTCTTCCGCAGATCTGAGGGTTACTCGTTGGGTTTGCGAGAAGGAACTCGTGCTTTTAGGTCTGTAGACTCTCGGCGTTATTCGCCATACCTTTCCTCTTGTTTCGCTGCTGTTTCTGGGGTTCTCTTCGGGAGTTTCGCCGAGATCTGTTTTTTTTTTCTCGTGAATCCCATGCAATGTCGGTGAAAGTTATTCTTTCTTGTGAATGTGTACGCGTTTCTTGGGTTCTAGTCGGGAGATTGGTTTCTTTCTCTGAAACTGCATGTTCTTGGTTTTGGTTCGATGATTTGTTGGAGATCGAGTTTCTAGAGGCTTTGGGGTAGATTTTACTGACTTGACCTCTGTTGGCTGGATTTGGTGTCTACGGTTTTGTGTGAGCTTTTTCTAGGCAATGCAGATCGTTTTGTTAGGTTTTGTGTGAGGATTTTGTATGAGAAATTTACAAATTAGTTGTGGCTTTTATCTTGTAAACTTTCGGAGTTTTCTCCTTTCATCTTCTTGCTTTCATTTGTTATTAATTGCTAAGTTCATGTCTTTTTCTTTTCTTCTTTATAATAATTTTTATCTCCTTTCGCGCATAGACGTTTTCTTTTTGACGTGGGCCTCTACTTTTGAGAGTCCATGGAAGACTATCGTTCTGTTTCTGAGAAGTTAGAACTTTTGGTTAAAAATTGAGACTCCTGCTGCAAATCACAAATATATGATTGATCTTTCGTAGCATGTTTCCTTTCTGTGCAATTGTTGGTTGTAAACCTATTCTTTAGTATCGGCCTCATGAGCTAAAGAGAGGTGATGAAAAGATAGAAAAAGTTCGGAATTCAAGGATTTTGTATAAGTGGGATTAGAAAAGTTTTGAACGTTTAAATTGAGGGCGGAATATATTTCTTAAGCGTTTGGTAGATTTCTTCTCCCCTGGAAGCTGAAGTATCGTGAAATCCAACTGCTTCATAGCCTGGAAACAGCTGGTTGAGGTCCACCACTGTGGACCCGTGTTGTATTGATTCGAACATCATGGCGAACATTTTCTTGAATTATTGTGTGATTCAAACGGAGTTGTCAATTATGAGCTTTGTAGTTCTGTTTAGTTGCAGTATATGGTGGAATCGGCTACGCGCCCTTGTGGTCTACTTCGCAGACCAGCTGTGCTTATGTCCAGCAAGAAAGGGATCAGTTTGTTCAAAACTTTTTTCTGCTTACATTATTGGTTCATTTTGTAACGTCTTGGGGCCATAGCTAGCCCACTTGGTTATTTGACACATTAGGATGGATTGGGCACACTACCTACCTGGGTACACGGGGAAATCATGATGAGAAAAATGGCGCAACATAAGATGAAGATACAAGGATCATGCTCCTAGGGATGTATACAACATTAGTTATCTTAATACGGTGTCAGCACTTTTTGTGGACCTAAACTTAACGGCAGACCACATGCTAGAGACAGAGATAAGCTGGTAGAGCCTAGAGGTGACCAACGTACTTTTTTATGTCATAAGCCTCTACATGGTCAAGTAGGGTGCGAGGTCCATGCTGAGGAATGACGATTCTTTGAATAATCTATGCTGATTTTGCTAGTTGTACTGAGAAAAGGCGCTTTACCATTCTATTGCTTCTTCTTCATAGAGCTGTTCATGTTGGGGAACTTTAAAGATTTAGCCAATAATCATGTATAGGGAAACTTTTGAAGCATTTTCTTTTGTGCAAAGCATGATTATTTTAATCTGTCAGATGAAAAGATGTAATCCATTTTTGACTATCACAGCATACCGCCATCCTTAGAGAAAAGTTGCACCTTACTTCAAATTTGGGTAGTTGAAGTTATTGAAAGGTCTCTTGCTGCCAAGTTCCTAAAAGAGTGGGTGTGGCTGCAGAGCATGCTAGGATCGAGCAATAAAATCAAGAAATACAATTTACAGTAATTATTAAGATCAATATACAAGCATCATCATGGTTGTATATATATTACATACATACAGACATGCATATATGCACAGATAAAAATATATGGGAGCTTTAGGTGATCTGTTCTAATGTTTGCATATATGTCCGCCATCTCCTATAGTTGTAACTTGTAACTCAACTTGTATGTGGTTGCAGGAGAATAGTAGCACAGAAAAGATGGTTGTGCAGGGATTTACTGTGGATTTGAATAAGGCTCTGGTTTTCCAGGTAACAAAACTTTTTAATTCAGCAATCTGCTTCAGGTGTTTGCTTATTGAGTAGCTGTTAGTCTGTTAAGGCCGTAGATTAAAATCTGTGCAAATGTATGATAGGTTATGTATTAGGATGTGGATCTCTAATGGTGCCATATCAATATTGTACCCAAAAATTGGGAGATCAATAACCTTACTTTTCAAACTTGAGAAAGTACACCTGGTTGAAAAAATTTTGTGTGATGTGGAGCATGACATATAAATATGTGAACCTGTTGCATGCCTTTATCTAGGATTTATGCCTCATGACTTTTGGTTGAGGAAATCATGTCTTAGGAAATGGTTGCCTGTGTTTTCTTAAACGTGAGTTTATTTTTGTTTGGCTATATGTGAAGTCCTTTTTATTCGGTTACAGAAGTTATGCATCCTTTATTCATACAGCAGCTTGTTAATTTATTTATCCTTTTTTTAAATACTTAAATATCTCAGCTATTGCCATTTTCCTGGTATGCTCGCAATTAATCGTGTCATGGTTCTTATACTGCAGTAAACACTTAAGTTCACCATTGATTCTTTTGCAGGTTGGCCATCTTGGAGATGCCTATCAGGAGTGGGTTCACCAACCAATTGTTTCCAAGGAAGGGCCCCGCTTTTTTGAAAATGATATTTTGGAGGTGCATTTCTGGTCTCTCCCCCCCCCCCCGCCCCCGGGTGCATGTGTGTCCACCTCTCGATTTCCTAATCTCTCTTTCCCGTATTGGCAATGGATAACAGTTCTTAACTAAGACAGCATGGTGGGCGATTCCAGTTTCTTGGCTTCCATTCGTGTGTTATTTCATAATGAGATCAATTTCGATGGGGCACACACCAGCAGAAGTAGCATCATTGGTGGTTGCTGGAATATTTGTGTGGACATTGATAGAGTATACCCTGCACCGCTTCCTTTTCCATATTGAGACAAGAAGCTACTGGTGAGCCTTATTCTACCTGTCATGCACTGAAGAAATTTCATCTATGATCTATTTCCTGAAAATCTATTCTGGCTTTAGGGGAAATACTATACATTATCTTCTACATGGCTGCCATCATAAGCACCCAATGGATGGCTATCGCCTTGTTTTCCCTCCAGCAGCCACAGCTAGTCTACTTTTCCCGGTAGAAACAGTTTCCTCTTTGTGCCTTTTTCCTATTTTGCCTTCTGTAAATGATTATTTCTTCACTAAACTATTCTGCTCTTTTTCCTTAGTTCTGGAACGTAGTTAAGCTCATATCAACTCCTACTACTCATCCTGGTCTATTTGGAGGTGGTCTTTTGGGCTATGTCATGTATGATATCACCCACTACTATTTGCACCACGGGCAGCCTACACAGGAGGTGTTAAAAAACCTGAAGGTATGGTTGTGATATATAGATCTTTGCTGATAAAACTTCTACCTTCAAAATCAGTGATTCACTCGAGTTATTGAGCAACATAGTTCATTCTTTCACCCCTGATTGAAATGTCTCGACTTGGATTCTCTAGCATAGTTCATGGTAAGCAATTTATACATGATTTTGGCCTTCTTACCGGTCATTAGCCTTTCATTTATCAAGCCATTGTGCCATCTTCCAACAGTCATGTAATGCATGTAGTTCATCTTCTACTTGTAAGCCACAGATATCACACATGCCATCACCACCTAACCATCGTGCAGATCTCTGGTCGGGAAGCAACCTGGCATGTGCAGCCTGTTTGAGGGATCGATTCCTAGCCAGAAGACCTCGATGCAGAGATAAGGCAAAACATTCAGATGGATTTGAGTCTCTCACAAAGCTAGGTCATCGAGACCTAACAACCCTAATGCTTGTATGCACTTGAGCTTGCACAGCCACTTAAATACATCAGAAATAATATGAAATGATTCTAAATCACGACTAAAAAATGAAGCTTAAATTGATTTAGAATCATGATTGGAGGCTGTCACGATATTGTATAAAACATTCACGTGGTGTGTCTGGTGTTATATTTTGGACATCCAATTGACTGCAGTAGAAAATGTGCTAAACGAAGGAGCTAGGTGGCATGGTCTGGTCTTCTTACTTTATCATTGATCTTGTCACGTTCAGCTTAATAGACTTGCAAACTTTTCTGGTTAGCATTTTGACATGCATCCTAAGACAACGGCAGTCTTTTTGGCTTGATTTCTTAATCTTTGTGGCATTTTCTTGCTATACAATTATTAACTATTTACTTAGGCAATATCTCATGAAAGATGGAAGATTTGCTCTGATAGTGTGGCTCGTTGTGTCACAGAAATATCATTTGAACCACCACTTCAGAATTCAAAACCGGGGATTCGGAATCACTTCTTCCTTATGGGATAGGGTCTTCGGAACTCTGCCTTCAACAAAGTCTGCAGACAAGAAAAGGTGATCAATTATGAAATTCTAGCAACCAAATCATCAGAATTCCATGATGTCAACTGAAGGTCTTCTCCCGCTGGGATTATCTTCTTCCTTTTTTCAGTTTGTGTCCATTCCTTCTCTGAATTCACTTCCCATGAGATTGCTCGGATTGTTCATGGGTCCAATTTTCATATGTGCAGTGAGCTGATGGTTTTTCTTGTAGAAAGACTTTGCCGTTAGTGATTCATATATTTATTTGTTTGACACAATCTCTTTGGAATGTTTCTTTATTAGCAGTCTTCTACATGCTTTTTACTGAATGATTTTGAACTTAGAACAGCTAACCAAAGTCACAAGCAGAACCAGGTCAAACCAAGTAAGGGTTGGTTACAAAGATTCTTAGTCGCCATTGTGCTCGATCTTGATAGCTGTCGATGCATATATTTCCTTGCCCAAGGAGAAAAGAATCCGCCTCATGCGGTGTTTATCATGTCTCGACCTTCGAGTCTAGCAATCTCTCAAGATCTGCACCTGTCAATGACTTGAGTCTGGTGCTTCCACAAGGACATCCCATTGGACGAAATTGCGTCTCTAATTTTCCGCATCCTTTCCAGAAGTATGTTTAACCGGCCGCTTTATCAGCATTTTCTTTTACTATTGACGAGTATTCAGGGATTATCGCCACTCATGTTGCCAAGTTTTATTTAGATTATTGACTAGAAAAGTTAATTATCCTCATATTAAAGGCACTTCTGCTAAACGCTTATTAGAATTTATGCATGCTCGCTTGTTAGTTGCAAATGGCTTTTGAAATTGCTTCAACTGCTTATGTATATATATGCGCGTGAAAGCCACAGTTCTAAGACTTTTTGAAAGGTTATCGTACTGCCCTTACTGTGACTCTGTCAACTATCTTCTCACAATGAGAAGGGTCAATGGGTTTATCGCAAGTACGAAGGTATGAACCAAGGCACGAATATCTTCTTGATAGTTAAGCATGAAAAAGTAGATTTTGTTGTATACGAAAGTTTCAGTTCATGTCACTGGAACACGTGAACATGACATGCGGAGGCACGACAAGGATTTGATGTTAAAGATAAACTCGATAGGTATTGGCAGTAAGCCCACATGGTAGGGCTCTCAACTCCACATGATGCAGGGTGTAAATTCGATTCGTGGGGTGTCCGGATCTGGCTTCAGCCTCCCCTTTGTAGAAAATGATAAATGGCACTCGCTCGCCTAGCAGGGGGATCCACTCACGTGATGAATGCTGCGTGTTCGACTCGGGGAATGCATGCGTGGCATTGGCCTCTCGTTATAAGGGGGCAGAGAGAGAGAAACTCAAGGCGACAGCAGAAGTGATCTAATGATTATACTTTGAAAAGCGGAGGACAGTTTTATGACATGAAACATGATATTATTATGGTTCTTAAGAAATAGTTTCATTCCTTGGTTCTTAAGGAATGGAACTAGTTATCTTTTCAACAAACAGGTCGAGTTTGACCAGCTCGTAGCAATACCATTTGGCTTGTAATTCCTCAATGTTAGCACGGCCAGCACCAAGGACCTTTGTCCCAAAGTTGAAACACGCATGTCATTGGTATGTTACTGCCTGCTACTTGATGCTCACCCCGCCTGATCTGATCACATCTTAATCTTATTTCAAGCCTATTTTCGTGATCAGAGCCATCTGAATCAAGACATACATATAGGTAAATACAAGTCGTGATAAGTGTCAAACCAGTAAACACACTGACAATACCAGCGCACTGATGCAATTAGAATTCGGAAGCTAACCGTCCTTGGGCGAGAGCGGTAAGCACTCTGAAAATACTTCAGCAATCTCACAGAAAAGCAAGATAGGTTCTGGAGTTGGCGGTAAGTAAAGCTCGGCAACTACTTGTTCAGCTTGGTCCAGTTTGCATGATCAGGCTGCTAAAGAAACTTAATCCTCTAGCCATTTTAGTTAAGTGTATGTAACATTCACGTGCATATGTTTGAAAACCAAGTTAAACCAATCAAGCGTTTCAATTTTAAAATAAAAACAGTAAAAGACAAATTGACCTGATTTTGAGGAATTTCATCTTTAACTCCAACATATATCAGTACCTACATATTTAACTTCACCGAGCAACTCATCCCTAGCTCATGAAACTCAGCTTGGCTCAAATTAGCCGAGAAGCTCACGAACAGCATTTGAAGTTGACCAACACATGCAAACACGCACGTAGAGAGAGAGAGAGCACATTAACCATACAATATAAATTTTCAGAATTTTTTAACTTGCAATAACCAAAGCAACAATGAGAGCAAACAGACACCTGGGCCTTTCTCTAGATTCTCTCTTGTTTGAAAGTCAATCGGTTGACATGTATGAGGTGATTGCTTTGATCTCAAGGAAAAACAGAGGCCAACACGAGATAATATTTGAAAGGCGCATTCAGTCCGTTTGAAACTTTACTCTTTTCCTCATAGACCAAAAGGATGCGAAGTACCAATTCTGCAGTAAAATAGAATTGGACAAGGGAAAAAGTAAGAAGCAAACACCAAACATTCTCCTACATTAAGTAGGGTTTGTTATATGAACACACTTAGACGCTATGTAATATCAATGTTTCACTTCAACCATGTTATATTATTTACTTTCAAATTCTAAACTTCGGAACAGAAAGAGAAGAAAACTGGACTGTCAATCTCTACGCTTCTAGCACACAAACAACAGTTTCTTGTAGCAGTGACACCACTATCCAGATTGTGCCATGTAACTTGTGCCAGACTGTCAATCCAGATTTTGCAACTTGTGCCATGTAACTTACTTGCATCATTGATCTTGGATTTGCAGTGTAAGTTGTTAGGATTGTCTGCTCCATCTGGAATTACGTATAAATGATACCAAATGAATAACAATCTTCAAAGCAATAAATTATAAAACCAAGAATTAAAGCTTTACCTCCAGTTCAAACCCATAATGCAGTGAGACTCTCTTAACATCTTCCAGACTTAGTTCAATAGACATCTATAATCACAAAGAGATGCATGTCAACCAGAACACGCTAGGCACCTGTAAAGATCTATTTTTCAAAGAGTCTTACCTCGTCTAGGCCATAAGCATCAGCAAAATGATAAAGAAGAGGTCCAAGATTTATCCAAACCTAACAAATACAAATTTCAATTACAACAGCAACTAGGAGCAGGAAGGAAATGGTAGCATTGAGCAAGGAAACTTACCCCTCCATCCCGAAGTATATTTGAAATAATTTCAATGTACTCGGATAATATTATGGGCTGTATCAATGAAGAAACATGTCACGATGGAATCCCAGGCTCCTGCAAAAAAACTCAATTTTGTCCACAATCAGCAGCTTTCATGCTTGAAGATATTCACTTAAGCCAATCAAAAGTAAATCTGATAGGCCGCAATATAGATACAGATCAAGAAATGCTTGTGCGATGAGACTCAAGTTCACACAAAAGTATGATACAGAACAGGTCAAGTACAAATTAGATCCTTAACAAGGAGCAACAAAATCTAAAAGGACATGTTTCTTGGATAAGACGCATCAGTTACTCGAAAAATTGCTGGGGAAGATTATGCAATCCTTGGCAAGGAATCTCATGAGTGCGTAAATCAGACTGCCCCCAGACCATTAAATAGACTGCTCTTGACAACAGCAGTTTCGTTGGAAACTTTACCACCACTGTAAAAATAGTGTTATTATATGATGTTATTAGATTATAACAAAAACATTTCACGCTACATGTCTGGTGACATAGAATGCTATGTATACTTTCAAAGAAAGAATGAACTTAATCAGTGAAAACAAGATCATAGACATGAGTAGTCCAAAACATGCAAAACATTTGACCTTCGACCTACAGAAGATTGGCGTAAGCACTACCAGAATAATGCTACATCTGCTACCTTTGTAGCACTTCTTGGTCCTATACCTCATGTGTAAACCCAGGTTGGAAAATGAGGATGCGCGAGCTGGAAGATTCAAGAAATGGCAAAAGAAGCTTCATCCTTTAAATTGCTTTCTATCAAGCTTTAACCTCTCCATTTGTTGTGAACCATGATGCTTACTAGCCACCGTCTCACTCTGTTTTATAGAAAATGGCATTCCTTCAGAGAACAGTAGAATGAAGTGTTGCTTATTTTCTACAGTAAATATTCTTGTTCTACATTGTTAGACAAGCATCCAATATAGGCTTCAGGCTTTCAGTATTACTATTCCATACTCATTCGAAGGCACTTCAGTATTCAGTGGCTTGCGATTGTGTACAGCCTTCATGTATTTGGAGAACACAATAAGCAGTTTTCAGATTTTCCACCTCTCTGATGCCATTTTGGGAGTAACATTTAGACAACCATGTCTGCTAGAGCATTACGAGTTCATAAAAGTCAGTTGATACCCACGTAACATGTGTTGAGATTTGGAGTTTCTATGCAGAAGATTAAAACAAGAAATATTACTCATATTAAAGAGGAAAATACGAGAGATCTAAGGAAGGGGGTGGACCTCCATGTGTTGAGATTTAATATTACTCATATTAAATGACCAAAATGCCCCTAGTATTTCGGACAATTACAATAATACCTAAAAACACCAGAAATTATAAAACTAACACAAAGAACACTAGATATGCATATTCTTCAACAACATGAACACTTTCAAAGGGTTGATACACTTGTTTCCTACATGTGTCCATAAGACACCTTAGGCTGCAACAGGACATGCCAGTTGCAATTGAGGAGAGTTTTGAAACACCACCATGTTGGCCTAACTTTTGACAAAAAAAGAAACAAGAACGAGTGCTTGCAACGACACAAAACTAAAATAGTTTTGTGACTTTCTTTAGACCAAGTTCATACAATTGTTAATGAAAATACCAAGTTACATTTACATGCACACTTATGTGCATATGTAGCGGCACCTTCGCACCCATATCTTTTACAAGACAAGCAATACTTTCTACACCATAACCGTACCTATATCCATGCTAGTACCTATTGAAATGGGTGTCCAAGTTGAAGCACATGCGAAACAACAATATCTTGATAATTAGATACAAATATATGGATGAAGTATGTACAGCAAGGAGATTTCAAAAGAACTTCCTGCCACACCTTCCTGGCTCGGATCATTGTAAACCTCAACAAAGTCTCCTGCACACATGGAAAATCCTTCGGTGATTCCTGCACTGTTTGAAAAGAGACTGGATTTAGTCCTTCAGTAACCCATGACAGATGAGAGAAGTACATGAAAATTTTGTAACTACCAAGTAGTAACCTCAGGGTGACGATATAATTAAACATTTTGTCAACTACTAGACACTGTTAAACCAGGGGCATTCAAAGGTTTGCACATTTCATCCTTTGTTTTGCTTGAAAAATCAGGTTTGTTGAACACTGATTATACTCTTTCTACTGTATTGATGCCAAATGTCATAAATTGTTGCATTTACCTATCACATGGTTGCAGGAAAGACTTCCACAACTTAAAAGTTTGTGGGTGCACGGATGTTAGCAACATTTTCTATCTCTCTTTGAGACTATGAAGCTAAAACCTAAAGCAAAACCAAGCCTTTTCCCAACTAAGTGGGGATTGGCTAGTCTTTGAAACTAGCATTCATACAATTAACATGGTTTTGCAACATACATATACTTGAGGACAAAGAAATTAACCTAGCCCCCATTGGATACAGTAGCATCATATTGGTGATGTTATTTACTATCATAAGCTACAAAAGACTTCCTGATTCACAACAGCACTATAATATTTACACCACTTTTTGCAATAGCTTTTTTATTTAGAAAATATTGAACCAAGCAAAAACTAAAGTTGAAGAAGAAACCACAGCTGCCCAGCTAATCACCCCGTAATATAGAACCATACAAGATAGGTCTCTGAGTGCATCTGTTGCTGGCTTTCATTACCAATTTATTAGACTATTGGTGGATGTTATAGTCTTATGGCACCCATATGGACGAGCAATTTATGTATGGTGTTCATGCTCTATAGCATTTGTTTCTTTAACCTGAGTAGTAGCAAAACTGCTAGTTTTTTTGTTTGTTTGCATGCTTACACTTTTTTGGTACTACACGCTTAGACAAATAAACTAGTACACCAATCTATACCTGAATAATAGTGGTTAATTTATTGCCTCTCTTGGAATAGGGGTTAGTGTCAGGCATTGTAGAGTTCGTAGAATCTTTGAATGTTTTATCTTGATGTAATTAGTGGGTGCACCAAATCGGTGCTTTTAATGAACTTATCTTATTCATCAGAAATAGTGGTTAACTTATTTTAGACTCTCCAAGATTTAGCAACTGCTGGTTTACAAACACAATTTCTACAATTATTTGTCATTTTCATTTTTTTTAATTTCTTAAGTTTCAAACGTTTAAGCCATGAGGAATGATAAGCCTTCCTGTGCCTTGAAGTTTTTCACAGAACTGAAAGGAACATGCATTTCAAGTATCAAAGGTGATATAGCGGGTTCCACTATATAGGTGTCAGCATATTGTTTGATGCCTAAAAATCAGAGACTGCAGACTGCCTTAATCCTTAACCATGTACTTTTCCATGCTAAGTGGGGTCAGCTAAAGAGTGCAACGCAAGAAGTTTCTAGGTAATTCCTTGTCCTGGTAAAGTTCTCATCTTACTTGGGACTGTTGATGTACTTCCCAGTAAGCCAAAATGTTAGTATTCTTCCGAAATTACCACTCAATGTATTCTTCTGAAATTACCTTTCAATGCACGAAATTATGTTATATCCAATCAAATTAGGAATCAAGGTAAACAAGTTTGTAGCTCAAAATGTTGTTAAAATGTTTAATTGCTTAATATCCCTATTGTTGGTTAACTAGCATACCCTCCTTATCTGATCTTGGGACCTACTATTTAAGTGTGAATCCTTCAACAATTTAGAGACCTTTTCGCAAAATTCTCGTCTATTTTTTTCAAATATATCGCCAACAACTATAATGTTAGCATGCTTCCCAAGTTATCATTCAACGTCTGAAATTAAGTACATCCAATCAAAATTAGGGATTAAGTTAAAACAATTTCTAGCTCAAAATTAACTAACAGTTCTATTAGTTAAGGAAGCCAGGCTAACCAAAGTACTCCCATTTTTTTTTTCTAGGAATCAGGTAATACTGCAGAGCTTTGGGAGAAGCAAGAGTAGTACAGCAAGCTAAAGGATTACATGCCTTGCAGGATGAACATCGGGAAATTGAACAGGACAAAGCTGCTCTTTGTCTGAAAGAGAGTTGCAATTGCTATGGATCCAAGGATAGATTGTCCGTCCATTCCCTCATCCTCTGAGTGCTTAAACCAGCAGACATGGAGATCAATCAGTTATAACTATGCACAGACATATATCTACACATGTTCAAGGAACATTTCTATTTACTACGCATTGAGGAAATTTACCACCAAGAAACACAAAAGAACTAGAAAGTTCAAAAAGGATCCTTACTGGTTGCGAATAAAACTTGAACAGATCATCATATAGTACGAGAATTCATTCCCTTGGCTTACAAAACCTGCCACTAGGATGTTACTACATTCTGCCTCTCATATAAAACGCATGAAAATATGATAACCTCCAAACAGGTCACATACCAAGACTGGAAATTTCCAAGGCCAACCTTCCAAGTCCAGCTCCAGGAACTAAGCAGCTAGGTGGGCTGAATACCATTGAAAACTAGATTAACCAAACGTACATAAGTAACAATAAAGGTCCAACAGAACATAGATAATTGAAATTGCAATCTCCAGTTTCAAGGGAAAAAGTATTGAAGCTCAGAAAGTGGCTCCTCAAAAATGCCATAAAATCTCAAATAACCATGAGAAGGTTTCAAAACACTACATAGTGAAACATGTAGATGTGATAATTTAAGCAAGTTAATGCATCTACATTTCTTTAAAATAATTCAATTAAGATTGCTTTTCGTTCATACTATTATCTCATGTCAAGAATTACACTCCACTTAGTATGGGAAAAGGCTAAGTTTTGGTTTTGGTTTTTGATTGGTCATGAATTACAGAGAGATAAAGGCTGGGAGTCTACTTAGCTTCCAAAGTAAGTTACCAGGTTGCTAGGAGATAGAAGGATAGTCTACGGCAAACAGAAACACTTACAAAATGGTTGAGAGAAAGGTGCTGTAACTATAATTTTGTTTGCTAGACTGGATGAACCGTTGATACAACACTTTCTACACGCATACATGATGGACACAAGTAACAAAGAATTTAAAAGATAGGGAAGCATAGTAGATGTCCTTATATCTTTTGGCATAGGAAAAAGCAGGATTCACTTGAGAGGATGCCAATGCAACTTGATCCATAGCATGCATGGTTTATATATATAATCAAGAAGCACTTGACTAATAATGTATGTACAAGTTATGTGCATGACAGAAGAATTATATTAGCTTCCACCAGTGATGACTATTTCCAAGAATGTTCTTTAGGATGTAGCCAAGTTTCTGTCTAAGTGCTAGCGGAATCAATTTTGATAATTATTAATATATTCATTGCAAAAGCACCAAGGATTAGCACCATGTACATCAAGAAGAAGAATGTAGGGATTCTTAAAAACTCTATCAGCTCCACATATTTACAGAATAATTATTTCTATGCCAAAAAGGTGACCCCAAACAGATTCTCTGAACAGCAGAAAGTGATAGAGGAATAATATTAGTTATTACAAGCAATACTGCAATAATATTTCCTGGAACCTCCTCAGAGAAATAAATATGGCAAGAGCAGGGTTCTTTAATTTAAAAGCTTGTGAAACCTGTTTGGTCCAGGAAATCAGAAACATCGGCATTCATAGGCAACATCTCTGATAAGATGTCAAATATTAGCTATGCGAGACTAAGTTTGGGAATTGGACATATGAAAATGACAATTTTGTAAGAGATGACCACCCACCGAGTCTTTCAGTTAGTAGAAATTCAGTTTCTTTTTCTATGCAAAAAGTCATATCTGTTGATTTCTAACACACATTTTCATTCAAAAATAATCAGGATTTACTGTGGGTAGGAAGAGAGGATGGGGACTGGCATCTCCACACTGCCTGCCACCTATTTCCCTTCTCTCTTTCTCTCTCTTCCACACTCTTCCACGGTTACCTATTAGGGTTACTTTAAAATGTTAAACATTAAAGGAAAACAGATATACCCCTATACTAAAGATTTACTTCCTAACAACTTCTATTGGATCATATCCAATGGGAGTGGGATCCAATTCTCCCTTTTTAACATGCCCCCTTCAAGTTGGGGTTGGTATGTTGGTCACCCCCAACTTGCTAAGAGTTCTTTTGAACCATATTGCAGTCACTGGCTTTGTCAATATGTCTAGTTGATATTCTTAGCATACATGTACCAACTTGAAGGCTCCTTGAGTGATCTTCTCTTTGATGAAGCGGCAGTCCACTTCAATGTGTTTTGTCCTCTCATGATATACTGGATTTGAGGTAATTTGTATGGTTGTCTAATTATATATAAAGAAATGGATAGAAAAATTTATTCCAATACCAATTTCTTCTATAAGGGATGAAACCCATAGACCCTCACACATACCAAGTACAATAGATCGATATTCGGCTTTTACACTGACCTTGCCACTACTAATTGTTTCTTACTCTTCCAGGAGACAACATTTCCTCCTCCACACAAAGTATTGTCCTCAATCGATCCTGTGATGCTACCCAATCAACATTTGAAAACACTTCAATGTCTAGTGATGAGTTAGGAGCATATAAGATTCCATGAGAAATTATAGATTTAAGATGTCGAATTATGTGGAAGACATCATTGATGTGTTGTCTTGTTGGAGCAAGCATTCACCTACTAACATAACTTACTGCAAAACTAATATCATGTCTTGTGATGGTAAGGTATATTAATTTACCTACCAGTATTTGATATCTACCTGTATCATCGTATAGCTCCTCATCTTTATTATTTATCCTATTCAATTCAACGGGAATCATACATGCCCGACATTCCAACATCTTTGCCTCTTCCGATAAATCTAAGATATATTTCCTCTAACAAGGAACATTCTATCACTCCATCGAATCATTTCAATGCCAAGGAAATAATGTAAATAGCACAAATCTTTTGAAACCCATAGACCCTCTATATCATCTCCAGTAATGATAATATCATCAACATACACTAGTAATAAAATAGTCTTATCCCCATATTTTATGAAGAGAGTATGATCATTAATGCTTCTTTTGAATCCCAAACTGAGTATCCCTTGCTGAATTTTTCAAACCAAACTCTTGGTGATTCCGTCAAGTGACTTCTTTAATTTGCACACCTTCTGCAATCTCACTTTATCATTATAGTTAGGTGATAGATCCATGTAAATGTCTTCTAAAAGATCTCCTTGGATAAAAGCATTTTTTACGAGTTCCCACTGTTTGTTCACTGCTAAACTAAGAAGTATCTGAATGGTATTCATCTTGGTTACATGCGCAAAGGTCTTCGTGTAGTCGATACCATATGATTGGTTGTAGCATTTTGTCACTAATAGTGTTTTATATCTCTCAATAGATCCATCTGCATTGAATTTGATAATATAGACCCGTTTGCAATCTAGTGTCTCCCTGCCTGATGGGAGATCTATGAGTGTCCAGGTATGATTCTTTTCTAGTGTTGTAATTGCATCTTTCATTGCTTCCTCCTATTCTGGAACATACTTGGCTTCTTCGAAGTGCTTTGGAATAGGGATATTTTTTTCATTCATCACAAACATTTGATATTCTTTTGGAAGATTAGTGTTGGATACAAATTGACTGATGGATATTTAGTTGTTCCACGTTTTTCCTTCCTTAGTGCAATTGGTAAATCATTATAAATATCAAAGGAATGAATAGAAGGGTTTATATTAGAGACTTGTGGAACTGAATCAGGATTAAGATCCTGATCAAGGGTAGCATTAGGTTAGGCATGATAACTTGTTGTTTTCCCCTTAAGTATGTCTTCAAAAACACTTGTCTGTAGTTGGTTCTTTGTGTACCATTTTTTGTCCTTCATCTTCATCCAATCTATAGTCTTCGGTAGGTAAGATAGGTAGTACATTTGTAGGTGATGTATTTGGTAATTTCCTCCCGAAATGTTGAATCCATTGTGACATAGACCCTTTTCTTTAATGGGTTATAACATTTATAACCCTTTTGAGTAGGTGAGTATCCCAAAAAAATACATTTAACTGCCTTGGCATCTAATTTATCTCTTAGATTGCCATATATATATATATATATATATATATATATATATATATATATATATATATATATATATATATGAACGAAGCTAGTACTCCCAAACACTCTCAAAGGTATATGAAACTGCTTTTGAGTAGGACACAAAATGGAATGGAGTACCCCATCCTAGCACCGCACTGGGCCTATGGTTTATAAGGTATACCGCAGTTAGGACACTTCTCCCTAGTAATACTTAGGAACATTGAATCCCAATAACAATGTTCTAGCAACTTCAAGTATATGATAATTTTTTTTTAGTACGAATTATCTTAATTGGCAACTGAAATTAAGTATAAACAAACATATAGAATGTTGACAGAATATCTTTCACTTCATCCTGAGATTTCATAAGATAAACCACAGTAAATCGGGTGCAGTTATCAATAAATGACACAAAGTATTTGTAACCATTTAAATATGTAGTAGAACATGAACCCCAAGCATCAAAATGAATAACTTCAAATTGTTTTAAAGCTCTAGATTTATTGATAGGAAATGGCACATGATGGTGCTTAGCTCTTTGACAAGTATCACCATGCAAAGTAAAATCACAGCTACTAGATAATCCCAATAACAATGTCTATTCTTTTTAGTGGAAAATGTTTCAATCTATGATGCCATAAAATCACCTCCTCTTGCCGGTTTGCTACTATGAAGGTAGATAGATTCCTTGTCCCTGTCCCTCGTGTTTTCTCAAAGAAACAAAGTTCTTTCTTCATGCTGCCCTGACCAAAGATCCCCCTTGTATTCGGTTCCTGAAATAAAAGACCAGTAAAACTGAATGTTACTTTACAATTGACATCTCTAGTTAGAGCACATTATAGACAATAAATTAATTGATAGATTAGGGACATGTAACACATTATTAAGTACTCCCACGGTGGTAATTATACTCCCTTTTCCTACTACAGGAGTATGAGAACCAACGGCCAACTTAATCCCATTCTTTTCATGTATTATCTCATAGTTATGAAAAAACTCCCTAGGTCCCACCATGTGGTATGTAGCACCTGAGTCAATTACCCAAACTCTTCATCGAGAAGAAATCATGTTATCTATTGCCATGAACGGGATATGTCATGGTTGCTTGAGGATCAATAATTGAGGATGAGAAAGCTATAAAAACTCCCTAAGTCCCACCATGTGGTCCATAGCACGTGAGTCAATTACCCAAACTTTTGATCGAGAAGAAATCATGTTATCCATTGCCATAAACGAGAAGGGATATGTCATGGTTGCTTGAAGATCAATAATTGAAGATGAGGAAGTTGCCCGAGAGTATGCTAATCAAGTTTAAGTTCTTCTAACTTCTTTTTCATCTCTACTAGTGAGCTTAATCTAGTCTCAAGAGTTGTCTTATCACTATTATCATTGTAGCAAGTCTTGTTTTGATTGAAATTGGGTTTACCCACTAGATCCCCACATTTCTCTTTGGTGTATAGAGATTTACCACAGTGTGAGCATTTAAATTTATCTTTCTCATCTAGTGTGGCTTGTGATCTACCTCGAACTCTGCCTCTAAATCCCCCTCTATCTCGATGTCCAAGAGTTTGGTTTCAACTCAAAACTATCGTATTCTTTGTACCTAGCTTGCCCTCTTCTTCTAAGTTTTTTTCTCTTCTTCTCTAACAGTAGAGAATAAACAGTACACAAAGGGAGTTCCTCCCTACTATTATTTTTAACAGTTTCATATTCAAACAATATACCCCACAATAAGTAAAATACCTTCCGTTCTTCAAACTCTTTATTACGTTCCTTAGTACATCTCTGACATTTTGTTTTGGAGAAGAATTGCAGCTCTTACCAATGACCCCAAAGTTCAACATAATATTCACGGATTGATCTTCCTCTTTGACGACATTTTCGAATTTTTTCTATGATCTCATATTTCTTTGCAATGGTTTTCCTCTGCACATAAGCCTCATGGAATGCTTTCCAGATCTCAGGCGGCTGATTCAAGAAACATAAATGTGTTGTCAATCGCTAGAATCATGGATTTAATCAACCATGCACTCACCAATGCATTTTCCCTACGCTATGTGAGATAGGTATGATCATTACTACTTGGCATGAGGATTTCACCTATTAGATACTCCCACCTACATCTTGTCATAATTGCAAGTTCCATCGATCATGTCCACCGTAAATAATTTTGTCCATCCAATCTTATGTTTGTAATATGAAAACTTTCTCCCTTCTCGTTGCTAGTAAATTTTGCATACTTAACTACTTTACCTTTTTCTGTCATATTTGCCCTCTTACTCCCGTTAGTAGTCTCCTCTTGTTTTCTGACAAAGTTGAACTTTGCACACGCAAAGAGTATTTTTGAACGATATGGGGGTTGAACCCTAGGCAATTGTTGCACTGCTGCTACCACCACTTGTCTTCGAAACGAACTCCTAATTACCTCAATTAGGCTATGATACCATGTTGATTTCTAAAACACATTTTCATTCAAAAATAATCAGGATTTATATTAGGTAGGAAGAGGATGGGAGTTGGCATCTCCACACCGACTCCCACCTATTTCCCTTCTCTCTCTCTTCCACACTCTTTCACTGTTACCTCTTAAGTTACTTTAAAATATTAAACATTAAAGGAAGACAAATATACCCCTATACTAAAGATTTACTTCCTAACAGCTCCTATTGGATCACATCCAATAAGAGCTGCCAATAGGAGCTGAATCCAATTCTCCCTTTTTAACAATGTCATTTTTCCAACTCCATCTAAAATTAAAAAAGAAATCTCCAAACTTCACGAAATGAACAAAAAGTTATTAAAGAAGGCATAATTCAATAATGCTCTCTTTATCTTCAAAAAGAAATGAGTGCATGAGTGTGCACCCACATGCATGTCTGGCTTGTGCGAAGAACATAAACACACAACAAAAAACAGTCATGCTATAGCTTGCAAAATGCTAAGCATGTGAGGTGTCGGGTATAAAAATATGCCAAAGATTAATAGAAGCAACAGTAAGCGATGAAAGGTACATAATTTACACTCAATACTTTTGGTTTCCAGAGTTGACCAAATCTTGGCTGGCCTATAAATGGGACAAATGAGTTGAACCCAACCCTTATGTTGATGGGATCCATCAAAAAGTGTTGAAGACACCATTAGCTAAGGTGCTGAGTGACTTAAGCGCATGCAGGACACAACGGAAGTTGTTTTTTATTAAGAGTAATCTTGTCTTTTAAGATGTAAAGTTCATTATATAAAGACTTAATCCAACGTAAGAGGTTAAAAAAAGGGTGTTATGGAATAAAAGAGAGAGAAAAGGAGGGCGGCCCTCCATTCTCCATTGTTCTTCCCTACATTTCTCCTTAATCTAATCATGTAAAACATTATATAAGAGTAATTAACCACCGAAACATGGGATTTCGGGTGGTGGTTCTGGCGGCAGAAGAAGAAGATGAAGTTTGCAGAAAATCAAGTAGTTTATGCAATTTCACGTAAAAATCAGTTCTACCCATCCTAGTTAAAGGCACCCTCTTGTTGTGTGGTGGCCAAGGGTCATGGGAGTCGACCGCAGTGAGGTGGCGGAAACAAAGTCGCTGCGAAAAACGCAGATTCAATGCATGTTGAAGTTTTGGTGTTTTGCAGGCTCCAATTCGATGGGAACATAGTGTTGGGAGAATGCATGGACGGAGTTTTGCAGCCATATTCAGTTGTTTGATAAGGTATTGGCCTCCCGTAAAACCACCCAGTGAAGTAGCTCGTGGGTTGTTGATTGTTTTCTATACTTTCTGTATTTCGTGAATCTAATCACATTTGGCTATCGATTTGATTTGGGATCGACTTGAATTTGTTGGGTTTGAGGAAGGATTTTCCATCAAAATCCCATGAAAAATCAGTGTAGAAAGCTATCATATTCGATCTACAAAAAAATATTTGGCAATATTTCTGGTCGTTGATGGATCTCGCCACCTAGGCTGAGTTGAGTGTCGTCACCACCACAAAGTGGAAGGCCTGTTCTCGGCGGAAGCTACTCCATAGGGGCGAAGCAAACCGCAATTTGTGGTGGCCATTTGAAAGTTCTGAAGACAACTGTTGGTGCGGTTGGAATCGGGCCCATTTATTCCTAACTTCGTGGGAAGGGAGATTTCGTTCCTTTTGCTGGAAAAAGAAAGATAGGGTTGTGGCAGATCTCTTTTCCTGATTTAGTGGAAAAACTAACTAGAAAAAGAGACTTAAAACAAGGTATAAATCTACCTATTTTTCGAAATCCTGGAATCAAAGAAATTTTTTCTTGATCCGTGGAAAGGTAGTTGATCTCAAAAGGAAGGAGATCAAGATAAGGATAATCCTCACGATTTTAGGAGGGAGCTGCTAGCCGTTGATTAACATTTGCAGAGAGGATGTTGCTGCAGATTGCAAGGGTGCGGTCCAAACACTGTTGCGGGTGATTGCATGGAGTGTATCATAGCTACTTAGTTTGAGTGAGCCCGGGTGATCAGCTTGGTCTAAAATTTTGTGAGTTGTTACCTAACATATTAGTGATGTTCATCCTGTTTTTCGACAAGCAAAAATGTAGCCCGTTCGTCTACAAGAGTGGTCAAAATTCGGGGATATGCAGTGAGTGCAGTTTCTGTAAATTTTGTGTAGTTATTTTCAGTTGAGTGCAACCTAGTTAGTTTGTGTCATCTGGAACAATGAGATAACTTTGTTGCTTTGTGGAGTCATTGGTTGACAGTAGAGCCATGAAAAGTGCTTGTATTGAGCGAAAAATCTTTGGTGTAAGTAGAAAACTAGTAGCAACAGTGGATTGTTGCAACGTTCTACATTGAATTTGTTGTGGATGAAGGACATCCCCAGGTGGATCTGATGTTGAGAAGCCCCTCAAGTGTGGAGGGATTGTTGCTGCAAGGAGAGGTCCGCAATAGAAGCTGCATGGACCGAGTTGATGTAGAATGTGAACGAGCCGCTTAGAGCAGTTCTGTGTTATTTCTAAACTATAGTAGGAGGAGGTTGTTGAATGTGTACAACCAGAAAGGCTGATGAAAGTGTGCAGCCAGTAAGGCTACTGTAAATGTGTACAACCAAGAAGGTTTATTAAAAGTGTACTACTTGAAAAAATGTGTTCATCAAGGAAGGCTGACGAATGTGTGCAACCAAGAAGACTGATGAACGTGAGAACATTACTTTGACAGTGTTTCCATAAGGGAGTAGTAGTGTTACTACCCAATCACACTACGAAAAGAAGAAACCAGCAACTGCAAAGAGTCTACAGACGTGAGTGTGGTGAAACAGGACTGATTGCTGGAAGTAACTTGATTTCTTGTAGAGTTGGAGTATCAATACTAAAAAATTCAAGTTGCTTGTAGGTTTATTAACCATTTTTTAACGAGTTAAGAGTTACAAGTATCTCACTGCCAACTTGAGGGGGTATTGAAGACACTATTAGATAGGGAGGTGCCAAGTGACCTAAGCGCATGGAGGACACAACTCAAGTTATTTTTCTTTATTAAGGACAATTTTGTCTTTTAAGATATAAAGTCCATTATTAAGGACTTAATCCAGTGTAATAGGTTAAAAAAGGGTGTTCTAGAAAGGGTGTTCTAGAATAAGAGAGAGAAAATGAGGGCAGCCCTCCATTCTCCATTGTTCTCCCCTACATTTCTCCTTTGTTTAATTGTGCAAATCTCAACAAAAGGGCCCCACTCCCACAATTATGAGAGATCTGATACAAGATCTCATGCTAGATAGCTGTCTCCTAACAGCTGCTACATCACCAGCATTAAGATCGAGTTTGCAATCCATCATATAGCTACCTTTCATGACTATAAGTAACATCAATGAACCAGAGAGTTTCCTAAGTAAGCTAAGAGACCAAGCAAGACAGTCAAGGACAAAGCTGTAATTGTTTGTTCATCTTCTCATTCAATGCATAATTCAACCAAGGTATCACACACCTAGAATTGCTGCGATTAGGGAAAAGACGGTTGAGCTCATCAAGAATAGGCTTGTAACACTGGTCGCGCTCTCTTTGTCCCTGTGAAGAGAAAAATCAGAATGTCAACCATCCTTGAGGCAAACTAGAAAATTCGGAAATGATTTATAATAAGTGCAATATTACCTCTGTTGTCCAGTCCCTGACAATGCTTCTTATCACACAACGCACCTTCACCAAATAGAATAGCAAAATCAGCACCTTGGCAGATAAATCATTTACATATAAAAAAGGGAAAAAGAGTAAAGTTTGATGCTACAGAAGAATGTTATTTATGCACATGACTTCAAAGTCAGTTTTGTGTATGTCAATAGTAACAGTAAATAACTACAGCAACCAGGGCCCGTTTGTAATATATATCCATCTCAAAAGTGAAAGTCAATAGCTCTCTACGGAAGAGTTCTCTTTTTGTCTGCAAGAAAGGTTCAACTCCATACTGTACAAAAGATCACGTTAGTACTGGTGAGTTACCCCTCTTTCTTATTGAGGCTCTTCATAGCAATGTTGTGAAACGCATATCGGTGCCCGTATCACACTCCACACCGATACGCCTACGCCGTTATCTATGATACGTGCAATTTTTTCATTCCTTGATAAAAAAATTCAAAAATATTAATAAAATTCAAAAATGCAAGAATTGAAATGAATGAACAAAACATATAAAACAAAATCAACATTAAACAAAATTGAATCCAAAAGCTTGATTTGAAACAAATAATTCTTAATAAATGACTATAACTATAAAAATATTTAGAGAGATTGTGAGAATAGAATAACAAAGTTAAATAACATCTCATAATGAACATACATCTATACGGTAACTTGAATACTGAATACCTTTAATTAATAAACAACAAAGTTACAAAGTTACTCCTTACAATCATCCATACCTAAACGTTACAAAGTTAAAATTACATTTAAAAGTTAAAACAATCATCCACAATATGGATCATAATCAACAAAAGTATTGTAATCGACATAGTCAAGATCACCATCATGATGATCATCATCTCCTCCCTCTTCCTCCTCCACAATTGGATATGCCCATCCAACGCCTTCATCTTCTATCATTATCTCCAACTCCAAGTTCTCCTTTAGCTTGAAGTGCCCTCCAGTTTTCATCCTCTAAATTGATGAGGGTTCTTCCTCTTCAACCTAATAATCAAGAATATCAATATTTTCGTAGCTCAAGAGGTCATATGGTACATTCTTTGCTCTTCTTGTATCCTTTTCAATTTTTTTTGTAAAGAAAGAATATCAAATGCAATATAATCACATCAATCAATCATTATTAATAAAAATAACTAGGCAGCAACAATAAATATTTTTAAAATTGTTACATTTGTCTTAACTTCATATTATATGCAATGTATACCAAATTATGCAGTCGAGCATGCTCCAGACTGTTTCTCTTTTTCGTGTGAATGTGTTTGAAAAAGCTCAAATTTCTCTCGCACCCACTCAAACTGCAAGTTTAGCTCAATATACGTTGTGCAAACCTTGCTAATTTTGGTTCATCTACACCAAAGCAAGTCCACCATTCATCTAAAATAAAACACGATAATGGTTAATAATAAACAACTCCACCCATGTAAGGGATCACCCTTGCATTGCCGGTCCCAAGCCCGGATAAAGGAGGAGGGTTATGTTAGGCTTCCGACAGCCAGCGTAAAACTTCGTTGAATTTTTATAACATGAATTACAAAAATTATGAGCATTGCTTTGGGGTATCCCCGCCTAGCGACGTGTTGCAAAGCCCGAATGCAGTAAGAAGTAAGCAAGGGCCACTACATTTTCACCCAAATGTAGTGAATCAATTGCAGAGAGGGTTCCCACACCATAGACGGGTGTGGGTAAAGAAGTTAGTCCCGCTACATTGCCGCCCGAATGTATTGAAAAAATTTCAGATAGGGTCTCCGCATTTTGATTATGGACGGATGCGGGGGGTAAGGAAGTTAGTCCTAGATAATAAGATTCGTATTGGTTCTTGGAATATCGGAACATTATCGGGTAAGCTAATGGAGGTGGTAGATACTATGATTCGAAGAAAGATTCATATTCTATGTTTACAAGAGGCAAAATGGGTTGGAGAAAAAGCAAAGGAGATAGAGGATACAAGTTTTAAATTATGGTACTGTTGTAAATATTTGTCAATGAATAAAGGTTGATGTTGCACGAATCAAGATCAACAAGTCGCCAAGAGTCAAATGGCATTCAATCACAAATGCCGATCTTCAAGAATAATCAATAAGAGTGGAAGCACATACAAAAACAAGTTAAAAAGCAGTATTAGACTGCATACTTTATTTATGAATTTATGGAGTATTTATAGACATTATACTTTGTACATGAAATGTGCAAAAATAAAAACACAAGGCCAAGAGAATGAACTAGTGGCCAGCACTAGCCGTTGGGAACAGCTCCAACGGCTACTGGAGCTCCCAACGGTAGTAGCCAGGGCCACCATGGCCCTGGCCCTGCCTCAAACTTGGGTTGCACAAGCCCTAGTGGCTCGTGGCCCTATTACATTAACACCCCCCTCAAACTTACGGGGTATACAATGGAAGTTTGTCCAACATAAATCAAATACAACTCAATTTTCAACGAACTTGTTACAAAAATTTCTATAAAATTAGTAGCCAAGTTGCCACAGCTTCCTTTAAAACAACTACTTCCTTTGAAACAACTACAAATCATCTTGTCATAATCAATGTGTCAACCTATTTGTCATCCTGCATGAAAATCAACGAAGTATCAATACATACATTTGCTCAATTTTAATGAAATCACAAAGACAATGTACCATATCTAATCTAAAGGGTAAACAAAAAAATGAGTCAAATAAGTTCATGAAGTTGATTTTCTCAAAAAGCTCATTTGAAAGAGAACATTGATATCATTCAAATAGGATTGTCTATAATAACTAGATTCATAAATCACTACAAACTTGTGATATTATAAGGGGACCTTGGTATATCAAACAAGCATTTTAAGGTTATGCTCAAAACCCAAGTTTTAAGGACAAACTTAAACCCAAACAAGCTTTTTAAGACAAAGCTCAAAACCTTCAAACAATCTTTTTAAGGTTAAGCTCAAAACCCACCAAGTCAAACAAGCTTTTTAAGGTTAAGCTCAAAACCCGCCAAGTCAAACAAGTTTTTTAAGATTAAGCTCAAAACCCGCCAAGTCAAACAAGTTTTTTAAAAGCTCAAAACCCACCAAGTCAAATAAGCTTTTTAAGGTTGAGCTCAAAACCCGTCAAGTCAAACAAGCTTTAAGGCTAAGCTCAAACCCGAGTTTTGAGGAAAAACTCGGACCCAAACAAGCTTTTTAAGGCAAAGCTCAAAACCTTTAAATCAAACATACAATTCCCAAGGCCCTTAAATATCCTTTAAACTCAAAAGTGATTCTATGGTTCCAAAAGTAAAATAATCCATTTGAATGATCGAAAACAAGTCAAAAAAATCAACTTTATGCTTTTAAAAAGTTTGTTAAAACCATAACATCAAGATAACTATAAGTCTTTTTCAATATTGATTACTCTCCAACCAAAAGGCTAACAACATGGAACATCTTAATCACAAAGATTTCCAACAAAAGGCCAACAAACGGAGATCATAATCTCATAAAAAAACAACCTTAAAGTTATCAAGATCACAAATCTTCAAATAATAATTTGTTAAAACACTTCTATCACTTAATAACTATAAGTCTTTTTCAATATTGATTACTCTCCAACCAAAAGGCCAACAACATGGAACATCTTAATCACAAAGATTTCCAACAAAAGGCCAACAAATGGAGACCATAATCTTACGAAAAAGCAACCTTAAAGTTATCAAGATCACAAATCTTCAAATAAGTGCATCTTCAATTTTTAATTAATTTCTAACCGAAGGCCAAAAATATGAATCTCAGTCATACAAGTACATTCAACTCATTATCAACAATCATTTTTCCAAATGTCTCAAATAACAATAAGTATATCTTCAAGCATTAATTGATTTCCAACAAAAGGCCACCAATGTGAAGCACCTTAATCACAAAGGTCTTCAATAAAAGGCCAACAACATGGATCTCAATTACACAAGAGGATACCCCATATTGTTTTCTAACAAATACATTTTCGAACTTATCAATAGTTAAGTTTGAAATCGTAACAAATTTTCAAATAACAATAAGTGCATCTTAAGATATCAATTAATTTCCAACAAAAGGCTACCAACATGAAGCACCTTAATCACAAAGGTCTTCAACAAAAGGCCAACAACATGGATCTCAATTATACAAGAAGATACCCCTTATTGTTTTCTAACAAATACATTTTTAAATTTATTAATAGTCAAGTTTGAAATCATCCAAATATCACAACACATTTTTCTTATAAACATGCCAACAAACAATTTGATTTAACTCCGTAAATACATAATCAAGATTGCATGTAACCAAGTTGGAAGGAACACACCTGGATGGGCTAAGTCTGAATACCATGCACAGTGGAATCGGGTCGAATAGCCAAATCTGTTCATTTAACTCAATAATGCAAATACTATACAAATATGCAATAATATTAAGTGCAACAAAAAATATTCATGTTTTTCATGAGAAGGGAACGCAGTAAACCACTAAAATGTTCCAATAATCAAACTAAATCCATATTTCTCATCAATAAGTCCATCTAAAACACAAAGCTTAATATTTTCAAATCAAGGATAAGAAAAAGTGGTTCTCACAAAAACAAACTGATATTATTGGAATATTGCATATCCCAACCACAAGACAAATCGAACTCAAGGAATTCTGAAAGCAACCACCATAACAAAGAGTGCAAGACTAGCCAAATTCTCATGGCAAACAAAGAATGATGGTTGATATTGTGATAAGTAAACAAGCCAAACAAGACCACGTATAAAGAATCAACGATTAGTTAAGTACTCAATCTTTATTAAACTAATTTTCAAAGACAAAAGGGCAAAGCTATTTCAACCCTTATTAAGTCACTCAAATACCAAAAACCCAAACGGAACTACATAAGATAAACCAACACCCATATAGATGTAAAGGAGAGATACCGAAAACACACCAACAAACAAACAGTCGCAAACAACAAAGGACAATTAGCACTAAAACAACACAATGATTTCTTCAAAATCCAAGTAATTATTTAATGACCATTTCAAAAACATGCTTCAAGAAATCTTAAGTTATCATATTTGCACCGAAACAACATAGGATTTTTCAAAGAAAGGGGAGATAAACTAATAAACCATCCTTAATCCAAAAATAGATCGCATAATGTTCTTATAATAACCATGAACTAAGAAACCAAGGAACAACTACTATTAAGATTCATAGCAAAAGAAAGCAAATTTCTACATAAAACGAAAATATGGATGACAACACTATTGTTCATAGACCAACAAAACGAGAAGATGAGATTTGAGAAATGAAGCAATGCAACGCGAATGAATTAATCTATCATCTTCTTCAAACTCATTAAGGGAAAGATATAGATCAATAACAAAGGATAATGATAAGATACTATATATATATATATATATATATATATATATATATATATATATATATATATTTTTTTTTTTTAAAACGAGAATGTCAAAAATATTATTACTATCTCATGTCTTTGATAAACAACAACTAAGTTTTCAAATGTTTTGAACATATCAAACATAGCAACAAATTTACTTTAGTCAAGAATCGTTTGTTAAAAACAAAAGTTCAATTTCTAAAAAAGTTATATTTTCAAACACATTGTTATCACAAACACAAATTGATTACTTTATTTGTAGAAAAAAAGATAGAGTGTGTTGTAAAGATTGTAAGGTAATTTCACGAGAAAGCTTAACCACCCAGCATAGACTTTTAGTTATGAATTTACAAATAAAAAAATGGACAAAGAAGAAAAGAGTGCATCAAGCTATTCGGACTAAATGGTGGAACCTGAAAAGCGAGAAAGAAGATATATTTAAACAGAAAGTCCTTCAAGGAGATGTTTGGAAATATGTTGGCATACCCTGTGATATGTGGAACAATATGGCTATACATATTAGGAAAGTGGCGAAAGATGTGTCAGGGGTATCTAAGGGAGGTGTACCCGCACAAAAAGAAGCTTGGTGGTGGAGTGAAGTAGTACAAAATAAAATCAAGGCAAAGAGGGCATGTTACAAATTACATTATGCTAAGAAAACTAGTGAAACTTTAGAAGCTTATAAGAAAGCAAAGAAGAAAGCGAAAAAGGCCGTTAGTGAAGCAAAAGCTAAAATTTGAGAGGACTTATATAAAAAACTCAACTCAAAAGAGGGTGAAAGCAGTGTTATCCGTATCGCACCGTATCGTACGATACGGTGCGATACGTATCGTATCGTGGGAAGCCACGATACGATACGGTAACCTGTATCGTAAGATACAGGTTATCGTGCCGTATCGTACGATATGGTACTGTATCGTACGATACGGCCCGTATCGCCCGTATCGTACGATACGGGCGATACGCCCAAAATTTTTTTTTTTTCAAAATTTTTTTTTTTTCAAATTTTTTTTTTCAAAAAAATTTTTTTTTTCAAATTTTTTTTGCATGTTTCTGCCCTCTCTTTCCCTCTCTTCACTTCCCTTAAAGGCATCCTCCAATATGCTTATAATTTGGGTTTATAATTTCATTTATTTAATAAAAATAATGTATAAAAAAAAATTTATGACAAAATCATTTCCCTTTCTGTTACAACTTTTAGGTATATTTTTGCTAACAGTTTCTAATTTCATAAGATCGTAAACAATTAAAAACATTTAATTCTCTCGGTTCATTGAGTAGGGATTTCACAACTTCACTATTTTAAGGTTCACGTTACATGACTTCCATTGAGTTGAACATGATCAATGTGTGTGAGGCTTAACTCAGTCTGTGAAGTGAGAAATGAAGCTCATGCATTAGTTAAAAAGCTAGTCTCCAATAAGAGAAAAAGGGGACATTATCAAGTAATAATATAACATCATTAAGGTGTCATAGACTCAATAATCAAAGAAATGGAGCTCTTTGTTTTGCTCACATATGAAAATTAGCAAATATGACTACATGTACAAAGATAGCAGTTTGTTAATTTTGATATATTACATGAGTGAATTATGGAAGATAACGAAGAAAATGCACTCCTAAGTCCTAACTGAAGAAGACATTGCATGAATTAATTTGAAGTACAACAACATCATCAAGGAGAAGATGAAGATTATTTAGTTAATGATCCTGATACAAATTTACAATATGTAAAATATAAATGTATTTCATTTTTTGATTCAAAATATATAATTTTGGATGCAATTGTTCAATATTAAATGTTCAATTTGTGCTAAACTTTGCATTATATGAATTTAAAGCAATTACCAGATTTTTTCAAAATTTTCCAGAATTTTTTTGATTTTTTTCGGATTTTTACTAATTTTATTGATTTTTTAAATAATTTTTATAGTTTTTTAATATTAAAGTACGATACGATACGATACGATACGATACGATACGATACGCCCGTATCGTGGAGCCCAGCGATACGCGATACGATACGCGTCGGACAACACTGGGTGAAAGAGATATTTTTAGGATAGCTAGGGGTAGAGATAAGAAAACTAAAGATCTTAATTATGTTAAATGTATAAAAGACAAGGATGAAAAAATTCTAGTGGCAAATGATGATATAAGAAATAGGTGGGAAAAACTATTTTTATAATCTTTTTAATGAAAATAAAGATGTTAGTATTAATTTAGGAGATTTAGCCAAGTCACAAAAGTATATAAACCACAATTTCTATCGACGTATTCAAAAGAATGAAGTCAAAGAGGCTCTTAAACATATGAAGGGTAGTAAATCGGTAGGACCAGATAATATTCCTATAAAAGTTTGGAAAATACTAGGAGAAATAGGAATCACTTGGCTCACAAGACTATTTAATGAAATATGGAAAAACCAAAAGATGCCCGAGGAATAGAGAGCAAGTACACTTATACCCATATATAAGAACAAAGGAGACATTCAAAATTGTGCGAATTATCGAGGTATCAAGTTAATGAGTCATACTATGAAATTATGGGAAAGAATTATCGAACGTAGGTTAAGACAAGTATAAGTACAACAGAGAACCAATTTGGATTCATGCCAAGCAGATCTACTCTTGAAGTAATTCACTTTTTGAGACATCTTATGGAACATTTTAGAGCAAAAAAGAAAGACCTTCATGTGATATTTATTGATCTACAAAAAGCTTATGATAGAGTACAGAGGGAGGTTCTTTGGAGAACTTTGGAAAAAAGAGGTATCCCATTGACATATATTAACCTTATAACAGACATGTATGATGGTGCAAAAACATGTGTGAGGACTCATGAAGGAACGACAGATTTCTTTGAAGTTAATATTGGGTTACATCAAGGATCAACTTTAAGTCCATACTTATTTATAATGGTGATGGATGAGTTAACAAAACATATTCAAGATGAAGTACCTTGGTGTATGTTATTTGCAGATGACATTGTATTAGTGAAGGAGTCTAAGGAAAAAGTTAATAGAAAATTGGAACTATGGAGAGAAACATTAGAAAGCAAAGTTCTCCGACTTAAGTAGAACAAAGACAGAATATATGGAATGTAAGTTTGATCATTTGGTTACCTCAGAGGACATAGAAATTAAAATTGGCACACATTGCATCCCTCAAAATGAAAGTTTTAAATACCTAGGGTCAATTTTTCAGAGTGATGGAAGAATTGATGGAGATGCTACTTATAGAATTAATGATGGTTGGTTAAAATGGAGAGGAGCATCAGGTATTCTTTGTGATAAGAAGATACCATTAAAATTAAAAGGTAAATATTATAGAGCAGCAATTAGGCCTGCCATGTTTTATGGTTCTGAGTGTTGGGTAGTTAATCATCAATATGTACAAAAGATGTCTGTGACAGAAATGAAGATGTTGAGATGGATGAGTGGTCATACAAGAAAAGACCGTATACATAATGAGGTTATTAGAAACAAATTAGGAGTGACACCAATAGAGGATAAAATGAGAGAACATCGTTTAAGATGGTTTGGACATATAGAAAGAAGATCAAAAGAAGAACCTTTAAGAAGGTTAGAAAAACTAAATTTGGAAAGTATTAAAAGAGGTAGAGGACGACCACAAAAGTGTTGGAAAGAAACAATAAAGAATGATCTAGCTTATTGGGAGTTAATTGCTAACATGACACACGATTGGAATCTGTGGAAACAAAGAATCCATGTAGCCGACCCCGTCTAGTATGGGAAAAGGCTTAGTTGTTGTTGTTGTTGTTGTAATAGTTAATAATAAACACTCAAAGTCAATCAATTGATAACTTAAATGAATATCAGTAAAACACATAATACCTGGTCGCATTTGAGAGCAGAATTGGATTGTAATTTGCATTCCAAAATCTCCAACACTCTGTATATACTTGCTTAACTCTAAATGGATATTGCAATGAGTATACGAATCTTATACAAGGTCAATCGCACTAAATATATCCTTTTTTTTACTTCTTTGTCATGTATAAAACTAGGAGAAAATCGAATAGAAAGGTTAAGGAAATATGTAGCAACATGCAAATCATGTGCATCAATTATCTTTCAAACCTTTTTTATAAGTGACCGCTTGCGGTAAAGGTTTGCTTGTATTTTCAATTTAGCTTTATCCATAGCATCATATATATAAGCCATAATAGACCTATCTTCACTGTCCATCATCCTTGTTACCTTAACAAAAGGTACAATCATCCTAAAAAATTTACAATAATTTTTTCAAAAATCAACATTAAAAAAACATTTACCACAACAATCCCCTCACTCTTTCTAGACCAACTAATAGAGTCTCATTCATCAGATGCAAATAATTTTTTCAATGCACTTTTTTATATCACAAGGCTTAATCAATTCTTATCAATGAAGGCTTAATCAATTCCCTTTCATCTTTATGGATTTGCATCAAATGCAATACAAAATAATGATTATAAATAAACTTTGTGATATTTATGCATGCATCTATAGTCCCTCTTATTTTATCCATTGCACTCAAATCTTCAAGCATTGTCTATACAATATGCAACACATGAAGTCCATACTAAGGATGAATGGTTCGCCTCAAGCATCTTACGAGTTGCTCTAAAATTTTCAACATTATCAGTAATGAATTGAACAACATTTGAAATACCTATATCATCAATAACTTTCTCAAAAATAGGGAGTAAATTATGTGCAGTTTTATCAATATGGTATAAGTCATATGGTTTCAAAAATAGTGTTCCCTTAGGATAAGAGACTAGGAAGTTCATCAAAGACTTATGTTGATCATACGTCCAACCATCAGCTATAATAGAACATCTTGTATCCTTTCACGACTTCCTAAATTTAGAACTCCATGCATTAACAATATCAACTTATTTCTGCATTAATGTACCCCTCAAAGCATGATAAGCAGAGACTCTATAACCCAATCCCACACTGGCAATAACATCCGTCATATTTTGAAATGAAAATTAGTTTGCAACATCAAAAGGGAGCCAATTTTTATAAAAAAATTGGCACACTTAAGATTTACTTTCTCAATTACTTCCTTTGAAGTTATAACTCATCCAATGCCTGACTGAGCTCCAAGAGTCGCACGTGAGGAGAAAAATGAAAGCATCTCACTGCTTCTGGCTCTTCTCTTACCCCTCGTAGGTATTGTGCGAATAAGAACTCTTGAAGTGAAACAAAAGCCAACTCCACTCCTACTATCACTAGAACCTATACTCTTTCCCTTTTCAATCCTTATCTTTCCTTCTTCAGTCATCCCTTCTTCCATCTTAAGTGCATCATGAAATTTGTCACATCACTTCAGAGGCATTTCAAATGGTTGAGACATATCACAACCACCTATTTATGCTCTCTCACCCTTAATCTCTTCTTCTCATTCGAAGTATCCAATACCTACTCAATCTCGTACTTTACTCCTTCAAAAACAAGAGGACAAACACTAACATCCTTCTTGGTTCCTACAAAGTGGTGTTTCATGCAAGAAATATCACCATGCTTTATTGCATTGCAAAATATGTACTTGTTCACAAGCCTAGTATTGTTTGATGCGTATCGTATCGTGGACCAAAACTCGTGTATCATTTTGGTCCACGATACGATACGTATCATAATTTAATACTAAAAAATTGGTAAAAATCTAAAAAAGCAAAAAAAATTGATAATTACAAAGAATTCATATCATGCAAAAGTTTAGTACACGTTCATCATTCACCATTTAACAAAAAGAATTACATACTTTGAAGCAAAAAATAAAATACATTTACGTATTATAATAAGATCCTTACCATGTTTTGCTTTTCGTCTCCTTAATGATGTTGTGTTCCTTCCAAATTAATCAATGTTTTCTTTGGTTAGGAGTGCATTTGCTTTATTATCTTTAATAATAAACTCCTCTAAAATAATATGGACGTAGGCATGAAGTAAAAGAAGAAGAAAAGAAAAAAAAAGGAGGAAAAAAAAGAGATTAGCTACGAATCAAAACCCTAATTTGAGATGATTACTTGAGGAATGCACTAATAATCCGTCTAATAATCTGTATGAGATATTGGATTTCGAGTGCCTCATCCAACTTGCTCGCTTCCATTCTCTACCCAGCCCTGTTAAAAGGAAGGTAGCAAAACACGAGTCCTCTCCCGCTGTGTGTGTGTGTGAGAGAGAGAGAGAGAGAGCGATCTTTTGCAAATTTGTAGTGGCGAGGCGCGTTGGGCATCGTGGCACTTCTACAAAAGCTGGAGTACGCACCTTACGTAATCGTTACAGTGACATGTGACACGCACTTGAAGAATGGTGGGGCCGCGAGATCCAGTGAGATTCGTTGTCAGTGTTGATCGGATCGTGCTTGTTCAGAAAGATACGAGCTCAAGTAAATGTTAGGGGTTTTTAATGTTTTATAACTGGGATGATAAAGAAAACAACGACAACTATGTCTTTTTTTTTCGTATAAATTTTTTATTTTCATAAAATTCGATCATATGTCGTGCTAACAATTAACTAACATAAACTACATACTTTCTTATTGTTTATGTCTAATATTATCATGACCCGTGCTCCTTTGTTCATTCTATTTTAAGTTAGGAGCCGAACTAAAATATTTTTTAAGGTAAGGTGAATAGCCCACTAAAATATTTTAAGATAGAACAAACTACGTCTTTGCTCATGATTCTAACCTTCACCTAGACATGGCCCAAGACCAACCCGAAGCATGTTGAATCGGGTTTGGTACCTGCGAAAGGATACTGATTACCATACCTATGTCTACCTTCTCCTTGGCTCAATGTGGATCTGCACCGTATTGAGGTGCTATAATTTTTTTTTTAGGAAAAAAAGAATACAGTTACATGCTAAGGTTGACTACAGGCAGATATTATCAGAGATCCAGTGAATTTCGAACCAAGGCAGCATATCATGTTTCTTCTCTTCTCTTGTTTAGAAGAGGAGGCCGAAGCCTAACACACACCCTCTGGGAGTTGAACTCCCCACCAGTAGCAACAGCGATCCGTTGAGCTAATGCTATGGGTGCAAGCAACATATCATATTTTGACAACAAAAACATGGAGTATTTGGACAGAGATATCTGGCCTGGCTGGGGAGATCAACTAATAAGTTGAAGGTCATGAGTTTGATATCTGGGGCATGCATCTGGCTTCGGCTCCCCATTCTACCCAAAAAAACAAAGAAAAACACACAGCAGTCACACACCATATGACTGTTTTCATTGAGAATACAGGGTTCAAACAAAGCAGGGCTGCTTGTTGGGAGATCTGGTTCAGCTTATTCCCAGCTTTTGTTGATGTATGCTTGTGACCTATCTGAGCTCAACATGAACAGTATGTGTTAGGACAGCTCGGTTTGTAAAGCTCGCACCGAAAAGGATGAGCTGTTTATTAACCGTTCATCTCCTCCTAAACTCGAAATCCATGCAAATTTTTTCTGTATTGCTTGGTTCTTCAATTTGCATAGTAGTTTAAGGCGGGGTAGACACAAGAACAAGGTGAAATGGTCTTCTTCTTCTTCTTCTTCTTCTTTCTCTCTGCGTTGGATGGACATGAATAGCAGACCATTTGAGTCATGTCCATATGATATAAAGTCCACAACTTCGTTTTGTGATCGTGTTTACTCCTTGTCATTTTGTGTTCGTGTAAAGAACAGGTCAACCCGCACATAGGTCCAGCATTTTCATGTTAGTTTGGATGTCACAAACTTGAACTTACTCAACTCATGTTCATGTGGCCTCTCTCTTCGAAAGAAGGCCACCGGCATTTCATGGGAAGAAATGAGGTCTGCTGCTTACTGCCCGCGGAAACATCTGACCTGAGAATAAGCTTTCAGATTACTCACTCTTTCCATTTCCATGAAGCCAGGGGAGTGGAGGATAATTCAAATTTCTTATTTGCAAAGGAATAAATTGTGGCTAGCTGAATACCATGGTCTACTTCTTCGAGCTGCCTGATCAAATCATATGCCATGCATGATATTCTTATTATAGGAATGAAGCAGAAAAAGCTCATCCTATATGAATTAGTGGGGAGATAATTAAGTGAAGTCGATGGCCTGGAGATTTACGCATCATCGGGTTTGTTTTATCATCAAAAAGAACAGAATTTGAAGGCCTGAAATGGCAATTGAACTCGGGGATGGCTTTTGGTGTTGTGGGGGAGCCAAGACGTGGATCCTTTCTCTCATTCGCAGTTTTAGTAGCTGTGCTGATTCTTGTCTGGATAAGTAAATGTTCCTTCATACTGTTGCATTTTACTTTTCTTGGTGAATGCTTTTCAATTCGCTATTTTCTAATTCTTTCATATCTTACTGGTTTTCCGTACTCACAAGATTTTGTGGACACTTCTTAATTGCTACTCATTTAATGAGTGTTGCCTTTTGGATGGGATTCTTGCCACTCTCTACACCACATATCTTGAGAGTTGCTTAAAAGCACAACTAATCAGGATGACCTAAAAGGAGTGTCACAATGATGCAGTGATCCATTGCTAATGCAATGCTCACACATGTTCTCATTGTTGGAAAATGTGGTTGCGAAGCGGAAAATCAATAATAAAAAACAAGAACACAATATTGAAGAGTAAAAGTGGAGATCGGAGGAGGGGGCGAACCTCCATATCGTGTAAAAGTGGAGATCGGAGGAGGGGGCGAACCTCCAATGGAGGTCGCCCCCCTCTTTTTTTCTCTTTCTTAATCCCAGCAGCTTAAACCCTAATACAATCTATCAGCCCTTATATAAAGAGCTGTAAAATATAAAATGACCAAAATACCCCTAGTACAGAAAATTACCAAAATAGTCTTACGACTTAGAACAATTACAATAATACGTAAAACATCAAATTTACTATCCTAAAACATTAAATGCACTCAAACTGACTCTAAACTCACATTCTTCAATACCCCTCTTAAGTTGGGAGTGAGATATTATGAACTCTAAACTTGCAAAAGAACTGGTTCTTTCTTCATTTGACTGCAACATTCTTTATTTGTCTTCATGTGCAACATTTTTCGTATGTCTTCATGACTGATCTGATCTTCAACAGCTTCTTTGGCTGCAACATCTTGAACCCAACCTTTCTGGCTGATCATTTCTAACAGCATCTCTAGTTGGAATATCAATTGAGCCTTCCTAGTTAATATCTCAAGCAGCTTCTTTGGCTGCAACATCTTTAACCTAGCCTTCTACCATGTTTTCTGGGTTTATCCACTGTCTTGCCTGCAGGCCTTTTGACGCTAACACCACCATCCTTCCCATCACGCAAACTTTTATGCTTCACATTGTCTGCAATCTTGAATCGCATTGCTTGCAGATGTAGGAGCCAAATAGAAATCACAGCAAACTCTATCCATTTGATGCTTCACGACACCTAGGGTTTCCATCTCTCTCTTTCCTCGCATCCGCAGCCAATACGCGTTGGTCTCATTGATCGTGCAGCTCTGATACCATGTTGGAAAATGTGGTTGCGTAGCAGAAAATCAATAATAGAAAACAAGAACACAATATTGAAAAGAAAAAGTGGAGATTGGATGAGGGGGCGGACCTCCAATGGAGGTCGCCCCCCTCTTTCTTTCTCTTTCTTAATCCCAGCAGCTTAAACCCTAATACAACCTATCAACCTTTATATAAAGAGCTGTAAAATATAAAATAACCAAAATACCCCTAGTATAGAAAATTACCAAAATGGTCTTACGACTTTAAACAATTAAAATAATACCTAAAACATCAAATTTACTGTCTTAAAACATCAAATGTACTCAAACTGACTCTAAACTCATATTCTTCAATACTCCTTTCCGTCCAAAATGTAACAGGCAACAGTAAATGATTCCAATAATCACCAGAATCAGATAGAAGAGTAAGGAAGAGGGTAATTCAACACAGCAATGTTAATGGAATAAAGAAAGCACCTTCATTGATTTGGATTTTCACAGCATGATCTGAAATTGCTGAAGGATGCAATTTGGAACTGCGGCGCTCAGGGTTTCATTTAATATGTGAAGCAAACACTGACATCACGAGCTAGATAGGCCAAAAGGAGAAAGCCGTTTCATATTTCATGGAATTTTAGTGAACCCTTTTCCCCTTGGAGGTTAACGCTAAAGCACCTTTTAGAAGCACCTAGTTTCAACTGCCACAAGAACTTCTCCTTCATTCTCAGCTTAGTGGCTTATCTTGTTTGAAGCATGCTATATCGATCAAAAGGCCAAAACCACAAGCTAATCATCCTGGGTTTGTGTTCGACATCTTTGTAACATTCATGTGATAAAAGTGTTTTAAACATGTTGGCCATTTTTAAGCATGTTTTTGTTCATGGAGTCTTGAGTCTTTGTAACTTTCATAATCTTAAGAATCAAATCTCATAGGACTCTGAACTTGATAAATACTCCTAAACTACCAAAGCAAACAAAATCACATCTTGTTGGAGCTAGCTTTGAACCACACTAAATTTCCCTCCCCTGCACATCCGCAATGCAAACACAGGCACACACGAAAATAAAGAGAGGGAGAGAGAGTTTATGATATGACAGATAATATTGCTGTATGGAGTATCCACGTTAACCGGCTAAGCAATGTCTTTTACTTGCGTGATTCATACTGACTGGAGCATCCTGCACCTTTTTGCAGTCAAGTATAACATGTGCTATACATAAGTGGATTTAGAAAACAAAGAATGAGCTGCTAAGTATATACCTAGAAATTATCATGGAATATACTCTGGGTTAAAATGATGGGAAGAAACCTATTGCCTTTTGTTACATGCGATGTTCAGGTCCTCCAGGCTTAGAACTAAGGAGTGGTTGCAGAGCCTTGACGACTATCGTCATGTTGGGCCGAAAATCAGCTTCATATTGGACACACAATGCAGCAACAGCAGCCATCTGCAAGAGAACTTTTAATTGGGAACTGATCAGAATAGAAAGGAAACATAACAAGTAGGTTGTAGACAAACTGAGTCAAGTCAGAGCTTCAGAATTCAAACTTAGTTTTCACTAACAAATAAATAAACACAATTATGAAAGTTGTTAAAATGTAAAATTGTATTTCAGCATTTTACTTTTTTTTATTTCTACTATATTTTTCTTTTCTGTATTTTTCATTTATTAATAGTCAGGCATAACCCTACTGACTGTTGGCTTCTTCTATAAAACCCTACATTGTAATAACCCTACACTGTAAAACCCTCTATTTTGAGACATTCATTGAATTATTGAGATATAGTTTTTTAAGAGGTTTCAATAAAGATATCAGAGCGAGCATGACCGTTGAGAGCAGTTGTGGGTAGCGACGGACTCGCCAAAAGCGATGGATGTCCAGCTACTGCTATCGTTCTTCGAAATGGTTTTCTGCGTTTTTTTTTGTTTTTTTTTTGTTTCGCGTGTTGTTGTGTTCATTGCTGTTGCACAACTGAAATGGTTGCCGCTGAACTGTCTCACAAAGGCGTTTTGTGCGTGGAGAGGCCTTAGGTTTTCTTTCCAGCATCAATGGCACCAGAATACTTCGTACTTCGGAATGCTTCGGAGGTTGACCAGGAAGAGAAGGAGAAAGGGGAATTTCACCCTAATTCTGAGAGGATTTCCACCAGAAGAGATGCGTTGATCAACAAAGCATAAGGGAATAGTGTGAAGGCGAGAGAGGAAGAGGAATAAAAGAGGCTATTGATCTTTTCGGTGCCATGGCTGTGGTGGAGAACGCTGGAGTCGGTTTGCGAGTGAACGGCGGGTCATGGTCAAAGGATGTCTCGGCGAACGGGTTAAGACAGTGGCTTCGGACTCGTCCTCCTTCGCAAGTGATCAAGAGCAGACCAAGGCGAAGCATTTCTCCGGTTTGGGAGAGGTCTGGTTTCGCCTGCCGGATTGTTGGCGCCAATGCCAGCAAACACTCGGGAGATTCTCACCGGGACAAGGCGCCGACGCCGAGGGCTAGGCCTCGGGCTCACGACCGTTCTCTCTGTTTGGGCACCTTCTTATCATAGGGGCGGTCGAGGAAATGCCCAATGTTTTTGGATTATTTATGATAATGTCATGTCATTCAGTTGCTCAGGTGTTTTATTCCTTTATTTTTTATTAAGGGTTTAATTTTAATTAAGGATTTCATACGAATATATAATTTTAGTTTGTGGCTCTGTTGTTTGTTACACTAAGTTGCATTCTTCTTATATTTAAGATCTTCATGTCCTCGATATATGTAGTGTTTATGAAGCTTTTTGTTTAAGGTACTTCTATTGGGATTCTCAAACGGCCATTGGTTAGAGGTCTCTTTTCTTATGTTTTGAAGATACTATATGGTATTTGATTTTCTTTTACTCTAGAGCATGATCCATTGGTGGTTGATAGGTTATTGTGTAGTTTTTTTTTCAAAGCTATAGATGACTTTTATGAGCATAAGTGTTTGAAAAGAGTGTATAATAGGATTACTTTTCAAAGACTTATATATTTTATTATTTTGTTTTTGTGAGATAAACTTCAGAATTTTTAACCAAACCTGTGTTGAAAAAGGTTCTTAAAAATATATATATCCAAATCGATTTTATAAGAGTGTTTTATTACTTATACGTTCAATATCATATTTTGATCCATCTTATTGGATTCTTTTATTATCCTTAGATTCATACAGTCACGCTTGGCCTTACTAGTGATTTAAAGATCGAGCACAACTAGAAAGATCGGGTTTGAGCTTATCCTTAAAGCTTGTTTATGGATGGTTTAAGTTTAGCCTTAAAACTTGGGTTTGAGGTTAGCCTTAAAACTTTGTTCTACATTGTTCGAGCTCGACCTTAAGCTCGGTTGATGTTTGTTTATTAAATTATGCACCTTTGACTTTTGTAACGTCGTAGTTATTGGGACTTATGAACTTATTTATCATATCAAAGAATCCCACTTAGGTGATCAATATGTTTCACTAAACAAACTTTTTCTTATGCTTTTAGCAAAATATTTCAAAAATTTCTTTGAAATCTTAGGATCTTGCTGTGTTTTTTTAAAATAGGAATTTCTTAAGTTTCAAATTTGTATTATTCTATTTGTAGATCTTAATTACTTTCATTGAAGTTTTATTTTATAATTTTTTTATAGGTATTAAAATAAAAGATTGCAAATCGGACGTAAACTTGAGCAAAAAAGCGAGAAAAAAGTATTGGAGAGTATTTCAAGAAAGAATACAAAAGTGATGCCGATATTTTCACCAAGTCACTTTCAGCTCTAAAATTTTAGTTAGCAACTTTCGATGATACATTGTTAGTTTCAGGGAGGGTGTTAAAATATAAAATTATATTTTAGTATTTTACCTTTTTATTTCTGATGTATTTTTCTTTTGTTTGTATTTTCCCCTTTTTAATAGTCAGCAACATTTAAGTGCTCCCAACAGCTGAAATTGGCTAGAATTTCAGCCGTTAGAAGCATCCTGTTGGTTGCTTTGCTTCCTCTATAAATCCCAACCTTAGACATTGTAATCTTCGGTAAGCCTATGACTTGGTAAAACCTTCTCTTTTGAGAAGCTCACTTAACAATCTTAGTTCATCTCTCTGATTCCCAGAGGACAAAACCAAGCTATTCATTGAAGTCTGTGCCAGAAGCAGAGTGTGTCATGAGAGGTGAGACTTTTCCATTATTAGCATTAAGGAAGATCTCAGCAATAACATATGTCATCCAAGTTTTCGTCAATGAATCAATATGGTGCACCCATGGTTTCAATTTTTATACAAAAGGAAACGAAGTGAAACGCAAAATCAGACAGTGAAGATAGTGAAAATTGACCTTTGCAACAGCCTTAGGAGGGTATGCATTATTCAGCTTCGGATCCACACACTGCTTTACTTTGTCTTCACTCAATCTAGGAGTAGCCTGGAAAGTGAGAATAAGATTGGCACTTGTTATTCCTATTTCTTTGTATAAAGATGAGCTAAACAGAAAAAAGGTTTCAATGTGAGGACACGTACCCATGTTACAAGACTTTGCTGCCCTTTAGGCATGGTATGGTCCACAGGCTTCCTACCAGTGAGGAGCTCCAGTAGAACAACCCCAAAACTGTAAACATCGCTTTTCTGAGTGATTTGTCCGGTCATTGCATACCTGCAAATACAGTGACATGGGACAGCCATTTCCTTGGTATATGAGTTCAATCGTAGACATTTTTTTGGTATACAATACTAGATCTACGAAATATGAAATCAACATATCTTTGAGCAGTTAAATGATTTGTTCAAAGATATGTCAGGTTCTAAGAGCAAGAAATATCTGATAGTATCATCTGCATCCTATCTAGTGAACGTCCTTGATATAATTTATTCACCTACTCTGACCCCACAGATGCATTTAACATGATTTTGCTCATTATGAATGACACATTAGATAAAGTTGTTTAAATGCAAAACCATGGTTTTTATATAACAAAATGTAAATAGTTTCATGATAATCAGATGAAATAAAGCATGTCTTTTTGAAGAATGATGTACATCACATCTATAGATCTTGGCCAATAAACCTTAAGAAAATCATATGCCAAACTAGAGCTACATGGTGGCACGCTATGGAAGAGATTAGCTTATACCAGACCTTCTATTTCAAAAATGATAAACCTGTGTACGGTTGATACACGGCTATGACAGAGATGACGTAGTGTACAACATTTGTGTGAAATTGCTAGTAAGAATACATGACAGGGAGCTGATATGGGACCAACGCATTCCATTTAATGAAGTAAGCTTGCTGTCCTGTTAGTAGGTGATGTGGGGATGCTGAGAGCATCCTTGGGGTGATCTCGTAATTCCTACAGGGTGGAAACGGTTGGAGCCGTCCATGGAATTTCATTCCTTTTGTCACATTGGCTCAAAGGTCTTAAGGGACAGTGCATCAAGCTGAAGTATCCTTGTTTAATTGTTAAAGCTACTGAAAATTCCATGGAAGGTTTTAGCTTTGGAATCAGATAATAATGCATAGCTTTTCGTCTGGAACTCAGTAAACTGTTTGAAGAGCTTGAAGTTACTTAACGAACTCTTTTAAGAGCTTGAAGTTACGGAGTCGAGGACTCTCTACAAATCATGACTTCAGTCATTTCTCAGGTATACTGCTAATAGATGCATGAAGCAATTATTTTGATGGTCACAATTGCCCAAATTTAAGAAGTAGCAAAACCTACTCTGGGGCATGATATCCAAAGGTCCCCAAAACACGAGTGGAATGAAGGCGAGCTGCTGTGTCTGGAGATTGATTTGTCAAGTTAAAATCAGCAATCTTGGCCATAAAATCCTCAAACAACAGAACGTTGCTGGATCGGACATCGCGATGAACAATTGAAGGCTGACATTTTTCATGGAGGTATTCAAGGCCCTTTGCTGCACCAAAAGCAATCTTCACCCGCTGGTTCCAATCAAGAACAGGGCCTGGTTCAGCACCCTGGACTCCTTTCCTGCCTGTGATAAGATAATAATTTATGACTAATTTTAAGGCCCAAAATTATATCATGCCTGATGATCTTCACTATAATCAATCAACCAACAATGAAATGTTTACAAAGTAACAAAGTTAAAGACAGCTCCCTAACCAAAGAAAAACATGATTTCTCTCACCTTGTTGAAGCCTGTTAAACAACCAATTACACGCATGGGATTCAACATACATGGTGACTTTTAGGTATATGATCCCCTTTTTTCATGTCTCTTTTCCAGATAATGTCACATTGGCATAGTCCACTTGTTCTTTTAGCCAAAAATACGTTCATGTCCTGTAATCATGCCCATCTGCATATTAACTAGAAGTTTCCTTTGCTGGTACTGACAGTAAAATCTGAATGCTAAAGAGTCGAGAGCACTCGATTCAATTTTGATGTCAAACAAACAAGACTGAGCGCATGATCAGTGACAAGGTGCAGCCTATGCAAAGTTTCTAACTATACCATGCAATTTCCTATCAACTATTTTCACAGATAAAAGTATTCCTATGTATGCAATAAGGAACTTGCATGCAGTTGTCTACTCTAAAAGCTTGATCACCTTAACGTGGTCGACGTGCCATGGTTTCTGCATCAGATTGTCAAACAGTGGATAAACATTCGACGGAAGATTCTCAATTAGGAAAGTGCACTGTGGACCCTAACGTTTTTCAACACTCTTTGCACAGGAAGTCATACAAAACTTGCTTCCAACTTAGAACTCCCCGTATCATATCCATAGGGTTTGAGTCCTTCGTACAAATCTAGAATTGTTCACATGGTAGCAATCACATGACGGACCTATACCTTTTCTGTGAAAATTGTCAGGGTATCAAATGGAAAATATTAAGCATAATAAGCAACAGAGATAAACTAAAACATGCTTCGTAGTTGACAACATAGACCACATTGATAGACTGACTCACTGTTCCTGTAACTTTTGGCTGTACCGGATCTGAATAGGGTATTAATGTAAGTTTCTCATTTTGAGGGATGCCCTAGATAAATAAAGTGACTCCCATCTTTAATTTGACTTGGATCATAGTCGTACTTTCTCTCAGTGGCAATCAATGTACGAAGGGCTCTATCTGAACCTCGTCAAATCATGTCTTGTAGTTTGTGTGATGGGTTTTGTGTTTGATCATTCCTACATTTGTTCTTTTCCTCAAGAGTTTCAGCTAACAAGCAGAAACCCAAACAACTGGTGAACCTATATTTATATGCTTTTATGATCACAGTTCTTCTACGTAACTAATGGTAGGGAAAAAATTCAATAGCCATTCCGTATCCAGGCCACTATTCTATCTTGCTGGATTGATCTGAGTTTGACGTACCATGCAATATATCATGTAGCGATCCCATTGTCGCAAACTGATACACCAAAATCCGGTTATCTGCCTCCAAACAGTACCCCAACAATTCAACAAAGTGCTCATGCTTGAGTCTAGAAACCACAGAGAGCTGGATAACCATACAGAAACAAGAAACCTTTTGAGAATCACAATAAGGTTATAAACATATAAAAACATAGAGTAAGTTTTCTCATAAATCATGCTCTTGCAACAGCCTAAGAAACACAGGAAGGTTGTTATCAGATACTAAGAGATCACTGCAATTTTCTTTTGTAGTTTCTAATTCTGCATTGATTTCAGCAAAGCAAATTGGAGTACTCATGTCTAGCGGTGTTGTGGTCAAGTTTGGTGTGATTCTAGGTTACTATCCCAATTGGTTTCTCAATTTTGAGAAACCAAACCACACCATCAGCTCCAGTTTTGGTTCTGCACCATGGTTAATTACGCTTTAACATGTCAATATATGACAGTGTTAATATACAAATATACCATTAATCATATGTCAAACAAACTGAGTGAATTATAGAATACGTTCTTTTTTCTCGTTAGGAGGCCGAAGTCTAATACACACATGCATGCATCCCCAAGGA